>CM052540.1:113355646-113529890 GCA_028533065.1 Trachops cirrhosus
CACCCGGCCGGACTCCGCCCCTCCTACCGGTCTGGATGAAAGTGTCTATTTTTAAATCCTTGGTTGTCCGACTTCCATAAACTTCAATTTTCTGTCAGTTCTGGTTGTTATTTTGTTTCTATATCTTTGTTGTCCCTATCTTGGTTGTGCGAGGAGGCACAGTGCGTCTACCTATGCCTCCATCTTGGCCGGAAGTCCCAGTGCCATGGTTTTAAATAGCACAATTTCTACATTTATCCCTGTCAGCCAAGACCTCTCTCCTCAGCTTCAGACATATGCGCAAGTGGAGATCCAACATCCATCACAAACATCTCTGAATCATCTCAAGTTAAATCTTTATTTATCAGTCTAAACCTAGTCCTCTCCTGATTATCCCTGTAGTAGGAAGAATTATGACCCTCCCAAAGATGTCCACTTACAAATTCCTACAACCTGTGATTGTTAACTTAGGTGGCAGAAGGGACTTTTCAGATGTGATTAAGATTAAGGACCTTGAGTTGGGAAGATTATTCTGGATTATCTGGGTGGACCCAATATAATCCCAAGGTTCCCTAAGAGGCAGAGAGAGGTTAGGATTTGCAATAATGAAAAAGAAAACTAGAGTTGTGGTGGTGTGATTTTCCGGGTGGGCCCAATCTGATCCTTAAAATCACAGAAACTTTCCCAACTAGGGCTGCTCCCTACAGCCCCTAACAACCACCAACCACCAATTTGCTTTCTGTATCTATGGATTTACCTTTTCTGGATATTTCATATAAATGAAGTCATACAATATGTGCCTTTGTGTCTGGCACGTTTGCTTAGCATAATGTTCTTGAGGTTCACCCACATTGTCACATGTATCACTATTTTGTTTCTTGTTAAACTGAATAATATTCCAGTGTGTATGTGTAACAATTTCTTTTTTTTATTGAATTTTTTCCATGACTATTTATCCCCTTTATTCTCTACCCCCCCAATCACCACACTGTTGTCCATGTCCATGAGTTCTTTCTCCTTTTTGCTCAATCCCTACAGCCCCTAACCCACCCCCACACCCCTACCAATAGCTGTCAGCCTGCTCCCTATGTATGAGTCTGTCCCTATTTTGCTTGTTAGCTCAGTTTGACCATTAGGTTCCACATATGAGTGAAATCAAATAGTATTTGTCTTTCTCTAACTGGCTTATTTCACTTAGCATAATATTCTCCATGTCTATCCATGCTGTCATAAATGGTAAAATTTTTCTTCTTTTTTATAGCCTAATAGTATTCTATTGTGTAAGTGTTCCGTAGTTGTTTTATCAACTCACCTACTGATGGACACTTGGAATGCTTCCATAGTCTGGTGATTGTAAATAATGCTGCAGTGAACATAGGGGTGCTTATGTTCTTTCAGATTAGTATTTTGGGTTTCTTCAGATATAGTCCCAGAAGTAGGATCACTGGGTCAAAAGGCAGATCCATTTTTAATTTTTTGAGGTATCTCTGTACTGCTTTCCAAAGTGGCTGCACCAGTCTGCATCTCCACCAACAGTACAAAGGGATCCCCTTTCTCCACATCCTTCTAGCACTTTCTAGCATTTGTTTGTTGATTTATTTATGACCATTCTGACATATGTGAGGTGCTATCTCATTGTGGTTTTAACTTGCATTTCTCTAATGATTTTAGTGACATTGAGCATCTTTTCATATGTCTATTGGCCATCTGTATGTCCTCTTTGGAGAAGTGTCTATTCAGGCCCTTTGCCCATTTTTTAATTAGATTGTTTGTTTTTTGGTTGAATTTTCCAAGTTCTTTATAAATTTTAGATATTAACCCCTTATCAGATGTATCAGTGAATATGTTCTCCCATACTATAGGCTTTCTTTTTATTTTGTTGATGATTTCCTTTGCTGTGCAAAAAACCTTTAAGTTTGATGTAGTCTCATTTGTGGGTTATTACCACTTTTTCGCTATTGTGAACAGTGCTACTATGCTATGAACAATCGTGCACATTTATGTTTAACAAGTCCCATGTTGGCATTTGGGATGTAGGCAGTGATTTCTAGAGCATGAGCCGTATTTAGTTCTTGCCTGTTTCTGATTATCTACGTATCTCTCACGCCCCAGGATTTCTCAGAGTCATTGAGAGTAGCTTTATGATCATACCTGCTTAATCACCATAGAATTCCTACTCAAATTGTTTATAGATTCATACAGCAGGTTCCATTCTTAATAGGGCTGGAGACAGAACTGGTGGTAGGCAGGAAGAGATTAAGAAGAGTGGTAGGTGTAGTTAAAATGATGATTTAAAAAATGCACATTACAAGATAATCAATGTGCTCATCTGGTGATAAACTCTGTTTCCCTGAGAAGTGCTAGTAGCTGCCAATATTTCCTGAATTAAGCATTTGGAATCCCTTGGTAGTATGTTCAATGCCATCTCCATTGTTAGAAAATTTTAATCTGCAATTAGATATATATTAAGCCATTAAAAGATCATTGCATTTTAATGATTTGAATCTATAAAAATATGTAAATTAGTAATGGCTTATTAAACTTTACAGTTTGGGTTATTTTACAAAAAAGATCTGTAGATATAAAATGTTGGGGGGAAAGTCTTTTGTGTATTTCTTTACATCCATCTTCAGTGAGGAGAACAACAATGAAAATATTCATGCAGTTAATAATTTTTTAAAATAAATATATTAGCCATTATGAATAGGAATGATTTCCCTGAAAGCTGAGTACCAACAGTTGTTCAGGTCTAAGTACCCTATCTTGATCCCTGGCACTCTGTTCTGTGCTTTGGAAAGCTCTACTCAATTCAAAACATAAATTTGGAAAAGCCTTCCTCCCTGGCATCCTCTGAGAGCTGTAGTGATGGTGGTGACTTAAACACTATTTCCATAGCTACGCTGGCTTCTAGACACAGCTGAAATGCATATCAACACGCTTGGTGTGAAAATGGGAAGGGAGGGGAAAAAGAGGAGACAGAGGACACTAATTTTCCTTCTTTGGAGTAGGAGGTATAATGTCTTTATAAAGTAATAATTAAAAGAAAAACAATTACTGGAACCTTATCTAGACCATGCAGCTGTACTTCCTCCTTCTGCATTAGCCGTGTTTCTAAGGTTATGACAAACCGTGAAAATTGCATCTTTAGAGGAATTTTATTCCTCTTCCTATGATTTGATTGAAGCAGACAGCTACATTTTGTGTATATATAATTAGGCAGTAAAATAGGCTTTGAAGGCAGGTTTCCATTTAGTATGTGAGTCACACGCTCAACAGCCTTTCATTCAACAGCCAAAGACTGATCTTTTTAATGCCTCTACTCGCTCAACATGTTTTCTGAATGCTACATCTTGCACTGAGGGGGAAAAAAAGGGGAAGGGAAGAAAATCTGCTTTTGCCCATATTTCTTTCTTTTTTCATCTTCTTTCCAAAGGAAAAACAATCTGAAAAGCCAATCTAGGAAGTCTTTGGTGATTTAACCTTACAACAAACTGATTTTTATCGTCCTTTTCCCAGATTGTTGTCGGGGCACCAGTGGCTGCTGCACCAGTTCTTGGCGTGTCTAATCCCTCTCATAAAAGGCCATTGTGGCAGCAAAACTGAGACCAATGGCTTTTTCATTCTCCGCCTCTCAGCTCTCTACCGCAATGGCACTGGGTCTCCTCATCGTGTTTTTCTTTCAGATGCATAGTTTCCCCCCTTAACAAGGTTTTTTAAAAAGGGAGGGGGGCCAGAGGGGAGAAGAAACACAATCCCATTTTCTTAGTGCTGTCTCCATATGTGGCACTAAGTGATCCCCCCCCCCCACCGAACTTAAATTAGGAAGAGCATTTGAGATGCAGCCTGTTTTATGAAAGAGATTTTTCCTCTGAGGTTTTGAGTACAGTGAGAACAACCCTGGGTGCACTTTTTTTTCTTGTAATAGAAATCAGGCCTATCAACTGTGCATCATCAGGCCTTATCTGATTAAAAAGCAGTCGCCTATTAATCTCTATCCTTTCATCTCGATATATACCATTTGCTATCTCCTGTCCCATTCTGGCAAACCCAGAGACGGATAGAAATAATATCCAGCTACTTGGCTGATTTATGCAAGTGATAGTTTGTGTTTGTAGAATGCCTTTCATCTGAAGACCTCAAAGGGCTTCACAAACATTATCACAGTGACCGGGCCCAGCTCCAACATAAAGAGCCCGGGATGGCCATCATCATGTAAATCTGAGTGTCTAGAGTGATTAGTACCCTGGTGACCAAGAGTGATGAACTAGGGTCTCATTTTTGATGTGAAATTCGATGTCCATGCAGGATTTTCAATTTCCAGTTCAGGCCCCGTCACAAGATAAACCACTCAGTATTCAATTTACCTCCTGAGATGTCCCCCTGGGGAGTCTGCTCCCCAAGATGAAGGGCTTTACATGACAGGCAGGTGTATATATTTCTTCAATTGGCCTAATCTAATAAAGCTGGACATGATTTATATGTGCAAAATGTTGCCGTGTTAAATAATTCAGAATGAAACTGCCTTTTCTAGTTGTGCTACAAATAGATGTCAATCTGCATTTGATGATGCCTGTATCCCATAGAGAATCTGGACAGACTGGGAGAAAATATATTCCTCGTGCTGAGGAAAAACCCTGGGGACAGTGCTCCTAACTGAGCCTTGTGAATTTGGCCCAAACCCAATGACATCTTTCAAAAGGGGCTCTCCTTGCTGGTTCTGTTTGTGTGCGGAAGAGGAGTATCTTCCATTGAACACTGGGGTGCCTATCAGGATTTCTAAGTAAATCTAACACAGAGACTTCCCTTATTGTAAGAGATATGTCTGTCCGTGATCAAGGCTCCAAAAATAATCAGCTCCACCTCCTAAATTTTATATTCCTCTTCACATTTCTCCCCTATTCCTAACTCGCACTCTCTACCCATTCTAATCTCATTCCCCCAGCCTGTGGATTTTTAAAGGTTTTTTCCCCACAAAAAACAATATCTTGAGCCAGTATTTTTTATTGTAGCTTCTCTCAAATAAGATCATAAAGATTGCACTCATCATTTTCATATTAGTCTTACAGACACAATAGGGGTCATCAGGTTGTAAAAATAAGACATCCACATTTCCACAGCATTCTGCTTCTGAACTTCTGTGATGGTGTGCATTTACCGTAGTCCTCCCTTATCTGCGGGTTCACATTCCACAGTTTCAGTTAAAAACAATCCAAAAATATTAAGTGGAAAATTCCAGAAATAAACAATGTTTGTTTCACATTCCATGCAGTTCTGAGTAGCGTGAGGAAATCTCACATCATCCCAGGCCGTCCCCACCCACGATGTGAATCATACGCTTTTCCAGCATGCCCACACTGCATACACGCCCTGCACATGAGGCACTCAGTAGCCAGCTTGGTTGTCAGACGAACTGTGGTGGTATCGCAGTGCTCGTGTTCGAGCGGCGTCACGGTGTCGACGTCACTCATCTCGCTTCCTCTCGTCACATGGGCATTGTATCATCTCACATCTCTCATAGTATCACAGGAAGGGTAACTATGGTACAATAAGATATTTTGAAAGAGAAAAACCACGTTCGCATAAATTTTATTACAGTATGTTGTTATTGTTCTACTTTATCATTAGTTCTTGTTGTTAATCACTTACCCTAATTTATAAATTAAATGTTATCATAGGTATGTATGCATGTATAGGGAAAAATGTACTATATATAGGGCTTGGTGCTGTTTGCAGTTTTGGGCATCCCTCATGGATAAACGGGGTCTCCTGCGTTCCATAAAGTGTTAACAGGCACTATTTCCCAACTGGAGCCTCTTTGCTGATGAGAATGAAATGGCAGCATTAGAAACATGATTCAGCCAATATCAGGAGATTCTTGATAACTTTAGAATGCCAGTTTATAGCATCAGTTTAGCCTAATTTTATCAATGGATATGGTAAACCAAAGAAAATACATATCCTGGGCCTTTATTAGTGAACTAACCAAACCCAGCAGTCAGGTGTTTCATCCATTGTTAATAGCTGACTAGAAACCCAGCCTGGTGTTACATGAAAGAGGCTGAGGGGAGTGAAATGTGCCCATGAGCCCCACTCCCGTGGGTCCCGTGGGCACAGAGAACCAAGAGACAACTTTTCTGGGGCTGGCTCTATTTCACAGGGCAGTGCTTAGTTATTATTCCTGTTAATGCAAGCCTGTTTTTTTGTGCTTATTTTCAATAAAATTTAGAGGAATATTCTACATTTAGGAATGGAAGTTTTTATGAATTTTTAATGGAGTGAGGACAGTCAGTATTAAAATTTTTCCTGCCCCCATGAACTTCCCTAATGTCATCCTTTTCTACTTTCTCCTTAGCATTTTTTTAGTTTTAAATTACTGTAGCTATTTATTTATTTTTTAAAGTATATTTTATTGAGTATGCTATTTTATGTGTCTTATTGTTTTCTCCCCTTTATCCCCCTCCACCCTGTACCCCACCTTCCCTCCAGCATTACCCTCCCTTAGTTCCTGTCCATGAGTTGTACATATAAGTTCTTCGACTTCTACATTTCCCATGCTATTTTTTACCTCCCCCTGTCTATTTTGTACCTACCAATTATGCTTTTTATTCCCCGTACCTTTTCCCTCATTCTCCCTCCTCCCCCTCCCCACTGATAACCCTACATGTGATCTCCATTTCTGTGATTCTGTTCCTGTACTAGTTATTTGCTTAGTTTGTTTTTGTTTTAGGTTCAGTTATTGATAGCTGTGAGTTTGTTGTCATTGTGCTGTTCAAAGTTGTTGTCGTCTTCTTTTTCTTAGATAAGTCCCTTTAACATTTCATATAATAAGGGCTTGGTGATGATGAACTCCTTTAACTTGACCTTATCTGGGAAGCACTTGCTCTGCCCTTCCATTCTAAACGAAAGCTTTGCTGGATAGAGCAATCTGGGATGTAGGTCCTTGTCTTTCATGACTTGGAATACTTCTTTCCAGCCCCTTCTTGCCTGCGAGGTTTCTTTTGAGAAGTCAGCTGACAGTCTAATGGGAGCTCATTTGTAAGTACCTATCTCCTTTTCTCTTGCTGCTTTTAAGATTCTTCCCTTATCTTTAATCTTAAGTAATTTAATTATGAGGTGTCTTGGTGTGTTCCTCTTTGGGTCTAATTTGTTTGGGACTCTGTGAGCTTCCTGGACTTGCATGTCTATTTCCTTTGCCAGACTGGGGAAGTTTACCTTCATTATTTTTTCAAATAAGTTTTCAATTTCTTGCTCTTCCTCTTCTTCTTCTACCACCCCTATGGTTTGGATGTTGGAACATCTAAAATTGTCCCTGAGGTTCCTAAGCCTCTCCTCATTTTTTGGGGTTCTTGTTTCTTCATTCTGTTCCAGTTGAATGTTTATTTCTTTCTTCTGTTCCAAATTATTGATTTGAGTTCTGGTTTCCTTACCCTCAGTGTTGGTTCCTGGTATATTTTCCTTTTTTTTCCACTTTGTGGAGCCTTCACTTCTTCCTTTATTTTGTGTCCATACTCAATCATTCTGTGAGCATCCTGATTTCCAGTGTTTTGAACTCTGCATCTGATAGGTTTGCTATCTCCTTATCACTTAGTTCTTTTTCTGAAGTTTTGATTTATTCTTTCATTTGGGCCATATTTCTTTGTCTCAGCATACCTGTTACCATGTAAGGAGCAGAGCCTTAGTTATTTGCCAGGGCAGGGCAACCCACTTCACTGCAGCCGTGCTGCTGCTATATGTGGAGGAGGTGTCAGAGAGGAAACCATGCCACTTGCTCGGCTCTTGACCTACTTTCAGTCACTTCCCCCACTACCCTCAAGCAAATTATGCCCTTTGAGGTGCTGTCCTGGTGCTGAGTCCTGGGCAGGTGAGCTTGTGTATATTCTAGGACTCTGTGGGTACCTCCAATGGACTCTCCTGTGAGACTGGGAATTTCTCCCACCACTGCAATTCCCACAGGTTTTTACATTTGGAGGTTTTTTAGCTTTATTTTCCTACAGTGGAACCCTGGCTTGTGTGGTCTGTGTTGCTCCCCAGTTATTCCTCTCGGTTTATTTGCCTGTGACTATGGGGATCACCTGGTCTGCCAACCACCACCTTGCCACATAGCATCTCTGCCCCAGCTGCACATCTCTGCCACTCCTACCTGTGTGGATGAATGTTTCTTTAATTCCTTGGTTGTTGGACTTCCATGCAGTTAGATTTTCTGGCAGTTCTGGGTGTTTTTTGTTTTTAAATTGGTTGTTATCCTTTTGGTTGTGCGAGGAAGTGAAGTATTATCTACCTATGCCTTCATCTTGGCCAAAGTCTGTTCTCTATAGCATTTCTTATTACCTGATATCATATTTATTTACCTGTTTACTTACTTATTTTTAAACTTCACTAGAATATAAACTCTATGACACCAGTGAATTTGTATATATAACAGATATACCTGGGTGCCTGCAACAGAGCTTAGAACACAATGGATGCCCAATAAGTATTTGTTGAAAGAATTAATCAATGAATGAATATTGGTAATATGGTGAATATCTAAAAATAGATTCTGCTAAACATATAGATCAACATTTAATAGATTTCTAATTTTTTAATTCTATTAATAGTTAGTAGTATCAAAATGACCTTTATTTTGATTATTTTCTTATAAATATCAATCTGCTAGAATTAATTATAATCTAATGTCCATTAGTTCTCTATATCCACTTTATCATATCTACACTAAAAATGAAAAATAATATGAATATGAATGACACCAAATCAATACAAGATGCTAATGTGAAATTATAATTCTGAAACAAATTTTAGATGTAGGTTCTTGGTAGTTTACAGTATTCAAATTTAATGATTTTTTGTGTGTGGAACTCATACACTGAGCCTCTTTCAACTAGCCTATGAGTGAGGGACTGGTGTTGCTAAAGTCAACACATGTCCTCATACTGGCCCTTCCCTTCTTTGTAGGTCATGGACCATAACAGTTGAGCACGTGGACTTGGGACTTACGCAGGCCAAGCCCCGACTCTCCCACTGTGCCTCCATTTCCTACTCTCCACAATGGGGCAATAGTTCCAGTCGCAATGGTGTACATATATGCATATATGTGAGGGAGAAAGATTTTTAAAAGAGAATTATGTACAATACCTAGCATTGTGCCTGGCATACAGTACTCCATAAAAGTTAGCTATAAATAATATTAGTAGTAGTAGTAGTGGCAGTGGTATAGTCGTTACTATCTTATTGCTTATGCCCAAGCACATTTTGGTTAGCCAGTCTTAACTTCCAGAACAATTTTCAATCTTTTTCATTTCAAGGCACACGTAATCTAATTACTAAGATTCTGCAGCCCACCAAAAAAATGTATTATATTTTTGCCAATCTGACCACAAAAAACAGGTATAATTTTGATTCATTCATACCAGATGGCTATTCTTGTGTTGGCTGTTGTCATTTCTTTACTTGGCAATCTAAGGAAAAGAGATCAGCACCCCTGGTTAATAGTCAGGTATCACATGTTTTAAAAATTATTGCAGTGCACCAGTTGAAAATCATTGTTCTAGAATCTACTCTATGTCTACATTTATCTCCATCTCAAGGTCTGCCTTCAAATCGCCTGCTCTTTCCTTTGGAATTTGTCTGGCCCACTCCTGCTCTTTTATTGGAATGGATTAGTCAGCAAATGTGCCTTTACTCACGGTTGTCCATGAGCTTCATTTAGCCTCTTAGCTTTGCCATTATCACCAGCATCCTCCATTTTGCCCATCTCTGGAATCCCAGATTCTTAAGCCAGCCACCACCTTGGGCCAGCCTCTTACTCTGCTGCTGAGAAGTGGTTTCAAGAATCGCCCTGAGTAATCATGCCACTGTCTCAGATGTGTGGTCTTGGACAAAATGCACGCAAGCTGAGTTTCCATGTTTTCAGCTTCAAAATTAAGGGAGTTGGATTAAAATAGTCTCTGAGGTCTTTTCAATTAAAAAACACTTTATTCTGTTTATGTAATATTTTCTTTACTCCCATACCTGCTCAGGTTAAATTTTCAAAGACTTTCTACTGTAGCAAAATGTTCAACCTCACTTCATTTTATTGAATGTTAAACTAACTGATCTAGATGGCATATTCACTATTATGTCTTTATCTCAACATGTCCCTATAGCTATCAGTTTCTAATAGATCAGTTTCTTAGACTCATATGTACAGAACTGTTTTGACTCCTCTACCAATTCGTCCTGGAACTAAAATTTTAGTGTGTAGTATTGGCACACTGATTATGCCCACTTATAAGATCCACAACAGTCAAGATGAAATATCATCCAGCTATACATTTATTTGATAGTTTCACTAGTCAAGCTACAAAGTAAAAATGCATTGCATTTACAGATGGCTTTAATATTGTAAGTATATTCATACACATTAGCTCCTATGACCCTCTCAAGAAACTAATGAGGTAAGTAGAGCAAGCCTTATTGTCCCAATTTATAACAAGAAAAACTAGGGCACAGCAGAACACTTAAGTGGCTTGCCCTAGGCACCACAGTTGATTAGTGACATCTAGGACAAGAACTCAAGATTCTAACTCTGAATCTAGGGTTCTTTCCATGGTGCCCGGCCCCATTCTCACCCAGCTTGCTCATTCCACTAAGTGCAAGGGCAAATTAAAAAATCCTCTATGGCTGTGAGAGATCTGTTACCCACTAACCACATTGCTTTGTTTGGGCAGAGTTAGTCAAGGAATTGTTATATAAAAATAGAAAAGCATATATATTCATATACATATATGTGTATGTACATACATATGAATATATATATATACACACATACATGTCTAGTCACAGCTTAAGGGCTGGAAAGAAACATAAGAGTACAAAGTACCATCTGTCCACCTGAAGTCTTGAAAGACCAATACATGTGAGGAAGCACCAGAGAAAACATATGCGAAAATCGATGGAGCACTAGATCATGCAGTACACAGTGCAAAGAAATAGTGAAATCGGAGATGTAAACATTCATTTGGGCCAGAAACTATGGTGTATTTAGGCTTACTTTTTAACCTTGGAAGAATTGTATGATTTAGATTGAGGAAACCAATGAAAGGAATAGTGAATTTTAGGTAGTTATAGGGTGTTGGTTTTCGTAAGACAGCTTAGAATCATTAAAAAATAAAAAAAGGCAGGAGGAGGGGCTTTGGACTCATGTAGGCCTGGGTTCATATTCAGGCTTGATATCATTGTAGCCTCGGTAATAGAAATAAATGACCATTCGAATATCTATTTTGCTCCAGGTTTTATGTTACATGCATTATTTCATTTAATCCTGTAAGCACCCTTGCTACTCTCAGTGCCTGAGAGAATGCCTGGCACAGAGCAAGAAGAGCTCAATGAATGTTTGTTAAATTATTTAATACAAGAGCATGGTCCTTATCTTATTTGTAAGGAAACAAAAGCTCAAAAAAGTTATATTACTTGCACTAAGCCCCACAGCTAACAGAGAATAAAACTGGGACTTGAACAAAGTCTGTCTATAAAAATGGGGATAGTTACTCTTCTGGGTTGGTCATGGGTTAAAAGAAATACTCTGGCAGAAGGCTGAGTACAATGCCTGGCACACAGAGAGTGCTTAAGTAAATATTAGGACAAAATATCTCGCACAAGTAAACTGATATGGGCTAAATGAGGAACAATAAGGAGGGTAGTTGCACAACTATTTTTGGCTTTTCAACAGTTTAAGGCAATGTGTTCAAAGTTGATAGAATTTCAAATGACCCATGGAAAGCAAATATTTGATAAGATGTTTGCTTTCATGCTCAGCCATGGCCATTGTTACTTAGTTTTCTCTGCCTAATAATTTTAACCTTAAGCATAAGAGAGACAACTGAATGACTTTTCCTGGAATAGTCTCCATTTCCCATATTTAATAGTGGTTTAAGAATATTTCCTATAGTGATATAAAGGGTCATTTGATACTTCCAACTCATATAATACCTTAATAACTCTTTAAGGTGTTTAAATAAAAAAATAAGCATTTTGTAAACAACCTACATATCCAATGTTAGTCTGTTCAGACTGCTATAACAAAATACTATACCCTGAGTGTCTTATAAACAGGAAAAATTTATTTTCTACAGTTCTGGGGGCTAAAAGTCCAAGCCACCAGGTTCATCGCCTGATGAAAACCCCCTTCCTCACTGAGACTCTTCCTCACTGGTGGCTGTCTTCTCACTGTAACCTCACATGGTGAGGAGGGCAAGCTAGCTCTCTGCAGCCTCTTTTATAAGGGCACTAATCTCCTTCCTGAGGGCTCCACCTATGACCTAAGCCCATCCCAATGATCCCATCTCCAAACACCATCACATCGAGCAATAGAATTTCAACACATGAATTTGGGGTGGGGGGACATAAATATTCAGTCTACAGTATCCACTGATTGGAGAATTGACAGGATAATACAGTATTTCCAACCTAAATATATTATGCAGCCACAAAAATAATGAGATCATTTGTATGTACCGAACTTGATAGATCTTTTTCATTTATTTTTAAGTGAAAAGGTATTGACTAATTGCAGAAAAGTTGCAATAGGGCAATTCCAGTTGTAGCAAGGCAAAAAATAAAAATACCCTCTATATATTATGTATATGATTGTAAATTCATGGGAAAAATGTGTGGAAAGGTACATGGTAAACTATCAGGAGAAATTTCTACTGGGGAAGGGAGCATGGTTAAGAGGAGGTTGACAGAAAGCATGTGGCTTTTTGCTTTAGGTACATATGTATTTTATCCTTAAAAAAACTTTTTGAAATGAGCATGATTAGTTTTTATTTCTTTAATTTAAAACTCAATAGGGATTATATCAATGTAATGTCCTAAGCATACCTATATAAAGACTATAATGAAGAATAATTCTTTCCCTGGTTGGTATGGCTCAGTGGGTTGAATGCCAGCTGGTGAACCAAAAGGTTGCAGGTTTGATTCCCAGTCGGGGCATGTGCCTGGGTTGCTGGCCAGCTCCCAGTTAGGGGCATTCGAGAGGCAACTGATCGATGTTTCTCTCACACATGATGTCTCTCTTCCTCCCTTTCTGCACCCCTCCCTGCTCTCTAGAAATGAATAAATGAAATCTTTTTTAAAAAGAGTAATTCTTTACATAACTCCCTTCCACCCAAAATTTCATTGAAATGACAGAAAATCACCTTTAAGAGTGCTACAAAACATGGGTTACCATATATTTTGAGAAATTCCTGGAAGATAGAAACCAGTAGAGATAGAAACCAGGATGAAAGCTACTACAAAAGTGAGATCAGTAATCCCAAAAATGGCTAACGTGTATAAAATGCAACAAGGGTCCCAGTGTAATCCTCCACACACCTGAAAAACCACATTTGAAAAAGTTTTACTCGTAGGGCTCATCACCTTGTTCCTTTGCCACATCATCTGAACATCCAGAAAGAAAGGTTTTCTACTTTCAGATTATTACCCTAATGGCTTTTGAAACATAATAAGAAATGGCTGCATTCAAGTTGGAGAGAAATCCTGTGTAACAAGGTCTACTGAGGGGGAAATATATACTGAATTCAGTTTCCCTCCTTTTCTTTTATATAACATTTGCTCCTAGGATAAAACCTTGAACAGGGGCCTCTGAAGTGTAGTTCTTATAGGTGTGCCCTGGAGGCAGCCCCCCAAGGAACTTACAAATGCTAAGAGGAGCTCCCAACCTAGAAGATAAGCTGCAAATCCATTCTTCCTTCCCAGATGGCGAGATATCACCAAACATTTGAGGGAAAATGCTTTGAAAAAGAGGCTGAAAATTTAGGATGCAGAAGGACTGAGACATAATGGAAAAGTCTTAAATTATGGAATCATGTATTTAAACTAGAAAAAAATATATTATTTTGAAAGATTTGTCCTGGCTGGTATGTCTTAGTGGACTGAGTGCTGGCCTGCGGACCAAAGGGTCACTGGTTTGATTCCCAGTCAGGGCACACACCTGGGTTGCAGGCCAGGTCCCCAGTAGGGGTCACGTGAGAGGCAACCACATATTGATGTCTCTCTCCCTCTCTTTCTCCCTCCTTTTCCTCTCTCTCTAAAAATAAATGAATAAAGTTGAGAATGTTGTATATACAAAAAATGGCTGATATTAAAAAAGAAACATTAACATTTGAAATTAAAATGTATGATTATATTGAAATGAAAATCTTTAATAGGAGAAAGAGCAAAATGGATATTCTGTGATCCAATTAATGAGCAGGAAAATTGAACCTGGCGTTTCTACCAGAATGTAAGTCAAAAGGACAATGTAATGGCTGAATTGTGTTCCCCCAAAATTCATGTGTTGAAGCCCTAACCCTCCATACCTCAAAATGTGGCTATATTTGGAGATAAGGTCTTTAAAGAGGCAATTAAATTTAAACTAGGTCATGTGGGTGACCCCTAATGAAATCTGAAGAGTGTCCTTATAACAAGAGGAAATTTGGACACACAAAAAGAGATAGCAGGGAAGCATACCCGCAGAGAAAAGGCCATGTGAGGACACAGCAAGAAGGCAGCTACCTGCAAGACAAGGGGAGAGGCCTTGATCTTGGACTTCTTCTAGTCTCCAGAAGTGCAAAAATAAATTTCTGTTGTTTAAACCACTTAGTCTATGTTATTTTATTAGGACAGCCCTAGCAAAGTAATATGGACAAAAGGCTGGAAAGTATGAGAAAATAGCTAAGATATGTCCAGAATTTTACACATTTATTCAATAAGATTTCTAGATAGGTAGAACAGAGGTAATGGAAGAAAGAATATAATCAACAGTAATTCCCAGCCCTGGCCGGTGTAGCTCAGTGGGTTGGGTGTTACCGAAAGGGTCGCCAGCTGACTCCTGTCAGGGCACATGCCTGGGGTGTGGGCCCAGCCCCCCAACTGGGGCGCCTGTGAGAGGCAGCCTATTGATGTTTCTCTCACATGTCGATGCTTCTGTCCCTCTCTTTCTCTAAATAATAAACAAATAAAGTCTTTAAAAAAAGAAGAATTCCCAGAACTGAAGACAAATAAGAGCCTGCTAATTAAAAGACTTGCAAGTTTGCTGAGCAAAACACATTAAAAGAAGACCCACGATGACACACATTTTGAAATTTAATAAACAAATCAGAAAAAAAGTGGTATGAGCTTCCCTGTATACAGTAATCTATTTGTAAGCTAAATGCACAAAGAATGTTGCAGCCCAGCAATCATTCTTGATGCCTTTACTGACTCCCGTTGAAAGAATAGAAGTGTAGAAATGGATCAGAATCTAGAAGCTGTTTTCTAAAAATCTCTTGTATCTTTGAAATAAGGAAATTGAGTCTCAGAGAGATTAACTATCTGTGTGTTTTTTAAAAAATAGTTTCAAGTGCTCCCTTTGGCAGCACATATGCTAAAATATAATTTCAAGTTCTTTGATGCCCTCCCATAGACCCCCTCGGGGGTGGTACCTATGCTCCTCCCCTTGAATCTGGGTGGACCTGTGACCACTTCTACGATGTTTACCACTGTTCTGGTGTGCCCAGGACTGCCTGGATTTGGCACTGCAGATCCCCAAGGAAACAACTCTGAACTGGACAAACCAGGATAGTGGGTCACCAGAGAGGTGACTTACATGTCTTCCAATATTGGATCATAACAGGCCAGGCAGTTATCACTGTTTTGGGGAATGCTCACATACAGAGTCCATTGTGCGGCTACCAGGCTGGACCAGGTACTTTGGTTGGCAGTCCCCGGGGAGCTCCGCACTGCAGGCCTCTCCCCAGGGTGCCAGAAATGTGCCCAGAGATGTTGCTCACGCTGCAGACCAGCCCACGCACCAGCTGCATGCCACCATGGGGCCTGTGCTGACAACTCGTGGGACAGAAGGATTCATCAGTAGGGCCTGATCTTATTACTGACCTTCAGGGTCATGAAATATACAAAATTGGTTGTTATTTTAAGCCACTAAATTTGAGGGGCTGCTTGCTGCATAGCAATAATTAGAAGACTGAAAAGATTGGGATCCTCAGGTGTCTTCAGTTCTGGTCCAGGGATTGGTCTGCCGTAGATCTTGTGATTGTTTTTTTCTTTCAAAATTAGTGTACATTCTCTTCCTAAATTGAGCCATAGCTTTCTAGGGATTAGATACAATTATTGGTCTATATAGTAAGTCAATATTAAAGTAAACTATCCTTTGTTTAGGAAATGATTGTAAAGATTTTTTTAAAAGCAGGTATTTCTGGCTCAGAGTATATTTTTATATGAGTCTGCATCTAATCAGGGAAAGAAACCAAATAGTAAGTTGAACAAGGGAAGTTTAATATAAATAATTATTAAGTATAACGGGATTGTAGTAATCAGAGACTAGCTGTAAGAAGGTGAAAGGGTTTTAAAGAATACAGGAATAACAGATACACATGTAATACCAGAAATAGCAATATAGTGTAGCCACTAACCCTGGTGTGGAGGTAAAGCTTCAAGGAAGAGTCCCCCCAACTCACTCAGAGCTCGGATGCAGCCCTGTCTCCAGACAATACAACCTTGGCTCACTGGATGGCAAAGAAGCCATTGGGGGGCCCTGCCAGCACAGCTTGTAAGAAGCGGCCCCTCGGAAAACTGCAGGAAATTCACCACGAGTGTGTTGGAGAAGGCTGTACCGAGGGACATGTCTCAGAGAGGCGTGAAGCTGCGATGTGGCCAAAGGAAGCCGCTGGTCACTATACTCCACTGGAACAGTGTCATGCTGCAACAGGAGTGTCAACCCTTTGGCATCTCTGGGCCACCCTGGAAGAAGAGTTGTCATGGGCTACACTTTAAATGCATTGTGACATATAATCACAAAAAAAAAATCTCATAATGTTTTAAGTAAATTTATGATTTTGTGTTGGGCCACGTTCACAGCCAGTCTGGGCCACACGCAGCCCGAGGGCCGTGGGTCTGCTGCAGGAGCCCAGCAAGTGACTCTGCTGGAGCCAGGATGCAAGACCCTCTCCTTCCGCAACGTCTCTCCAGTGCTCTCTACTAACAAAGTATAGCATTGTGCCAGTAGGCAAGGAAAAGGACTTAACAGGATCAGATCCACTTTTACAAAGCAGGCAAAAAGGGCAGAGTCAGAGCTGAATGGCAAAACAATCCAACAAATAAACCTGTCATGATTATTAACTATATACATCAGGATTTTACCTTAACATATTAGTCTTCTCATGTCAGGTTCTGTAAAGGATTAACCAGATGTTTCCCAAAGGTGAATATTTTTGATGGAAACAGTCATATGTTTAAATATCAAGTGATTTTCTGATCATAACTTTTATGTGTACCAAATCATTAAATGTTGCTTCTAAAATTATTAAAAATCCCATTAGTGACTATACATAGGCATAAGGCTACTTCTTACATTTTAGAATGATAGAAATATAAAATTAGATGTGATGACAGTTGCAAAATTCTGTAAATATACTACAATTCTGTAAATATACTAAAATTCATAAAATTGTACTCTTAAAATGGGGTAAATCTCATGGTGTAGAAATTATACCCTGATAAAATTTTTCTTAGAATTGGACACTAATTATATTGCAAACTTTTCAAATGGGAAAATGGATATATATTTACAGGTCTGAAAAAACACTAGGTAACCTGTTTTTCCACCACTTATTCATTTAATAGTTTTCATACTGTTTTCACATGCTACATGCATATCCATTCCCTATGTTTTTTCCCTTGTATATTTTTCCACACCTACAATATTTTATGACTTCCATATATCTTTTCTGATCCCTCTTGAGAATAATATACCACTCCCAATTCTTCTTTCCATTAACATATCTGAATGTTTTAGGACAGATTTTTAGAATATTTGTATAATTATCTTTAATACATAGTTTGATACTTTTGGCAGCAAAATGTTATTTATCATCCTAGGAACTGTTCTCTTTCTAACTATTTCTCCTTTTGAACTGAAATAAATTTTCTGACAGTGCTGCTGATGTTACAGATTATTTTTATTTTGTTTTCACCTCGAAACAGTCTTATCCTGGAAGTTATCTGTGACCTGGGGTTGCCTGAGGTTTTGATAACTGGAGTCCTGGAACTGGACATCCTGGACTGCGTTGTCCGATACCGACTGATGCCTCAGCAGAGCCGGCAGGGGTGTCCAGCCCACGGCCTGCGGGCTGCATGTGGCTCGGGATGGCTATGAATGTGGCCCAACACAAAATCGTAAATTTACTTAAAACATTATAAGATTCTTTTGCTTTTGTTAGTGTTTGCGGATTTAATGTGTGGCCCAAGACAACTCTTCTTCTTCCAGTGGGGCTCAGAGACTCCAAAAGGCTGAACACCCCTGAAAGGGATACCAGAAATCTATTAATTCATTTCTTGTTTATAGAGTAAAAGGTTAATGACTTTGTAGAATTATGTTCATCTTAAGTGACTATGCAACTTTAAAATATATATTTGAAAGTAAAATATAAAAAATTAGTCCTTTTCAAGATTTAACCAACAATTTTTTTTGGTATTATCAAGACTAGCACAGTGTCTGGAATATAGTTGGTGTATATTATATGATATTTAAGTGAATTAATAAAATAATAATACAAAATAAAGTAGTGAGATTTTAATGTGAACAGCTCTACTTTGCCTCAAATGTGGATCAATGACAAACATTTACTGTATTTTTCAGACTATAAGATGCACCCCCCCAAATTTGGGAGGAAAATGAGGAGTGCGTCTTATAGTCTGAATGTATAGTCCTAACCTGGCTCGCTGTGGTAGGGGGCCGTGGGGAGGGAGGTGGTGGTGGAGTGGGGTCACAGGTTATTAACTATTTTACCACATTTTTTGCTTCAAGATTTTTTTTCCCCTATTTTCCTTCTCTAAAACCTAGGTGTGTCTTAAAGTCCTAAAAATATGGTACTTTTGGTTTACACATAGCTATTTGGGCAAAACGCAAACCTTTACTTTAGACAAATGTAACCCAATGGGATGCGAGGTTGGAAAGTAAAGAAAAGCCCTAAAGTTCCTCCTTATTTTTGTCATCTAAACCCTGTTCGGTGAAGGAGAGACTAATTTACATCAATACACCCATTCATTTTCATACTTTGACAAGATAAATCTGTTCTAATATCCCAAGTCAAGTTTCTTTCTCCTTAACTCATCAGCTTCCCAGAAAGTTACTGAGTATACAGAATTATTAAGAGCTGTAGGCATTTGAATAAAAAATTCTAATTATCTCAGTCTCTATTCATGTTAGCTATCTCACTTCTATGGCCTGCTGAGACTGTTCTGAGTTTCACTGATGTGCTTACACTGCTGCTGCTGCCTGAGGGGCAGTCAGTCACCTGGCTGAAGCAGCTCCCTAAGACACCATTCACTCCCTCCGGTTCGAATTTCCTGTGCTGGAAATGCCTGAATGGTCTCTGCCCCTTCCCCAATATGCTCAGCTAGGATCTTCATTTGTCAATGACCCTCTTAAACTTCAGCTACTCTCTCTAGTGACTCCTTTCTCTCAACAGGTATGTTGAAAGTTATTTCATATTAGAGAAATACAAAATGACAAGCCTCTTTCTTCA
The DNA here is from genome assembly GCA_028533065.1 of Trachops cirrhosus. Lineage (NCBI taxonomy): Eukaryota > Metazoa > Chordata > Mammalia > Chiroptera > Phyllostomidae > Trachops > Trachops cirrhosus. The sequence continues at coordinate 113,375,167 of CM052540.1, forward strand.
AATTACCCTTCTCTACTCCCTTTTAACAATAAACTTCTAAAAAGAATAAGCTTTATTTAATCTGTTTGCTCCCCAGCATTTCAGTTTTGAGCAGACTCGATTTTGCTACCATTTTACTTAACAGTTTTCCCTCTATGACCAGTAAGTCTTTCTCCACATAAAAACTAATGGAGGCTTTCAGTCCTATGATTCCCTGGTGCAACTGGAACTGTTGATCACTCTCTTCTTTTCAGGGGTACCACTTACCTAGTTGTTTTTTAGTGTTTGTTTTTTCATCTCTCTGCTCAGTCATTCATCATTCAAACAGCGATATTTTCTGCTCTAATTTTAGATGTCGGTGTTCCCCAGGGATCCCATTTTTGACCCTATGTTTTATTTGTTGACATTAACTTTTGCTTCAATCAACATGTTTTTGTTCATAAAGACCTATCTTTCAACAGGTTTTCATTCATAAAGACCTCTTCCTGCTCTGGATAGTTCATTTAATTTGGTTTAGACTATTCTTGTAGAATTTTTACTTTCTAAATAGAGGGTATCTAAGCTCAGAGTTGGTTTATTCCATGCTTACTATTATAGTTTGCTCACTCTCGATATATTCAGTGGCTTGAATATTATCTCAGTACACCTTGAGCTGCCCATTAACCACTATTATCCCCTGCATTTTGGGGAAATTCTCTCTTCTGTTCTCACATATAGAGGTTTGATATAAGTTCAATAATTTTACAGACATTTTTATCATTACATTTCCAAGAACTCAGACAGGTATGCATGATATAATTCACTTAATTCTTCCTGGACCTTTAATCATATATGTATGACTGTAAACTAACTTATAAAAGATTCAAGAGTTTTCCACTGAATCTACTAGAGCTAGTGCATTCATTGTCTTGTGATAAATTCAAATTTCTCACTATAGGGGATAAAGGCATTCCTTCAGTCCAGTCTGGCTGAGTGCACCTTTTTATCCATTATAAAAGACTACCCTTTCTTAGGTTGATGCAGCAGAGACAGGGCACAAAGCTTGGAGAGCAGAGCATAAGCTGGATGCCAGCTTCCATTATTCCCTCACCAAAACACCTTTGTGAGGGCTCCTGATGGCCCTACCTAAAATAAATCTTCTACCCACAGCCACCATTCCTGCTCTCCAGGGGCCCTGTGATCTAGCTAGGCTGAACTAACCCTGCTCTCCTATTCTGGTTTTGCCTCTATACCTGTGTTCGTTGTGTCCTGATTGGCATGACCTTCCGTCTTCATCCTAATGTGGCACAACAATTTAACCTGTTTTTTTCTTAGAGCCTATACTGATTCTCAATATAAAGCTAGCTGGTCTTCTTCCAAAAAGTAATATTTTTTGTATGTATCATCACAAACCCTTCTTGAGTTTGTCAAGTATCTTATGTCAACTACAAAACTTGAAGCATCTCAAGAGCAGAGATGATGTTTTCTTCCTTTTTTGTATCTTTTGTGAACATGTAAACACAGCAGAGTTTTGTTGAATGAATTATCTCAAACTTAATCACAGGAAATGAGTTGATATTTGTAAAATGCTTAGCATAGTAACTTTCACAGAGTAAGTGCTATACAAATGTTTGTTAAATAAAATGAAAGGTTGATAGGACATGAGTTTGGGTTTCAGAGGACTATTGTTATTATAATGAATGATAATTGAGTTAATAATTTATTAATATACTCAGAAATACTTTCCTCTTTTATCACTAGACTTTTAGTAATGTGGAACCATGGATAGAAACATTGCTTTCTTTTTATATTCTATTCATTTTTTTAATTATATAACATTTCTCTCACAGTGATAGTTAAATCTCATTATATTTAATGATTTATCCATTTTCTGCTATAACAGTTCTATCAGTGACTCCTTGTGCTATAATCTCATTATTTCACAAAATTATATCCTATTTGTTAAGAATAGTGACTATTACCATGATTTCATCTTCTTCAAATGCTCTTTTTAGTCTCAATGTCATAGCCTTTTTTGTGAAAAGATTAAATATTTCTTCCCTTCAGTTAGCTTAATTCTATTCAATGTTGCATATATCATATAGTATCTTTTGCTGTATGTTGCTATTTTATATAAAAATTTAAGTCTGTGTCTGAACTGTTGGTTTCGTTTCTACAACTCTTTTTTTTGAATAAGATAGAAAACATGCACTGATGAAATCTAAACCACCTAATGTTTTCTTCCTGTGTATAATATACCTATAAAAAATATTGAATCTTCATTCCTTAACTTCTATATGGGATTGATTTTTTTTCCTTTCTTGATTGAAGTATAGTTTATATAAGAAATTTATAAAGTGTTCATTTGAGTCTCCTAAGTGCATGTTGAAAAAATAAATAGAACATTATAGATTTTCACCATATACCACCTAGCAAATGAATTTTAACTCAAACAAATAAACGAACATGGTAGGAAGCAAGTGGACTCTGCTCCCTGTTTCGTGTGCACCATCATGTCAATGGGGACAACTTCACCCTGTTGGGTTAATGCCAAATCACTCCAACGCCAAGGGGTAAACTGTGTTTCTGAATAGCTCCTTCCTTGTCTAAGACCTAATAGCTTTTATCTTTCCATTTTTTAATATAGATATTTCCAAATATATGTGTATGTTACATGAAGAATAATATTATGATCCCAATGTACATACTACCAGTTTCAAAAAATGACCAGTCGTATGTCACTTTTAACCCCATTCTACCACCCATTATGGTATTTTTTTTAACGTTGAAAAATTTCCAATTGAATAATAATGAAAACTTATTTTTTAAAAAATCCTGAGTCTTAGGTGCCACTTGTCTGCTTGGCATAATATTGATCTGTGGTGAAAAATGACCACATAGCTTTTCTTTGATTGAAAAGCATTCAAGTTCATAATTCTTTGGGGAAGAAAAGTTGTCAGTCTAGTGCAGTGGTCAAGCATCCAAGCACAAGCTAGACTTCCTATATTAAACCTTGGCTCCACCAAGATTTGGCCATGATACTTGATCAAACTACTTGTCTTTCCTGAGTCTCAGTTTTCTCCTCTGATGATAATAGTACTTATCTCATGAGTATGCTATAAAGATTAAATGAGTTAATATGTATGAAAAATTAAAAAAGTTTCTGGAACATGGTCAGCCACACCTATATTTCCCATTATTATTCACTTTCTTGCATTAAAAACCTCTTTGAAGTTTGAAAGAGTTGTGCATCCTTAAGGCAGGTGTCTTTAAGGATGATGATGTAAAATTTTAAAACACCTTTTAAAATAATAGGCTGAAACATCCAAATTATAAAGAATAATACTTTGTCTCTTTTGCTCCAGAAAAATAGTCTTACATGACTACTTTTCAGGATTAAATTAAAAGTGTTCTAATTTAATGTTTTAATTTTTAAAATCTCAGAGAAAAATTCTAGTCGGGACAGGTAATGTTAAGAATACTAAAATTAAAGCATGTGTTAGAGCAATTTGTTTATTTAACTTTTGTGGGATTCTTCTAAAATCCAAGGAAATACCATGAGAACCCAAATAAACAAAAAATTAAAATATGATCAGAAGAAGAGTCCCCAGCCATGGCCAGGTCGCTCAGTAGGTTACAGAATCATCTCTACATGCCAAGGTTGTGGGTTTGATCCCTCCATCGGGGCACACACAAGAATCAACCAATGAATACATGAAAAGTGCAACAACAAATCTATCTCTCTCTCCGTCTCCCCCTCTCTCCCTCCCTCCCTTCCTCCCTCCCTCCCTCCCTCCCTCCCTCCCTTCCTCCCTCCCTCCCTCCCTCCTCTCTCCCTCCCCTTCCTCTCTGAATAATTCTTTTTCTTTTTGAAAAGAAGAAATATCCCCATGTATTACATTCTATTCTTAGATCCCCAACATGCTTATTATGTGTAAAGGTGTTTTTTTTAAAAAAAAAATACAAGCTGCTTCTTTGGCTGAGTTTAAAAATCTTAAAAAGGGAAGACAGAAGGAAAGAGAAGAGAAAAATGAAGGAAAGGAGAAGACAAAAAAAGAAAAACAACCACAAAAAAACCCCAAAAAGCAATTAAACTAATTTTGGAAGTAGAGGGTCACAAAGCAGGCTGGCACAGAGTGTATGTACTTAAGCTGTAGAAACCTTAATATACTGCCCTAGGAGTCAGCCAATCAGGACCCTGAGAACTACATTTCCATAATGGTGATTGGCTGGTGGGCGGGAAGCTCAGTTGAGCTAAGTGGATGGGGAGGAAATGCTAGGCTGAGAAAATAGCAAAACAACTTTTGGGCTTTCTGTTGTTTATTGCATATTTTCCAAACGATTGTGGTAATTCATCCTTTAGGAAAATTTGTTTTGAAAACAAAAGCACCACAGTTGTTCACAACAAAAGTGATATTCAGCGGCCAAAGGAGCTGAATGTAATAGTACTCCTTTTCTTGAAAATAAAGTTTAGTTTCCCGATTTTTTCCAACCAAATGTGTTAAGACTAACTAGGAGATTTATAAGGGTTGATTTAAGTTGCAAATTAGACAGGGGTTACTATTTCTGATAAGCCACTTTGCCTTATTAATGTATTGGCTTTGTGAAATATGCATAAATAGAATGAAGCTTGTAAAGTGCAGGGAAATCCTTAAATTCTAGCACTACGAGTATTCAGGTACTTCCACAATTCAGGGTGTGTTGCTACTCTTCCACTCTTCCAAAAGAAGCAATATTAGGAATTTTTTTTCTTACAGCCATATATATGTGAAAGCTACATCCATTTATCCATGCATTTGGTATTACTCCCACAATTTTTAAACTTATATAAATCCACTGTCATTAACTCATACAGATTTCAAAAAAATGACAAAAGGGGGAGCAGAGAAAGCGAGGAAGGAAGAAAGAGCAGAACAGAACGTCTGTATCCTGCAGCCCTTTGGCTCACTCCTGCTTGGTGGTTGTATTTTGTTGTGGTTGTTTAAATGCCACCCAGGGCAGTGACAATATTTCACCTACAAGTTTTAAAATTTATTTTACAATCATTCTTTCCACAGACCATCTTTCTGGAAATGAGAATAATTCTATAATGCAGATTAAGCAGAAGTATTTTACAGTCTCTCCCAGTGACCATTCCTTGGCTAGCTAACAGACCAGCCATTCAGAAGCAATTTTCTTCAGGCTGAAATTATGTGCTGACCGTAGCAGATCACTTCCCATAATAACCCTTCCCCCCACCCAACGCTAAATACAATCTGTCTCCTACTCACTGTAATAACGTGCAAATGACTGTAATTTCGCAGACAAGAAACAGCCCAAAGTGAAACATGTCTAAACAGAGGTCGATTTGAAAAATCAGGGCTATTACCTAAATCTGTAAAATACATATTGTAATAAAACCAGCAATAGCAATCTCCAATAAGTAGTTTCAAAAAAAATGTAGCTTGTGTTTTGATCTTCTTTATGCACCCAGTCTCCACTGGCATAAAAGAAAAATCCTTTTCCTGAAATGGTTTCATTAGAGGCGATGTAAATTGCCTTATTTCGCTAACCAATTTGCAGACCTTGCTTGGGCACCCATTCAGATATAGTAGCCCACACCACACCACAAGGGCCTGGGCCAAGTGGAGGTAAGATTTCAGACACTTAACACTGACCTACATTGCAGTTCTCTCAATGTGAGCAGTATACAAATGTTTTCCTTTAGAAGAATGTGCTGGTTTGCAATATTTTGCTAGGTTCTCTAGAACTGCAGGGCATAAAAAGGACAAGATACGCTGCTTTCCCTTCTTGATTATTTTAATGTTGAGGATTGGGACAGAGGGAGAAGTACCTCCTTTCACTTTATAGTTCTTTACTATTAAAATTCATTGTAGCCTTAAATCAGAACATGGAAAAGTTGCTTTATGTCATTTCAATTTGTTTAGGTAAAATCATTTTGTAAAGATTGGGAAGACATTCATTATTTTCCTTCCCTTGGCTGTCTGGTCCCTTTGTTATACTCTACAGAATTTAAATTGAAGGTGAGCTAATAGGGCATAGACATGACCTGAAAAGTCAACACAACTGTGTTATACAGTGCATGTAAATGTCCATATTCACAAAATGTATATTCGAATGCCTGTGAGTCTTCTACGACAGGGTGAATGAACGCTATGGGTGTCTTTCTTCTCTAACATGCTCCTCCCACCCCCAGCTGGAAATGTTTCCATGCGCAGGGTTCTCTCTCTTCACTGGACACCTTCTTGGCACTTTATTTTGGTCCAGTGATATTTCAGGATACTGCAAAAATGTCCAATGTTTAATCAAGAACACTGCTCACTTCTTTTTGGTGACACTTGTCTAGAGGTGGATATTGTTACAAATACTACTCAGAAATTTGAATTGGGATTAATAAGCAATTATGAGATGGCAGAGAGTTTTCTTCAAAAGGCCTTTCAGAGGCAGGAAGTTAGGATGGTACCTGTAGCTAAAAGCAATGAAGATTGTCTGGTGTTTGTGTGGGTGTTTAATAAATCCCCAATTCTATATTCCCTGGAAACCAGGGCGAGTCGCCTGCCCGCTGCCTTGAGGCAGGTCTCTTCATAAGCAACCCTAGACAGATAAGAATGTTTTCTCCACAATCTTTCTTGAGCAGTCAGAAAGTTTCTCATTTTGTCTAAATTAAGTTCTCTCCCCATAAGTTAAGCCCATATCCAGGTAGGTTTTATATGTAACTATACTTTCCACTTTTTCTCCTTGACCTTGAGTAAATCTCATGTTGATGTTAGCATAGATTTAGAAGAGCTAGGCCCAGGTATAGACAAAAATAAAAATCCCAGAAGTTATTTTTTATCCTTAATAATATACCAAGAATCAGAGGAAATAGACACACATACACACAAAAGACAACAGGGTTTTCCTGTGTTACTACTTGAAGGAAAGGCCTCCTCAGCATTATGTAATTCTGCCCTTAAAAAGGAATAAAAATCTTGTGCCAGGACCTCCTGATCACCTGGTAATCGATGCAGTAAGTGCAGGGGCAGAGCTGGTGGTGGGGGTTATTGGAGATGAAGCAGCACTCTTTACCTGCTCATACTCCTCCCAACCCTCCTAGACTCATTTGCAGACAGGTCCTGCCCTCGAGCACATCCTGTGTGGACACACACTAAAATGTAAAATACCAAGTGCACATGTTACAGAACAGTGTAGTAGGTATTATCAAATATGTGTAGGGATATTAGTAGGGAGACAGTTGTATTCTGTTATCTTGATAAGAGATAAACATAAAATTGTCTTTTCTAAAATATAACTGGGCTTACCAATTTTGTGGAGGGGGTGGCTTAGATTTTCTAAGCTGGTAATTATCTTAGTGTCAGTCACCAATTAGCTGATAGTCCTCTGATGTCTCTTGATTGGTCCTTTTGTCAAACAACACAAAACAAACACATGCAAAGCTAGTGTAACAACCGTGGTTTATTCAAGTTTCTTGGAAGAACTTGGAAGGCAGGAGGTAGAGGTGGGTGCAAATGGAGTGTGGAGATGTACTGGGAGGAAAATGCATGAAGTTATTGAAATGGTTTTGTTAAATATGTGACTGAGCTGGGCATAAGCATTAACTTTCAACCAGTTGGATTTGTCCGACGGGGTTAGGTCAAGATCATTTGAGTATTAGGAAGCCTACTCGTTGTTCTTCCCAAGGGAGTATGATGGAGGAGTGCCTTTACCCTTTTCCAACTTTACCAGGTCTTATTTTCTATGCCTTTTGAAGTCCAGTTGTTTTAAGAGCTACTGATTTTTCCAAACTGATAAAACATATGGGTTAGCCATGGACTTCCAAGGCTGAAATGTAGGTTGTATTCTAGGGACACAGAAAGTGTTCAAGAGTGATCTGGTCCTTTGAGGAACCACCCTGCCAAAAGAAGAAAAGTTAGAAACCAGCATTTGGTCCTGTGTTACTGTCAATAGGACCCACACAAATTGTAAAAGCTGTACTTTAAAAAATATAAATCAACATCAAAGCTAAAGTGGAGGGTAAGTGGATATTAGATCTCTAATTTGCCCCATTTTATTTGTTGATATACAGCTTTGATTTGAATACGAATCTATTTAGGGAGATCTAGGGACTATTATAGTTTGCATTCCTCTAGTTAATGTACCCCAGAAAAGGGTAGAAACTGCTCTTTATTATTGTTTGCAGCATCAAATCTAGTTCATGTTGGGTTGCAAAACAACTAATTGACATTTGTGTGTGTGTAACTAAATGTACTGAAAGGTAAAACAGGAGTCAATAGACATTACTTAAAACATGAGAAATATTTTTATTGATCTACAGTTATCACTGAATATTTATGTCATAAGCGATCTTCTGCTAGCAGTAATTCACTCTATAGGTCCATTTGACTCCTTAAGACAACTCTCTTAAGTGGTAATTGTCATGTGGAAATATACAATCCCAGTAGCTCTGGATCTTCAAAGCTTGGAATCCTGATGCTTTCAATTAAATTCAGAGCACCGTTTAACTTTAGAATTTCCATATTATAGCTCCTTAAGTACTGGAAAATAACAATACAAATAAATATGAGTGTTCTAAAGGCTTAATATATATAAATACATTAGCTTAAGTATATTAGCTGTTACAGTAGAATACTGAACTTATTTCATACTAACCTCTCTTATCCTGTGACCTCAGAGTCCTATTAACTTGGTTGCTGGCATTTGTCCCACAATAAATTCTAAAATATTTCTCTATTCTTGGTGGTTGCCCTCTACAGTAGTCAGAGGATTCTGACATTCCCCACTTCCCAAGGTAGGGTTAAAGATTTGGGGGAGGCATACGCTGACAATCCGTGGAGTTAAAAATGCCGACTGGAACTGTTTAATGGGTTAATCTTCCTGGCATATTTTATCTCCCACAAATCGATTAAAAAAAATGTGGCTGGCCCGAGGTGTGAATATGGTTGGCTGGGTCCTTATTTTATTTTGTATTTTTTGGGAGCCGCCTAGGGCCAGGTGGGAAAGATTTGTTACTAATTCCAGGGAAGAACCATTCACTTAGTGGTGGTTAAATGGTTGCCAGCTTTCGCACTCCAGTGCTGGTAGAGCAGAAGACTGGAGACAAAAGCGTTACTTGTTTCCCCACCACCGCCTTTACCCCCAGATCGATTTTTCTTATTTAATCAGCGAGTAAAAAGAGAGACACAGGGAGGGAAAAAAAAATGGAAGAAGGGCAAAGTGGTGGGGGAAGGTTGAAAGCCAGAAGCTGCTATACAGAAAAATAAGTCTTGGGAGTTCACGCTGCCGAGTCCTTGCAACAGGGAAGGAAAGCCAACAAAACGCTCGCAGTCATTTCTACACAGCCAGCCCTCCTTTCCTCCTCGCTATGCGCTAGTGGCTCATTTGGCTTCCCTCTGCCACCAAGAGATCACATACATTATTTCCCCCAAGATAACACAATCAAACTCGTATTTACCGACATCCTCTTCTCTCAGCCTGTATGAGATTTGTTTTAATAAATAAGTGTTTTACGTGAATGATGTAGTAATTGCAACGGGCGCACCATTTTTTCCCCTCCTTACTGCAGGAGGCTCCTCTACCCCAATCTGGATGGAAAATAAAACGCTTTGTCTCCACAACCACCCCCCACCGCACCCCCACCCGCTCTCAGTGTGTGTTTTATACGTGTGTATTTCTCAACCCCCTACAGTAGCCAAGAGAAAGCAGCTAGCCAATGAGAGAGCCCAGTTTCATAAAAGCTGCTTTCTGATTGGCCCGATGCGAAAGGGCAATGGGAACAAAGAAAAGTCCCTTTCAGGTATAGAGGCTGAGCGCTTCTTTTGCTCCACTCCCCCTGTGTGTGTTGTGTTTCAGTCCTGATTTCAGTGTTGCAGAACAAGCTTGTGTGTGTGTGCACCAGGGGGATTTTTGCTTTCTTTTTATTTTAATTTTTGCTTTTATAAAAAATACACAGGACAGTCTGTGACATTTGATGGTCCATCTTCTTTAATAATAAATTTGTTGAAGAGATTATAATTTCCAAAATAAAGCGGCTGCAACCAAACACATTCAATGCAGTTAGAAGGAAAAGGTCAACTCGATCCAATACAGACCGTAAGTACGGTTGCGTGGTGTGTCTCTATATAGCACTTAGCGGGGACTTCATGCAGGGGAATGTGCGAGTTTTATGCATTGAAATGAGGAACTAGTTACAGGGTTTGGCTTTTGCATTGAGAACAACAACCCAAGAACGGTGAGTTTTAGCCAGTGGAGGGTGAAGCATTTGTAACTTCACACAAATTAAGCTTGACTGGGCACTCGGGGTAACTTAGAGTAAATTACCTTTTGGGCTCTAACCCAAGGAGAATAAAAGTGACACAGTTACATATCCTGATCTGCAGTGTCCATTCTGGGGCTCACCTCACCTCCTCCCTCTCCTGTTCTAGCGGGGCAAGACCTTCTTCCAAACCGAGCCAGGAAAATGGGGGCAAGGGCAAAACAAGGCGATTTCAGTCTTCTGTCACATCTAGTGCCCAATAATTTAATATTAAACAAGGGAATAGTCACCCATTACATCTAATGATTATAATGACCATTTTCCACTTCCTTAAAAAAAAAAATAAAGACAAGCAGCAAAAATACCATTAAGAAAAGAAAAAGCCCCACCCAACCCAAACAAACCCACAAATAGTAACAATGGTGTGTTTATTACAGGACCTGGCTTGGGAGCTAGTAAAATATTTTTCTTTGTTTAAGACAGGAGGGGTCCCCTAAAACCAAAGTAGCTTAGAAAGTGCCCTCCACCTTCGACTACGCGTCCCTATCCCTGGCCCCTTGGGAAAGCCTACAAATTGGAGATAAGTTGAGGAAAGGTTTATAAGGTGTTTCTTTAAAACATCTGCTTGCTCTTGTGCTCATTACGTTTCACTCTTTCCGAACTTCCGAGAGCCTAGATCTGGGAGAAATGTTTCACATTCATAACTTGTAGCTGCGCCCACTGCAGGGGGGTGGGTGGGTCGGCGGCGGTGGGGAGAGTGTGTGCAGGGGGAGGGGAGAGACCTTCAGCTTTTTTTTTTTTTTAAAGACCAGATCAGTATTTTCTTGATACGCTTGTCACCATTTTTGTTCTCACGACAACCAATTGAGCCCTTGATCCTCACGTGATGTGAAAGGCTAGCACTGTAACAAAATCGCTCCTTTTAGATGGTTGGTTGTTGCTAACTCGCCCATCCCCCCTCTCCCAGCCCCGACATTTCCAGCAAAGCGACTCTCCACTTCCAATCCATCAACAATTCATTACTGCTTTTAGCTTCCAAAACGCCAGCTAATTAAAAATACTAAGCCAAGCTCTGGGGCCATCTGACTAAACACAGGAGGGGGTGGGTGAAAGAGGAGGAGAGAAAAATAAATAAAAGGGAGACGCACCGTTTGCTGCGACTGTAAACCGGGAAAACTGTCCTGGAAAAGGTCGCCTTAAAAAAAAATCTTTTTTTGACTCTAATTATCGAATTACCGCCTGACTGATTGGCTTGAGCGACAGCGGATTTCCCCCCCTCGGGGACTATACTAGGAACTCGGTTCCTTTTTCTTAAAACAACATAAAACAGGAAAACACCATATCCTTTAGGTTTCGAAGGCTGAACCAATTTTAAACGCCGTTATTTTCCCTTCCCCTCCCCCCCGCCCGGAGCGAAAGCTGTTATAACTGGTTTATCAGCTCACTGAATCATCTGCTCCCCTCCCCCTCCACACCTTTCTTTTTCTCTTCTGGCTCCGCTTCTGGTCCCTTCCATTCTTCCTCCTCCGCCTTCTCTCCTCTTCTTCCCCCCTCCTTTCCTCTTAAGTTAGTTCAAGAAATCAAATCTGTCAGGACGGGCGGAAAAATGCCACTTCCCGACTAACAGGCGGAATCCAGCCCAGATTTTCAGTCCTTTCTTCTTATTCTTTCTTCCCTTTCACTAATTTATCCCGATGTTAGCACATTCTGTCTCGTTACTAGCGGACGCCTGTAGGTTTGCTACATGGGATCATTACTTACTGATCACGGTGACTCTGAAGTCTGGAACTGAAGGCGGAATGAGAAGTTGGGAAAACTTTTTTCTCTAAACTCGCTCTTTAAAAAAAAACTATTATTCTCGATGCTTGTTAGGAGAAGAAAAAAACCTTTGGTGCTTCTGTTGTGAATGTGAAACATTATCTTCCAGCTGTACAGTGACACATTTTTTTTTAAGGAGAAAAGGACTCCTGATCCGTTTGCCAAAAGGGGGGTGGGGAGGTGGAATAATGTTATCGAGTGATTATTCTGGCTGAGATGTGTTGTTTGGTTTCTTCCTTCTTGATCATTTGGTGTTTAAGTAAAATGAGGCACAGGCTTGTTTGCCGAGTGGAGTGGGAAAGGCATTTTGATTTGCTGGCCTAATTAAAAAATGATAAAGGATTAAAGGTAAGCAATGTCTGTGTGTGTATGTATATTTATTTATTTTTCTTGACAATCAACTGTTAAAAAGGGGCTGATCCCTTTAAAAACCGTTTTAACTGATCTTTGTCAAACACACACTCATTTGCGGTCATTGAGGCCACCTTGGCGCAGATCACTTAAAGTGTATGTCTTAATCAGCCTCCCTGTGCAGTCAGTAGCACCGTATTTAACAGATTGAGCAAGTCTGTGACCTAGGACTGTGGTAGAGTTGTTTAGATGTATTTTTTTTTTAATCAAAAGGCAGATATTTCACTTTTATTTAACACTGTCTTTTCTGTAGAGAAATGCTCTTAAAGACGTGTATGTATTTCAAAAACAAAATTGTGTAAACTGTTGGGGAAGAAAAGATAGGAGGGGAGGGGATGTGTATGGGGGGGAATTATTGGTTGTTTTTTCTGTTCCTTACTGGGAACAAAAACCAGATTGCCCAGATAATTTGTAAAAAGAAGTAATAGAATTAGAAATAAGGAAAATGTAGCAACATCATTCTTAAACTAACCTCAGAGAACTTCCAGGGTCTGGTTTCTTAAACTGTAAGATCTAGGACATGTTCAGGGATGTTTAAAGCTGTGTTCTCCCTCTCGCCTGAGTGTTCAAGCTGTGTATCCGGGGCTCAGATATCACTTGTATGTGTTAGAAAAAAAAATCTTAAGCTCTTTTCTTTCCTCTTTTTTTAAACCTTTCTGGAACTGACTCAGATCCTTAAGATATTTTAATGCCTTAAAAAAGTGATTATCTCTGTTGTTGCTAAAGGGACTTTTCTTTTTTTAGCTACAGTAAGATGCTTACTGGCATGGGTATGTTTTGGGGGTTTGGTTATTTTCCTTTATACTTGATATCGGACTGTGGAGACAATACATGAGCCACCTTACTCTCCATCCTTCCCTGTACCCTTTACTGACTCCCCAATATTAATCGTTTTTTATTCTGGTAACACCCAGACAAGAAATATTCGACTTTTCCCCCCTTCACAGGAAAAGGTGGACCTGGACTGAAGGGTGTAAAATCCCTGGACACATTCCTGGGCAGGAAAAAGAAGAGGAAGATTAGAAGATTTTTTTTTTCCCTAAGAGAAAGCCCAGCGGAGCTAAACGAATGTCCCCTCATCTCCAAAGGAAAGTTCATCGGATTTTTATTCTAGAGAGCTCATCTTCAGGATGTCAGTGAACATTTCTACTGCAGGAAAAGGTGTGGATCCAAATACAGTTGATACTTATGACAGTGGCGATGATTGGGAAATCGGGGTTGGAAATTTAATAATTGATTTGGACGCTGATTTGGAGAAGGACAGACAGAAATTTGAGATGAATAATTCCACCAATACCACTAGCAGCAGCAACTCTAAGGATTGTGGAGGTCTGGCCTCCAGTGGGGCCGGTGCTACCACAGCCTTAGCTGATGGCCTAAAATTTGCTTCTGTTCAGCCTTCTGCTCCCCAGGGGAATTCACACAAAGAGACCAGCAAATCAAAAGTGAAAAGGAGTAAAACTTCTAAGGATGCTAATAAATCTCTGCCTTCTGCTGCCTTGTATGGGATTCCCGAGATCAGCAGCACTGGCAAGAGGCAGGAAGTCCAAGGGCGCCCTGGAGAGGCAACTGGCATGAATTCAGCGCTGGGTCAAAGTGTGAGCAGCGGCGGCGTCGGCGGCAACCCAAACAGCAATAGCACCAGCACCGGCACCTCCGCTGTCACCGCAGGGGCGGCCTCCTGCGGGAAAAGCAAAGAGGAGAAGCCAGGTAAAAGCCAGAGCAGCCGAGGCGCCAAGCGGGATAAGGATGCAGGGAAATCCAGGAAGGACAAGCACGACCTGCTTCCGGGCCACCCGAATGGCAGTGGCGGCCAGGCCTCTTCTGGGGGGCACCTCTATGGCTTTGGGGCCAAGAGCAATGGAGGTGGCGCGAGCCCCTTCCACTGCGGGGGCACTGGGAGTGGCAGCAGCGCGGCTGCAGGGGAAGTTAGCAAAAGTGCCCCGGATTCAGGGCTCATGGGAAACTGTATGTTGGTAAAGAAGGAAGAGGAGGAGGAGGAGAGCCACAGGCGAATCAAGAAACTGAAAACGGAGAAGGTAGGATAAAGTCGCCTTCCTAGATCTCCCACTTTCCTCTTTGTGTGCATTTGTGTGGGTGTGTGAGGGGTTGTGCCTTTGTGTGACGTTTACACTTCTTAGTTGTGTTTTCTGAGTCCTTGAGAGATTTCTATTACATGTATCCTTTCCCTGAAGATTTGGTGTAGGGGAGCTTACTTGGGTGCAGGGTTGAGCTCTTGCTTCTCCTGCTGCTGGTGCTGCTGCTTATGGTGCTAGTGTTTGGGTCCGCAGGGGGGAGGACCTGGGTGTTCTAAGTACCTTTTGCCCTGCAGAAGGGCTCCTGGCCAGTCAGCCAGTGGTAGTGTGCTATTAATAGAAAACCTGTGCATGTACCCACTTGACTCTTGTCCTGGTCTCTCCCCTAAGGAGTACTGTCTTCTGTTTTAATTTACACGTCCTAATATTTCTGGTAATGTGTCCTTAGGAGCAGGGTTCACCGTTCCTCCCTGGTGAGGTATGTCAAGGATGCTCACTTACAATTCACCCTCAATCATTTATTTTTTCCCCCAAAAAGTCAAAGGATCTCTTTCTCAGATGGGTTGCTTTTATTGGTCCTGAATTAAACACCAGCCTTGGTGTTCCTGGGTCGTTGGTTTCATAACTGTAGAAAGACTGGAATGTTTTTTTGGTGACTGCTAAGTAGGACTTCAACCTTTGTTCCCTTGCCCAGTTTTTAGCTGGAGATTTAAGAGTGTTATCATTCGGATTTCTAGCTTGACTGAGAGCTGAAAGGCTGCTTTAAAAAAAAAAAAGTGAAATAGACTTGGCAGGTTGGTGTTCCTGAAATGTGCCTACATAGCCAGAGGATACTAGAACTATGTTAAGCAGTGGGGATTGTGGACTTAGGCGATTTGGACCCTTCCTCCCATCTTTGTCATTGTATTCAAGTCCAGTTAGGCAATGCCTTCGAAAAATCGCCCCCCCCACTGTGTTCCGCTCCTTGGTGCTGGATGCCTGTGACTTCCTGGTCTGGTGATTTTTGTGCGTTGAGTAAAGTTCCAGGACTGAAGGTGTTCTGTCTGCTGGGTAGGTTGGGAGTGAGCTCGGGGTGTGAGTGATTGTTTCTATAAAACTTATCTTCGGATTAATTCTGCAGGTTGTGCCAAAGCAAAATTCCTATTGTGTTTGTGGCATGGTTGTTTGGAAATATGCTTATTAAGTAATTTGATTTTTGCTGTTTCTCACTTGATCAGAATTGTAAGATGTCTTTAGGTAAATTTTTTGTGTAGGGTTATTCTCTGCTTTCTGCTTAAACCACTATACTTGTGTTCACATGTATATTCAAGATTTAAGTTGGAGTACAGGAATGAAGTTTTGATTTGATGATTTTAGAAGTTGATGAAGGGACCTTGAAGTGTAGATAATGCCAGAATCACAAAAACGCTCTGAACGCTTCTTTGTATTCTTGTCCCCTTGGTCAGACAACATTTTTACATTGATGAATTTCAATGGAATTTTTAAAATTCCAGGTTTTAATTCTTATGTTTAAATGTGTAGTTTCGCTTAATTTCTGCTAAAAGGCATTCTGAAATCTTCTTATTACTTAGTACAGTAGGGCATTTACTTTTGTTGCCAATAGTCTTCAAATTGCAGTTCTAATCTGCTCTAACTATCTAGATGAATTGCCCTAATCCAGTGCTCACAATGGCTGTGGTTAAGGAGTCAGAGCCATTTGATTGGATTCACTGCTGCGTGGAATGTGGGAGGTACTGCCCTTTTGCATTCCCCTTAGCCTTTTAATCTTCCAGCCAAATGTTCACATTCAACAATTTTGTTTAGCTGGCAATCGGAACATTTCAGTATCTCAAAGCCTGCTGTCATGGCAACTGAGATTAGAGCGTGGTGTCAGTTCTCCAGTGTTTTGTGTTCTTTTTACCTTCTAGTCACAGAGGAAACTGGATGAAGAATGGAAGAATTAAATTATTCATATCCATGTAACTCATCTTCAGTCAGCGCAGTATAAATGTGATAATATGAATTACATAAATGAAGAGCAAACAAGTCACGATGGGCCTGCGATGGAGGAGGGGAGAGCGCTCGGTGCATTCAGTTCACTCCACTGGCAACCAAAGGCACTTCAGGGATGGCTCCCAGGGGCTCCAATCCTGCAGTGTTGGCTGTTGTCTGTGGAGCTGGGGTGTTGGCTCAGGAACACCGTTCCATCAGGCTTTCCTCCCCACCCTCACCCCACCCCACCCCACCCCAGAAAGGCTTTTCTTAAGAATGCTCTCTCATCCTTGGCACTCAGATATGTCACTCCCTGCACAGATGCCACCCAAGGAACGGACAGTTAATTCCCCTAACTTGTGGTGGTGTAAATTAGACTTCAATTTAGAAAATACTTACTAATGGTAGGAGGGATACCTATCTAGGAGGTTAGGAGGTAAAGATTTAGTAGGACGAGTGTCACCTGACAAAGATATTTCAACACTGAGGCATCCTGGAGACAGGTTTTTGGACATTTGGTATACAGTGTTTTAATTTCGATCTTGCTTGATTACCTGAGTTTGTGAAGGGCTCGTGCCTCAAAAGTGAAGATGATTAATTTGCAGCAATCAGATGTGGCTCGTGATGGGCCACATATGAAAACCAAAGGGTGTGTGTGTGCGTGTGTGTGTGTGCACCCTTTTTTCTCTTCCTGGTTCATAGGAGATTCGTGAGACTGGCTGTCACTGGTTAATTTTCACAGCATGCTTAAATGTCTATTTTTGGTGTGTTTATTCTGTTTCTTCACTACACAAAGTCATGTAAAACATGATAAATTGGACCTCATGAAACCTAATTAAATCAATGAGTGTTCTACTCCTTTATGTGGAAACCACAAGTATGTTGTAAAAGTCGCCACTCCCTTAATACGTGAACAAAATCAAAACATGCCATAATTCTAAGATGTTTGAGCTCTATTTCTATAGCCCATTTTGTGGTTAAGCCACCAGTGACAAGTCTGAATAAGTAGATTTGACGGGTTGGCTTTTGGTTGTTAAAACCTGCTTCTCCACCTTCCCCCTCCTTTATTTTGAAGCAAAATAGCCTGTGTTGAGGCTCTTCTGCATGGATCCTCCTTAGCTGTCTTAACCGTTTTGACTTATCAGACAGAGGCATTTAGCTGGGCTAAATGGTTAGCGTTACATAGGTTTATTTGATCCCTGGGAAATTCAGAAACACACAGGTGACTTCTTAAAAACAGTGGATACTTAGACATGAAAGGCAAAGGGGATCTTACAGTTGTGTCTTAGGGTTCTGACTACTCAGTACATGTCCAGAAAGGAGAATTGTTTCTCCAATATCATACTGCTTTCACTAAGCTGGTCCTTAACAGCCTAAAGGTGGTGTCTGCAAATGGATCTGTCTATAAAGGATATCATTCATTGTATTTTATTCTCTCGTAGAGGCCTTTTAACACTTCACTAGGGAATTCTGGCACATTTTCTGAGTGAGTGTGAGCAGTTTAAGAACATATTTTGATGAATGAGTTTTGTGGACAATATGCCTTTTCCCCCAAATATAGTGCCCCCTACAAATTCTGCTTGGAGAGTGCAGTTTATCTACTGTGAAATAAAAGGGCAGAAAGGTCACTTGCTATAATTAAAGAACAAAGTCCATTGTTGTTGGACAACAAACTGTTTTGAAAGCTTCACAAGGGATTTGGCTGTTAAAAACGTTGGTAACTAAGGGTGGCTCCCAATCAGCATTGATCTGGCTCCTTTTCTGTGGGCTTCCTCCAAGGGTGATGTGACTTTTGAGGTGGGTGCAGAGGGGCTGCCCTTTCCCCAAGGAAGTTTTCTGTGAGAACCCATGCAGCGTGGAGAATGTGTATGACGTAGGCACATCACTGAGTTCTGAGCAGAGTATTTGAAACCTGCTAGGTTTGCTGGAGAGATTTACAAAATCCACACAACTGATCAGGATTGAGCTAAAAGAAGATAAAGAGCGTTTAGCAACTTTTAATAACTTTGCAAATAGTCTGTAAAAAAGGGGTGGGGAGGAATTGATTGTCCAGATGTCACAAGGTTAAGAATGCTCTTCAAGTGAAATTGCTTGGCTGCAAGATGGTTTTAATTAGAGTGTTATAAAGACTTATTTTTCCTAAGCAGCATTTTATAGTTAGTAAATGAAATGTATGCCGAAAGTGCTAAGCAGAAATCTCCCTAACCACAGAGGTGTTCAATAACCAGATTCAAACAACATGGAAAGTACCATCTGTTCTTCGTTTTCAGCATGAAAAACAAGGATTGAATGGCTGAAATTTGCCCCAATTTTGACTGTGTCTGTGTATGTTTTTTTTAATTTAAAAAAGTTCACCTGGTACTTCATAGAAACTTGAAATTGCTGTAATATGAGCAACACTGTGAAAACACATGTTTCTACATTTATTTTAACCAGTTCCACTTTTATTTAAAAAGATTTCCAGAAGCCCAGCCATTGAACACTTTCTAATGGTTATTCAGTTCCTGCAGGCAATCACAATGAGGAGTCACTTCTTCAAAGATCTAACCATTTAGTCAGTACCTGAATTATTCTGTCAATTTTCCCCCTGGAGGCAAAGCAGGGCAAAGGCCCGCCTAGGCGAACTCTGGTCAGCGTTTATCGGTTAATCTAATTGTAGGTGATAGGGCTGTGGACTGGTGTTTACTATACAGACAACCTTACTCTCTTTAAGAGCTGTAGTCTAGGACTGTTGATAAGGAGGAACATATTCTTTTAATGATGATAACTTTTTGAGCCCTTGACTTTTAGAAGCTGAGCTTTTTGGTTCTGGTTTTAGTAAGAGCCCCCGGTAAAACATTATCGGGCCTTTGTTTGAGGTCTTTTATAGAGGCTAATGACTGGGCTTGTGCCTCCCCAAGATAAATGACATTATCTCCGAGAGGGCTGACAGGAAACAGACATGTTAATGGTGAAGCTGCGGGGAGGATCTGCTCGGGTTCTGACAAAAGAGTGGAGAAGGGACCCCTGGTTGTGGTCATTAACACATAATGCATTCTTGCTCTTCCTAAGAGGCCCTTGATAATTGGAAAGCTATTTTAGCCACAAGCACTTAAATCATAAATCTACTACTTCTAGTTCCTCTACATTCTTAAAAGTAGCAAAGTAATGTGTTTTTTGTTAACAAGTGTGTTTTTTAACATGGTGGCACTTGTGGGCAGGGTGGTGGTGACATTTGGGAGAGCTGTGCTCTTGTCTTTATCAGATGGGATCTCTCTTTATTCTTTCATCATTGCTCAGTCATCCCTCTGCTTTAATAAAGCCAAAAAAAAAAAAAAGTGAACCCAAAAGCTAAGAAGAAATCATTTTCATACTTGAAGATGTCTCACAGGAGAGGGATAAAATCTATTTTTTGTAAGTGGTGGGGGGGAGATTTTGCTCAGTGATTTGAATTTGATGAAACCTGCCTTTTGAAATGTATGTTTAAAAAGTCATGGATATAATTGAGTTTCTGTGCAGTTTAAACTCTGCTTCTTGAACGGAGATAATTGCCATGTTGAACACACTCTAGAGGTGTAGAAGAGGTGGAAGGATCATGTTATTCTATTCTTTAATATTGAACACTGGAAGTTTTTCATAGTAATTACTGTAGCACAACGTAGTTTTGATTGCCAGCACTCTTGAACTTGCCAGGGATCTGAACATTAAGGGTTTTGCCTGAATACTAAACAGTTTACTCCTAAATTACATAATTTTAGTGTAATATTCTCATAGAACATGGATGCCAAAACTAGGAAATACCTGGCTGTCCTTCATAGCAACATTATGGTGGAAATAACCTTTCTTCACTAGGATTGTTGTCAATAAATAATAATTCCCTCTTAATCTGTACATTTAAGGTTGTAGATAAAGAGAAAAGGAATAACTTAAGTCATCATTATAGACTAACATAGGGATCATACTGGTGCTGTGTAACCCCGGTACTGCATAGGTGTGTGTATATAAATGTTATAATTGCATATATAGATCGCTGGGTTGGGAGTGGATTGAGAGTATTGCGTTAGTATAGGCTTTCTTCTTCTTCTTTAAAAAAAAATATCCCTGTTGATTTCATGTGCATTCTGCTGCAGGGTAAATGAGTTCATTTGTGTCAAATTCTCTTTCCCACCTGAAGTTCCACTAATGACTACTGTTCTGTGTTGTAAGTTCTTTTTAATTTAAGACAAAGGTTTTGGTAACTGTAACAAAGTTTTTGCAACTGAATGAAAGATTGTTAAATTATTTAGTCAGTTGACCAGCAGTTGGGCTTCAAAATGTTATTTTGAGAGGTCTAAGGATACTCAAGACGGTGAGGTGAGACCTGAGGTGAGACGACACACTGCTTGTGAAGCTGAGACCTGTATATTTTCGAAGGTTTGGTTAGAACTACCTTTGGATTTTGCCTGAAAACCTGCAGTGGTTACAAAGCAAATAATTCTTACGTTCGGATAGGTCAGTGGGCCTTGAACTACATGGTACTCATCTGATAATCAGAAGGCTTCTCTCCCAGACCTGCCCACCCCTTCAGTGAAGCTAAATGAAAATTTACAAACATATATTATAGTTGTGAAAGAGAAAAGGGAAGGGTGTTTTGGTTACAGCAGATGGGTTTGAAGGAATGAATAAATACTACTTCTGATTTTTCAAAGCTACTCTCTTCTTTCTTCTCCCCACCCCCACCCCGTTTGATTATTATTCACTGTGACATTCTAGCTCCTCCACTGAGCGGTTTTTTTGTTTTTTTTTTGTTTTTTGCCTCCTGGGAATCCTCATTGTCAGCTAGCACCTTAAGAAAAATGTGCCTACAGGGACATTTAGGCATATTCCAATAATGCCATATGAATGTAGCTTTTACAGTTTAAAAATATATTGATTATATTTTGTGTTGTACATAATGATTTTAGAAAGCAGATATTTAGGTTGTGGAATTGGCTTATTATGTTAACCGGAGAGCAGATGGCATGTTGCCACAGACGTATAATTTTACTTAAAGGGACTTTTAAGGTTTTGATGTGTTTTCTTTTCCTCTTATTTCCCTGATGGCTTCTTTTTATTGAAGGGTAACTTAAGGAGACCTGGTAGCAATTTTACTGCCTTCCCCTGACAGTTTGAAATAATAGCTTGGTCTTTGGTTGCACTGATCTTCTACCAGTCAACTTGATTCTGGTTTTTGTCATGTGGCAGTGAATTTAAAAAAAGAAGTGTTTGTAGTATGTTTTAAGAAATGGACTCTTTTATATGCTTCAATTAGCAACAGACGACAAAGTCACAATTGGTCACACTTTCATAAACTCCTAGAAGTGACTGTGCGTCCTTTTGATTAAAGAAAACGCCTGGTCGGTTTCTTGGGAAAGTACATCTGGCCCGCTGGCTGGTTTAGGTACACCTTTTTGTCTTTCACATTAGTCACTGAAGGTGCAAAGGTCATGTCTAAGTTGTTCCTGGTTAGGTTAGCAAGCCTTCCCCAATCTGAAGGGCTGTAGTCTTTTTGCTTGCTACACGCATCAACACCACAAGTTTAAATTCACTTAGTTTCTAATGCCTAGATTTTACAGTTTTTCCCATTCTTCCCTTAGAACATCATTAGGATGAGTTGGAACGTACCTCCTAATTTTTTTGCAAAGTGTGCACAAGCCAGACCAGATTACTTTTGGATTTCCTGTCACCTCCTTGGCTGATTTTATGGATGGCTCATGTTAAAAGCAACAATAATGTTTGAATTGGAAGGGTTGAAGCCTCGGGTTTTCATTCTCATGGAGAACTGTTTATTTGTGTGTGGTTCACCACAGTACATGGATAATGCTATCAAATCTGTGCTTTATTATAGGCTTATGCCTAGCACAGCAGCACTTGAGTTATGTGTTTGCGCGTTTTAGTTTTTTGCCAATTCTTTTGTGATGGAAATGAAATTAGAACTGAATCTTTGCAGCCAAGGGGAAAATAGGCACAACAAATAGAAATTGTCCCTCGAGCCAGTTCAGAAGTAAGCAGTGGTGATTTAAAGAAACATTTTTTTTTAAGTTAAGTGAAACATACAGAAAAGTGCTTCATTTAACTTTTCCGTAAAGATCGCTGGAAGATGAGCCCACACCAACAACTAGGCTTTATCCCTTTATATTCTTTCACATCTTAAGTAACTGATTGAAAAAAAGCAATTTACATTCCCAAACACTGCAACCGCTTTGAAGGTGGAATCTGAGTAAGTCATATTGTTTGCTTCTGCTCCCCAAAGGGAACAGCATGATTTTAAAACAGAGCAATGGAGCTTTTCCGCATCAAACTCCATTTGGCCAATTGCATTTACATTCCTTGCCCAAATCCTTCACCAGCCTTTCCAGTGATGCTGCAGCAGATGCCAGACACTGAAGTAGAAAGCGAGCAGCTGTTTCCATTACTCCATTGCCGTATTATCCTCCACAATCTGCTTTCTTTTGCTCTCCCCTCCCCCACTGTTGAAATAAAGAAACCTCTCCCTCTGACTTTTGTGTGCTCCAGTTTATCAGTCTGCAGGTTTATCTTATCTGGACCCTGGTTTCTTCTGAGGGCCTAGTTTATTGTTTTTCAGCGGGAGCCTAAGGAGCCCCCGGAGCCCTGGGGGTGCGGCCCCCGGGGCTGTGCGCTCCCTGTGGGGGGCAGTGGGGGCGCACAGCCCGCAGCCGGGACGCGCCCTTCTTCCCTCCCTGGACCCGTTTATAGCCCTGAGCGCTGTAAATCTGTCAGCTCTTCACGAAGCCCTCACCTCTTTCTTCATTTGCTCCAGCTTCTAGTTTGACAACGTTCCCCTGAGGCGGAATTCTAATCTGCTTCCAATTAGTTGCAAAATGTGACTGAAATTTCCACATTATGACTGCTGTTTTACTTGCACGCACACATCTAGAAACAAATTAATGCTCTTGAATATTTATTTTTTTTGAGCCGTTGGATTTACTTTAAGAGGAAGAGTTTCCAACTATTGTGGAATGACTTCCAGGACTTGTATTTCTCCCTCAACCCCCTACATACTGGAAGTATATACGAGGTCTGTCCATAAAGTATCCAGCCACACACTATGAAAAAGAGACATTTATTGAAGAAATTAAAAGATACAAGAAACATTGTACACGGGACAATGATGCTTCAGTCCCTTCCAGGTAGACACCTTGAGACCTCACACAGTTTTCCCAATTGCCATCAGCAGTCCCATCCTATTTTTCTGAAGAGGTGATCTAAAACCCCTTCCCTTTAAATGGTCATTTTAGTTTTGGGAATAGCCAAAAGTCACAGGGTGCCAAATCTGGGCTGTAGGGGGGTCTGAGTCACCTGGGTGATTTGATGTTTCACCAAAAAACTCTGCAGGGGACATGATGCGTGAGTGGCGCGTTGTCGTGATGAAGCTGCCAATCACCAGTTGTCCATAGCTGTGGCCTCCTGAGTCATCTGAATAATCTCTGTGGAGGAATGTTTACGTTTAACACAAAATTTGATGTAGATTCATTGCTTTACTTGCTCGGTCATTTTGAATGCCACAGCCACAGAGCACACAAGTTCACTCAATGGCATCTACCGCCCCCACTGACTAGTACAGTGAAGTTGTCATTGTTCACACATGCACGTTCCAGTCCACTCTTCCTTGGCTGCTGCGCAGACCATTCTATGTTAACAATGGCTGGACTTGTTCCAGACAGAATACATATGAATATATATCAGAACAACTAGGGTGGGGTTCCCCCATCTCTCAATAAGATTTTTCCATCTTTTCAGCATTTCTCAAAATGTATTATACACATTTAAGTTAAGTTTTGTAGTATTTCTGAAACAAAACAAGGATGTTTGACTTGAACAGAGGGGTCCTGGTGCAGTGTTTTAATAGAACACAAATGTACACAAATCCTTTAGAGCACACCCTTTGAAGCTAATGGAACGTTTTGGCTGTAGTAGTTATGGTGACTAGTATTCTCTTAGCAAAATGACTGGCTTTCTGTGATTTTACATAATCCTGTTAGGAGAATGCACTGGGTCCTGGGCTTTGGGGGTCATTCAACTTTGAGGGAGATCATTACCCAACTCTGTTTCCTCCTTTGCAATGGTTTTTTAAAAAAAAAAAAACAAAGATATTGAGCCATGGCTGGTGTGGCTCAGTAGTAGATTGAGTGCCTGTCTGTGAACCAAAAGATCACCGGTTCGATTCCCAGTCAGGGCATGTGCCTGTGTTGCAGGCCAGGTTGCCAGTTGAGGGCGTGTGAGAGGCAACTGATCTCTTGCACATGGATGTTTCTTTCCTTCTTTTTCTCCCTCCTCTAAAAAGAAATAAGTAAAATATTAAAAAATACAGATATTGATCTGCCTGATTATATGTAAATATTAGAGTTCTTTAAATCTTGGTTGCTGAGAAGGTCAAGTTTAGCTGAATTTATTACTTGTCTTAAAAACTTTTCTCGTATATTGGCAAATTTTAGTACAAAGGCAGTGGGTCTCTGGCTCAGTATTTGCAGAAAGGAGGGAGGTACTCTTAAGTTAAAGAGTGTAAACATTCAAATTTACTGGTGCATTTGGTAGTAGTATTCAGTCCTCACCATCTCTGCAGATTGACATCAACAGTCATAGTGGACTTTAAAGAGGTGTGAAGAATTTTATTGATGGTCAAGTGGTTATGTTGATCACATTACTTTGTATTAGTTTCTAAATAGCACTTTCACATGTAAATAGATCAATTGTTTTTTTTCCCCAACATCACCGTCACATTTCATCATGAAAGCTCTATAATGATTGATTTATTATGTCATTTTTTTACATGCCGTTTTCATCCTCTGTAACTCAGAGGTGGAGCATTTATGTCACTTCATTTGAAACAAAACTCTTTACATTATACTAACTATATTTAGGATATAAATTAAATTACTTTATTTGAAAACTTTTAGCTATGGCAAATTCCACAAAAGACATGAGTTCTCTTTGTATCACTTCCTTTCTTACTCAGTGATGGGTAGTAGGAAAAAATAGCCAGATTGAAACCCTTAAAAAATTTAAAATGTGGGCCTTTAAGATTTTAGAGACCTCCTAGGTTAAAAAAAAGAAAAAGGAACTTGTTGCTCCATGGTGAAAGGCTCACAATAGGCACAATTGTGCTAGCCCCGCAAGTCCTGGGGTTCACTAATTATCCTTTAATGAGGTCAGTCTGCCTAGGCTTTTTCCCTACCTTGGGAGGAAAATCACACAAGACAGTTGGAGTTCAAGTGGATCTTGCTGTATTTGCAACTTAGCATAACTGCTTTGAAGGTCCCCAGGGTGCTTAATTGGGGCTGGGCATTTTTGTTTTGGGGGAGCCTAACACAGCTCCCCATTGTGCGAGTAGAAGCCACTGTGCATCTTGGAAGCATTACGTGCTTTTGTTGACGGTGCATAGCTTTATAAACTCCAAATGAGCTTATTGCCTTTTAACCATTGGGAGCACTAAATAATGGAAGAACCTAGAAGTCTCTGGGTTGGGTAGCTGCCAAGCAGTTAAAAAAAAAAAGGAATGAATGGTTTAGTTGTAAGGCGAACCATTTGTTTACAGATTAAGATTTATTCGGTCACCAAGTCCTATGAACCGGGAGGTGGAAGAATGAAACTGTAAGGTACAGAAATCGAATGCCCAGTGTAATGTTTTGTGATCAGGCTCAGCTGTTTTACCCATTTTTCACAAAAGAAGAAGGAATGAATGGTTTAATGGTGAGAACTGCCTGGCCAAGTGTACTTCTTAAGCTGTAAAAAGAGAGGGAGAGGAAGGTGGAGGCTTGTTGTCATTTCTTTGCTGCTCGGTCAGGATGCTAAAAATTGAAGGTTCTTCCAACTGAGAGGGACAATGGGTGCTGTTGAATTTTCCTGTTTGTTCAAATGACTGGGAGTGGTGGTGGTGCAGTGATGGTGGTGGGGGCAGGGAGTAAAAAGTAGAAAGAAGATGTGTGGCAAAGAGGGTGGTTGGTGGGAGAGCCTTTGTTAAAATGGCTGTAGACAGTGCACTTTTCTTGAATAACTGGCACCCTTTTTGGAATTTCTTCACTATTTTTTTAGCTAGGGGCCATGGTACTAAACTGAGAGGAACTCTCCAACAAGGGCAGTGAAGTGGTATAGCATGGTGGGGGGTGGGGGGCTAAGCAAGGGAGCGCAGTTGCCAGGCAGCCAAAATTTCAGGATGCCTTTTTATTTTTTAAGGACTAGATTCTGTCTAACAATAGAAGACCAAAAGTCATAGCATTTGTTCCCGTTGTGGTTGCAGTCTGCCCTTCCAATCCTTTCATAAATAACAGGTTTAAGGAAATCACTAGTAAAGTGTTGTTTTCTGGAAGTAATGTTTTCAACACTCCCCAATTTGGTTTTTATTTTTACATTAATCTTGGGAATGAAACCCTTTATCTCAAAGTGCTCTTTTGTGTATAAACTGTCACCCTAATGATAACCCAGGATGCTTACAAGTGTTGCTTCTCCGTGTCTTTGTATTCTGTTTGGCCATAAGAAATCGAAGCCCATTCCTTCTGTATCATTAAAATTACTTGTTTGTTGCTTGATGCATATTAGATAAATAGAATGTTTTAATATGTTAAATTGTTTTAATGTGATCTTGTTTTGTTTTTCTCCTTACTAAATCCTGGTATTGTTATTTGGTATCATGGTCCTTTTGAAATGGCTTGAGTTTGTAGTATAAATCACGGCTGATAGCTTCATTTTATAGACCAATTTTTATTTTATTTTATTTTTTTGAGCTGTGATGGTGAGCAACAGGTGGGTAAAAGGAATGGGGGAGCAAAAAGGGTGTAAAGATTTAGGTTTAAATGGATTCAACCTTGTCAAATTAGTGACTTTTTAATGTTCTGTTTTCCCCTCAATGCCTTTTTATTAATATTTTCTATATCAGTGAAGAAAGAGACTGGATTTTATTTGTGAGCATCCAATATAATTTTTAAAATTTCAAACTTTTAAATCTTATAAAATTTAGCACTTTTATAGCCATTAAGTAGGCTAAATTTCTGTAAATACATTTTTATAAAATCATGCAAAAAAATTGTTTTACCAAATAGGAAAATCCCTGCCAATGCTCACCAAAATCTGACTTCGTTGGGTGTTGTTTGACTGTTAGTGAGTGCTCAACCTAGGGTTACTTAGCAAACCAAAACAGAGGTGCCTAGATAAAAAACATAGCTGGTGATAATATTTGGGAGAGCCTAGAGGCTTTGCAAGCTTGAAATCTTGTTACAGTTTTAATCCCTCTGGGAAAGAAAGTTTTTGTTTTGTTTTTATCAAATTGTCAGTGTTTCCACAATGTGAATGTTTCTGGGGGTTCAAAAAATGATGTAAACATACCATATTTGAGTGAGTTTAGTCCTTCCTTGCTCACATGTACATAAAGCACAGGGGAATTGGTGCTGAGCTTCCCACATATTAACAAGGGTTCCACTTGTGTCTCGTTCCTCCTCTCTAACCTCTCTGTGGGTACTATTTAAGGGGATGCTTTTTATTGCCCACATAAAATGTGAAAGGAAAAATGCTAACCTTTTAAAGATGCTCTGAAAATGATTTTTATAAACCTGCTTACACCCAAGTCTAGTGCTTTCTATCTTAGCTCATATTAAAGGCTTAAAGTCTCCTTTCAAAGGCTAGCATATGAATCCATAGCATGCTATAAATTCATGTACATTATTTCCTGGTAAGAACCAGTGTTTTCCACTTACCCAGAGTTAGTACAGCTCTGGAGTTAACTTCCAGCAGAGAATCCCGTCCAGTTTTAGATTGATGGCTGTTCTGTGATAGCTACTGTTATTTACCGGTGATTAGATGACAACACGAAATCGCTTGCTCTTGTTGAATTTCAGCTCTGGAAGCATATTGAATCTTAAACACGTTGAATTTTCCTTTTCTGACACTTATGGTGAAATCTGAAGATGTTCGAACACTTTTGTACTTAAAAAAATCTAGAAAATGCCTAGTTTATTCAAATGACATTTGTACTGGTATTCAACCCATAGATACAGATCTCTTCAGATCACCCCCGGATCTGGTGAACAGCACACTCTGGAAGTTAAATGGTGGTGGGAAAATAGGTGCTGTTTTATCTTCTGTCTGTAAAATAAATTCTGAAGGTTTTTGAAGAATTTCATTTTCAATCTGTTGTGACTTACTTTGGGATCTAGAATGATGTTAATTGTACAAATATTCTGTGCAGTGAGGTACGTTGCCTCCATGCTATTTGAGCTTGAATGTGCATGCATAACTGGGGGGATTATTGGAAAGAGAGGGTTTGGCTGTGGTAGATGTGGTTTAAATTCTAGCACTGAGCATGGCATTTACTTTCTCAGCTTACCCACAAAGTCTGTGACTAATTTGGTGAATGTGAAGATTTTAGTCCAGATGGTTAGGTTTAATTGTAAAAACTGGAAAAATTTCAAAGTACCCTTTGGGGGAGTGCGGGAAATACCAACTAAACAACAAAAAAGAATGGAAAGTAACTACAAGTTACTAAATATAGCATATTTGTATGTTATGTGTTTATAAACACACATAGACACTTAATGTATGTATATATACCAGCGATTTTCAACCTTTTCCATCTCATAGCGCACATAAACTAATTACTAAAATTCTGCAGCACACCAGAAGATATATTATCCTTTTTGCCAGGGTGACAAAAAAAAAGATATAATATTGATTCATTCATACTGGACGGTTATCGTTGTGTTAGCTGTCGTCATTTTTTTTATTTTTAAAATTTTACCATCTAAGGGAAGAGAGGTCAGTGCCCCGACGAGAGTCGGGGATTGCACCTTTTAAACATTCTTGTGGCACACCACTGTGCCTCTTGTGGGGCGTGGGCTGAAAAGCACTGATACATACAGAAGTCAAGGAGAAGCTGGAAGACTCTGTTCTACTGGTTTGCATGAACCGATAGGATCAAGAAGAAAGTGATTTTTAATGTTTAATGATTTAGTATATCTGTTTAAAGTGATTTGGCCTTTTCCTGGGCTCAAAATAGGTCTCCTCTCAAGTGTGTTAAGAACTTGTCACTTTCCTGTCACCCACTCTCCTCTTGGTTAGAGCGTTGGCAGTTACTTCAGCAGACCTTAGGGAATACCACCCGTGCCCAGGCCTTGGCTCATGTTCCCTGTCTGTGATACTCTCTGAGGCCTGGGCCAGTCTGTTCTTGTGACACTGCAGCTGTGAAGCTCAGAGAGTGAGTCAGTTTGCAGAAGGGGGTGGTTAGATGGTGATTAGTGCTTTCGGAACACCAGCCTGCTTTTTGGCATCCGTTTATTCTTCACAGTTCTTGCATTTGATGGCCATGCTGGAATGAGTACAATGATCTGAGCTGATGCTTTTAAAGCTACTCAAGACTGTTTGCTGATAGAAATTGGGCCCTTGCCCTGGCTGGGGTGACTTAGTGGACTGAGTGCTGGCCTGTGAACTGGAAGGTCAAGCACAGGTTTGATTCCCAGTCAGGGCACATGCCTGGGTTGTGGGCCAGGTCCCCAGTTCAGGGTTTGTGAGAGACACTGATCCATGCTTCTCTTGCCCGTGTTTCTCCCCCTCTCTTTTGCCTTCCTTTTCCCTTTCTCTAAAAATAAACCTTTTTTTTAAGAAAAATTGGCCCCTCTTCTCTTTTAGATGGGGACACCCCTGACCTAAATCTTGGGCAAGTAAATTAGCTTTGGAGTTGGTGGCTTAATAGGGCTCTGTAGTGAACTTTATTTGTACTACCTAGAATTATAAGGTGAAATGGAGGGAAGAAGAATAACGTGTCATGGACAGGAGAAGGTTAGACCATGGGGCTGTCAGTAAGATCTGCTTTATTCGAGTGGAATGCCTGGGGTTTATGGCATAGTGATGTACAAGACAAGCAAATGGATACATTTCTTACACAGGAATGGGAATATGCCCAAATATTTATATATAAGCACATTTCATAATATTCAGAAAATACAGAGAAATGAGTGAAATTTATATGTATCGTATTTACCATATATCTTTTGCTTTAACATTTGATTATTGAGTTCTCAGCATTTCAGAATGGTACAAGGAACGAGCTTGAAGCTGTCGCTCATGGTAAGGAAGACGAACAGTGGGTTGGCTGTACCGTGCTCGTGATTTTCAGGTGATAGAAATCAGATGGTGTAATCTGGGCCAGGAGCAGGTGCTTCCCAAGGAGCAGTGAGTGTAGCTCTGGGAGGATGTTATTGTCAGTAGCGCGGGAGGGTGAGATAAACAAAAGGTCAGCTGCCCGAAAGCAGAGGTGGTGATCCTTGCTTTGATCCCCTTGGCTAAGTTCCTTTTTATAAATATCTTTCTTTTGCCTTCTGATATGCCCCTGTCTGCTTAGGCCCTAATTTTTATCCATTTATCAAGATCTTTGCCCTCCATTAGCAGTTTGTTGCATGACCCTCATGGTGACTTTAAGAGGGTGCCCCTGCCTCATTGGGAGTGGACTTTTGAAAGCTGAAGGAGTGGAGCTCAAATGTGGGGACTGTCTTGGGGGAGAGACAGGAACGCTTTTATGCTGCCTTAAATCACCTTTTCTGCACCAAAATCTGTTTTTTTGTAAAGGTGGTTTTGGAGAGAACCTTTTCTGTAGATGTTTCCTAAGATATCTGAAGTTGGCAATAAGGTGTAAGTGATGAGGTTGAAGCAGGGTCTGACATTGCTTTTTTTTTTCCCTTTCTGATTTTACAGTGGATATTTTGAGGGACTTTTATAACTAATAGAAGGAACGTGGTTCCAGTAGGGACCAAATAGGCAAATGAGCCCCTGAAGATTGATGCTGCTATTAAGTTATGGGATGAGTCAGACTTGAGAGCGGTATTCTTGTCATACATTGCTATTTTCCTTCTTCATTAATACATATATGTTATATAATGTGATATATACATACACATTTATCTGAGTTGTGTTTTCTTCCACTGCACATCTCTAATATACCTGAATATTTTGATTTGAAGAATAGAAATAATAACAACAATGTGTGTAACTGAGAAGATTCTGTGATTCTGTGAGTGCACCTGTACAAGGTCAAGGTGGAATTTCAAGGACACAAGTCAGAACGAGAATGGGTATGATAAACCCACTGGTGTGCCTCTCACCTCCTCTCAGTTCACAGCAGGCTGGAGTTCCCCTCAGCAAAGGAGAGGGTTGTAGTGCTGAGAGAGCACACGGTTGTGTAATCTTTGTTTTGGAAATCTTGGCATAATTAGGTAACAGTGGAGAAGAAGCTCATTGGAAAAACAGAATAGAAGATTTTGCATACTTGTTGTGAATTTCGGTTGACTTTTCTTTAAGACCTTGGGCACTGGGTGTAACAGATGGGGTTGGAACAGGGTCTCGTGTAGCTATGGTTTTGATGCCCAATTATAGAGTACTGAGTCAAGTGTAAACCTGAGATGAGAGAGGAAAAAATAAATTGAGCAACTGATGCTGACTTGAGGGGAATCAAAGCCTGGACTGCCAACTGATTGGACGTTTGTACTTTTTCTGGACGTGCTTCTTAGGCTCCCTCTTGGCTGACTGCACATGCTGTTATATCCATCCAGGTGACACCCTTGGAATGTATTTTGGACAGGCCATGTGCAGATTGGATTGGGAATTGGGTGCAGGCCAGATCACGCAGGGTCTTCATAGGCCATAGTAAAGAGTTTGGATTGTAGTTTGAATATGATGAGAAGTGTTTACAGAATTTTGAGCAAGGGAGTGGTGTGATTTGTTTTATTTCTGAGCACTTGCTCTTGATTGCTGTGTGGAGAATTGATTAATAGAGAGGCAGGAAGGGAAATAGGGAAGTTACAAGACTGTTTCTGTAGTCCCAGCGAGAGGATGTCAAGAAGTTGGTGAGAAAGGCTTAGATTGTCTGAGGTCATGAGGACAGAACTTGGGTGTGGAGTTGTGATAGAGTGAGAGTTAAAGATAACATCTCCGGTTTGGGGAGTGGGTGGAAGTAGCAGTTGGAACACACTTTTGATGTAGTCCATGGCTGCCGGGTGACGATGCCCAGGTAGATGGTCAGTGCTGGAGGCATAGTTTGGGGGAAGTGGGCCTTACAGCTTTGGGGCTGGCAGAGGTCACCTGGAGAGTATTGTGGGAAAAGATGGGGGCCCAGGGCTGAGCCATGGGTCAGTGGGGGAGCCAGCATTGAGTCCACTGTGGAGGAAGAAACCCAGCCAGTCTGGTGTTTCTGGCAAGCACTCAAAGAAGTTCTAGCAAGAAGAGTGTGATCAGATGTGTCAAGTGCTTCCAAAAGTCGGGTTAAGACCAGACTGAGAAGACTGTTGACTTTGGAAAGATGACTGTTGTTGTTGATCTTAACATAAGTGGTTCTGGGGTGAGAGGTGGGGGTGGGGGCAATAAAAGTCTGATTGGAGTACTTGGATTTTACATGGGAGGTGAGGAAAATGGAAAATGATGTATAACACACATTTTCTATAAGAGACAACATGAGGTCAGGGAATAGCCATGTCATTTTTTAAAGTAGGATACTCTAATAATAGCCTATTTATATGCTGAAGGGAATGATACAGGAAAGCTGTTCCTACCAGAGAGAGGGGCTCAGGTGCCCTGGAATAAGCACAGGGTTGGGCGGGGCCGCCCTGGGGGCCTCTGCAGCCCGGACTGGGGGAAAGTCAGAAAATCTGAGCAGATGCAGGGCCAGTGGGAGGTTTTGTGGTGGGAAAATGAAGTTTTCATTTTCATGAATTTTATCATTTTTAGGATATCATTGCTATGTTAAGGGATTCTTTATAATACAGATTTGGGGACAACAATTAAATATCCATTCCTTTGTGTATTCCCTGCCTCTTCCTGCAGTTTAGGGCGCTCTGACTCACAATAGACGCCTTAGAAAGGGGTAGGTGTTGGTGCAGGTCTCAGTTCATTCTTCATTTATCCCTTAGCAAATATTTTTTGAATGCTGACTGTATGCCAAGCACAGTATGGATCATGGAGATACAATAGGAAAAAGTCTCTGCTCTCATGACACTTATGTTCTAGTTTGTTCAGGAGAAATGAATATATTTTGACTGCAGTTAAGTGCTGTAAGGGAGAATCAAGCAGGTGGAGGAGGTAGAGAGGGATGGTGGGAAAGGAGAGTTTTTATTTGTTTATGTTTGAGTAGGAACCTGGTAATCAGTCATGTGTCAGGGGTATGTTCTGAGAAAAGCCCTGTCAGGCAGTTTCATTGCTGTGCAAGCATCACAGAGTGCACTTGCACAAACCTAGATGGTATAGCCCGCTACTGTAATTGCATGTACGGTACTTTTTCATAAGACTGGCCATGCAGTAGATTTGTTTATATCAGCACCACCACAAACACAGCAGTAACGCATTGTGCTATGATGTTAGTACGGGTACAGTGATGTCGCTAGGCGACAGGAATTTTTCAGCTCCATTATAATCTTTCAGGACCACTGTTGTATAGGTGGTCCATTGTTGACCGGAATGTTGTTATGCGTGCCTGACTGTACGGTAAGGAGGAGGCATTTCCAGACTCGGGGAACAGCCTGTGTACAAGCCTGGAGGAGGGCGTGTGCTTGGTGTGTTTGAGAAGACATCAGGGTGGCCGAAGCTGAAAGAGGGTGACAGGACAGGTCTGGGAGATGAAGTCCAAGGAGGAGCATGAGGCCAGGCTTCGGAACCCTGAAGAACCAAGTACACTCAGAGGTGGGAGGGCTTGGGGGGTTTTGAGTAGGGGAGCACCAGGCTGTGTGACTGATGTTATGGAAGGGTCTCAGTGTGGGGAACCTACCCTAGGCTTTAGTTCTCGCTCTGTTCCCCAGGTCTTTTGATTTCATTCTAGTTTCTGAGTGGTTAAGGGAGATGGGGTTGTTATCTTGTGTGAATGATATCAACTGATTTCGGGTGCAAGATCATAAATACTGTTTTTTTTCAAAGACAAAATGGTACCTTCCTCAGAAAACAACAAAAAACAGGCTATTACTTTCCCAGAATGATGTTTTCCAGGTGTCTCTGAGTGTGTGTACAACACACACACACACACACACACGTGGGTACATGGATGCTACTGTATTAATATAGTTGGTTATTACTAAAATTATGGACAACAGAAATGTAAAATGATGGGGCGGTAGCATAAATAGAAACTTCCCCTTCTCTCACCTCAGTGGAGCTCTTGCACAATCCCCAGGCATTTAACAGGTCTCTTGCTTTGGAGACTGGTCCAGGGTCCTGAGAAACTAGTTGCATTGATCAGAATACTTTTTATTTGACTTAAAAAAAAATTTAAAAGCAGTACATAAGTTGGTAAAAGTTTAAATTAGACTAAAATATTATATAATGGAAAGTCAGTTTTACTTCCCCCTTAGAACTGCTCCCCAGAGCCAATGACTTTTAACAGTTTGGAGTGTCTTGCAATAGTCTCCGTATGTTCAAGCATTTATATTTATATTTCTCGTATTGTTTCACAGATCAGAGCGTGTTAAAGAAACATCTATACCTTGTTCTTTTCCCATTACTGTATGTCTTGGATGCCATATGTTTCTTTTCTACCTTTGATTCCATAATTTATTTAACCAATCCTCTACTAATAATATTTAGGTGTTTTCCAGTAACAAAATATTTTGGCAAATATCATTTTGAATTCATTTCAAAATTTAATTGTCCCTCAACTTGATTTCATCCATTGCATTCTTACCAGACAATGGAACATGAATTTCCTGTATGTCTACAGTCCCAATACTGTGAATTATAATATTTTTGGCTTTAATTTGGGCTAATCTGAGAGTTGTCCATCATTTTAATTTCCCCTTTTCATGTTAACAAGTCACTGTATTTCTTAATTTGCCTACATGTTGACAGTTTCTCTAATTTTCTAGTGAGTTGTTGGCCATTTCTTACTGATTTTAAGGTATTTCGGTATATATAATTAAATCACTTTTTCATGTTTTGTAGTTTTTTTTCATGTGCTTGCAGATTTTTTCCTCTCTATTTTTTGATTCTGTTCTGTTAGCTCGCCCCTATGTAAATATCTTAAATTGTGTAGTCAGGTTTACAATTTATTTATTTTTATGGCTTCTGGGTTTTGTATTGGTGTAGAAAGACTTTTCTCTGAGATTATTAAACATTTTTTCTTGTACTACTTTTATGGTAGTTGACTATTTGTGTAGTTTTCAACTTGAAGGTGAGTATGATTTTTATCTTAGTGGCTTTGGAGTTATATTTCAATATAAATAATTTTGACCCAATCTCCAAAATCCTTGAACCCGTAAGTTAAGGCATTGTTTCTTAATCAGAGCTTGCATCTGAATCCCTTGAAAAGTTATTAATGTTTTTCCTTTCCCCAAATGCCCAGTCCCAGGTTCCCTGCCCCGTTAGGAGTCTCCGCTCTTCAGGGGCCTTCTTTGTGTGCCTTTGGAAAGGCTTCCGATGGCTCATTTGATGATGTCTTGTTTCTCTTTCCCTCAAAGGCAGATGTTAGGCATAGTTAGTAGAATTTCCTGGGGTTTTTTCTAAGGTGCTTTATAGAACAATCACCACCACATTGCTTTAAATATGACTTCATTAAGTGTTTTACAGGTGGTTAATTAGTGTACTTGGTCAAATGGGAGGTGGAGCAGGAAGGTCTAATGATTTGCAGCTCTAGCCCTAGTAATATTTACAGCCAGATAAGTACCCTTAGTAGTGTTTCCTAGAATCCTAGAGCAGAGCCATCCTGCACTGTGAACTGCCTAAGTAGTAAAGATGAGCAATGGCTTTGCTTAGTTAGCCATTTGGTTTAGTAGCATGTAGATAATTGTCTTGGAGGCAGGCGGAAATGTTTGGGAGTGCATAAAGCATGAAGTTTTTAAGTGTTACCACCATGGGTCTGAAATGTGGAGGTCATCTCTTCTGGTCAGCTGAACTTCAGGAAAATCGCCAGTTTGCAATCATGCTGTCTCAGTCCGCAGACCGGAGTCAGTGCGTCCTGCTGAGGCTGGTCACTTGCCGCCTTCAGGTAGATTGGCTGTTCCCGTGGCAGACCCCTGACCTGTATTCCTGCCTCGGTTGTGGTCCAGGGAAAGCAGCTCTGGAACTGGGAATTGGGTGGGTGTTTTGGCTTTAACTTCTTTTACAACCCTGGGCAGAAGCCACTGTCTCTGCACCTTAGTCTCTTGGACTACATTTTCTGAGTGTCCTTTCAGTTTCAAAAAGAGTTGCAATTTCTCCCCACTCCTACTCATTGCACTGGAGACAAGTATATTGTGTCTACATCTCTCTGGTTTTGTGCTGTTGTCTGTGAATGCATGTTTCCCTGCCAGACAGAGACCCTGCAGGGCATGGGTGCTGTCTTACTTATTTTTATCTCCCTAGCACTTAGCCCTGTGCCTGATTCTAGGTAATGCTCTGTAATGAGGTTCTGTGTTGCAGGGAAGGGAGGGCCTCAAGGCTGGCTGCTCCTGGCCCACATCTTTGTCTTTCTGCCCTGTAGAGATCATAGGCAAAAGCATTGCCGGGAATTATCTGGATTTTCACATATCTTACATTTATGTGGCATTTTAAATTCTTTAAAGCATCTGTATAATTGGTTATGTTGCACCTGCTTTCCTGGGCCTGGCGGAGCATGTCTGTTGAATTTTAAAGAATTAAGATAAAGATGCTTTACCCAGAAGGGTTCTCTGCTGTATCAGAATAACAGAATGTAATGGCATCCTGTTTGCGGCCTGATTTTTGTCTGATGATTTCTCTACCACCCACAAAACCCTCAGGGCTAAAGTGGAAGGAAGGCTAGTCTTGAAAAAAAGTCATTATCCAAGTAAGAGAGAAGTGCCTATTATAACTTACAGCTTAGGTGTGACCTTGGGAAAATTGTCTAAGCCAAGTTAACAATCTAATTTGTTTAAAAAAAAAAACAGCTCAGGTGTTTGGAGTATAATGAGATCTTAGGAACTCAGGGATGGAATTTGGCCCCTTCATCTTTGGTGGAATTTGTATAAGAATTTGGAGCGCAGCCCATTCTGACAGCTCTGGTCTATAATCACTGATTGCAATCATATGCCATTAATAGTCATAACTGTTGTTAAACACAACAGTGGTTTGATTTTTACCTTGAAGTGGCCCATTAAACTCAACATGTTATTAAATACATTTAAAAAATACACTTGCCAATATACATTTAATAGATTGAAACTCTACGTGTTTATTGTGAAAGTCTTTTTCACCCGAACTGGTGGTTGCTGTGTTTGATGGCTGGGCCACGATGGTGGTTCCTCTAGAGTCTCTGGTGCACAGGTGGGAAACACGAGGGCCAAATGCGGCCCTCCACCTTGTTTCATCCGGCCCAGCACCTTGTTTCTACCTGGGAACAGCACTGAGCTCTCGCTTAATTGTTAAGGAGTAGTTACGTTTATACAGCCCTAAAATTACATTCGGCCCTTTGAAGGCAACCTCAAGGCTGATGGGGCCCCCTATGAAAATGAGTTTGACACCCCTGCCCTAGTGAGTTGTGTGCTTTTCTGACATTGAGAGGGCTTTTGATAGAAAAAAATAGGGAAAAAAATCTAAAAATTGGATGAATTGTAGAAGATGATGATAGTGGTGGTGCCCATGAATGAGAACTCGAACATCATTTGGAGGGCGCTGCTAGCACAGTGTCCACAAAGCCTGGGAATCACTTCCTTTTGAGGTCACCCCTCCAAGTAAGTTTCCTAGGTTATTTGCTCCAAAGGCTATATCCTTTCTAATACCAAAGATGTAGTCAGTAATTACTAATCTAGCATCTAGCTGCCTGAGGAATGTTTGTTGAATTCATTAACACTGTAAATTATGTGCAAGTATTTCCAAAGCCATACCCTGTTGATTTTCACTTCAGCCTTCAAAGGTTGTCAGAGAACAGTTATTGCTCTGGTTTTACAGGTGGGGAAAACAAGGTGTAGAACTAATGCAGTGTGCCTTTACTTAACAAACCTGTGTAGAGTATGTTATACAATGAAAGAGAGGCACCACTCTGCCGTTGACTTTATCACCAGGTCCATGCTTCCTAACTCTGTTTCAGGTTAGGATTTTATTGAGTATCTATGCACTCTTTCTCTCAGAAGAAAAGAAAAAAAGGAGTATGCCTGTTATAAACACATAAAGCTTTGCTTCTATAATTACATGGTTTCTCAGACTCCACAAAGACTTTGAACTCTGGTAAAGAATCTTTGATTTAACAATTGCTTGTCAGCAAGCCCTTGAATTAAGTGACTTACTTAGGGGCCAAACAGCTTGACTACTGAGAAGCAACAGGAGCCCCATGCTTCTTTTCCCTCCCCTAATGTTTTTCTCACTACCCCATGCTGATTTTGAAATGATGAACAACAAATGAGATATTAGGAAAACACTCTGTATATGGCGTTCTACAAATAAAAATGCAAAGAGACCTCTAAGTGTTAGCAGGGGAAACCCAGGCCGTGCACTATGCAGTGTGGCTTATGTTCGTGTCCTAGGGAACCTGCTGGAACCCTGCTACACCGTTAGTGCCAGCTGTTTGGTTTAGTTGGATCATTTACCAAAACACAGCAGTCCTCACTGGTATGTATGAAATAAATGCTGTGCCTGTGGCATATATTTTTGCAAATGCTTTCTGTATGTGGGTTGTGAGAGCTGGTTTAATTCTAATTGCAGAACTATCAGTGGGATTTATGTCTGTCTTCCTGAGATGGTTGGAAAGAAGGAATTTAAGTACTTAAGGTTAGAGATCACACATTTTGATTTTTGTTCTACATTGCCACAAACCATATTGATTTGAAAAAACTCATTAATGTTGCAGGTTAGTACTCAGTTACTTTTAGCTAATTAAACTTTTCTGGGTGGTGGGAATATAAGAAATATGTGAGGTTTTACAAAATTTCTGATTTTGAGGGTAGAAACAAAGCCAATGCATTGTAATTTAAAAAATAATTCAATATATGACTCCATTTGTTTCATTCCAGCATTAAAAAGGGGGTATGAGGAAGGCTTGCCTGTCTTTCTTCACCAAATAGCAGTTTTGCAGACCCTTACAAGGTCCCATATGTTAGTGAAAAACATTTTCCAAGAAATTGGCAGCACTGCACTTTGTAGCTGATGCCAGCTTCTTCCTTGGGCCAATTCAGCAGAAAGGAGAGGGAAAAATGCCTTGTTTTAGTGGCTGAATTACCCTGACAAGCTTTCACATCGCCCCTCCTCTTATTAATATTCTTTTTGATGTGAGCTTGTAAAACAGAGGATTGGCTGTTAATCTCCACGATCTCAAGGGCTTTTGGCAGCGGCCCATAATTGATGTGTTCACATGGCTGTTGTCTGACTACTAATGATTAGACAGCAGTGTTATCTACCAGCTACATCAGTGTTGCTTATAAATCACACTTGATAAAGTGCAGCTTCATTTCTTCAAAGAGTCCGTACATGTCTACATACTTTGATAGAACTGCCAGAGGCATTTCATGATTCTGTGACAGCTTAGATTAGGTTTATTTTTCATTTCTGTTTGACAAAATATTAGACTTTCTAATGCTTGTGAAAGAATTTTTTTGTTCCTCTAACAAGGCACTTGTAGAATGATAGGCAGAGAAAGATTACCTGCTGTCCACAGGCAGGTGTACAGTTGGGGTGGCAGGTCATATTTTGGCCTTTGCTGCTCATGCTGAGGTGAATGCAGTAAGGCCAGGCCACTTGGGGCCGTACCATTCTGAAAGAAGAGTGGAGGCTACCCGGGAGGAAGTTCTGAGAATGTGGGTCTGCACTCAGATTGTGACATGGCTGGGACAGGCCATCTAGAACTGTGAAACTGCAGCAAATGTTCAGTCACAGTGTGAGCTGAACCCATGTGTCAGGGTATGACTCCACTTTATGGAAGGGGAAGGGAAAGCAAGAAGGTTTTACAAGAGGAGGACGTAACAGCCCCAGAAATCATATCTGTTGTCCTACTTCCTTGCCCACATGGGGACACTTCACTGGCTACAGATCCATCCATCTGCCCAGAATTCTGGGCACTGCAGAGATGAAACCAGGTCGCACATTGCATTTACACGGTGGGCTTTGACTGGGAACTGCTGAGTCTGGGGCCTTTATTCTGCTCTAAATGCTGTGCCCTTGAGCTAACTTTCCTCATTTATAAAATGTACACAAAGAGAGAAAGTGATTTCTAAAATCATTCTGCTGATCTCCATGTGCACTTTTGCATGTCTTTGGGGTGTGTTGTCCCAGACCCCTCTGTCTTCTTGCTAACATTAGTTAATAATCTTCAATTTTTTTTTCTAGGCCAAATGGTAGATGTCAAAGTAGTGGTTACATTATTTGATTTCAACAAATGGAAGTTTTTGCCCTGGCCAGGTGTGGCTTAATTGGTTGGCACGTTGTCCCAGACCTAAAGGTCGCAGGTTCAATCCCTGGTCGGGGCACAAACCTAGATTGCAGGTTCAATCCCTAGTCGGAGCATGTGTGAGGAGCAGCCAGTCAATGTTTCTCTGACATGTTTTTCTCCCTCTCTCTCTCCCTTCCTCTCGCTCTCAAATCAATAATGATAATAATAAAAATAAAACCTATCCTCAGGTGAGCATTAAAAAAAAAGAAATGGAATTTTTTTACTAGGTTTAAAAAAATTATATTGTTTTTATAAGATGTTCATATATTTTAAGGTATGTCAGAGGTTAGATATTTTATCAAAATATACAACTTTTATATAGAATAAAATTATATGGCAAAGATTGGGAGTTGGGGTTTGTTAATAAATTGTTATCATTATGAGTTACTAGAGTTCTAGACTATAAGAATGCGGATAATGCATTAATACCAGGGTTACCTGAAACAAATTTCCTCTGCCCGCTCCGCCCAACCCGACAAAAGAGAAGTTGCAGGAGATCCCAGGGTGCTTCCCAGTTTTTATTAAAGACTTAAAATTGTTAGTTAAAACAAATCTTGCTAGATGTGCCTTTTATATAATATTGGTCTTTTACATAAATCAAACTGTTTTTTCCAGTTGAGCTTGTTACTTGTATCCTCACGTCTAGGTGCCAGATTTATTCCTTAACTGCCTAATAGTGTCTTTGACATGAGTGTTCTTTTCCCCTAGTAAATTTTAGGGCTGTAATTAAAATAAGCACTGTAATGAAGTAATAAATATTTATTGATAAGTATTAGCATTGAAGACCAAAGGTACCTAAATAAGCTGCTTAAAATTTTTGATTTGTGGTTGAAGGAAGTACCCTCCCCCTTTTTTAATTAAACAAAACTATTTAAATGTAAGTTATTTTGGTTATGGTTATTGGATTTTAATGCAGTGTGGAAAAATATTCATGATTAACTTAGAGAAGATAGTCTTTAAGTGATGTAAATGGAATCTTCATTTAGTTTTCCTACATAAAGCAACTGTATTAGAGTTGATAATGTAGCTGTAAAATATGAAAAAATCTATTAAAAGATTGAGTATGGTTTTGATTTTATAAAATATGTGTGTGTATGTAAAGTCTGGATGGTAATATTAGAAATAAAAAATTGGAATACTTTAAAAGATTTTTTTGCCATCTTTAAATGTTTTCTTTAAAAAAGTACTGTATGCGTATATGAGTTTTATGAAGTATATTCCCATCGTGGCAAAAATAAGTATGCATTCTTCAGTTTTAAAAAGATACCAGTTCTTGACTGATGATTTAAACCACGATACAAATTAATTTAAATTTAGCTTAGTCTCATGAAAACACTGTTTGTAGTTGTTTATTGACTAATGGGAAATTACTGTAATATTAAGGGAAGCATAGTAAAAATATACATATTCATATAAATGTGGAAACTTTTGCCCACAGGATGCATTTAGTTTGATGTTAGTATATAGAATATTTCCTCTACCATCTGCTTTCTTGCTTTCTTTCTTTCTTTATTTTTTGGCTACATCATAGAAAATTTCTTATTTATTGGTTAAGAAATCTTGGATAGGTTATAGTGTCCATTTTAAAAGTTGTGGCCACCCATTTGTTTTGGAGCTGGCCTCTTCCATTCTATGTGACCAAGCTTTAGAGCAGGTTTCATTTGATAAGTATGGGATTGGGTGAATTTCCCCTAATATCAGTCTTAATAATTTGTGATAGCTGTCTAAAATCTATTCTGAAACAAGACAGTTAAATTAAATATTCTAGAAATAGGGGTGCTAAGAAGGTGTGGCCTGTGTCTCACCACCCCCACCAAGCCCTCATTCCATTTTGGCTCTAAAGAGTGAATAACTAAAATGGATTAATGACTGTATAGTAAAAATAGTTATATTCATTTTTATTTACCTTTGTGCATTCTTTTGACTCCATTTTCACAGTGTTTAAATTCTTGAAGGTAATCCCTACGAAATAGCTAAGACTAGCATTCTTTAAAAAAAAAAAATAAAACAAAGAACATATTTTTTTAGGATTTTTTATTGTCATTCTATTACAGTTATCCCAATTTTTCTCCCTTTAACCTCCTCCACCCAGCCTGCCTCCAATCCCACAGTCCATCCCACACCATTGTCCATGTCCATGGGCCCTTCATGTATGTTCTCTAAGTAGTCCCTTCGCCTTCTTTCCACCATTATCCTCCTCCTCCCTTCCCTCTGGTCATTGTCAGTCTGTTTTATGTTTCCATGTCTCTGTTTCTGTTTTGCTCATTAGTTTATTTTGTTCATTAGATTCTTCTTATAAGTGAGATCATATGATATTTGTGACTGGCTTATTTCACTTAGCATAATACTCTCCACTTCCATCCATGCTGTCTCAAAAAGGTAGGAATTCTTTCTTTCTGCTGGGTAGTGTTTCATTGTGTAAATGTACCATAATTTTTTTATCCACTCACTTACTGCTGGACACTTAGGCTGTTTCTAGCACTTGGCTATTGTGAACAGTGCTGCTATGAACATTGGGGTGGATAAGTTCTTTTGGATTGGTGTTCCAGGATTCTTAGGGTATATTTCCAGCAGTGGAATTGCTGGGTCAAAAGGCAGTTTCATTTTTAAATTTTTTAAGGAGATTTCACACTGTTTTCCACAGTGGCTGCACCAGTGGGAAAGTCCGCATTCCCACCAACACTGCACTAGGGTTCCCTTTTTTCCACATCTTCACCAGCACTTATTTGTTGATTTATTAATGATAGACATTCTGCCAGTGTGAGGTGATATCTCATTGTGGTTTTAATTTGCATCTCTGATGGCTAGCAATATTGATCATCTTTTCATACCTCTCTGGACCCTCTGTATGTCCTCCTTGGAGAAGTATCTGTCCAGGTCCTTCGCCCATTTTTTAATTGGATAGTTTGTCTTCTTGGTGTTGAGTCAAATGAGTTCTTTATATATTTTGGCGATTAAACCCTTATCCAATGTATCATTGGCAAATATGTTCTCCCATACAGTTGGCTCCCTCTTCACTTTGACGATGGTTTCTTTAAGGCTAGCATTCTTCATGCCATTGTGCAGGTACTGACACTAGATGATACTGATCTCCTTCTGAGGGT
Organism: Trachops cirrhosus; assembly: GCA_028533065.1. NCBI lineage: Eukaryota > Metazoa > Chordata > Mammalia > Chiroptera > Phyllostomidae > Trachops > Trachops cirrhosus. The sequence continues at coordinate 113,419,042 of CM052540.1, forward strand.
AGGATTCCTCCCAGGACACTAGCTTCTGGAGGAGGAAAAAAATCATTGTTTCCCCCAAATAAAATATTGCTGTATACCTGATTCTAAATAACTGTAAATGTTCAATTCTAAATCCAGATGTTTTGAAGTTTTCCATTTCATTTGAAAGCCATTCTTTGGTTTTCAGAGACCATAGTAGCATGATTTTAATGTGTTGGTTTAGCCATGTGACAAGTTCAGCAAGGCCGTGAAAGTATGCTGTTCAGGTTGTTGGACATAGTGCATGCTGGAGACGACAGTCATGGCTAACATTTGTTGAGCACCAATTATGTGGTTGGGAAAATAAGGGCTTTATATGGATTATCTCATTTGATGTGTCTATTACATTAAATACAAATCAGCAAGCTCCACTTTGGGTAAGGAAACTGAGGCTTAGAAAAATTGTAGAAATTTAAGATTATATAGCTAGTAAAGTAATGATCTGGGAGTCAAATACAGAGACTACTGTCTTATTTTTTACACTGTTACCCAGTTCAAAAGCATTACTGGGACATTTGGCATGAGACATTGACCTGTGTGTCATTACTCTCTGTGAGAATGAGCTTCTGGGACTGATGATCTTAGTTGTCCATTTATGACTAGACTTCTGGGTGAAAGAACTCCAGGTGTCTGGGATTGCTTGATTCACTTACAAGGGAATTAAAATATCCTGGTTTTCAAAATTAAAATGTTACCCAGAACACCTTGCAGTTCACGGGATGCTTCAGTTTCATCTGTTCTCATAGGAGCAGAATTGTAATTTGATGAAAAACATTTTTTAAGAAAGTTTGTGTGTAAGCTCTGTGAAGGCAGAGATCTTGTCCATCTTGGTTATCATTATATTAGTGCCAAGCACAATGGCTGGCATTATAAAGAGATATTCAATAAGTATTTACTGAATGTTTAAAGTTAGAATTGAAATATGCCTCCTTGTGTCTCCTGGGTTTTATTGGGAAAGCTAAAAAGTAGTGGGTAATTTTTTTCTCTTTCCCTCAATCAGAAATGGATGTGTATGCTTACTTCTTATTTCCTATACTTCTCCCCTCTCCCTGCTTCCTTTCTCCCCTTCCTTCCTGCTCTCTCCCAACACCCCTCCCCCATCCTTCTCCCCATCTCCACCACTTACAGTAGAGTCCAGGGGTGGACCTATGTGAGCTATTGAAAGTAGAGTTGTCCCTTGAACAACATGGGGTTGGGTGCCAGCCCCTCTGTGCAGTCAAAAATCTGCATATAACCTTTGCCCTAAAACTTAACTACTAATAGCCTACTGTTGACCGAAGCCTTACTGATAAAGTCAGTTAATACACCTTTGGTATGTTATATTTATTATGTACTATATTCTCGTAAAGGTAAGCTAGAGAAAAGTAATGGAGAAAATCATAAGAGAAAATACATTTACACTATTTATTGGAGGGAAAAACCTTAAGAGGACCTGCCCAGTTCAAACCGATGTTGTTCAAAGGTCAACTGTATAGATATTTGCCATTAATTAGACCAGGGATCAACAAACTTTTTCTGTGAAGATCCCATAGTAAATATTTCAAGCTTTGTGGGCCCACAACAAGGATATTATGTAGTAGGTACTTATATGATGAGAGAAAACAATTTCTATAGCTTTTGATGAAAATTAAAACCTAATGATAGAAATTGAGTACAATTTGTAATATAGGTCTTCTAATGAGAAGAATGGAATTCTCTTTATGGGAGATGGTGATTTATTTTACTTAATATGGGTTTCAAGTTAGTGGTTGCTGTTATTAAATTGATTGTAAATATTCATTTGTAAGAAACATTCTTAGCTTGTGGGCTATATAAAAAATTGGCAGTGGGCTGGATTTGGCCTAAGCACCTTTGTTTGCCAACCCTTGAACTAGTTCATGGGCTAAAAGACATCCCAAGCAGGTTCAACTGCCCTCGATGTTCTTCCTCAGTAAAGGCTCATTGCTCTAAGGGAAGGGAAGGTGTTCACATTTGATGGAAATGGAATATGTACCCTGGGAACAGGAACATAGAGAACGAGGGAACATATATTTAAAAATACATATATTTTATTTATTTTCAGAGAGAGGGGAAGAGGGGAGAAAGGGAGAGAAACATCAGTGTGTGGTTGTCTCTCCTGCACCCCCAACTGGGGACCTGGCCTGCAACCCTGGCTTGTGCCCTGATTGGGAATGGAAGCAAGGACCCTTTGGTTTGCAGCCCTGCACTCAGTCCACTGAGCCACACTGGCCAGGGCTCAGGGAACATAATTTTAAAGGTACAACAGTAGCAAGAGAGAAGGGAAGGAGAGAGTATCTCGGGTCAAGGTCTGCAGTGATTCTCCAGGGGAGGTGCCCTGAACGGGACCAGGTAAGGTCAGTTTGAAAAAGCGCATTCAGGATGCCCGTTGGTTTTACAATACAGCCTCCTGAAGTGGAGGCCTCATTTTCTTATTGGATGCCCATCACATAGAAAGGTGGACGCAGCTGGCATGTGGGGGTGGAGTCCGAGTTCTCAAAAGATCAAGTCAGCTAATGAAAAAGAGGTGGCTACAGCCATCGTGGTGAATCATTATTTCTTCACCTAAATGGAAGCAGAGTATTCCAGGGAGGTGTAGGGGCCACACTGTGGGGTTGCCAATGGCTGTTAGGGTGAAATTAAAGGTTGCATTAGGAATTACTAGCCTTTAAAAAAAACCTGCTCTTCTGGTGGGTAGAGGGTAGGCTGGAGCTCTTCACAGCACTATTTGCTGCTGACTTCTCTGTGGCCTGGGCCAGCAGCCCTCGCAGACCACTCTGGTCTCAGAGCCACTCTCCTTTGGCTGTGGTAACTACACTCTCTCCTCCTGCTCTGCTGAGGCCTCAGCAGCCAGCCCTGCACCAGCAGTGCTGGGGCTGCAGGGTTCTGCGTCTTCCCCTAACACCCTCTACGTTTCCCTGCGCCATGTCATTCACTTCTCTACTCCAGGATGGCCCTCTGGTCTAGATCATTGAGTTCCACACAGTTATTCCCACCTGCCCGCAGGTGCTCCCCCCACCCCCTGGTACCCGGCACGAGGCTGCCCTTCACCAACGGAAATGGAACCCGGCCTTGGCCCTGAGCTCACCTCCCGCCCCACCCGGCTGAGGGCCCCTTGGCCCCTACTGCGCCACCCTGTCCTTGCTCCCACTGCTTCCCAGGACTCTTGCGACTGCTTCCTCACCTCCCTCCATCCCCTCCACTTGCAGCCCTCCCCGCCACGCTCCCTGCACCGGCCTGGGCGCACCCCAGCGCCCCTGCGTTAATGCCCCAGTGCTCTCTCCTGACCCCACAGTAACCCCCGGGAACCCGGGCCCTGGCGAGGGCCGCATTCACTAGCCCCAGCTGTCCCTCTTGTCCCTGACCCCGACGCCTTGAACCCCGGCCCCGCATGGCTCTGCCCGAACCGCCGGCCCATCCCAGGGCTCATCTGTGTGTCCCCAGCACCCCGGGCTGGCTCCCCGCCCACCCGGGCTCCCACAATGCCCCGGGCCCAACTGCCAGCTCAGACCTGAGCTCAGCTGCTCCCCCGCTGGAGCTAGTCCACTCCATCGCCTCGGGGTCCCTACGCTGCTCTGGAGGCAATGCTTGGCACCTCTTGGCATCTGGCAGAAATTTGTTGGATGATGAACCAACTTCCCGTGGTGAGGCGTTATTAGCGGCCCTAACAAAGGGGAGGGCATGGGATCAGTACACTGTCTACAGCCCTCCTTCCCCCACCAACTAGGTCCTTACAGCTCCCAGCGTGTGTTGATTTCAGGGCCTTTGCGGAGGAGTTGAGATTAAAGTCTTAATTACGGGTCTTCTCCTTTGTGCATTAGCATTTGTTTACTGTTATTCTAAAGTGGACTGGCTTTAGCATCTTTTAATTAAAAATTAGTGTTTAAAAAATGATGAAAGTAGCATGTTCATGTTAAAACTCATGCGGCACAGAAGACTGTAAAAATGAAGTGATCCCTCTTGAGTGTTTTTTATGGGTAAAATTTCTAGACGGTTGAGTAAGAAGAAATGGTTAGAAGAGAGGTTCTCCCTGGAGAACCTATATTGGCTTTTGCAGTCTGCTCTGTTTTCAGGAGGCAAACAGAATTCTGGATCTGTGAACAGCTTTTTTTGGGTGGGGGGGCAGCATAGGAGAAGAAACTTTCAGAAGTTTGAGTTATGGTGCAGAACTTGGTAGAGGTCATGGCAGTCCCTGCTAGGGTATCCTGTGGCCTTGGGAAGTGATTTATCTCCCAAGGCCGTAGTTTCTTTGGTTTACAAAATCAGATGAGAAAACTCACCCTTGCCTTTCACAGAGCTGTGATAAAAATGAATGTGTCTCCAAGGTGTCCTCGAAAATAGGTATGTAGATGGCTGTAGGAGCAGGGCCTCTATGATTTTCTCTCTGTGTAACCTTTTATCTTTGTGATAAACTATGGAGATCTTTACTGAGTTATTTGATTTGTTATGAAATTAAAATTTCAAATATTTCTATAATTTGTTGGGATTGATCAGTATTTAGGATCAGCATTTGGGAGGTCTGGAGGGAAGGAGGGGCAAGAGTTAGTTAGGAGCCTCTTAGACATGCATTTATGTGAGCAATGTTTAGATTTCCCAGGGAGAATCAGTGGTAGCAAGATAGTGTGCTGGGCAGGGGGTCAACATTGCCCCCGTCTGTGGCTGACCCACTGTGCTTCGGAAAGGCAGGTTTTTTCCCCTTTCCAACATCACCTTCGTTCCCACACAGTGTGACTCAAGTACTTCTTGTTATTTGTGGGACCAGCATGTGTTGTGTTGATAATACAAATGTCTAAAATGTTCCTTTTAGCGGGCTCTTCCTCTTGGAGCCGCCTTTCCAAACTTCTCTCACTTACCCCCAGGTGCCTAACCTTTGCCTTTCTTTCTCTCAAGCTCCAAGGGCCCTTCCTGTGCCTCTGTAACTTGTTTCCTGAGCCTGAGCAGCCCCGCTGGCTCACTTCTACTACCTCTGTAACTTTCTAAATAAACTTTCTCTTATAAATAAATAAATAAATAAATAAATAAATAAATATTTCTCCGTTTAGGTAGTTACAAGATTTCATAGTATAAGGTAAAGAAGTTCTATTAGTAGAGAAGATCAGGAATAAAGTGATTCTGTTGCTTCCACCCCCCCCACCCCCAACCACCAAACAGGCTTTTCTTTCCTTCCCTGCCCTCCTTTCTCCCTTCTGAAAATCACGCCTGTGTCCAGAACAGTGAGGATGAGAGGCCTGCAGTCATTCCCTAATTTCAGGAGACATTTAGGGTCATGAAAGACCCAGCAGTGTTTTTGATGGCCAGGCTCTACAAAGGTACTCAGTATTCAGAGGTTACGAAATTGATTTGTTTGTATCATTGCACCCATGTTAAGCCAAGTCCAGAGTTAAAAATGCAGAGTTTTACCATTGAGCTTCTTTTCTAAAAGTTACATTCTTAGTGTTTGGGGACCAGATCTATAGAAATGGGGTTTGTATGGAACGTTTCAGGGATTCCCCTTTGTGCAAAACGAAGAGACTCGTGAATAGGATTAAATTCAAGGAGACAGACGTTTTTAGTACATTTATGATGGTCTCCTTTATTTGTGGCTTATTTATTTCAGTGTCTTTGGAAGTAGGCAGGATGAGAGGAAATCAGACAACTCTTATGAACAAGATATGAAAACACCAATCATTTACTGCTGCTATTTAAAGCACACCCAGCTCTCTGAGCCCTGGAGCATGTCAGCACCACTTTTGAAACAGATGAAGAGTCTGTGGCTCAGCTACAGGACAGGCTTTTTTTTCCAAAGAACACAAATGAGGCTAAGTATGTGATAACTGATGTGGTCAGGTGGAAATGTCCCCTCCACCTCCGTGTGCCACTTTCCCGTGGAGCTCTCTACGTAGTTGAGGGCCTTCTAGGGGAGAACTAGTTTGACTTCAAAACAAACAAAAAAGATTAAGACATTGAGTTGAGCAGATTCATCATACTCTTATCTTTATATAGTCGGTACGTTTTCTTTTGCTTTGAAAAGCTGTCACTATAAGAGAAATGAAAAACAGTCACTGCAGTTGAAAGCACATTTTACGTGTGTGGCTGGCCTGTCTGTGCCTCTGCTTTGGGACCTGCATGTAGGGCTGTTTCTGGAGTGATACACTGACAGTCAGGGACTCCGCTCGGCTGTCTGCCCAAGCAGCACCACAGAGCCCCTGGTTTGGCCCTTCTGAGATTTCAGGGTGGCAGGAGTCCTGGCTGGAAACGGAAGCATTTGTCTTGGCCCCACTGGCCTTGGGCCCAGAGCCCTGGTGCATCCCCAGGCCAAGCTCTACCAGATCAGAGGCTAAGCCTTTTAAAAGCACTTGAGCGGCTACTTTTATTTAGGGTAGTCTCTGGTCTTCACACCTGGGAATGAGAAAACAGCATGGTGTAATTCCCAGTCATTGTACGTAGTTGTAACTTTTGGAATTGGATGCTTTAAAACAATAACAACAAAACACACCCGAGCTTTGGTTTCAGCAAAGTTTTTAGGTGAGGCTTCTGAAGGGATTGCAGTGTTTGCTTGGACACTTGTGATGCACAGTTCTGAACCATGTGTGAGAGAAGGTGTGGCTTCTTACATACAGAAAAAGGTCAAAAAACTACCTTGGCGGGAAGGTTTCTTTCCAACCCATGTTGTGTTTTACATTTAGAAGAGTTTGCTTTGCTGTCCATCACTGTGGGTTCAAGTTCTGGCTCGGCCACTGACCCTAAATGACCCTTTAAAGTTACTTTTCCCAAGTTTCTTATTTCTTATCTGTAAAGCACTTTCCTCACAATCTTGTGGTGCAGATTGAATGAAAGAATGCAGAGTATAACCTAACTCTTCCCTGCTGTGTTACATGTGTTGAACAGTAGTTGCTGATGTTGTTACTCTTTTTCTAACAAATCTCATGCACTTTGGACTCAAGGGGGTTTGGCCTTCAATTTCAGCTCCTTAGATAAGTTGACCATCCTCTGAGATCTTACAGTTTCTGCCTCTATAAAATGTGGGGATGTTGTGATAGTTAAAGGACATAGGAAATGTGTGGTGCCTGGTACATGACCCTTCGTAAGGGTATGCCCATGTCGTTTCCAGAGCGAGCTGTAAAGCACAAGTCACTTTGATCATGGTTCTAAAGGGAAAGGTCTCCCTGTAGGAGAGACAGAATTAGAAACGATGGGATACAGTTGTTCCAGGTTTGTTTTTCAGGGATGGAGAAAAGATCAGTGCTTAAGGAAAGAATTTTTAAAGAAAAATTTTTTAAAGATTTTATTTATTTCTCTTTAGAGAGAGGTAGAGGGAGGGAGAAAGAGAAGGAGAGAAACATCAATGTGTGGTTTTCTCTCACTCGTCCCCAGCTGGGGACCCAGACTGCAACCCAGGCATGTGCCCTGACTGGGAATAGAACCAGTTACCCTTTGGTTTGCAGGCTGGTGCTCAGTCCTCCAAGTCACACTAGGCAGGGCAGAACCTTCCCTTGCTTTGCTAATGAGGCAGTGATGTTAGGCAGAAAGGGTGGTTAAATGCAAAGTGAGAGACTGCCACAGCGGTCACCTTTAAAGAGCTGTGATTTCCCCTACATGAAGTGCAGTCTCTGTCTAATGCTTTTTGAATTAAAGAGATGACTGTGGGCAATCTCGTAAAACAGCCAAACACCAGGATATAGAGAAAACGTGAGCATTAAGTAATCGTGCCCCAATGTGCTCATAGAACATAAAAATATTGACTAGCAAAATAAAAAGTCATTCCCATTCTGGTTGTTGGCGATCTGAGAACCCCAGGATTGAGGGGTTAAAATCAGGAGGTGTGTGGAGATTTGTGGCCACAGATGGAAGAAACCTGGGGTAAGCCCCCACCAGGGTTCAGACCTGCCTTGGGGTGTGGCAAGAAGCTTTCATTAGGCTTGCCTGTCGTTCTGGCCCGGAGCTTCCCCTTCTGCCTTGCCTAGCAGCACTTGCTGTCCTGAGCCACCTGACCGTCCCTTTGTTGGGTCTGAGCAGAGCATCAGTGCCCAGCAGGAGTGCCCACTGGAGACCCCCAGCCTGGCCTTGGTGACTCTTCCTCCTTTGCTGCCCATGTCTGGGTACTGCAAAAGATCACTGGCTGATACAATCCCTGCTCAAGTGATGCAAAGCTGCCGCCACCAACACTCCAGCTTTGGAGCCTCCCTGACTCATCAGCACTTGGAAAGCCCTTGAAATAAGGTGAACAGAGAAAATATTGCCAGAGTCTTTCTGCAGATTCCCCCTCCTCCAGCCCTCTGATTACACACACTAAGTGCTGCTATCTGTGTAAATAACCTTTTCTTCCCCGCCTCTCTCTCCCCTCCCTGCACCCCCACTCCCATGCTCTTGGGCTCTCTCTAGTGATAAATAGCCAGGCTACCGCGCAGCATGCACCAACACCTGGGAATAATCATGCAAAAATAACAGTGAGAGACTGCCTCGAGTCTGTTCTTGACATTAACTTTCTTCAGTTTGACAGGCTGCCACCACCAGCTGTGAGACTTATGGGTCTTTTTTTTTTTCTCCCCCCATTGGAGATGGCTGCTTTCCTGCTTTCCTCTTTGGGGCTGTAATAGTTACATCAGTGTTCCATCAAGATGACAGAAAGGAGCTTTGACAAAGGAACCATTGCTAAAACTGTCCAGTTCTCTGTTCTGATCTTTTATTCCAGTTATTAGTGTTAATTGACTACTAATTCCCCACTGATTTCTTAAAGGAATATCTGATTATTACTATTTTGGGATAGCCCCCAAAAGGTATTTATAACTGCCTCTTCTTTTTTCTGTTTTCATTGTTATTCTATTACACTTGTCCCAGTTTTCCCCCCTCCGCCCTGCCCCCCTTCCTGCTCCTATCACCCCGTGCCCCCTCCCACAGCCCATCCCCACACTGTTGTCGTCCGTGGCCATGGGTCATTCATATATAACTGCCTCTCTTGAATTGCCTTTGAATGTAGTAAAGCTCAGCATTTGGCCTTATAGGACCAAAACACCTATTGATTACCTTTTAGTTCAGGTCTCAAGTATGTTCATAATGATAATATTGACAACAACAGTAGCTTTTATTTGTTGAGTGCTACCAGTGCTACTCTGTACCACGCTGTGAGCTAACATAGTCTGGATGATCTCGTGTAGCAGTCACATTAGCCAGGTGTCACTTCCATTCTACAGATGAAGCCACTGAGTCCCACAGGGATCAAGTGACTCTCCTAAGGCTACGTAACTAAAGGTAGAGCTGGATTCTAGCTCTAGAGACTGACCCTGCACCACACTGTCTGCCACTACATGTTGCTATTTGTCCACAAACAGCAGGCCACCACGGACAGCCCCTTGGGTGCATTTTCCACAGTAACAGTTGTGATTTTGCTGTATTTGTATGATTTTATTTGATTAGTGCCCAAGTTTTGCCCACTCTCGTTTTGCTAGCAGGGTGCACAGTGCCTGGCACACAGCAGGTGTGTGGAAATTATTTATTGGGTGACTGTGTGATTGCGTTCAGGTGAGTAAAAGGAGACTTTGGAGGTAGCAGTGTATGAAAGAGGTGCAACGAGAGATTAGTGGGCGGGACTTTGTAGAAGTGTATGGCTCGTCCGACCAGTGGCCAGATGCCAGTGTACGAAAGGAGCGCTTCCTCAGGCTGAGCTTCTTAGGGTTATGTCCTTTTTCTTGGACTTTTAACATACTTTAAGTGCACTTAACCATGCGTTTGGAGGGGATTATAGATTTATGTTAAACATACAAGGATATAAAAAGGAGCTTTGTAAATTTGAGTGAAGGGTTAGGGAACTGTAATATTAGACCAGGGACATTTCTTCTCCCCAAGCCATTGCTGACTGAGCTAAGCGCTATGCTGAGCCTTCCTGCTCTGTGCATTACCTCACGGAGTCTTCACTGCGACCCTGTGTGGGTAACGCTATTCTTACTCCCACTTCTCAGACCCAGAGCAGCCGGGTAACTTGCTTAGAGTCCCACAAGTACCAATAGGGTCAGGACTTGAACTCAACACAACCTGAGGTCCACCACTACCAAGTCCAAATGTACACTGCCTCCACTCCTGAGGGAGTCCTATGAGAACTGTTGCTACCCGCTGTCTTAACTTCATTAGTTGAAGAAATTATGGTTCAGTCTAGGGGGATCAGTGACCTGAGAAGTCAGGGTACAGTGGAGCTGATCTTCTATATAAGGCAAAAATAACTATTAAAAACCCTCTAAAGTCCTGCTTTACATATGGTACATGTGGTTTTGTGTTAGACACCATGAGATACACAAGAGAACTGAAACCTTTCGGGGGGAATATCTCCCACTGGGGGCATTCACAGCAGAAGGAGTTGGCTCGGCCACACTCTGAATTATTTCCCATCCACCCTCCCCGCTCTCTTTTTTTTGGTTTCTGAGTGTCTGTTGAAACCCTACTGTCAAGTTTCTGCTTGTAGGAGGCAGCTCTTTCATTTTCACCTGGGCTGCCATAGCTTACTGCCTTTGTACAAATAGGGGCCACGTGTTTCTCTAGAATCGGTAAACAGGGCTAAACGACCTGCTCCCTAACACGTTCTGCAGTTGTCTCCGGGGGAGCCGAGCGCCCAGATCCCGCTGCCCGTGCCTGGCCAGGTCTCTCGGGCTGGAGGGAGGCTCGGCCCTCTCAGCTGATGCCACCAGGAATGTGGGCCCAGCATAGTACATTATTCAAGTATTATGTTAAGAGATGGTAGAAATTCACACATTCTCCTAATTTTTTGTGTTGACAAAAAAAAAAAAAGGAATGTTTTAAAAGTGGTCTACCAGCTCGGTTAAACGCTTCTCGGATAGCTATGATTACTTACCCCTCAGTCCCTGGTGCCCTCGGGGAAGAGGGGCTTCCAGTAGACCACACAGTGGTTTTGTTCTTCACTCCCAACTCTGGAGCTCCCAGTGGAGAAAAGCGCCTTTTTCTCCCCTCACTGGTTGTGGTGATCCCATGCCTGTGAGAATGGGAATTTTGAGCTGCTGTGAGGAAGCCAGTGTAGTGGGAAAACTAAGAAAAATTCCCTTATGTAACAAAGAGTAATCTTTAAAATTATATTACATGCTGGATTTTCCTATCAGGTTTAAGGGTTTTAGACTGTTATCACATTGGAGGACTGTTTATGATTAAGCTCATATATGTAGTCAAACTCTCTGAACTGTGCTTTCTCATTTTGAAACATGTGCGGACAAGGCTGCAGTGTCCCTTCTATAAATGTCATCAACTAAACATTTTTCATTGCACTTGGGTTGTGTGGATGGAAATAAACACAGTTAACTTGCTGGTGGGCCCAGGATACCATAGCCTCTCCTCTCAAGCCATCTAGATTCTGCAGAAATGTAATCTTTGGGGTTACATATGTATATCCCAATAGTGGGTGAGTGTGTGTGAGTATCCGTGTGCAAATATATTCATAAGCAGAGTTACATATAAGTAAGGATTTAGTCTGGAGATTCCTTTTTGATAGGATTTGCCATCAATATTAGAAGGCCAAAGAATACATCTTTCAGTTGAGTGAAATGGGCTTCAGTGAGGTTAAATGATTCTCTGAAGTCATAAGCTTAATGAGTGTGTTAGAGTTGAGGCCTAAACCCTAGTGTCACATGCCCTGTCCCTATTACTTCTGTTGCACACTTTGTCCCATTGTGTCCGGATCAAGAGAACTGATGCTAAGATTCCTCGCCTCTTCTGTTTTATTTCATTTTCTTGTTTATCCAGTTGGAGCTATGTTTCTTTCCCTTGGAATTAATGTAGGCTGCCTATCCAGTGATACAAAGAACAGTTTGAAATATTGTTGCACTTTGTCTGTACAGTTTATACGCATAGCATCAAGTTTCAGTCAATTCACAACTAACTATATAAATTAAGGGGTTGTTGGGAAACATGCACAAAAAGGTATAGTAGCTGGTTTATAACTTTTCTTTAAAAAAAATTCTAGAAAGCAATTCTAATCACACACAATCTTCTAGTTGTAATAAAGACTACAAAGTAGCACTGGTTCCCCTCTCACCCTTAAATTTTCTCCCTCAGAATCTCTTTCTTCATTTGTCAGCTCAGTTTTAAAATAGGAACTATCAGTGTGAACTTTGATCCACATTAAGCTGCATTTACACGAAGGCATAAATCACCAGATCTGGGGTTTGGGGCTGTTAAGTGCTGTACTTTCTTGGGCTCTGTGATCAAGAATGAAGAACAATAAAAAACTGTGGAGCAAAAGAAGTTTTATGGCAGCTTTGAGAGCAGGAAATTAAGTTTCTTTAACATGCAGTTGGATGAAGGGCTGTTCTATTGCATCTTGAATCACTCAGGCAAGTGAATGTCAGTTTATCATTTTAGTGAAATGCAAACCGTAGAAATAGTTCCTACAGTTATGTGAACAAGGAGCCCACACAGATGACTGCTTCAGCTGTTTAACCAGGGAGCACACTTCCTCATGTGACTTATCTTGAAATGCGCTCTTGCATTTTTTTAAAAAACAACAAAGACTATTTAATATTACATCTGTAGCCAAGTGTTGGTTTCTTACAAAGGTTAACTGGGGCTGTGTGCACAACAAACTATGCTGGCATTTTACCAGAGCAACCTTCTATTTGTCTTTTTATACAATTTGCTAGCCCAGCTGATAAAACATGCAAGGTGTTGTTCCTTATATGAAGATGGTGACTGTGTGCAGAAGGGACATGGGGATCTGCAGTCCTGGTGCAGGCATGCTTTTGAATTTTGCTCTTTCACATTTGATAACCTGTCAGCAGGGCCAAAGCTATTGTGTAGCTATCGTAATAGTTGTTAAAATGGGTCCAGTGAGTGAATGAGTTGGTTGATGATCTACCTATTTAGTATGTACATAGCTTTTCGTTTCATTATGGCCAGATCCTAAACTTTTCTAGGTGAAGGACTCCTCTGCTGCTCTTTTCAGGATAGGGCTGTGAAGGAATTACAGCACCACAAGGTCTTGTGTTGGCTGTCAATTTCATTTCCTGGATTTAGAGAGAGGGCTGCTGAGTCTTGGTTCAACTCATGAGGGATCTTTGCAAGTTCAACCACTTAAGGACTTGTGCATTTCAGAAACTCAAATTCTGTTGATGTTGGGCACATTTTTTTATTTCTCCATTTATATGAATTCGGCTAAACTTTACAGTAGAACACTTAATTAGGAGTTGATACTTAATAAACACATGCTAATAATATCCAATTTATGGGTTTCAGTGTATGTAATCAAGTTTATGTATTTTATATATTCCACAGAATAAGTTAATATGTTTTAATAGTGATTTTAATTCATTATGGTTTATAAAGTACTTTGAAAATAATTTTAGTCCATCTCCTGTGCTTAGATGTCCAATGATGCATATATGGTGTTTATTCGAGTTTCTCCTTTGGAAAATACTGTAAATTTGAAAATAAGATTTTATTACAAGTGGTAAATAGTCCTAATTTTGCAAAGCATCTTTTATTTACATCTACTGAGGCTGGAGTTTGTCTATGGGTGAATTTAGAAGGATATTAAAGGCCTGGCTATAATTCAGGAAGCCGGAGCTCCAATATTTGCTTTTTTCAGCATGAAAAAATAAAATGCTCATTTCTATTTTGCTTTATATTTTGGCACCATTAAAACACTCAAAGCATATTATAATTGCAAATGGATTTTGGGGTGGTGATATATTCTAGGAGTGATGTAAACAGATTGCATTAAAAAGAACTCGCAGAATGCAGCACCACTGCAGTAAGCCTGTCTGTCTTTCAGGTTGACCCCCTGTTTACAGTGCCAGCACCACCACCGCCGATTTCCAGCAGTCTCACGCCTCAGATTCTGCCCTCCTACTTTTCCCCATCTTCATCCAATATTGCAGCACCTGTTGAACAGCTTTTGGTTCGGACTCGTTCCGTGGGTGTCAATACCTGTGAAGTTGGAGTAGTGACAGAGCCTGAGTGTCTTGGGCCCTGTGAACCTGGGACCAGTGTGAATTTGGAAGGGATCGTGTGGCATGAAACAGAAGAAGGTAAATACAATTTATTTTTTATATATTTCCTTGTGCCCTCTTTCCCCATGATATATTTATGTCCACCTGTGTGGGGAATTTGCTTTGCAGTACTCAGAGAGGAAAGAAAAGTGGTTTTTGTGCTCTTTGGATTTTTGTTGAAATACTGTTTGTCTTTTGTTCATGGCTGCTTTTACTTTCATAATGAATCAGGTGTCCCTAAAGGTGGTTTTCCACTTTAAGTGCTAACATGAAGGACTGTGAGAAGCACGGTGAGGGGTTATCCTTTCCTCTCAGAGCTATCATGGAAATCAGAAAGTAACAGATCTCAAGTTCATTTTCTCCTTCTTGTGCCAACGGAATCTGTCCATTGGATGGGGTGATTTTTGTGCTGTCGAGGCTTATATTTACCTTCTGAATTGAGCATGGGCTCTTGCATTTAGTGAGGGCCATCACCATGATGTGGCTGTAGCTGTTCAGTGCTCAGAGGTAATGAGGCCAAGGTCAAAGGCTTTAGCCCCAGGAGCCAGTCAATTCTCTTCTATGGCTGAGTGGTGACCCCTTAAGTCAGCAGGCCTTCTGGCAAGCGCAGTCCATTAGTCACAAGAGAAGCAAGGTACAAGAGAAATGGATTAAGATTGATCTGTGATTGCTGTTGGAGATACAGATCAGACTATGGCTTACTGATAATGTATCCAGACCATGGCTGGCCACATCTATAGAACGTGATCATAAAGTACTGTGTATTTCAGATGACCAGTGTCTTCGATGGAGGCCAACAGATCATTGAAAACTAAATAGAAAGGAGAAAGCTGCATTGCTCCTTTGGGGATGGTAGAATAGAAAAGATAAGGAAGAAGCGTGCCCCAGAGTATACTGGGAGAACAAAAGAAAATGAAGAAAACTGGGGAAACTTTTTGCCTCTAAGAGAGACTGGTCAAGGACAAAGGAGGTGACAGTTGTTAATGTCATGGTCTTTTGGGAGAGGAGAAAGGACAAGAATTAGGGGAACAAGAAGGGTCTGAGCCTTAAAGTCGTTGTTTAGGTTTCTCTGTAACAAGGCAAAAAGTTGAGGGCTGAAACTTAAAGGGAGAAAATAAAATATGCACAAAAGAGGCTGAGAGGATGGGAAAGGGGACTGACTATATTGGGAAGGATTGTTGGGAAAGAAGTCATTGAGAGAAAATGGTTAAGAATAGTGACAAACGAGAATGAAAGGAGAGAGTACAAATAAAGAATGAAAATCAGGTGACATGATTTTCTGTAAATGTAATTATCTGAAGGTGCAAACATAATTATCTGAAGGCAGAAAATAGTTTAAGCTGTGTTAAGGTAGAAAAAAATTCTTAGAAATTTTTTTTATCTTTACATACTGCATTAAATAAATTCTTATAAGATGTATTTCATAATTAGATAAAACACTTGTAAATAGTATCAGTAAGGAAAAGTAAATTTTAATTCTAAAGGACAGAACCCCAGAAAGGAAATGAAAGCAGTACATGTGGGGGGCTCTCTGGTTTGCTCAAGTGGAAGTGATGGTTAAAATGTACTTTTGTCTTCGGAAATGTTGGCTGTTTGGGGGATATTCCTTCTCTACTTTTAACTGAGAAGCCATCTCAAGCAGTACTTGGCAACCTCATTGGGAGGGCCAGATATGAGAGGAACCAGAATTACGATTTTCCCCATCTCTTGCTTGTTCAGACACTGTCCAGTGTGAGAGTTCTGGGTGGGGCCAAGCCTCTTTCTCCTGGACTCTCTCTGGACTGCGCACAGTCTGCCTTCCCTTAGGTTTTCCCGTGAGCAGAAGTGATGCCGAAGGGCTTCGAACTGGTATCTGGGTGTGAAATGTATAGAAAAGGACTTTAGACATAATAAGGTCCCAGTTAATTAGTTTAGGTGCCAATTTCAGGAACAGAAAAAGATTTGGAAAGCGTAAGGGTTAATTTTGTAAACTCGAAAGTAAGATTTTCCTGTACTTGGATAATTCACTCATTAGGGTGAAGCACTATCTTCCATTTCTTAGCTGTGACTTAGTGCCGGTCAGTTTATTGCTTGTCATTATTTTATTTATTCCAGTGTGGGCGAGGATGAAGTTCCTGCCATGTGACCTCCCCGGGTGGTAGATGTTGTAAAATTAGTTACAAACTTTCTGCACCAGCTGTAAGGCTGGGGTTATTTTCCACTTCGCTTAGAAGTCTGCTGGGTTTTGACCTTAGCCTCTAATAAAAGATGAAATTATTTAGAAAAAATTCAGTGTTGAAAAACTTGATAAAGTTGATATGGAATTCTGATACTCTGCACATAGGCTTGAAGAGCTTAACAGTATTATTATTGCTGTTGTTGTTGTTATTAGGTTGTGATATATGTAAAGCCTCTCTGTGTTCACCCTCTTCTCCGAAAATCAGCCTCCTGAGTCTCATGTACCTGCTTGTATATGCTGCACTCCATCCCTCCACCCTGTGGATGTCTTTCATACATCCATCCACACAGCAGGCTGAGAGCCCAGGAAAGAAGCTTTTCACGCTCAGTAATGGAGCCTTGGGCAGCTCCCACCTTATTTTAACTGCCTCCCATTTTCCAGGATTGGAATGTGTGGATGTTTACTATGGTGACAAGAGGTGCTGGAGCTGTTAAGAGTCATTCTTGCTGAATAAACTAAACTTCTGACCTCCATGGAAGAACTTGTCTCAGTAAAGACCTGACTCCTAAGATGTGTTTAATGTGCAACCATTTTCAAGAGCGTTCCATTTGCATTTTTTCTCAGTACAGTGAGTTTTTAAGGCTCTTGTACCAATTTAAAAATTAAACCCACTTGACCGTTAATTTTTCCCTTTTGGGAGGACAAAGAAAGAAACAGAACCCATTTGGAGAAGCACGTTTAGAGAGCAGGGAGAGCGGGATTTGGGGAGCAGGGGAGGAGAAAGTCAGTAGTTTTCTAGTATGAGCTCCATGAACAAAGAGCAAGTCAAGCCGTTATAAACCTGTCAGTAGCCTTTGACGAATGTCCTGTAGATTGAGTTGAATAAAAATCTCTTTCCTGCTATTTTCATTTTGAGGGTATTGTATAACTGGTAGTGTTTTTCACAAACCTAATTTATGTGCATTCACGCATGCGGAGGTTGTGTATGTGTGTGTGTTTCCAGATCCTAGAAATTTTAAGAGCTCATACCTTCAGTCTTCAGGGAATATTGCGTGTTCTTATGATTTCCTTGGATGGTGGCGGGGAACAGCCAGACGGGAATATGCAGTCCCCACTGAACACCTCATTGTGCTCAGGCTTCCTCATTCGAGGAGGAGGTTTTTAGTCACAGACTCTCCCCTTCGTGGTGCTGCCGGTCCGCAAAGTCTGGTTGCCTGAGAGCCAAACTGTGCTCAGGAATAACGTGTTCCAGAGAAGTTTCCTCTGGAAACAATTAGTGGGTTTCAGATCATACTTAATAGGAGAGAAAAACTATTACTGCATTTGGATGTTTAGTTACTCCACTCTGATCTTTCAGCTTTAAGGTGCATGCATAGGAGCAATGATGTATTGTACAAGATTACTCGCAGATGTTGGAAAGAATTTCCTTAGCATTTCATTCCTGACATTTGGGACACACATGCCTATGTATAGTTATTTGTTTGAAAATTTGCTCTGGGGGGTGGGGGTGGGGATAAAACAAAGCAGACAAAACATGGTGTATACAGCAGTGTGTGTAAATACATATGTATTGAACTTGCCTTTTTAGCTCTTGTGAATGTATTTTCCTTTTGATTTTTATTGAATCATGTTTCTCATTGGGCTTTTTTGGTTTTTGCCTCCCGAGAATATACTCGGTTTGGTGGTGTCTATGGTTCACTGTCAAGGCTGTCATTTACCACTGCTCTGCCGCTCCGTCATCCCCATGCCCTCCACTCTCCTATTGGTTAAGCAAAGCCACTGAAGAAAAGGAAGTGAGAGAAAGAAAACTAGTATTTGCCAATGACAACTTTTAAAATGTCTCTAGGGTGCAGGACAGTGGGTCTCAGCTCTGTGCCCTTGAATTACTTGGGGAGCTTTCAAAACATACTGATGCCCCGACACCACTTCCAGGCATTTACTGGGTCTGGGCGGACAAGGTGCCCTGGTTTGGAGACCTGACATTGGTGTAGTTTTTCAAAGCTCCCCTAGGGCTTCTAACATGCAAACAAAGCTGAGAACAACTCTCTCAGAGGAGAGAGGGGACGTCCTGGTCCTGTGCAAGCTGCTTGATCTTCTCCCTTTAAGGAATTTACGTGTGTTATTGCCTCATTTTCTTGGATATGCAATGGACAGAGACACCTGTCCCGCTTACCTCGAAGGTACATAGAGCCTGTCAAGATGTGGCAGCGTGGTAGGCGAGCATGGTTGTTTAATCACAGTGCTAATGAGAAAGAGGGTCTGCTTTGATCCTGAACGTGAACTCCACTGAGGTTTGGGGGAGTTTAATGAACAGCTAAGTGGTTCCACTTCCTAATTTATCACTGTAGTCGGGTGGACCTTACTATTTGCTTCTCCAGTGAGCCAGACACAGTAGCTTTGTTTCTGTGTGGTCTCCGCTGAATTATTTTTGAAATAGCTCAAAAGCCAGGAGTATTAAAGGAGTTAATGAGGTAGCAAATAAAGGATTGTATTTAGAGAATCACTGGGGTTTTTCAGAGAAGACAATGGAAGTACAAATGGCAACTTATGATATAGTAGTTAAGTGTGGTTTTCTTGAGAAAACTTATTAACACCAGGTGTGAGAGGAGAAATGTTTGTTTCTGAGGCCCTTCACCTGATATTCTGTGTGTTTTCCAAGAAAAGAACAGTGCTCTTGGGAATTAATGTGTTAAAAGTAATTAATTGGAGAGTAAGCAGTGATCTTTAAACCACCAGAGATGTTCTTAAATACTTTGGCTTCTCCTGCATCTCTAAAATCATAGAGGATCAGTGTTTGAATGTGCAGGGTTGAGGGCTTCAGGCTAATTCATTAACTGACAAATGGTTCTATGTAATCAATGATAAAGCTGACATATGGTATTGTTATTCCTATTCTGCAGTACTTACTTACCAGTCTTATTACTTAGAATAGAACTTTCCTTCTTAAATTTTGATTGGAGGAGAGATTAAATATCAATCCAGGCTCACTTGGTATTTTTAGTAACTGAGCATTGAGTTGGCACAAGACTTACTAAGTGACTTACTACTTTCTTGAAGTATTTCCCGGTGATTGTATAAATTCAGCTTTGACTCACAAAAGGGGAGTGAGATGCCCACTGTTGTTTTTGCATTTCGTTACCTGCCACACCAGTGATGACTATATGGGGACAGTAATGAAAATGGGCTGCCTGTAAGGACTTTGCTAAACGGAGATCAGTCAGCCCCAGTGTGGCAGGTGAGCGTGTTGTTTAATCACCGTGCAAATGAGAAGAAAGGGTCCAACCTTGATCCTCAACACGAACTCCACAGAGGTTTGGAGGGGCTGAAATACCCAGTAGCTAGTGCCACTCCATGTGTTGGCCCTGAACTTCGTCTTCAGCTTTCTGGGCCATCTTGCAGTGGTGGTTGCCAATGAAAGAGCAGATGGTTTTTTGAGATTCCTCACCTTTGCTGAATCCTTGAGGTTTATCACCATTGGTGGCAGAGCAGCCTAAAGGAAGTACTGTCCAGACTGCACAGGTGCCGCCTGTTTTCGAGTGCCAGGGGCAACCCACACAGAAAATGAAATCCGGCACTTTGCTGACCGTACACAATCCTTGTTACCTCTGATGATTCTGTGTGCAGTGGCCAAATTTCTTTTAATAAAAATAAAGTTGGTTTAGGATGTATGTTGTAAATAACTATAAAACTATATATCATGTAAGCATTTTCTTTTTTAAGATCACTGAGACTAATGTTAGTAACACAGAAAAATCAGAAAGTAAAACTGGAGGATGGGTATTCACATAGTGGATACTCAGAAAAGATTTCTTCAACGAAGGACAGAGTGAGGAAGGAGCAGGGGAAGGCTTGTCTGTGTCGTTGTCCAGGGTTATGCTTTACTTTTAGACCTACCAGTTTACTTTCCTGATGAGGTCACACAGCCAACATTTGGATGTGATGAGTGACCGTGTGCTTTACTGGAAAACGAGAACATGGACAGTTACTTCACCTCTTGTCAGTTTGAAAAATAAGCTGCTATTAGGTAGGATTCAGCTTGTTTTTAGACCAAACATTTGTTCTTTTGTGTCATTTGTGTGTATATTTTGGTGGTGGCATTAAGTGTTAAGTGATGAAGCAGTAAGTTTTAAACCCATTGTGTTTTGTTACCTCATTTGGTTGGTTGATGCTGTAGCTAAACTTATGAGACATTTAGCCTTGACCGGTGTGGCTAAGTGGGTTGGGCATCTTCCCACAAAGCAAAAGGTCACCAGTGTAATTCGAGGTCAGGACGCATGCCTGGGTTGCATGTTCAGCCTCGATGGGGAACATAGGAGAGGCAAGTGATGGATTTTTCTTGCCCCCTTTTTCTTCCTCCCTTCCCTCTCTTTAAAAATAAATAAATAAAATCTTTGAAAAAAAAAGAATGTAAGGCATTTAAAACCAAACTTTTCTTTGGACTTAGGTGTACTAAAAGATTTAAGAAGTCCCCTTATAAGATTTGTGTGTGTGGTATTGTCACGTCTCCTTGTTGTTCTTTTCCCTGTAAAGAAATTGGTAAGAAACTCTTCTTGAAAGACTTTTAGTATACTTTGCACTGATAATATATTTTCTAATTACAAAATGCCAATGGTCTTATGGTTGCAAAGAATAACTGTTGGCTCACCTGAACATATCGATTACAGTATTTCATTGACTTTTTTATAGCAGTTTTATTGAGATATAATTCACATAATATACAACCCACCCATTTAAAGTATACAATTCATTGGTTTCTTAATGTGTTCAGAGATAAGCAGCCATCACAATTAATTTTAGAGCATTTTTGTCACCCCAGAAGAAATCCTGTCCCCATTTAGCAGTCACTGTCACAAAACCCCACCCCACATTTCATTGATTTTTACATCTTCTTACTTGATTGTTCGTGATTTTTATGTGTAAACATGTATATTTCAAGAGAAAGGATGGATTGATTTGTTGAGCACTTTACTCTGTGGACAGCATTGTGCGGGGCTTGCTCGCCAACTAATGATTTTCTTAATACTCATAAAAAAATCCAACGTGAATTATTAGCATCTCTGTTTTAATAAGGAAGGCTCAGAAAGGGGTTCATCTGTGCGAGGCAGGTAGCACACCTGGGGAGTGAATTCGAACCGGTGTTCTGTATTTCTGTCTATCACCGCTCAAAAATTCATGTATATTTCACAAAAGGCTCTTTGGAAAGAGGGAGTAAGATGTGGCATAATAACTGGAGTTTTTATTTTTAAGTACCGAATGATAGGAAATTCTTTACAGTTCTAGCATCTGATTTTGGCAGGAGTAATTGGATCAGCTTCAGCTGGGTTGATGTACACAAACCCTCCCTTTCAGCCCAGTCTGCTGTAAGCTTCCTAAGTGCACAAATCCCATCTGTTTTATTCACTTTTGGATCCCAAGCGCCTGGCACAGAGTTAAGGGTGCCATACATATTTGTTGAATGTTGAATAAATTCATGGAACAAAGTGATATGGTTTTATACCTGTTTAAGTTTGAGTAGTGTAGCTTTCTAGTCAGGAATATGTTACTTTTAATTTAACTTTGGCCGAGACAATCTGGAAAATATAGTTCTAGAAATCTACTTTGTCATTGACTTTTTTTAAAAGCCATTATAAAATCTGATTTATTATATTTCAGCTTCCAACCTTGCTATTATTAGCCCAAAAACCACAAAAAAGGAGAAACAAAATATTTAGTATGCTTTTTTTCTTGCCATTCATATCTTCAATATAGTTTTTGTTTGCTGATTATAAAGAGGATGTATGGTCATTTTAGGACATTTTGTGGTGGAGGTTGGGGGGACCCAAGTAGAAGGGAAAAAAATCATCTAGTTTCACTGAATAGGCAGTCATTTTAATTTGTTAGTTTACTTATTTCTCTGCTTTGTCAATATGCATTTTAAAAATTATTTGAGGTCATTTGTGAGATATACTTTTCAGTATTACTTTCTCATTTAATCTTAACATTAAAACATAAGCATCTCTGATGTTTATAACAATTTCTAAGAAGCATTTTTCACTGAAAAATATTCCATGGAATGGACACAAAATTTAATTTAAGTTCCTCTACCCTGATTGGCATGACTGGGTTGGCCATCATCCTGCAGTACTAAAGGTTGCCGGTTCAATTCTCGGTCAGGACACATGCCTGGGTTGTGAGTTTGGTCCCTGGTCGGATGTGTACGAGAGGCAACTGATTAATTTTTCTCTCTCATATCAATGTTCTCTCCCTCTCTTTCTCCTCACTATACCCTCTTAAAAATAAATTCCTCTAATGATGGATACACAGAAGCACTACACAGTATATTTGTGTGCATGAAGTTTATGTAGTGTTTGTGAAATTGCTATTGTTATGCTAGGATCAGTTTTTAAGACGTGGAATTGCTGAGTCAAAAGACACACACATTTTTAATGCACTGGAGCACATACCACTTAACTGCTCTCACTATGGTCATGCCATTTTCTACTGCCCTGGGTGAGAATGCCGTTCTCACCCTTCCTGACATGGGAATCACTGACATTTTGATGACAAAGGGGATGAGATTCTAAGTCGAATGCATAGCTTGAAATGTTTGTAGCCACGGTAGGTAGAGAGGGAATGAGATTTCCCCCTTAATAAAAATCAGAATGGTTCAGCCAGAGAAAGCAAGCATGCAAGAGATGTTCTCGAGAGAGCACGTGGCAGGGGCTCTGCCCTGGTGGGGGGGGACTTTGCCCTGGGTGGTAGAAAGGTTTAGATTTCTCTCCTGCTTGTGTCTACAATGACATTTTATAGCGTTCCCCCCAAGTAAAAGAAGTTAAAAGAGACTTTTAGATATGAGGAATTCAAACACCCAGGGGAGGAAATTTGTCTATCAAGCATCCAACCTGAACTGGGAGGAATCAAAGCCACTCACGTTTCTGTTTCTGCAAACATCTTTCTTTTGGGTTCTGCTCCTTCAGAATAGGGACAGACAAAGACAGGATCTTCCTAGAAAACCTTCGTGCCTCATAATTTGTTGATATATATATATATATATATATATATATATATATATATATATAATAATTATATAATTTGTCACTTGACATACTCAAGCAGTTTGCACCCTCTTCCCTGGCACCCCCAGCCCTGCATTGACCCCACCTCCAACATTTATTTCCTCTCCTGACCCCTCCCTGGGCTTCTTCTGTGTAGCTGCAGCAGGAGGAACTGTCCAGGTAGTTTTTAAAAGTAATATCTACCAAAGCATTCCCATATGTACCCTTCCCAGCCCTTATGTTCTCAAATAAGATTGGCTAATATTTCCCTGGCAAAAAGAAAATAAGCTATAAAGTGGGAGAAGGCATATCGTAGGTTGCAAAAAGCCATTCTCAGCAAAGAAAGTTGGGGGAATTAGGCTCAGGGGCACAATTGCAGAGTATCCAACCAAGTCTAATATAACACTGACAGGAGACCCAGAAGAGGTTGGATAAAAAGTGATGTGTGAGGTAGGCAAGGCCCTTATTGCTCATTTGATCATTAATTGCTTATAACTGAATAGTAAATTGAGCAATTATATAGACACCACACCCATATACATTCATTTCATAGTTAAGCCTTCTGTCCCATATATGTATTTCAGACACTTTCTCAGTATTTCAGTCCTTGGGCATTAGAACTGTGTCTCTTTCCTTTACACCACCCATGACACAATTTGGTGTGTCTGAACAATTCAACAGTTCGCCTGGGAAACTTTACATTGCTTTGCCAACACCATCTCATTAGCATCTTCTCATTTATGTGGGAGATTGCTATAACTAGCTCTATTACTCAATGGAGAAACTGAGGTAGTTTCAGACAGTAGACATAAAATGACTGTGTGTACTTTGTGGATATCTGGTTTCTACCTAAAATGATCAACCTTTCCTATTTTTAAGTCTGTGTTTCTTTGTGTGTGTGTGTGTGTATATGAATATAACCAATTCTTTTAAAAACATGATAAAGGGCAAATAAACATTGGCTTGTCAATTTGAAGTTCTGACTGAAATGTGGGAACTTAATTCAGCTTATAGAGGGAAATGTTTTTTAAATTTAATATTCACCAAATATTTTTACAAAAATACCCAAAATGTTGTTCTTAACTATGTATTTCATAACAAGAAAAAAAAGGCAGCCAACTGCTCAGCCCCCCGGGCATCGGAGGCGGCGCCCCAGGTTCTTCTGGCTCAGTGGGCAGCCTGTATCCCACCGGCTCCTCAGGGACTCCCACGTACATCTGCACAGTTTGTACGTTGTCGTGTAGGTGTCTTCTTGATATCCACGTTGACAGACAACTTTTGAAGTAAGTCAAGTTGAAAGAGCTGACTGAGGACATTTAATGTGTCTGATTTCGCCTGAGCAGCAGCACAGGCCAACTTGTTTAAAGAGAACCAACAAAGACTGCTTTCCATCACCTCCCTCAGCTCCATGAGAGGACCTGGGAGCTTTTCAGAATATGAGAGGCCAGCCAGTTCCAGACAGCACTCACAGTGAGCTGCTTCTTTCCAGCACCTTGAGCATACACACATAAAACTATTTCTTGTCTAAACAAACATAGAGGGGTGGATACTGGAAACACAGAAAAACCATGACTGGGCTTGGGGCTGGGCTTGGCATTCTGAACCTGGAACTGAGCTGGCTGTGGAAAGCAGGCATGTGAGAGGCGCTTTGAGTTTAGTGAGCTTTTGAATAGTCACTTCAGGGCAGACAAGTTAGGAGGCCATAGGCTGGAACTGGCAGTCTTCAGCATGGGCACCATATTGAACTTGTCTCTTCCATAACACCTCTCTGCTTGGTAAGGTGACTGAAAGGCATTATCACATTACCAGGGAGTTCTAAAAAAAATGTTAAGTTCTAACCTGATAGTGGGACAAATGACCCAGTGGGATTATGGGAACAGCAGGTCACTTTTCAAAGAACCAGAATGTACTGAGCTACTTAAAATCCTATTGACTGCACATTAATCTTCAGAGATTCAGAAGGAGATCATTAACCACGAAGTCCTCAGTTACCAGAGACTCTCTGAAGTGTACACCCTCTAGGACATCTCACTTTATATCTGGCTTTTGAATTAAGTATCTCCTTAAAATAAACATCATGATTCATCCCAGTCCTCCTGAGCTTACAATTTCTTGCAGTAGCACATTTCCAAGGATGGAATTTCAACACAGCGTGACATATGTTGAGTGTGACTGTTAAGTGTTTGAGACTATGGTTTACATCACTCACATTATTTTCTCTAAGCAAGAAAAGTGAAGTACAGGGAATTTATGACTCAGGTGGAATTCAAGGCAGAGTGTAAAGGAAAATCAAATGCCACAAAATTCTTGGAGCTTTAGTGAAGGTTGGAAGGGATCCAGTTGGGATCACGTTGTCTTGTTCACATTTGTTCACCTCAGGGTTTCAGAAGAGGGTGAGCTGGGCCATACTGGCTCCCCCTCTGAGTTGCCGCTCAGGCCTGGCAGCTAACCCAAATCCCCTGGGGTCTGGGTTCCCGATTATCGGTAGGTGTCTCCACCCTGACGCCCACCTCCACTCAGATTTAACTCCCACCCTGTCATTCTGATACATTTAGCCAGAGTTTACACTGCACTGTACCAAAGGGAGGCGGGTGTACTTAGCCAAGGGGCATGCACCCTTGTGTGCATTTACTTACCATAAATTGTTCGCATACTTCAGAAATTAGAAAATAGTAGTCTGGTGTTTACAGAGGACTGTTAGGGGCCTGTCAGGGAGCCTAAATTTGCGTTATTCTTTCACTCCACAAATTCTGACAGCTTCAACTTGTTATGGTTCAGTGTTTGGTGTCATTGGCCCATTTACTTCACTCTGATCATTAATAAAAAGTGAAAAGGGATAGCAAGAGTGCCAGGCCAGTTGGTAAGCATAATATGATTGATTAGACCCCAAAATGGGAACATTAAAATAGCTCAAAGGCAGCCAGAAGCTCTCTCCCACTGCATGTGAACTTTTTTGGTTGCTTGAAGAGTGAAACGTATCTAGAATGACAGTCCCTGACTGAAAAAGCTTGTGAGGAGCTATGCACCTTTGTAATCCCCTATGCTAACTAAGCAAAGGAAGCATTTTATTTTATATTTCATACAAAATATTATGTTTATTAAGTTCTAGAAGGGCATGTTTGCATAAATCAAGAAGCACCCATAATGTTTTTATTAAAAATTATCCTTCATCCTTTTGGTTACAGTTTTCTAATATTTATTCGTCAAGCAAATTTTTTAAAAAAATGTATTGTTACGGAATTCCTAGGAGTTCTTAGTATTCTGGTTGTGACTGCTACTTGACAAACTTTTTGAGAAAAGACATGTGGCTACACCATGAGAAAAACCAAACTAAAACAAAATTATGTGACTGCTGTAACTTTGTGGCTATTGTTGTGTACGGATAGTATCAGCAGAGGAAGGGGGAGACTGGTTGAAAGAAAAAGGCAAAGTATGTGACTATTAAACTTCTGTTGGGAACTCCCACTCCCAGTCATTGCCATTTGTTCTCAAAATATACGGTAGATAATGACCTAATGAAGTTCTTCAGAATCTTCTGCTTCTTCTGCTTTCACTGTCATTATCCCTTGTTCACTGTGAAAACGAGTGCATTTTGCATAAGCTACTGATTTGCCTTTGGATGACGGGAAAGTTTGATAAGGTGCACGGGGAAACAAGAACCCTAGGAAAAAGCACTAGACTAATGTAGACAGAGGGAGGCTGTCTTCTTGCTGTTCTCACCTTCCAGTTGTATTTTCTTGGCTCTGGGCCTCATTTTCCTCATGTGTAAAACGATGGTGGGGGTTTGGAACACATAACCCCTTGAAGGTACCTGAAGTTGCGGGAGCAAAGAAGTATGATGATCATAAAGGTATTCTTGCCAAAATCATTTAAGACTTAAAGTCAGCCTTGATGGTGTTCCCCTTTATATCATCCTCTGGGTTAGTGCCAGGTCCTGTTGAACAGCAGGTAGGTGTGACTGGAATATCTAAAAAATGGGTCAATTTTTGGAATTCTTTGTTTACTCAAATCACTGACCTAGAAGCAGCTGTGTAGGTGA
This sequence comes from Trachops cirrhosus, assembly GCA_028533065.1. Lineage (NCBI taxonomy): Eukaryota > Metazoa > Chordata > Mammalia > Chiroptera > Phyllostomidae > Trachops > Trachops cirrhosus. The sequence goes on from CM052540.1 coordinate 113,446,249, forward strand.
AGTGGCAACTGGTCTCAGTAGGCTGACGTCTACTTTGTCCTCTGATCACGCCAAGGAGGAAGGAGCCATAGAAGACATTAGCTGATAAGGTTCCTAAAACGTAGAGTCACAAGTTTCACTGGCAGGTTTTCAGACCCTTGGTGTAAAATCTCCCTGCACAAGCTCCAAAGACTTCTAGTGCTGCGGTCTCTACCTTGTGTCAAGACTCATTATTCATACAATGTTATTTACCAATGTCGCCCCAGTAAAATTAATTTAAAAAGACGCACTAAGATTTCTCAGAATGCCCAAAGACGACTGAAATAGAGAATTGGCTGCACGAGACTTGACACACAAGTACAGTTTAAGAAGCCACAGAGTTCTACAAGTTCTAACAAAAAAGAGTAGTTTCTTATTCCACCTTCCCCTTCTCCCATTTCCTACTCCCCAGAGGCAACCAACTTCTGTAAACTCTTTTAGTTGCTATTTTTCTCTATATTTTGAAAACACATGTTTATATGGCTATTTCTTTGTGTACATTTTCAGTTTTAGGTATTTTATGTTAACTTCTTGTGGAAAGTGATGATTTAGCTTTCTCACTCCCCTGTACAGCACACACGTATTTCACTGCCTCTCATTCTCCCAGTGCAGTTAGGGGTTGTCTATTGCGTGTAACAGCACCCCAAAGTGTTCCCGAAAACAACAATATTATCTCAGCATTTCTGTGGGTCAGGATGCTGAGAGCAGCTTAACTTGGTGCTTCTGGCTCAAGTTGTCCGATGAGGTTGCAGTCAAGCTACAGGCCTGGTACCACAGGTAGCTGGGGATTTGACTGGAGCCTAAGGTTTCACGTGTAAGTTCACCTAACATAGTTGTTGACAGGCTTTGATTCCTCATGGGGCCTAATTCCTTGCTGTGTCACAGGAGTCTGTTCATAGAGCTGCTCATGACCTGGCGGTTTGCTTTCCCAGCAAGATCCAAGAGAGAGCAAGCCCAAGGTGCTTCAGAGTCTTTGCACATAATTTAATGTGAGAAATGACAATCCATTACTTCTGCATTCATTCTATTCATTAGAAGTACATCTAATCCAAACTCAAGGTCAGGAGACCATCACACCAATGTGTGAATACCAAGAAGCAGAGGTCATTTGGGGCCAGCTCAGAGGTTGCCTACCATAAGTAATTTTTATTTTTATTTATTTTTAAATTTTTATTTATTTATTTATTTTGGGGGGAGGGGAAAGGAGGGAGAAAAAAGGCGAGGGAAACATTGTTGCAAAAAAGAAACATTGATTGGTTGCCTCTCCTACACACCCCACCTGGAACCAAACCTGCAACCCAGGCATGTGTCCTGACTTGGAATTGAACTGGCCACCTTTCTCTTTGCAGGACAGTCCCCAACCAGCTGAGCTACACTGGTCAGGGCCCTAAGTAATTTTTAGTTTGATCAGTATTCAGTGTTTACATTATGACTCTGTTGTTTGTATGGAAAATAATACAATAATTAATAATAGTACAGAAGTAAATGAACTCTGTCTTGCACAATTATAAACCTATGTTTGCCCCACCCTGTATTATTCACAGCACATCCATACCTTTCCTTTCTCATTCAACTTTCTCCCTGGAGTGAATAGTGGCCTTTATTTCTTGTTTGCTTAGTGTTCTATATACCCATCACTAGTTGATCATAAACTGTCATGCCAGAAATACAAATTTTGTTGAAATGCATCAAGCAATCTATAGATTGTATCTTTTGAAGTAGTCTCTGGAGCCTTCTGATCTGCTCCAATCTGGTCTGATAGCTCAGGCGGTATGCTGAGCTGTAAAAATCTGAGCTCTCACTTCTGTGGCATCCTAAAGAGTCCATTTGCCTCTTATGTTACATACCCTATTTCCTGGGTCTGTCTCTTGTTTCTCTCTGTCCCTTCATTTTGGTGAGGCATATCTTCCAATAGCTTCCTAAGAAAGGGTACATGGGAAGTAAAAATTTTGAAATCTTGGATGTTTGAACATGTTTTCCTTCTACCTTCACACTTGATTGACAGAATGGCTGGATGCAAGAATTGGTTAAAACTGTATTCTCTCAGGCTTTTGAAGATGTGTCCATTGCTTTGACGAGTCCAACGCCACCCTGATTTGAGATCTTGTATTCATTACTTATGTGCTTCCCCCGTCTCCCAAGCCCTCACCTTTCCTTGTCCCCAGCGTTCGGACATTTATTTCTCAGGGACGCCCTTCGGTGTAGTCTTCTTTAATCATTCGTGCTGAGCTTGGGCCTCTCGTTGGAAACTCAGGCCTTGTAGTGTTGGAAAGTTTGTAGATGTATTTCTTTGGAAGGATATAATTTCTGTTTCCATAGTTTTTTCTTTCTGGAGTTCCTTTTATTTTTAGAAGTTGAATCTCATATTTCAATCTTCTCCTTTTCTTATCTGCCCTACCCCTTCCTTTCTTAAATCTCTGGGTTATAGGTTTTTATACATTTTCTGATATGGAGAGAGTTTCTCAACTTTATAATTCAGTTTTTTTTCATTGAAGAACATCTATTCTCATATAGTTTTCATTTTTGAAAGCTCTTTTTGTTTTTGGAATTGTTTTCTTAAAAACAAACTAAGCAAACAAGTGGAACAGAAAGAGAGTCATAGGTATGAAGAACATTGGGATTGTAGCTAGTGGGGATGGGGGCCTGAGGGAATGAGGGGAAGGTGAAGGAATTAAGAAATACAAATTCGTAGTCACAGAATAGGCAGGGGCATGTTAAGAACAGTATAGGAAATGGAATAGCCAAAGAACTAATATGTGTGACCCACAGACATGAACAAAGGAGAAGGGGATCACTGGAGGGAGTGGGGGTGCAAAGGGGAAAAATTTGGGATAACTGTAAAGGCATAATAATAAAAAGTAAGTAAAATCAAAAACCGTAAAAAATAAACCAATTTAAAAACTATTCTAGTTTCATGAGTATAGTGTCTCCTCATTTCCACAACGATGTTAATTTCCCCTTGCCTCCTCTCTGCCTCCATCTTTACATCACTGTCTTTCTTTATCTCTCAGCATTGTTTCTAAGTTACTTTTTTTTTATTGTGCGTTTGTTTTGGCATCTGTCTTTGGTGTTGGAGACTGTCCTCAAATGCCTGATGATCTTTGGCTGTCTGCATCAGGGTGATAATGTGCTGGTTTGAAGTTCCACATGCTTGGGTGGACCATTTTCATGGTATAGGGCCATCTGGGTGGATTATTTCTCTAGGGGGTCCCCCAGCTGGGCATTTCCATATGCCTTTTCTCTTGCTTTAATTAGTTTCCCCAGAAAAGCATTCTCTGATTTCCCGGTCACTAACATTTTTATTTTAATTCTGGGGAAAAAAATAGGTAAAGGTTTCACTCTCCATTGTATAAAGACACTTAATCTTTTTTTTCTATTAACCATAATATCTCCAATATGAGAAAACTCCTAGAGAGCCTTAATTTCCATTGTTGAGTTTTCTTGGTAGCTACCATTTATTTCATGACCTGAATTTGAGATGAATTCAATTCATTTTGAATAGGCACTTTACTTCTACAGAGAAATCAAGTCATTGATTTATTATTGTCATAGCTTATTTAGCCTCTGTTTTTCCAAATTTGGCTTTAGTTATGCTTGGTGTTCAGACATACTCTCAGTTTGGGAATTTAAAACAGTGGCATATAAATGAAACAACAAACTGCCTTTTTTGTTTGAATATTGGTTATCTGAACAGAAGAAATATAGTAGCTTTTGGAATGGACAGACCACCCTACCTCCAGCTCTACCTGCCTCCCTCGTAGGTCCTGGCCTGATCGTTATTTTGGGTTTGAACTCCGTTTCTTTTTATCTTTACTTAGCAACATGAGTTGTTCACCAAGCTGGTTTTTCACAAATTCCTTTCAACATTTGTAGCAAAATGCTCATCCACTTGGTTGTTGACACATCATTTAACACCAGCATCTCTAAGAAGGAAGTTGAGAGAAGTCTCACAAACACTTTCTTCTATAATATGGAAGGACAGACAGAAGCATTGACAACACCTCATTAAAGCCAAGGTCCCTTCACCTTGTTCTGTGGTAGAATCAGGCCCTAGGGCAGGGTGTATCTGGAAGTACTCTGCTCACTTAACCAAAGTACATGCAATTACAGTTGACCCTTGAACAACGCCAGGGTTAGGGAAGCTGGCCCCTGACGCATAATTTATGAAGGCCCTAAGCACGCTGCATACGGGGATTAACAACTCGGGATCTGTTTTTGATCCTCAGTTGGTTGAACCCTTGGATGCAAAACCCAGGGTGTACAGAGGGCCAACTGTATTTTTCTTGATAACAATCCTCACGTAGGTGGACCTGCGCAGTTCAAACCTGTATTGTTCGAGGGTTCACTGCACTTTTATTTTCAAGTTTTCTTCTCAGCCTAGAAGGGTGCTTTTTCCTTTAGTCCACCTACTTTAGTTTAATAGAGGATATTTACCTTCCTTATTGAATATAAAGATTGTAAGAGATGATTGTAAATAATAACACTGATATCTTATTCTAAAGCATTCTCGTCTGTCTGGTTTATGCATGTATCCCCGTGCCTAGCACTTGGGCAGCTACTAGTAAAGAAGTGTTGTCTAAATGGGTGAATGGACGGGTGGATGGATAGAAGGTGAAGGGAAAGAAGGTCGAGATCGTTAGCCCATGACTTTAAAAACTACTGTCCCTCCTCCTGTCTGCCTCCCCAAGTTGCTCAAGGCCATGTTGGTGCCCAGGGAGAGCTTGTTGGTGGGTTTCACGCATTTTGTCGATAAAATCAGTAAGGTGACAGGCAGTAAGTTGAAGGGAACTTATACCCATAAAAGTGTTACCTGTGAGGAGCACAGTTAGTAATGCTGGAGTGAAAAGAAGCCTCCTTTCAGATGGCCAACTTGATGCAGGAAAAGCTGCTAATTTGTTTTCAGCTTCAAGGAGATTTAGAGCCTTGGCCTCCTTGGCAGTAGCTCACGGTGGAATTGTTTTCCTGCTCCTTCATCTAAGCCTCCTGCCCTGCATAGGAAAGCCTGGATGTTTACAGAACTGGCAGCACCAGGTTGTTTTGCAGGCAGACATGGAGTTTTGTTGCCAGGGACTTTTTCTGACTTAATGGTGTGCTCTTGGGAAAACACACCAATTCTTTTTCATATCTGAGGGCAACCACAGGACCTCCCTTGGGAAGGCAAACCAGAGTCCAGTCACTTACCTGCCGGGAAGGGAAGTGTCAGAGCGAAAGTTCCTGCCTTGTTCGCCTGGGCAGAGCTGTCACTGACCCTGCCTGAAGTAATCAGCATACAAGGAAAACACACGTGGCAGCGAAAGCGCGCAACCTCAGAAAGTGTCAGTCAGATTCTAACCTGTGGCAGGTCGCACTCGCGGCCGCCCTGCCAGTTTGAGATGTGAGCATGAGAGCTGAAACGACAGCGCATTGTGGTGGGGGTGACTGTTCCAAGGCGTCCTTTCTGGTCTCTGGTTAAACCCCCAGCCTGTTTAGACTACATTTACAGGAACCTGCCAGTGGCATGTGTAAGGGGAATGCAGAAAAAGAAACTCTAGTAGGTGTTATGTTTGTGCATTCTTGGTCAGAACTTTCATTATTATGTAGATTTCCATAGTTCATTACATTCATTTTGGTCTTTTACAGTTCAATGAGTTTTGTCCCAAAGTGGAGGCGTTTAGGTACTGAGAGTTGAAGTTTTCACATTTCCTGGTAAGGCCTGGATCTACATTCTAGGAATTGCTGCATTGCCAGCTTTTCTCCTTTTGGCAATGGAAACTGCATGAATAATGCCTTCTTTGAAGCTCTAAGGCACACAATAAGCTAAGAACTCTAATTGAACTTTACAAGCTGAAGGGGCTGACTTATGGGCAGCATTTGAACAAACTTCTAGTCACCATAATTTAGTGAGGGTTAGCTGCCAAAAGCCAGGCAAGGCTTTATTTGATCCATTTATGAATTAAGAGCCTGCAGTAAATTAATTACCATATATTGGGGCTAATAAAATCTAGCAGGATGAGAATGCCTTTGGGCCCCTCTGCAGAGGGGAACCAGGACAGAGCTGCTTCCTGGTATCTGACTGTTTCCTGGCCGCAGGCCTTCCGCAGTGCTAGAGAAGGATAGTGTTCACGCTCTGTGTCCATCGAAGAGGCATTTGAGCCAGCTTTTGGCTCAGTAACTGCTGGAAGGCTTTGCTTTATTGATCATAATAAGCTGTTCGGTCTTATTAAAGTTGCATCATGGAGTCTGGTTTTTAGGAGCCCTATTGAGAATTAGTTGCAGAAGAAGTGATTTGCTTGTATTTTCCGGCAGTTAGCAGGCCAAGCAGATGGGAGAGCAGACCTGAAATAGTTGGGTTGGCTGCCTGCCACTGTTATATGAATTTTGATTTGCACAGATATGTAATGGTTTTATTTTTCCCTTTTTGGGAAGTTCTTGCCTAGGAACCTTGGGAGGATGGATCCTTGGTTTTCAGTAAAATGCACCCTGGTGAGCACATGCAGCCGCAGCGTGCCTCCGAGACCCTACCTGGTGCTGGTGAGAGCAGGAGGGTCCCACAGGCGGCTCTGTCTGTCAGAGCGCAGAGGACCTGCTCCAGGCTCCCATGGCTTCGCAGGGAAAACGGTTTCCATTCACAATGTGCCTTGTGTTTTCAGGCCGTTTCCTTCTCTTCAGGCTGTGTTCACCAACATATTGGGTAAATGGAAGAAAGTGCATTAAATTTATGCTTTTAATAAAGTATTTAGATACAAATGTGACATAAGACAGACCAGCTTTTGGGTGAAGATCTGCGTTCTCCCTAAGTCAGTTTTAAAGGTTTGTTTTATTAAGGATACGCAAAGTGCTGTGTTAAATGTATGTGTAAAGTGTAAAGAACAACATGAAAGTGGACATAGATTTCCCACCACCCAAATGAAGAAACACCAAGACCTTTGAAAACCCCTGGGGACCCTTTCTTCATCCCACTCTGCTTCGTATTCTCCTCTGTGAAACCCGTATCCTGGATTTTGGAGGTTTTAGTCCCATATTCTGCTACATGGGATGTCTCTGAATTCCTAAATAATTCAGTGTTTGTTTTGCCTGTTTTTGAATGTTTTATAAATGGAATCATATTCAGTATATTTTCTCAGCTTGCCATTTTCACTCAGCATTAAGCTCTAGTTCATTTTCACCGCTGTATCAGGTTGTTTGAATCACCATTATTATTTATCCATTCTTGTGCCTATGGTCTTTTGGATTGTGGCCAGTCCTTGGCTATTTTAAACCTTGTTCCTGTGAACATTCTTGTACATGTCTCCTGGTATCCAGGCCTGTTCTCAAACAAACCAATCCACTTTAAACAGTATGCTGCTTTTTTTTTTGTAACATTTGTTTTGCTAAAGGGTATGCCACAAAATATGTCAGGAATTATGGATTATAAAATGACCACTTATTACACACTTCAAAGAAAGACCCATATTTACACAGCAATATAAAGGAACAGTAGCCTAGTTTCTCTGCTCTTAATAGTGGTCCAGATAAAAGTCATCGCTGCTGCAAAATGCACTTCATTAATGTTTGTTAAAACGACAGCTTGAAGAGTCACATGGGATTTTAAGATCAAAAAGGTAAATATTAAGAAAAGGAAACCTCCAACCTGAAATGCCTGCCTCCTTTCTGTACGCTCATTCACGTCCCGTTCTGAGCGCACAGAGCATTTACTGTTTGCTGTGTGCACGCCCCGAGGTGTGCTGCTTGTGTTTCTCCAGTGGCGTTCACTGAAAGCCTTTGATGGCGCCTCTTTAACTTCATGTAAGTCAAGAACACACTAGACTCTCCATAAATATGGACCACTCTTGAAGTCTGTCTTCTAAGAGAATGCGTGTTGAATAAGTAGAACTCTACCTGTCTGCCACAGCCTCATCTTGCTGCCCACAGCCCTGCGCCTTCCTTTTTCCCCTCTGCTTGGTGCCCCCCAGATTTTCTGCATGGCCATCAGTATCACATCTTTCACGTCTTGGCTCAAATATTACCTCCCCAGAATTCCTTGATTCCCCCAAACTAGTTTCTCTCCTGTCACCTTCTAAACCCTTATACTACCTTATTTTCTGCAGGGACTTAGTATCTAAAATTGTAGTTGCTTGTTTGGTCATTATCTGCCTCGTCCCACTTGGTGTGTGACCGTGGAGTCTGTCATGTTCACTACTGTGTGCCAAGCACCTAGCAGTGCCTAACACATGGGGGCGCATAAAAATATGTCGCATAAGTGAATTTTCCTTAAATAACAGATAGATGAAGGATATTTCTAAGCAAAGTATGGCTGTAGTCTTGTGGTATGTATCCTAGTAGAGACAAGAGACTTTCAAGCAAGTCGTCAAACAGCATAGACCTTATTTTTCTCATCTGGGAAATGGCATTATGGATGTAGTAAATATAAAAACATTAATAGATATAAAATTGCTTTTAAGTGTTGACATTATATAAACCGCCCTTAATGTTGTTGAAGGGAACTTGGATTGAAAGTGTCTTAGAATTTTCCTGCCTTTGAACATAAACATGCCAGCCAGATTAAGGGGCTGTGGAAGAGTTCCTTTCTCATGCCTGGGACTCCGAGTCTGCTGCAGCAATTTTCAGAAGAGTCTGTGTACATTTGCATGACATGTGCACCTGGCTGACATGAACTGGGACCTCGCTGAGAACATTTTTATTTTCTGCTCAACAGTTAAGCATTCAGAATCTATAAATTTACCCTTGCTGATACCTTATAATGATATTCTCTTGTTTTTTCATTACTAATCTGATCAGCTGAGTTGTAGTCTTCAAAGGAGAGACTTTTGTTTTGTAATTTGTTATTCTGTTGGACAAGTGTAGTCATGTGCTCGACAGAGAAAGATCGTTTGGATAAAATCTTATTGCTTAAATATTTTTGTTAACCTTAGAATCTCCTAGACCTGTTTTTCTCAACCCAGACTGCACGTTAAAATAACGGTAGGAACTTTGGGGAAATGCCTTGGCATTTCCAAATATTCTGACTCAGTTGATTTAAGATGGAGTCTAGACATTTTGTTTGTTAGTGTCTTTAACTTCGTACAGGTTATTCTGGTCAACCCTGGTTAGGGTTGAGGAACCAGTGCACAAGAATGGTTCGCAAATGTCCAGTAGGATCATCTGGGGGAACTAGAACATCCTGATGCTATGGTGCCACTCAGGGGTTTTTAAAAGACCACTCAGGGGATTCTAGTATGGAGCAGTTTTGAACGACTGTGGGCTCCTTGGACGTAGAGCAGGACATAGAAATGTCTGTGCGCTGCTGCCTGGTGCTGCTATTTACCTGGCACGCTCACTGGAACGCACGCCCCGCTCCGGAATCACCAGAGGAACCCGGAGCTCCATAGGTCGTTTTCATGACCAGGCAAGTTTCGGGGACGAGGCCCTAGGCCAGTAAATACTCCACTTCTTTCTATATTATGCTTGTGGGTGAATTTTCTCATAATTTACCTGGTCTGCCTCTGAGCAGAGAAACATGCTTTGTAGGCACCTACTGTCTTATGAATAATTTAAACAAAAGTCTTTCACATTTAGGAAAATGTATATGAGCAGCAAAAGGTCTCAATTATGTCCTTTAAGAGAACTATCACACTTGCTCTCTTTCTGTAGTTAAATCATCATAAACTACATGCTGAATTAATCTTTACATAAAAAACTTATTCAGAGATAAACATTCATTCAAAGAAATGTGGCAAATTCTCAGCTGTTTGTTATAATGAGTAGGGATATCACCTGTAATTAAAAGCTAAAACCTATGAAAAAGTCTCCTTGTCCTTGAAGGTCTCATTCTCTACTCCCTTCCTCACCCCCACGTAGTCTTTTTAAAATAAGCAGGTGTGGGGGGGTGGGGGGCAGGGTGGTTATTTCTGTTTTGTGTTTCACTCTCTTTCATTTTCATGATTTTTATCTTGTGGAGATAATCAAATATAGTAGTATATTAAAAATAAAGAAATGAACAAGCTAAGGTGGAAAGCTGAGGCATTCAATAGAATTGACCACATTCTATACTGTGCCTAGCATTGTGTCAACCACTAGAAATGGAAAGTATCCATTTCGAGGTTGGAGGATAGATGTGAATGTTTTGCAGTGTCTGAATAATGTAGAAGTTGTTTTATCTACTAATTGGTTAGTCAATTGCACAGTAATTAAGCAATGGGATATATATAACATTATACTGCCTGGTGTTTCTAATCATTTGTAAGAGGCTCCCAATCATTTGCAGGAGAAAGATCTTCCCCACCCCCACCTCAGTGAAGAAAGAGACTGTGTTTAATAATGACAAGCATTCCCAGCTTTGTGCTGGATCCATTTGAAAGGATGCATGGACTGTGCTCACAGTCCTGGTAGAGGATGGGGTGTCATGTTGTCTGTGAGAGTACAGTCAGGCCACCTTCACTGGGTACTAGGGGCTGCATGAACGTTATCAACTGCCTGTGCCCAGTCTGTCGTGTTGTATTTTTCTTCTGCCATTTGAGAAGCCCCAGTCCATTGCATCCCTCCATTCTTCCTGGTGTATTCATAGTTACCTTAATTTAATAAGACCTTTCTGTTGTCACCGTGTACTGACTACGATCCTATGATAAACAACTTGGGTTCCTGCTTCTTTCTGATGAAAGAACTTTTAGGAGACATATTTGTTTTCTCTGGGTTTCCTCTGAACAATGTCAACATCTGAGATATTTGCCTCTTAGCATTTAAGATGCTAACATCAAAAGGCTGCTCCTTCAAAGAACTTCATGTTGCCATTTAAATGGTAATTACTTTTCTTCTGGTTTAGCTCTGGGCTTGGTAAGTTTAACAGGCTCAGTATTACTGCGTTATACTTGCTGGTACTGTGAGGTGGGAGGATGAATCAAAACCACAAAGTTCTGGTTAGGAAGACAGTTGAGCTCCTGGGTGGGAGATCTGTTCCAGTGTTAGTTAAAATCTTAATTAGCCTCTGTTCCTGTGAGGAGAGTGAATACAATGTGTCAGTTTCTTAGCCACAATTTCTGTTTTTCCATTTTGTACAAATTTTTCCTTTAGTCCCTGGAAATATTGAAGATAGTTTTGGTTTTCTCAGTCAACATAGCCTACAGATATTATTGAGGGTATGGTTTGATTAATTTTTTTGCAGATTCATTATTTTCATGGAGAGCATTAGAGTCATGTTTTGAAAAGAGTACAAGGCCTGGAAAGCAGATCAACCGAATCACAGTATTTAGGGGCCAGAGCACGGTACAGTCCCTCAGATAAACCCCTCCCCCAATTCTAACGTGTGACAGCTCTGGCAGCCGCTGCTACACACAAACCAATTCCGCATTTCATTTTTTCGAGGAAGAATCACGTCGAGTTTATTTAACAAGGTGCCTATTATTATGTCATATTTCTCAGAGTTTTTACAGAAAGAAAGTCTTTTGGCTTTTTTATAATTTTGCTCAGTAATTTCTTAATTCATTATTTGGTCCTTTCCCTATAAAATTGGGCTTCTACAATATAAGGACTGTTACCTTTCTGTGCACTCTGTGATAAAAGAGCCAAAGGACAATACAATGTGTCTGTGTCTTAGCCACAATTTCTATTTTCTCATAACATACTTTCGGTTAAGGGCAAAGAGATAAATTTGACTATTTAGGTCCTGTATGAGTGGAGGCAATTGGGAGAGAAGGATGGGAATTGGATGTGTGGGCCTCACCTGTTCTGTAGTCGTCATTAGAAGCTTAATGTGGAATGGGATTTGTTTTTGTGGTTTCAAATGACCTTTTGGTTACCACAAGTTATTTAAAACCCCAGGTGGCGAGGTGTGTCTTGGCATATCACCGACCTAATAATTGAGCGGGAGACATGCAGGCTGGAAAAGACTTTTCTGGGCTTCTCTTCATATTGTGTATCTCTATTTCCTGACCATTTAGTTAGAGCCTCCTTTGAATATTTTATTATATCTACTTGGTTTATAATCAAGACCACCCACCTGATTTTAGCCTGCTGACTTTTTTCCCTGCATTTTTATTCCCTCAAGCCCACAGTGCATGTGTATTCATGTTTTTGCTTTCCATTCACGGAGGTCTCCAGCTGGGAAAATATAGTGTGTACAATACTCTCTGCCTTCAACTGACATTGCTCATAAATTGCAACAGAAACACTGCTATCAGCAGCTTAATAGCAGGTAGAATACGGCTCTGCATATCAAGTCTCAGCAGGATACAGAAACTATGGTTACCGAATTTCCAAAGGAGAAGGGGAGGGCATAGAAAGTTTTCTATCTAAGAATAACTGAAACAACACTGAAAATTGATTCACTGAAAGCAGCTTTTTGAAAATGACTTACCAGGGCGGACTCAGTGGTCGCTCTGCTGCCACTTTTTGCTGAACTGTTTTTTGACGACCTCACCAGAGGTTTTCTGGGGGAGCAGTGTCGAAGAGGCAAGCTTATTTGCTTCTGTCTTCCTTTCTTCTTTTCTTCTTTCCCTCCCTCCTTCCCTGTGCCCACCCCCTCCTCCCTCTCCATCTCCTTTTTCTTTTCTTCCCCAAAAAAAGGAAAAAGAAAGAAAAGTTCTTTGATAAACTAAGGAAAAGGGTACTGGTTAACCCTACCCCAGTGATTGGGTGGAGCTGGAGGCTACCCGTGGGCACACTCCCGACTTCCTGGTGTCCCAGGCAGAGGAATCCTGCCTGTACCATTGCAAAAGCTAGCCTTGCTGTTCGCCTGGCCCTGGGCCACAGTTTATGTTGTCTTGCAAGTGACCTGTTCAATGATTTGATTTTCGATGACAGTACACACAGTTATGTATATATGAAGATGTTAATATTTTAAGCTATGACATAAAAAGGGCTACTTTTATTTTTAGATCCTTTCTGTTAAAAAGAAAATAGATAGCTGCTCCAGTGTGAGAATCTCCAGTGCTTTAGCCATCATTTTATCTTAATAAGAGAGCTTATATTAATATTGGGAGAAGCCCCTAATTCCTCTCTACTTTTGTGAGTAGCCATAGCAGAATTCTGCCTCTTACCAGAAGAGATTAGTGCAGATGGTGAAATAATTCTCTCTTTAAACCAAGCTAAGCTGCTGTATTAATACTCCTGTCAAACGGCTCAGGTAGCTGAAAAGTTCCCAGCCTCATTCCAGGCTCCGTGGTGATTTTTCCGAAAGGAATCACATAATACCTCCTACCCACCCCCCACAGTCCCATCCCCCAGAATGTTGGAAAGTAATTAGTCAAAGTCTTTATTCCCTACTTCTTTCCTGGGAAAAAATCAACATGGTGTATGTATGTCTTATTTTGTAAGATGTATGTTTTTCTTTAAAATCTGTTAGCCTTGTTGCTCTAAGAATCATTTAGGTGCTTGGAGTAGAGATAAAAGTCAGTATTCTTAATAAGCAACCAAGGGGATTTTTATCTCCAGGCGAATGTGGGGAAACATTAAGAGTTGGATAGGCCTGGGTTTGAAAACCACATATACCATCTTCTTAGGGACATGTATGTGTTTGAGAGAAGAGCTTCAGATTTCTCTGTAGTTCATCCAGGAACCAAGGGTCAAAAACCTGCCCTGTGTTTTCTTCACAATTGGAACCCCAATCCTTAACAGTTAGGCGCTGGAGCCTCAGGGCCTGTGGATTTGCTGTTGGTGTCACTGCATTTGGTTTGGGTAGTGTGCGTTTACACCCCTTCCTGCCGGTTCCCTTGGCCATGTACCATCGCCGTTTGGCCAGGAGGACCTGATGGCTGATTGCCTCTTCCAAACCAAACGCAGCGAGTGCCCCGGGATGCAGCCGAGGCCTTTCAGCCAGCAGTAGCTGCTTTTTGAGCCTCCTGATAAAATGAAGCTAGCAGACCAAGAGGCTTACAGTGCCAGATCAGATGAGCTCTATTTTGTAGTGTGATTTCTTACAGTGCAGAGATGTGGGTGGTGTGTCTTAGGGGTGGGAAGAAGGGGAGTCACCAAATTCTTTCTCTTATCACCTGGACCTCTCTTACCAAGGTGCTGCTGTCCCAGGCAGTCTGTGGTCATTCACTCTGAAGGCCATCAGAGGGACTGATTCATTCCACTTTGTTATTGTTTTGTTCTTGTTCTTCTCAGTGCAGGAAGGAAAGGGGAGGCCCTGGTTCCTGTGTTATCTGCCACAGGACTTTGGTTATTGCTCAGTGCTGAGGCTCTTGTTTACCCAGACGGCAAAGAAGCCGTTTCTTGGTCCTCCTCTTCTCCATAACAACGCTGGTCACTTGGACGTGTGTGAGTCTCACTGGGGCAAAATGCCACAACGGCTTCTGGCAGTAGGCCGGGCCTCCCAGCTGTGTGGTGGGCTGTAAGGAACTTCTTGCTCATTGGAAAAGCACTGAGAGACTGTTGACTGCTGTCCTGGTCACCACCCACCCTGGATGTCGCTGTGTGGACAAAGGATAATTGGAAGTCCTGGAGCCTGGGATGAGTCATTTCATCTCCCTGGGCCTCGAAATCCTTCTCGATAAAGAGAGCAAGTTTAGAATAACTGATCCCCACGATTTTTTTGTGCTTGAAAATTACATGATTTTTCATGTGTTTTCTTATGGGAATTCTAGATATGAGATGATGAAGCTTATTGTGTAGATCATGGACCTTGTTGTCTAGATTTAGTACCCTAACATGTTAGGGCAGAGGGCAGAGGGCAAAGGGCAAACACCTTGCATGGATGGCTAGATGTGTGTGTCCCCCTCTTTGGCTGGTGTACATGGGAATCCTGGGTGATTGTCACAAACTGACACCGGACGCCCAGGCTCCAATCCCCAGTTATGGCCTATGTGACCTTCTGCAGTAATTTATGGCCTGCTTTTATGCCTCAACCCATTGTTTGTAAAATGGAGATAATATAGTGCCACGCCCCCCATTGGATTGTTAGGAGGATTAAATTAGTTAATGTTTGTAAGACATTTTGAATACTGCCTGAGACATAGTCAGCACTAAATGTGCTTGTTAAATTAACACACAACAGAGGTACCATTCCCAGTGTTGTAATACTTGTTCTAGGCAAAGACAGGAGTGCTTTTCATTAGCTTGCAAGTCTATTCTCTATAATTCAGGAGACTAGCCTGGAAGATAGGAAGACGCTCATACTTGTAGAGTTACGAGTGGTGTTTATGTCCTTTCTGAAAGCCACATTAGGCCATCTTGACTGCAAGTTCTTCCCATAAAGTTGTCCATGAGGGGAGGGGGAATGAACGCATCGCAGGATCTGCAGTGAATGAACATGCTGTCCTAGGAGCCCAGTTCAGTGCTTGTCAGAAGCAGCTTTCCTCTGAGGTCACAAGGACAGTAAATGGGAGGAAGAGGTGTAGTTGTGAACAGTGCATCATGTGTAAATGGTTTGTAAAAAGTATTTATTGGTCCCTCTACAATCCCCAAATGCACACCGGTAAATTTCTTTCTTTTATTGGGTTGGCCAAAAGGTCTATATAATTTTTTCCATAAAATAAAAGACACATTTTTCATTTTTAACCAGTAACTTTGTTGTTGATTTGGATATTTCGAGTATGTTGGCTATACCACGCTATCCCCACATGGTATAACATGGTGATTGTTTTCACTTCATGTCTCAATTTTATCGCTATCAACTTCAGCTGGTCTACCCCACCGTGGAGCATCATCCAGTGAGAAATCTCCAGCATGAAACTTCACAAACCCCTTTTGATATGTTTGATCAGTCACAGCACCTTCTCCATACACTGCACAAATCTTTCTTTTGGCGTTTCAGTTGCATTTTTACCTTTCTTGAATTAATACAGCATAATTTGCTGAAAATGTCACTTATTTTCTTCCATCTTCAATATTAAAATGGCTACAGAAAAATTTGCCAATTTTGATAAGTTTTTTTAATGCACACTGATATGACCGCTGTCAAAATACAATCCAACAAAATTGTTTTGAATGAAGTTAAAGACAACTAAGCTCTATTAGAGCCATTTTAGGAAAAAAACCAAACGAACTTTTTGCCCAACCCAATATTTCTTTTATATAATGACTGGGGTTGGGAATGCGTTCTAAGTAGAAGTAATCTTGAATAATTGATCCTAAATTCCTCATGCTCTCAGGCAATTCATTGTTACTTTCAGCCGAATTGCTAACTTATATTAAGTAAATGAACATTTACATCTCTGCAATCTCCTGGCATCTATATTAACCATATTTACTTACATGTTGATTACTGGTATTTACATTGTTGCTGTTATGGCTATGTTTTTTTAGAATAGGAATTTTTATAAAATCTTTTTACTATTTCTTATACATTTTAGACTATTTGCCTGCACTGTGTGATTTACGCATATTTACCATGTTCCTATTTAAAAATATGCTATAACATAAAATTAGATGAACTTAATTAATCAGAATTAAACATTAAATGCCACAATTTGTTAAACAGATTAAAACACTGACACACAGCAAACACTGTTTATATTTTGATCAGTTGAGTTGTGAAGAGACTAGTCAAAATGAGTTACCAGTCTGGTGGGAAAACAGTGCCTTTGCTGCATTACAAAGGCCAGGATGTTGAAGTGGTGTCCTTTCCATCTCCTTCCTTTGAATTAGGAGCCAGGTACGTGACCCTTCATAGCCTAAAGACCTGACACTCTTTAAAAAACTAATCTATTTGTATTATTGGGAGAGCATGAGCTATTCTAAAGCCCACTGGGAAAGAAAACCTTTCTGCATTTCAGATGGCAACACGAAAGGCCTATTAGAAGTCACAGGCTACTTGTTGAGGGCAAGCAATGAATATTCCTACTTCCAGTAATGCTGACTTGCAGTCATTGTGCCACCACCCAGTGCCAGATCCATCCCTAGCACACATCCTGGGGCACATTAACCAAAGGGCAGGTGAAATAATCTGTGCCGACAAAAGTCACAGGAAAACGTCACTCAAAACTTCACCTGAGTTTTTCACTGTTAATAATCGCAAATGTTTCCCCTAGGATTTGCATTGCTGAGCACTGTTAAATAATTTTATATGTCCCTGAAATCAATTTCTGGTCATCACATGCAGATTGAAAACCATGGCTTTAAAATTGGCATTGAGAAAGTAAAATTTATGTTTCCTGAAAGGCAAAGAAGGCTGTCATTTCATGCTTCCTAACCTTCATCGTCTATTTCCCTTTGGTACACACAGACAGCCTGGGATGCACAAATGGACGTGGCCATTATGGAGAGATAGCGTTCTGCTCTGTCAGCTTTGTTTTATAAAAGCTCTGTTTTCTTTATTGCTTTTATCTATTACATCTGTAAAATTTATTTAAGCAATGACAAATCTCTCTTTGGGGCCCAGAGTCTGGGAGAATAACCACGGGCAGGCAGTCGGGAGGAGATTTGTTGGATGTGACTGTTCATTAAATTGCAAGAGTGGTGGGAGAGGCCAACAGTCCGGATCTGCTATGGCTGGGCAGGTTATAGTCTGTGTTTAGAGCTTCTGCATCAGGTGAGCGACAACTGTACCTCACCAATTGCTCTTGTAAGAGTTCCATAAAAGTGGGTGGCTTTTGCAATCCCAGAGGAAGGTTCGTGGTTTTTGTAACTTGTGAGAGTACTTATTTTGTAAAGATTTCTAATAAAAAATAGAAGATACAGAATACCAAATTGCCTGCATCTGTATTGTTATCAGATTATTTTTAAAGTGGACAGAACAACTGAGATGGGCACCTTTTACTTAGGAGGTGTCAAAATCAAGTGACAACCCGCAGCTCCACAGTTTTTACTTTTATATTTTGATTTGTTTACATAATTGTAATACTGAAGTTCTTTTATAGTTTTATTCATTTTAATATTTTATTTGCCTCTAAAAAAGCATTTATTGAGCACCTGCTCTTTGCCACACACTTCGAAAGACATGGTGCTTAGTCTGCTGTGAGAGACTGGCAGGTAAGATCAGGTGTCCAGGTGTCCTGAATGTTACGGTCAGTCCTGTGGTAGAAATATCCACAGGGGCAGCCAGGCACTCTCAGGGCTTCCTGGGGTTCGGCACACCTGAACTTGGACATTTAAAGGCACTTTGAGGAGTGAGGCAGATGAAAGTTAAGCCATGCAGCAGAAGCATAACCAAGCCCCTGACTTTGGAGACCAGGGGAACAGAATTGGGAATTTAGTAAGGAGTCAAAGAGGCATGTTTTTGTGCCTGGTTAGATGTGAGTGCTTAAACAAAAAAGGTCTGGAATTGTGAATTGTGTCTTCTTTGAAACAACTAAAGTCATAGGAAGTTGGACCTGTAGTCTAGTGAATTCCAGAATCATCCCTCAGTTTTATACTGTGGATACCTTCTAAGCAATTAAATATAAATATAGGTTTCCAGGTTTCACGCTTTTTCCAGACCACTGTTTTCTCCTACACAGCACGTTATGGGAGAGAAGACTAGTAATTCATCAAATTTAGGTGTATAGCCATTGGTGTGCTGGTGAATAGTTAACAGCTGGCTCTGGGGTGGAGCTGTGGGGTCAGGGAGTGGGGGATGCTGATTCCTAGTGTTTGCTGTTTTCTGTGGTGTACATAGTATGCTCACCATGGTCAATTTCAAGCTTTCAATGTGATGTCCTTGGACGTGAAGTTGGGAAGAGATGTGCACATCTATAGCACGTGCCCACCCGGGTCGTCACTTAGATAGTGTTACTGACGCTTGTGGACCCCACCTTGCATGTGTAGCTCCTTCACGAAACTGTGCTATTTATAAACTTAGGTTTATGGAAACTTACATAATGCGTTTAGGAGCATGGCATCAGAAATCAGACTGCCCGTGTTCAAATCTCTGACTGTAACCTGGGGCAAGTCAGTCAGTCTGTTAAGCTTTCTTAGAGTTAATTTGCTCATCAGTAAAACAAAAATAATAAAAGAACCTGGCATGTAGGTGCTGAGAAAGGAAATCATCTTTGTAAACACACTTTTTCTTGTCACCTGCACATAGTAAGTAAAGCACTCAGTTAATGATCCTTATTTTTATTTTCTGTCTATGCCCCCTGGGGACAGTAACACACACATTAGCTTCCTGTTGTGTAAAGAAATGCTTATTTTATTCATTTTGAATTGCCTTCTTTGAAGCATAAGAGGAGATCCCAAATTTAACAATTATACCAAGACTCAGTGAGCAAATCTTGAGTTCACTTTGTCCACAGTCACAAACGTTTGAGTGATACCTGTTTTGGCCCCTTATAGCTTCTGTCTTTATTGGCTCAAGTCTTATAATTTGTAGTCTCTGTATACAACAACTACTTGAATATTTTAGTTGATTTTCTTTGAATCTTTTACTAAGTTATTTCTGTGCTGTAAGAAATAGGCCTACCCAAGGAAGTCCTTTTATATAAGAACAGGCTACACATTCAGTTTTTTAAAAACTAATTTACAAAAAAAATGTCGGCCCTGGAAGCCCATGATATTTATGAGTTTAATGTGCTTCGACCATGCATTCTTGGTTAAATTAGAAAGTTCTGATTTTCTTTCATATTAAAGGTGAGTTGTATTGAGTCGCATCAGAAATTGTCATGTGCTGTACCAAGAGGCTTTATTTCCCAGGGTTGACAGCACGGTTCTCAGAATCACCACCCTGATGGGAAGCTTATTGATCTAGGATTATATTCACAGATCTTGGGGTCAGTAGACTACCAAACACACACAGAACAGAATTTAATTGAAAAATGGCTTTCTATTTACTCGTTTGGAAAAGTCTATACTAATTCGTATATACTAATTCATATACTTGGATGCACTAAATAAAATAGCATAATCTCTTGGCTAAATGGTGAAGGATTTTGTGGCTCTAAATTTTCGAATCAAAATCTTAAGTAAAAAAAAAAAAAGCCATTTATTTTTTGAGCCAACCCCATACCCTCCCACCCCCACAAGTAATTCAGTTTCTGAAATGTCAACATGTGATTTCTCCTTTGAATCATTAAGATGTTAGCCTGTTGCTCCACACTTTCAACAAGTGTACCTGGAGGTGAGGGCGTGCTCAGTGGCTGGCAGGTCTGGACACCCCTGGGGGTTCTGGTGCACCAGGCTACTGCCTTGCCCTTCCCTATTTTTTTTTGCAAGGCCTATTTGAGTAAGAATAGACAATAATTTGCCCACTTTTTCTTTCAAAGGAACCGGAAAGTGTTTGGACCAGTAACTTTGCAACATTTTTAGGGTGCAGAATTCTTCAAACAGGGCCCGAGTGGAATTTTGTACTCTTCACCCTGGGGCAGTCTGGTTGGTTGTTGGCTACTCACAAATACAGCTACTAGTTTCAGCTGAGAAAATCTTCAGTTATTTTAAGCAAAGGACAGCAGAAAGAAATAATAGGTTCTTACCTCATTTCTCTATCAAACGTTTTCCTGCCCTATGCACTAACCCCCACAGGTATTTGCCAACTGCCAAAGTGTTAGCATTGGCCAGCCAAACATTCTGTGTTTACATTAGTATTAGATTTAGCAATTCAGAGACTGATTGGTACAAATCAGATTTTTATCCACAATGTTTGTGCGTGTGTGTGAACTCTTGAGAGTGTTGGTACAAGGCAACCTGGAAATATGTTGAAATGTTGAGTTAGCTCTTCTTTCAGTGAAAAGCGGTGTATAAAACACACCCTGATGACGAGCTGCAATTAACAGTGCATTACTTTCTGGAAAAGACTTCAAGCTGGCTGCCCTGCAGGTCAGAGTCAATAAAGACTGAGTTACTAACAATAGCCTTTCTCTCTGGCTGAAGCCTTGGACTTAACCCTAACTTCATCAGACTAGAGAAGAAGAGAATAAAGCGAACAATAGGAGTCTTGGAGGTTGACTTGGGCCTAATGCTCAGAGGCCCCGTAAAAGCTGTCAGAGAGCTTGATTGATTGGGTCTCACGCCTTAGTCCCCAGTGCAAAGCACTAATGTTCCTGCCCTTTCTGAGAGGGTTGCTGTGCCACCTGAGGTCAGAACGTATCAGCCTGTGGGGCTGATGTTTCGGATGAGGCGAAAGTGCAGTCAATAATTTATACAGAAATTTGTGCTTAGAGTCCAAGGAAAGCAAGTTTTAACTTGGATTCCAATCTGTCTAAAAAAGAAATCTGGGTCAACCTCAGATCTTCCTGGCTTACACTGTAGTGTGTGTTAATAGCGCTTAAGACAAACTTTAAAATCATCATGGAATATTTATTTAGCAGTTATCATGTGGAAACAAATTTCAGGAGTTTCAGAATTGATAGATGAAATGGGGAAAGGAAACATCAGAGATTTTGAATTTATTAAGAAACAAAAGTAAATCGCCTTTGGAATGTAAAAACCAGATCAAGTTAAATCATAGTGACTTTGGAACCTAAACTATGAAGTGTCCATGGGGAGTGTCCTGTTGCAAGTTCTGAAATGGAGGTTTGCTCCACTGACAACATGGGGAGAAATGTTAGGTAATATCAAGGACTGGAAGAGATACAAGTATCAGAGAGGAGGAATTAGGTTTCACTTAGATACTTGGAACAACACTTCATCATCAGGTTTGCAGAGAAATGCAACCAAAAGTCAGCTTAGGTGGCCGTGTGCCACTGTATGTGGGAATGTGTGTATAGAACATCTCTGTGTCTAAATAAGCACATGTATTTATACACACAGTGTACAGAAATAGACAGCAGAGCGGTTGCACCCAGCCAGGCTGGTCAATCAATAACTAGCTAAGTTTTGTTCTGCTCCAGCAAAACCAGGACTTGCTCCAGTAAGTGCTAACAAAGCCCCTTTTCCCTCTGCCCTGCTCGTGGAGAGCACTATTAGTCATGCTTCATTAGGCTTGTTTACAGAAAAGAGCTGGTTTCTAAGCAGTTATTGAAATACTTGTAACTCTGTTGGGCTTTTTTTCTTCCCTGAAAGATAAGAACTTTGGAATGTGGGGCGGGGGAGGGTGGGAAGGCAGCCTCTGACCATTGTCAAGAAAACTGGTCTGTTCAGATGGGAATTGCAAAGATGAGTTTGCATTTAACCTCATCTGCGACCCCCGAGCCTTGCTGCAGGGTCTCATTTCTGTTGCCCAGGTACTGGGGACCTTTCATATCGCCCTTTGTATTTTAGACAGATGTCAGGTGTTCAGGTCAGTTTACTGTTCCTGAAAACTTGACTGGAGGTTTCCTTACCCCAAGTCTCCAGAGAGGAGGCTTCAGTGATTTGGAATTGCATTTCTCAGGTGGCTTTGTCATTGAGTGGTGACATGAGGGAATGTTTGCTTTAAACAATGGATGGGTTGGGAAGGACAGCTTTATATTGGCTGAAATTGGTGTTGGGTGTAGAAATAATAAAAGTCCCTAATGTTGGAATTTGCAGCCCTGAAGATACTAAAAGATAGATATGCCAAATGCACAGTTAGCCTGGTGACCAGGAATACAGGACAATTAGTGTAGGTGCCCATATCTGTGGGTGCTCTGCCTAGAAGGAATGCAGGGGCTTGCTGCTGGCTGTATCTGGGAGCGGGGAATTCTGGGCATTTTGGCACCTCCCTCCATTCCTCAGCTTGTGACCTCTTTGATGGGGGAGTCTCAAAGCTGAGGAAGCCGAAGTTCATTTGCTGAGTGACTCTTTTGTGCCAGTGCCCCTTGTTAAATGTTTTATATAAATCGCACCTTATTAGATAGTGATACTCTTCCTGTTTATTGATGAGGAAACTGGGGCTAAGAGAGGTTTAGTTCAGGGTGAAGCAGCAGTAAAGCAGGCTGTGAGCCGGGTGAGTGTGTCTCCAGAGCCATCTTTTCAGGCACTTGGGGGGCTCCTTTTGATCACCAATCACTCTTTTACTATTTCTTCCTCCCTAGTCCTGAAAGTAAAATTGACTGCAGACTGAGCTTGATTAGAGTTAATTCCTTCAGCTCTCCTTATTACGTTCTGAACCAGAGCTGTAATTATGTGGCTTCACTACCAGTGTGTGTGAACTACCTCCCACACTGCTCCAGGGCCGGGCCACCTCCAGGTGAGAACAGAGCTTTACCAAGGACAGAAACGTCACTCGCCCCATTGCTTTTTATTGCAAGCGTACTGACTCTGGTTTCTCTGACCTTCCTTCTTTCCTTATTAGATTTGCAAAGATGGGGACTTTTAGGTGGCATACAAAATATACCCCTCTGTGTGCCATATACATGCAGAGCCTTCCTTTACACACATACACACACAGAGTTGAGAGACGCTGTTCCATGTTTTTCAGGTGCTGTCGTAAATTGCTATTTTAAATTTCAGCAAGTAGAATATAGCAGAGTGATCATCTCTAGTAAATGCTGTTGGCCTTTGTAAAGAATGGCTTGTTCAGAGGCTTTATGATTTACAGGGACACAGCTGGTGGCCAGCAGAGCTGTAGGAATGATCGTGTGTTCTCCTGGGCCCAGTAGAGCTAGAGATGAAAAGGGCCCAGAGCTGGCACAAAAGCAAATAAGCGCTCTCACTTTAAATAAATCATCATAATTTATATGAAGCCTGGTTCTTCGGGCCCAGTGAGATACATGCATCAGTAGCAGCTTTTTGATGTGAGCTTAATTGTCAATTCATTCCCACTGTCCCCTTGTATCTCAAGGACTGGGGATGATGAGAAATTACTTTAAAACACAGTCCTATAATCTAGAGTTACATTACACATGTTTTGACAAGCAATTTGCTAGCATTGAAACCTGAAACTCTGCTAGTCTCCCATCTAGATTGCTCTACACTAGGTCTGTGAGGAAGACTAGGGTGGAGGTGTAGGGAGGACTGATGCCTCCTCATTGTTTTCAGAGTATGCCCACCTCGCCCAGACATTTTTCACTGCTTTTAGATAGATAGGGAGGGAGGGAGAGAGGGAGGGAGAGAGGAAGGGGCGGGGAAGAGACAGACAGACACACACACACACACACACACACACACACACACATTGATGAAGGAGAGAAACATTGATTGGTCACCTTTTTCTGTAACCAGCAATCAAACCTGCAGCTGAGATATATGCCCTGACAGGGAATGGAACCTGTGCTCTTTTGTCTAGGGATCACACTCCTACGAACTGAGCCACTGAGCCACGTAGGCCAGGCCTCCTTTGCATCTTTTATTTTCATTCATCTCATTAATTACTTTGCTTCCTGCCTGCTCCCCACTCTCTTGGTCCTGCCATGGGCAGAGCATTGGACAAGCAGCAGATTGCTGCCTGAACCAGGAAGTAGGGAGGTAGCAGGTAGTGGTTAAATGACTTTACAAATGTACAGTATTCCCTTCCTCCCCCTTTTAGCCCTAAAGTACTCTCATGTAGGAGGAGTGGTATAGAGGAGGAGATTTTGCTCTAAGGATAATTGCCCCCGCCCCGGGTTTTGCTGTTCTCTTCACCCACTTTTCAAGTTGAAAGTGACAGCCTTGTGGAGATACTGACTATAGAAGTTGTTAGCTCTCATAATTAATATCAAGTGCAGGACATGACAGGGTCTGATGATGTGAAGGCTGCATTCTCTCATCTGCATCTCTTATAGCAGCATACAAGTCTGAAAGTGCACAGAGGTTGTTTCCCCTCTTGTGGGGGATCCTGGCTGTGTGCTTCGTGCCTGGGCCTCATGTACTGAGGTGTCTCCAAAAATGAAACTCTTAAAGGAATGACATGGTAGGAGATAATAACTATGTCATTATCATGGCTCCATTAGGAGTCCTAGTTGAGTGAATACTTACCCAATACCTTTCCCAAACTCTTGAATGCTTTTATTTAAAGGACGAAGAAATAATCTCTAATAAGCTAATAATTAAAGCTCGTGAGACTGGATTGGGGGGGGGCTGAGTTAATTCTGTTATCGTCGGCATTGAACTCTGGTTTGCCCATGAAGAAAGGAAAAAAAAGGGGAAGGAGAAATCATTCTGCTACTCTAATGAGGAAATTAAAAAGGAGAGGGCTTGAGGAACCTGTTGGTACTAGAAATCAATCATCTAATGCATCATATTTCAGATAAACTACTATGTGCCTGCAAAGGAGCCAAGAAAATTCAGGTTTACAACTCTGCACCAGGAATCAGAGTGGGTGCTGTTGCTTGTCTCTGTGCCACCAAGCCTCAAGGAAAATTTAATCAAAGGCAAGAAATGAAACCTCTGTATACAAACATAAACATATATACATATACTCTATATATATACACGTTCAATTCATGCATTTAATTCACTCCAGATGTCTGTCTCAAAAGACGTATTTTTTTCTGTTCTGTCTCCCACTTGTCCCTTTGTCTCCCTTCTACCTTTTCCCCTCCTTCACCTTTTATCTTTCACTTGAGCATATTGCCTCCTCATGCTGTGTGTTGGCTGAGCATTGATGGAAACGCATCCCCTTGGAGGTGCTGGAGGTGGCTTTGCTGCAGCCTGGGCTAAGTGTCCATGACTTGCTGCTCTTGTTGAACCCAGCTCAGGGGGCTTGTCTTCTCTCTGCCCACCCTCCCACCACCAGCACCTTAAACCTGTCCTCCTGCTTATCCCCAAGGGGGCACCCTGGGCACCTTAGCAGAAACTCAGAGGAACTGGCAAAGCACTAAGGGCTACGAGATTGTGATATATATTTTTTTCAAAACTAGTTTCAAGCCATCAAGGACAATGTTGCTTTAGTGTATATAAACTTAAAAGCATGTTTTTTTATTACTGATAATGTTAAAATTACTTTCTGAAAATCTGTGTGACATTTTGTCATTATGCTCTTTGTTCCCCAAAATGACATCTGTGACATAACTATGAAACTTACTAAAACATATGTACTGATTATCTAAGAAAAGTAAAGCATCTCTTTCTGCAGTAAACATTGAGCTCTAATGACTTGTTTTGATTTGATTTTTTAAAAAGTTATATCTTAAGCTATCAATGTTCTTGCTCATGTTTGAACTTGTATAATAGTTGGCTGTGAAAACACTGTCACCAGGACATACGTGGCACAGGCTCCCATGCAAATGTATTGGACAGCATCGCACTGTTCCCAGACGTGCCTTACAAAAGCCTGATTTTTGTTCCCTCTTCTTACCCACAAGACTTCTTCACAGGCTATTGTATTTTCTAGAAGTGGGAAAGGATAATGTTACTAGGGAAGCAAGAAAAGAAAAGCAGCAAGAGCTTCTTTTCGCTGACCAGTCAACTGGATATTGACCACCTGTCTTCATGGGAAAAAAATAGATGGCAGTGAATAAGCGAGAGTCTAGTTTTCCAAGAAGCTCAATGATTTTCCCAAATCAATACAGCTCATCAGGCCTCAGAACAAAGGCTGCAGGGGAGGTGACAGTGATGGAAGTGGCTCTGTGTTCTTTTGTGTATTAAACCGTAAGACCCATGGGGAAACAAGGTTTCTTTAGCCATGGGTTTTTTCCCCCTTTAGGGCTTATTTGGTGTATTTAGAGGGGGAAATCCTTTCAGATTTAAAAAAAAAAAAACATTTCCAGAGATAGTATCTGATTATCAGATGGACTTTTCAAAGATATAAGCACAGTCAAGTAAGAAAGAATACCTACCACCTTTTAACATAGATTAGAACAGCATTTTGCCATTGCTTTTTGGTGTTGGTTTATTATATTTATTTGGATTAAGGCTTTAATTTTTTCTTGTTATTTATGGGTAGAGATTAGATGAACCAAAAAGAAATGCCTCTGTGTCCAGATTAACCCCTGGAAAATAAAGAATCATAACTCTCCTCCCATAAATGGACCGTGTGTTCCTAATGTCCTGAAAAATAACACCAAACCCTAATAGGAATGCTGAACTGTCATCTGAAAGGTTATAATTAACGCAGATAGAGTGGTGCCAACATATTCCAGCCGCCGACAGAGAACATCTATCCAAACCAGCAATTTTTAGCCCTTCAGTCCTTTAATCTTTAAGCTCACTGTGCTTTCATAAAGTAGTACATTAACACCAGAGCAGTGTGTCTCTGGGGTTAATGGCTGGGGTGGCGGCACACTAGGGCATAAAGTGTTTCATTACACTTCCCTTTGTTAGTGCTGCCCTATCTCCCAAGCTCCATTGCCGTGCACTGTTTGTTCAGATGAAGCCCAGTGTTCAGGGTGACTAATCGCAGCGCTGTGTTCCAGATGGTTTGATTACAGGATGTGGTTAAAGTGAGTCCTCAAACATTTGGCCCAGCGGTAGGGCTCTTTAAAAAAGTGCTGCGTGTTCTGGTCACGTGACAGCACTTTTCTTGTCCTGGTGCTCCATGTGTACTTGGCATAGGTACTAGGAAAGTCCCTCTGTTTTTTGACTGTCCGTTATTTCACTGGCAGCCTTAGTTGTAAATTTAGAATTTCCCCAAATAATTATAAACTCAGCCTTGTCCTGTGAAGAAAGACCAATCTGAAGATCTGAAGGTCTAAAGCCAGAAAAATGAACAAGTGCACTACACAAGACTCAGCTTTTTAAACAGTGCCGGCATTGGATACAACAGAACCGCAGAACAGACCATAGGAGGGAGTTCAGTATAAAGGAGCAGTGATAAATCACATGTTGTACAATAGTCACATTGTATAAAAATATAAGGTAATGTGATACCTTAAATATATGAACTTTATGTTGTACTCATGAAACCAGCATATTGTGGCATTTTTATTGTCACTAATGTTTCTACTAGAAAATGTATAAAAGGAAAGAAATGTGTAAACTTTCAAAAAAGAGCTGTGGCCTAAGTGGGTTGTATTTCGTTGTCATTAGAACGGGGTTTCTGTTTTCTGCATGAGCGCACGCCAAGTCCATCCAGATGTGGTGGTCTGAATGAGAGTCAAAATCAACTGTGTCTGACTCCACGTTCGGCATGTGCAGTGCCTGGCAGAGAATTTCTGTCCCAGGGATGAGGTACTTGAAAGACTCTGAAATGGTCTTTAAACTGTAATACAAACAGAATGCTGATCCACTGGGAAATCAGCCATTTGCCCAGTTCTTGAAGAAACATCGTCACAAATACCAGAAAGAGTAATTCATAAACCATATTTATAACATTTGGAGCCAAATCTCCCTGCAGAGAATTTCTGTCATCTATACGCTAGTGGAAGATTATGCTTATTGAAAAAGTATGGGAACAGTGAAAACAAGTAAGGTTCAAATCTGGATTCTCTTCAGCCACCACCTGGTGGGTCCTAAATGTTGAATGAACTCTCCCTGGGTGCTGGGCACTGTGCTCACAGGGGCAGTGGGTGCAGACACTGCTCCTGTTTCCGGGAATGTAGTTTAGTTGGCAGAGATATACTGTGTATAAGTGGTGTAAAATGTTAAAGGGACCTTGTATTAGGTAAGACAGATAGTCTCAATATTGTTTAAATGGGGAAGAGTTTATTTGCTGCTCACCTAATAAACTAAGTCAGTGTTCCTATTTGGAGGGCCCTCATTGTCATTCAGGTTCCAGGTGAAGGAGACCCTGCCATCTTCTTTGGCCCCTGGGGTTGCCGTAGTCTCCACCTCAGTCATCCAGAAAGGGGAAGAGATTAGAAGAACACACATGGAAAATTCTCACGGGCCAGGCCAGGCCTGGAAGTGGCACTATTAGTTGACTCATTTTCCTTTCTTGGAACTGAGGCACAGGGCCACATCTAACTGGTAGGGAGGCCAAGAAGTAGCCAGCTGAGGGCAAACATGGATTCTGGTGGGCATTCATTGGTGGGAGGACTGTACAGAGTGCAGTGAGGACCCAGGAAGGCTGTTTATGGGTGGTATGCATGGTCTGTGTGTGACTGGAGATGATTTTATCTTCATTTGGTCCTAATTCAATAGGAACCTGAACTTTTCTTGGGAATTTGGACTAGGATAGCTTTAAAGTTGTCTTCATGGGAATGCAAAGAGATATGAAGAATAGTTGAGGAAACTTGTTTAAGCTGGATGAGAAAAAGTGTGAACTGGAGGTAAGAGGGTGTCAACATGGCCATTGTCCTTTCTGGGTCAAAGACTGTCCTGTGGATGATGGTGGATTGTCTCTCCAGGGCATCAGAAGGCACAGTGAGGACCACTGTCAGACAGATTTTAGTTCAGGACCAGGAACAACTTTTAAACAAGACGGCTGGAAACATGAGAGGGCAATGCTGGGTGCCATTAGTGGAGGAGAAAGGGGACATACACACACAGGTGTTGTTGGCTTTCTCATCTCACAGCTGTTGCATAGTTGGGGCTTTGGCCCACCACAGTCCTCTCAGCCTTCAGTCCCTTATTACCTTTAGGTTTCTACTCTTATCATTAACTTTGCCTTCCATGCTACTATTTTCAGATTCCCAAAGTAAATCCCTGTTTAGTTGCCTCTGCCTCTGATACCCACCACCAGAGCAGGCAGGTGAGGGTTAGGGTTACTGGTCTAGAGCCCCTGAGATTGCTGTCTGAGTGTGGACTGTGGGCAGGGCGGGCACTGTGAAAATCACATCCAGGATCTAGTTTGCTGTGATGGATTAAGGAGTCTACTCCCTAAGTATGCAAACTATCCTTCCACTTCTGGATTATAGGGTATGCCTGTGTTGGTTGTTACAAGTTTGCAGACCCTTGAAGTACAGAATTTGGATGGAGTTCCTGCCAGAACATAATTTGAATCCACAGCACCAAATGAGTATCCACCATATACCTTGTAGGTGGATAATAAACGCTTAATGGGCCATCTCTCTGGGACCACTTAACTGCTAAGTATTGACAAGAGGAAATAACAGAACACTATGACTATGGAATCCTTATGAGAGCTCTGGGCTCTTTTGACTTGTAGAGGGAAGGGACTTGGGTTATAGAAAACAGACCACATTCTTATTAAGTGTCCTATCAGTAATATGCTTTATGGGGGCAGCAGCTTAGATTCTATAGCAGTATCTAAGACAAAGTCTTAATACAAAGAAGAAAATCCTATGTGTTGAGCACAGTCACAAACCATCCATTGTTCTCTTCAGCTGTATCCTTCCTTCATTGGTAGTAATCGTCACATATTTTTCAAATATAAAATGTTACAGGGCAGGCAGTATTAGAATTTTGGAAAGACCATGCCCAGTCCATGAGTGGAAAGGGAGGATAGTAAACCTGTTGGGACACTTGAGAACACAAAGATGATAAGGACTTGTACAGGTTGTCCCCAGGAGCTAGCTGGTTGATAGGATGGATATTTGAAAGCATAACTGTGCATTAAAAGAAATATTAAATCCTTTTGGAATAAATGTACACATATTTCCAATATACATAAAAATTAAGGCATAAATATAACTATGCCCAGGTTTACAAAATTCACATTTGTACTTTTAAAGGACTGATTTTCACTTGGGGCATTTATGCCTTTAAAAAAAAGTAGAGTTTGCTTTCTTGACCATGGGTTAAAAAGTGTTCAAGATGTTCAGCAAAATAATAAACCATGTACATCTTTTAGAGCTCAAACATCACCTTTACACTTGGCCTCTCACAATAGGATGTTGTCTAAACAACGCATAGACTTCCTTACAAAGAAACAGTACACTGTGTAGTTTGTGAGAAGCATTCAGGAAGCCTTCATTCCAACCTAGAGCAGCAGATTTGGCTGTGCGAACATGGGCGTTTGTATGGTCTCGTGGGAATTCTAGGTGGATGTAAATACTCTGTGGCATTGTGATGTGGCTTGTACATATAAAGACACAAGCACACATATTTAACTAGCACTACACCATGGAGACAGTTCAGAATCTCCCCAGGAGTAGAGCATTTATTTTGAGCATTTTAAATATGGAGAACTTCTAGAAAAATAAAGCTTGACCTATTGAGGCCCTTTGAAATTGAAAAAGGACTTTAAGGGTTTTTCTACGGAGTACTACTACTAATAATAATATTGCTTGTACTTAGAGGTCTGCCTGTGCGGCTTCTAAGAATAGTGTCAGGCGATGTGAATAGTTTTACAGTGTGGAAGTTGGAACTGGAGTTTAGTCTTTGTGATGGCTTTAAATAGTAGCCCCTGATAACCAAGGATTCGCTTGTTTGGGTTCGCTGCCTTCTCCCTGGCCCCCCAGTTTGCCTTTGTCCTTTTGGAGACCAGGAATTGGGTTCTGCGGGTTTGGAGCAGGCTGGTGGGCTGCATGGAACTGCGCAGTGTGGGTCGTAGTGGTAAGTTAGCACAATCGTGGAGACATAGCTTTCATCACACAGACCAGGCCGCGGTGATATACCGAGCGTGGCCGTGTGGGCAGCCAGCTCTGGGAAGCCCGGCTCGGCACACAGGCCCCCATCTGGCCCGCGAGCCCGCCACCACAGCCTCCTCCCTTCGCCAATCTCCTTTATCCTCTGCCGCTGCCTTGCAGCTCCCTGAAGGAGCCCTGGGCCCAGCCAATCAGACGCGAGCGTTCCCAGCAGGCGCTGGCCAATTGGTGGCCAGCGTTTGCTGGAACCGCGAAACCCTTAGGGGAAAAGCAATAACAAAAGCCTTTCACTGCAGACAAATGTTAAGTGTCTGTGCAGACTTTTCCTGTTTTTAATTTTATTACTGCAAGAATGGAGGGTTTGTTGTTTCTTTCATGTTTCCTTTCAAGCAATTTTAATTATACATTTGTGCTACATCAGGGACTCTGGAACGTAGTGATTCAGCCTATTGCATCGAAAGCTGAAATGCAGTAACCTTCTGGCAATACAGATATATTCCTGCACTGTAAATATAGCTGACATGCTAAAGAATTTTAAGCAGCTGCAAAGGTCTTTGACACCACACACAGTGCCCCAGAGAGCAGATGATGAGAAAACCAGCTTTGTCTTCCCCTTCCTCTCCTCTCCCACCCCCTCCCTTTTCCTGAAGGGATGTGCTAGTAAAGAATCCTTTCCTCCAATTGTTGTCTTGTGCAAATTTTGACCAAATGCCTAATTACCATTGATTTTCATCCCAATGTGAATTTTTATACTCAGTGGTTTTAAAAAAAAATTTCCTCAGAGAATTAGAATGAAATCACCTGCTATCCAAGGAAATGCTTGCTTTGCTCATGCTAGCTTTTCCCTCTCCTGCTACACTATTGCTAGTGAGTAAGTTCAGCTGTCACCTAAGTAATAGCAACATAGTCCATATGGGAAACAATTTTGAAATCTCTTTTTGAGACTTCTGAAAGAAATCCTTTCCCACTACTTAAGTCCCAACCCTTCAGACATTTTATCTGCTCTTAAAATGCTCCTAAAGAAATGAGTCTTACCTTGTGAGGTGTCCCTCACCATAAAGGAATCCAATATGGGTTTTCTGGAAAATTCAAAATGGCAGTGAGCAGGTAAGGAAACCAGCTAGAAATAGACTTTGAGGTGATGTCCCTTGGTGTTTCTGAGAAAGAATGGGAGGATAGGGGATAGGTACAGAAAAGAAAACAAAGGCTCACTTAAATATTGCATTTCTTTAATATATTATGTATGTCTCAAAATCTAGGTCCTTGTAAAAATGTGCTTTAAAGAAGTGACTTTTAAAAATATGGCTCTTGTCCTCTAGTGAAATAAAGAGGATGTTATATTTTATTTCCCTGTGACATTTGGTATACTAAGTGCACTTAAGTTTCGTAATTCACAGATGCAGTGCTAAATTAAATTGTCTGTCTGCAAAGCAGTAGGGAAAAGCAGAATGGCTTTCAGGAAACAAGTGTGCTGGTTTGAGGGTTTTTTTCTAATCTTCTATGGCAAATGCTTACTAAAGTTGATTCTAAAGATAACCCCAAGAGCAAACCTATTGTGCACATTCATTTTCTTAAGAGGGCTATTTTAGGAGTCTTTAAAATGAAGCAAAACCAAACAGCAAACCAGATACTGTACCAAGGCTGATTCTTGTCTCACGAAGCCAGAGACGGAAGGATTAGGAATGAGAAATCATAGCTAATTGTCTACTGTCTGGACTCCAAGCCCCTGCTTCCCTACACTATACATATATTTGTGCACCAACATAATTTTTTCTAAGTAAAAATCACCATTATTTTATATGGTTGAATTAGAAACAAAACCAATTCCTTTCCGTCACCTTCTGGTTTAAGCACCAGTAACTGGCATTTAGTTTTTGTTGGCTGCTTGCCAAGCGAAAGCAATTATGTGTAATAATAGAAAAATTAAGAGGTGAGTGTTGCTATTTTACAGCAGGACATGGCAAAAACCATTTCCTCCTGTCAGCAGTATCTTGATTACACTCTCACACACAGCCTTACCCCTTTGTACTGCGTGCACATGAGTACTCACACACATTTCCTGTGGGTTTTCATTTGAGGTCACTGAAACCAGAAAGAGGAAGAATGCAAACCACAGCTTTTGAAAGCAAATGAGAATAAAACTTTGCTGGTAAAATAATAATAATAATAATTAATAGATAACAAACTGGAAAAAGAGTAATGGGTGCTAACCATGCTCCTCCTTCATTCCCCACACCTGCAGGTGTCCTAGTGGTCAATGTCACGTGGAGGAACAAAACTTACGTAGGGACCCTCCTGGACTGCACCAAGCACGACTGGGCCCCTCCCAGGTATGTACAAGGTCTTTTATTTCAGGTTCTGTTTTTTCTCCTCCTTCCTCTCCTCCCCCTCTCCTTCCCCTCTTCTCTATCCTCTCTTTGTAAGGAAACTATATAGAGAGATGAATAATACATAAAAGTCTGCCTGTAATTGAAACCAAGCATAAGGGAAATGAGCAATTCAGGATTGAACACAGTAAAATGCAGATGCTGGATTTCTTTTCTGTCAGGAGATCGTTGCTCCCTGCCCCCTTCTCTCTTCTTTGTTTTCTTCCTTTCTCAAAATGGGAATTTGAACTAGATTTGAACCTGGCTACCTGAGCTATTTTTCTTTGGTTTTTCTGAGGAAGACTATAAGCCTTTGGTATCCTGTTCTTTTGCAGGTGTTGAAAATGTCAGTGAAAGAATCGGGTGTCTTTTCCTTATCTGGGCTCAGTGCTCAAGCTGTTGGGTTGGTGACTGCTCTTTGTGGCATTGGGTGCCTTGTGTTTTTCACATGGCTCTTTGGGGGCTGCTCATTTTGATGTCTGTTACTTGCTTCCCTAGGTTCTGTGAGTCACCGACAAGCGACCTGGAGATGAGAGGGGGCCGGGGCCGAGGGAAGAGAGCCAGGTCTGCTGCAGCTGCCCCAGGCTCGGAGGCCAGCTTCACTGAGTCCAGAGGGCTGCAGAACAAGAACAGAGGGGGGGCCAATGGGAAAGGGAGGCGGGGCAGCCTCAATGCCAGTGGGCGAAGGACGCCCCCGAATTGTGCCACTGAGGACATCAAAGCCAGCCCCTCCTCCACCAACAAAAGGAAAAACAAGCCCCCAATGGAGCTAGACCTGAACTCCAGCTCTGAGGATAATAAGCCTGGGAAGCGTGTCCGCACAAATTCTAGAAGTACTCCCACCACCCCTCAAGGGAAACCAGATACTACTTTTTTGGACCAAGGCTGCTCCTCTCCAGTGTTAATTGATTGTCCGCACCCAAACTGCAACAAAAAGTACAAGCACATTAACGGCCTGAGATACCACCAGGCTCACGCACACTTAGACCCAGAAAACAAGCTGGAGTTTGAACCTGACAGTGAGGACAAGATCTCGGACTGCGAGGAGGCCCTGAGTAACGTGGCACTGGAGTGTGGTGAGCCAAGCACAAGCGTAGCAGCTTATGACCAGGTGAAGGCGCCGGCGTCCCCTGGCTCGGGGAACCCCCCTGGGACCCCCAAGGGGAAGAGGGAGCTGATGAGCAATGGCCCAGGTTCTGTTATTGGATCTAAAGCTGGGAAGAATTCTGGCAAAAAGAAGGGCCTTAACAATGAATTGAACAACCTCCCGGTCATCTCCAACATGACGGCCACATTAGACAGTTGCTCAGCAGCAGACGGAAGTTTGGCTGCTGAAATGCCCAAACTGGAAGCAGAAGGATTAATTGACAAGAAAAATTTGGGAGATAAAGAAAAGGGCAAAAAAGCCAACAATTGCAAAATGGACAAAAACCTCTCCAAACTGAAGACTGCCCGGCCCATTGCCCCAGCCCCAGCCCCCACTCCCCCACAACTAATCGCTATTCCCACTGCGGCCTTTACAAGCACCACCACGGGGACAATACCCGGACTGCCCTCCCTTACCACAACTGTCGTTCAGGCCACACCAAAGAGTCCTCCGTTAAAACCAATTCAACCAAAGCCCACAATTATGGGGGAGCCCATCACCGTGAACCCAGCTCTTGTGTCGCTCAAAGACAAAAAGAAAAAAGAAAAGCGAAAGCTCAAGGACAAAGAAGGGAAAGAGACAGGAAGCCCGAAAATGGATGCAAAGCTGGGTAAACTAGAGGATGCCAAGGGAGCTGGGAAAGATTTATCTGGGCATTTTTTAAAGGACCATCTCAACAAGAACGAAGGGCTGGCTAATGGACTGTCGGAGTCTCAAGAGAGCCGAATGGCCAGTATCAAAGCCGAGGCTGATAAGGTTTACACGTTCACAGACAACGCTCCCAGCCCTTCCATAGGGAGCGCCTCAAGAATGGAGTGCAACACTTTGGTGAATGGTCAGGTGCCGATGGCCCCCCTGCACGTGCTGACACAAAATGGGTCCGAGAGTTCTGCAGCCAAGACGAGCAGTCCCGCCTATTCAGATATTTCGGATGCTGCCGATGATGGTGGTTCTGACAGCAGGTCGGAAGGCATGAGGTCAAAAGCCAGTTCCCCATCAGATATCATTCCTAGTAAGGATGGTGTTGTGAAAGGGCATTCTTCAGCTACAGCACAATCATCTCAAATGAAAGAGTCCCACTCTCCCTATTACCATGGCTACGATCCTTATTATTCTCCAAGTTACTTGCACCCTGGGCAGGTCGGTGTCCCTGCAGCTGGGAATGGCGGGAGCACACAGAGCATGAAAATCAAGAAGGAGTCTGAAGAAGATGCAGAGAAGAAGGACAAGACAGAGCAGTTAGATGCCAAGAGAGTAGACCATACTTCAGCATCCCTACAGCCTCAGCACCAATCGGTGATCACACAGAGACACCCTGCCCTGGCTCAGTCACTTTATTATGGCCAGTATGCCTATGGACTCTATATGGACCAGAAGTCTCTGATGGCCACCAGCCCTGCCTACAGACAGCAGTATGAGAAATACTATGAGGACCAGAGGCTGGCAGAGCAGAAAATGGCCCAAACTGGGAGAGGAGACTGTGAAAGGAAAAATGAGCTGCCCTTGAAAGAGCTGGGCAAGGAGGACAGTAAACAGAAAAACATGCCATCGGCCACAATCTCAAAAGCTCCCTCTACTCCAGAGCCTAGCAAAAACCATTCTAAACTAGGGCCATCAGTGCCTAGTAAAACTGAGGAGACAGGTAAATCGCAGCTTCTCTCCAATCACCAGCAGCAGCTTCAGGCCGACAGCTTCAAAGCTAAGCAGATGGAAAACCACCAGCTTATTAAGGAGGCTGTAGAAATGAAATCTGTCATGGACTCTATGAAGCAGACAGGTGTAGACCCAACCTCGAGATTTAAACAAGTAAGATTGTGGAGCATGGCCCCCACAGGGAGAGAGCCCTCAGAGACTTGTACATGTCTGGGCTTGGCGGTTAGCACGTCTTCACAGGAAACAAGCCAAGGGTTCATTAGGGTTTATTTGTCTTCTCTTGAAAGATATTTTAAAAGACTGTCTCAGGAGTTACTGTGTACCTCTGAAATGTACATTACTCACAGTTTCCTAAAAAGAACTGTGGACAGGTGCTCTTTGTGTTCCGTGATGCTGTTCACTGACTGCATCTGATGTGGGCCCTTGCTTTGTTATTGAGTCCAGAGCGAGGAAGTTCTGCCACATAGCCACGGAATTTCCTTCTGAACTTAATTAATGCTGGGATTCTGAGTCTGATCTCTAAAATATTTGTTCTCCATTTACAAATTTCTACAGGCATTTTTTAGGAATATTAAAACTGGGTTCCTAAATTCACATTTCCCACTGAACTTTGCAGTAAAATTTGGAATCCAGATGTCTTTCCCATGACGTCTGAGATGCCTGGATTTCAGTTTTACACCTGTGTAAAGTGCCCCGAGCACAGCTCAGTGCTGGGTAGATGTGCCTCGGGCAGTCATCCCAGAGCCCTGCCAACCTGAGGTTACATGTGCACACACCTGGAACTCGGTCCCTGTGAAACCACACATGTGCTAGTGCTTTCTGTCACAGTTCCAACATCCTGACTCACTGCAGTCCTGTGAGTGTCAATTCTGGGATTTCCTAGTGCCCCCACCCCACTGCTATGCTTAGATGTCCTTGGTGAAGCAGAACAGCAAAATCCTTTTTTTTGGGTTCATTTCTGGCCAAAAGTCAGACCTTAGACCCAATTGGAATGTTCATTTAGGATCTGAATGCACAGTGGGTTCAGATCGTGAGTGGGATGGGGGTCACAAAGGGCCTTCTTGTGGCTTGACTCAGGCTGTGGCTTCATGGGGCTGTATTTGAACTGCACAATTTTGAGAAGGGGGTTTATAGATGGCTTTGTTTTCTAGTAGAGAAAGCATAAGGTGTGCTATTAATTTGAAACTTTGTTTTGATTAAGATATTAGCATGCAATGAGACATGAGCCAATATACTCAGCCCCAGCTGCAGATGAAACCAAGAAAATGTATTAGGAAACCAATACTTTCCCCCCTAAGTGATATTAATTGCTCTAGTGATTTCTTAAATTTACTATTACTAGCCTGAGTTGTAGTTTTCAAAACTCTTTTTACCTGTGTAAGTTACTAAAAGGGAAATGAGAGTTAGATTAAATACATCTGAGGATGTTATATAATGTGAAGAAGTGACATTAACGGCCCACCTCTGAATTCCCACAGACCTAAGTGTGAAGCCCACCCGCACACACGGGCAGCAGTATGACCATGGGGTTACTTGGAATTGGTTTGGTTTTGTCTTATGTAAAAGTGATTGATAATAATGCCTACCTATTGCCGTATTTTGCTGTGTATAATGCGTACTTTTTTGCCCAGATTTTTGAGGGAAAAATAAGGATGTGCAGTATACAAGGGTAGTATCTGAAATACCTTGTATCTGTGTTCTTGTAGTTTGTGATTATTGTTACATAAAATTTCTTGAACCATAATATGTTCAAAAATAAATGCTAAAATTCTTTTATAATGCAAAAACAAATATCTAAACATAAATAAATACAAAATTGAAGTGGAATGTTAAAACAGGATTTTTTTCCTGAAAGTTTGGGCCCAGCATGTAGGTGTGCATTATACACAGCAAAATGCAGTATTCTGTGTGGGGGGTAAAACTCTGTGCAGTGCTAGCATGTGGATAGATGTTGACTTAGTATGAGAGTAATAGTAGTAGTGCTGTCGTAGTGATTGATGGGTTTTTCTTAAAAATTGAAATTTTAAAACAAATATTTTTCTAAAAAATCAGGATCCAGATTCAAGGACATGGCATCATTATGTTTATCAGCCCAAATACCTGGATCAGCAAAAGTCAGAAGACCTTGACAGAGAAAAGAAATTAAAAGAGGATAGTCCCAGGAAAACTCCCAATAAAGAGAGTGGTGTGCCCGGCCTTCCCATATCATTAACCAGCATTAAAGAGGAGCCCAAAGAGGCCAAGCGTCCTGACTCTCAATCCATGGAGGAGAGCAAGCTGAAAAATGATGATCGAAAGACTCCCGTGAACTGGAAGGACTCTCGGGGAACAAGAGTGGCTGTGTCCTCGCCCATGAGTCAGCATCAGTCCTACATTCAGTACTTGCATGCTTATCCTTACCCACAGATGTATGACCCCAGCCACCCTGCCTACCGGGCTGTTTCTCCGGTCCTAATGCACAGTTACCCTGGTACGTGTTGTGGGTTCTAACTATATTGGGGGGAAGAGGCTGTGTTCGAATCTTAGCTATTAAAAACTCAGAATACATGATTAGACACTTCAAGAGTACCATTTGTTTTGCTTGTTTTTATGCTGCTAAAAATCCCCAAAATGAAACTGATTTAATGTAAGAGTTCTTTAAGATGAAATGTCAAGAGTCCTCAGCTGGTGTCTCCATGGTCTCTGATAGGCCACCATACTGTTAGACTGATGGATACTTTATTACCTATGAAAACATTCTAAGTACTTACTGTCATAATCATTATAGTTACTATTCCTTTCACTTAAGCAGGCACATAAATGTATGAAATGGCTATAAGCTCAATTCTGTTTATAACTTCCCTTCATCAGGATGAATTAACTAGGGGAAGAAAATTGGAGGACCTAGATACAGTTTAACGATGATGTAGCCCATTTTTAATGTAATCCCCTCTGTTAAGATCTATGATTCTTATCCCAAACTCATGTAATACAAATGATTTTTTTGAAGATGTAGCTCATAACTTGATGTGGCATTTGTTGTTTATCTGCAGGGGCCTATCTCTCTCCAGGATTTCATTATCCAGTTTATGGGAAGATGTCAGGGAGAGAAGAGGCAGAGAAAGTCAATACCAGCCCTAGCATCAACACGAAAACCACCACTGAATCTAAAGCACTGGACTTGCTCCAGCAGCACGCCAACCAATATCGCAGCAAATCTCCTGCTGTAAGCCCCTTTTTGTTGTCATTTAAAAGTACTATGTTTTGAGGGGAACTGGGGGACACACTAGAGAACGGTCTTAAAATATAAATGGTTTTGGAACCCAGCTGTGATTTCTGGATGCTGGTTTATCCTAATACATAAAGAGTGGAATGTTCAAAGGTAAGATGGTTTCACATGTGAGGAAATAAAACTATTAAAGTGTGTATAGTATCACAAGGTTTTTTCTGTTGCAAAATCTATATCTTGCCTTCCCAGGAGGATGCTTATTTAGGTGGATATTTAAATTCATAGGAAGCAACTGGTGCAAAATATTTTGTGATGCAAGATATTTTAACGCACTGACATGGCAGAGTGAGTCACGTGGCTGAGGAATGGTGGCTGCACCTGCTCTCTTTCAGCCTTGACTCGCCATCCTGTCCCTGTAACTCCGCTAGGTAACACAAACGTGTATCTTCGTGAAACATGCTCTAGTGACACCACTGCCCCCCTTTCATCCCCGGCCCCCAGAACGACTGTTGTGAAGAGAGACGGAAGGTTGTGGTTCTTGGCAAGAAAGAAAAGTTTGGACTA
Source organism: Trachops cirrhosus (assembly GCA_028533065.1). NCBI lineage: Eukaryota > Metazoa > Chordata > Mammalia > Chiroptera > Phyllostomidae > Trachops > Trachops cirrhosus. The sequence continues at coordinate 113,486,194 of CM052540.1, forward strand.
AAATAAAATATAGGGTCTGATGAGAATGGTATGTGTTTTCGATGGAACAAAACAGGCAAAGATGGTTAAAGTTATGGGATAGATTCTCCCTGCAAAATGTGCATGAAATAGAAAAGCAATCAGAAGATTTGACTTGAAGAAATTTCTACAGCTACTTCTCTTCCTTGATCCACATTTTAAAGTTGTTTCTGGAAAGAAGTTGGGGTAGATTCTAAACCTACAATTATGAGTGAATAGAGAGAGAAGTCCTTTTCAGTCATTTGAGGAAAACACTGATGCTGCTTTTGGGTGGACCATTTCTTTAGTGTTGACTTAATTCCAGCAGAAACTGAAGCATTTTTTTTAGTTGATCTTCAATGACTAAGTAATTTGAAGTATCAGTGTTTACTTTTTAATCATTAACACATATTGCTGAAGGGGCAAAGGTGGTACTCTTACTACTTTTTTTCAGAGAATTAATGGGGAAATTACTCTTTTCCATTCCAGCCGGTGGAGAAGGCTACGGCTGAGCGGGAACGGGAAGCAGAAAGGGAGAGGGATCGCCACTCCCCCTTCGGCCAGCGGCACCTGCACACGCATCACCACACCCATGTTGGCATGGGTTACCCACTAATCCCTGGTCAATATGACCCTTTCCAAGGTCAGCAGTCTATCGTTATGGTGCCTTTCTTCATTCTGCTTTGGAAATCAGTTGCCCAAATTGCCTTTCACGTCTTAAAAGATAACTGAGCTTTGAGTTAACATTAGCCCTGGGCAGGACTTTTAACTCGAACTTCCTAGTATTTCCTAGTGGCAAAACTAAGGCTATCCCACATCTTTGTATTCTATTGAGACACAAAATTGCTACCACTTAATAATTGTCACTTGTTGATGTTATCTGCAGCTTACTGTTATCTCACAGACTGAGGGTGGCTGCCGGGTCTGGGGCAATAACTGTAACAATCAGAAGATCAGATAGCTACTTGAGGGAAATTGTGGGAGGAGGGAGGCAGGGTAGGAGGCCTTGGTGAATCTCCTTGTCCTGAATTTCTGTAGGCCTTTTAAGTTGCTCTTTTCCTATGGAAATAACAGAAGAAACGTAATCAGGCTCAACACTTTTTATAACCCCATTCAGGGACTCTTCACAGCCCTTTGCTGTTTTGACTCTTTCACGAAAGATGGAGGAACATCTTTTAAAACTCCAGACAATTGACATGCAGGGGCCTTCAGGGTGTTTCAGTTGAGCATGTGCCATTTTGTCATACCACTGTCACCTCACCGCAGGTGGGCCATAGCACCACCTCTACCAGCAGATTACCTGCTGGGATCTTGCTGTCTTAGCTCAGGCTGCCATAACGAAGTGCCACAGTCTCTATAGCTTTAAACAACAGGGATGTACCTTCTCATCGTTCTGGAGGCTGGGCGTCTCAGTCAGGGTGCCAGCATGGTCGGTTTCTGGTGGAAGCTCTTCCTGGCTGGTAGGCAGCAGCCACTGTGCTGTGCGCTCATCTGACCTCTTCTCTACATCTGGGCCGAGCCGGGCGGGGGGAGTTACTCTCTGATGTCTCCTCTTATAAAGACACAAATCCTGCTGGATCAGGGACCCACCTTTATGACCTCATTTAATCTTAATTACTTCCATAGTAGTCCTATCTCCAAATACAGCCACATTGGGGGTTATGGCTTCCAACCAGGAATATTGGAAGGACACAGTTCAGTCCATAGTGCTTGCCAAGTTTCCTCTTACTCTGCTTGCATGAATACAAGATGATACGTTCGAAGGTGCTTGCAGAAGTGGGAAATGCTATCCAGATGGGAAAGGGTCATTTTCATTTTTCAACTCACCTTACTTGGTGTCAGCTAGGGTGTTAAAGAGAGAACTTAAAGGACATAGAGGGAGAGAGTGATCATTCCTAGGTTTGTTTCCTCTATTTTTTCCAGAATTGGTTTCTGTAGAATTAAAAAGAATTTTCTGTTGGCAACCTCATGACATTTGGAGCTGCCACATGCTCTGACTGTTAACCTTTCTCTTGCACGGTAAAAGTTGAGGCTGTTTCTGAGTTTGGCATTGTGTCCCATCCTGGGGAAAGTGTTGAAGTGATCAGAGTTATTACCAAAGTATTGTATTCTAAGCAAATAGCATGTTGCTTCTATAATTCACTGTGACTTTTGATTCCTGTTGTTACCTGGTACCTATTATTTCTCCTGAGCTTCCTATTCAGGAATGCATGGAAACCATTTAGCACCATGCAGAGCTAGACAGACGGAATGCTGTATTCTCTTTGAATAGCTGTTAAGAAGACCACAGAGTATTTGATACAGGGATAGATATTGGTTGGTCCAAGGGGTTTGTACTCTGCTGCATGAAATATTCTGTGTGTGTTCAGGAAAGGACATATCACTGTCTGGCCTGCAGCCCTTCACCACTGGGCCTGTCTCTACTCTTATCTTTCTGAGTGTCACAGAAACTCTGCTTTTTTTTTCCCATTAGGCTTGACCTCTGCTGCCCTCGTTGCCTCTCAGCAGGTGGCTGCCCAGGCATCTGCATCAGGAATGTTTCCTGCACAAAGAAGGTAAACATTCTTTACATTTTGAATTAGTTTTTTAGATAGAGACATCTCAGTGGGTGGGAGGAAGCAAGTATAGGCATTTTAGACCAAAAACTTAGGGCCTGAGGATTTTATATTAGTGTTATAAATATGCTTTTATTCCACACTATGCTTTACATGCAACTTCTGTTCCATAAACTGCATTCTGTAGCTGTACGGTAGATTAGTATTTAATTGATAAGGTTTTTAAACAGTTGGAAAGTTTCTTAGATTATCCTCATAGCTCTGTTAAAATAATTCACTAAGGCTCCCTTTGTGTTATTATGTTTAGAAATAAACTCGCAAATAGGGAAGTTTATTTTCATAATGCTAAAGGTAATATTGGTTCTTCATTTTAATTATCCCTCAAGTGTTTTGAAAGGGAAAATAATATATTTTCACAATGTATATCATTACCCTTGTGTTCATTCACTTTCTTATGGAATTCAATTCCATGAATTGAATAGAACTAAAATAAACCTACTGGTCTTATGGTTTTCATATTTGCAGTGTCAAATGTGGATAGAACCCTATGCTAAGGTTGTCTTTTCTTTTGCAGAGAATAACAAGATTGGAAATGTACGTTGTCATGTGACTGGATCACATGGGGAAGCGCTTTATACAGACATCAGTTCCATGGTGTTAATTTGAAATGCCTTAATGGCAGGCAAAAACCAGTCATTTCATTTTTGTAAATTACAGATTTTATCACAGAGTAACAAATGTTGCTGTAATTAAACTTCTGTTTTATATATATATATACGTATACATATATGTATATATACATATATATATTCTTTACTTTTTGTATCAGTAACCAGGCTCGCACACACAGGGTCTGCTGCCAAGTTGCAAACCACTCAGTAAAGGAAATAAAAAATGTATTTGTCATGTTGAAAAGTGTTAGCCGCAAAAGGCTGCTTACTTTCTTTTCCTTTTCCTTTTAAATTGTAAATAAATAATGTTATGTATCAGTGTGCCTGAACCTTGCATATCCTTCATATATTTCCCGTAAGCCCCTCAGAAAGGCTAACTGTGATGATGACACTTGGTACAATTTAGATGTCTATTTGGTGGCTCCTGTTAAAGACGCATCAGTGTAAAAATGTTTCTGTAGTCACTGTTTGTACTTGTGTATTGTGGAAAAATACTTTTGGAAGGCATGGGGTTGCCAGTACCACAAAAAAACTGTGCTGTACATAATGTAAAGATTAAAATGGGGAAATAGTGAGCATCTGTGAATAATGAGGTGTCATTTTTTGATAATCTTGAATGGCAAATAACCCAATAGCCTGCATACCAGAGACATCTGTGATTGTTCTATTACTTGAATAGTCCTGCAGTCCTTTTTTTTTTTTTTAATGTTTACAATTATCCAGTTTTAGAAGAGAGAGACTTTAATGCCATTGCCTGGTTACTTGTTTTATGCTGTAATCTAGTTTATTTTATGTAAAATGTATATTGAATGCTTTCCTTTTTTATACCTGCCTTAAATAATTTGGCAATCAGAATTAAAAAGTTTTTTTTATAATGGCTTCTTGTCTGTCTCATGTTATTACCAGCTGGCTGATAGTGATTCTAATATTCAAAGAAGGATTTCCTAATATTGTGCATTTTCAGTGCATAAGATACAGTACACAGATAACTTTTCTTAAATGGTACACAGGTATGACAACCAAATAGTATATTTAATTCAGCAGATATATGCATATTTGCTGAGCATTTACTCCAAGCATGGAATATAATATTAACTGAAATAGGTAGATACAGGTTTCTTTGGTATGGAATGATATTCCACGGGTCTTGTGCCATATGGACAGTGATAAGATGTGTAAAAAGTGCCAGCTAGCCATTTATTTGACATGTCATTAAATTGTTTTACTAGAATATTTTATGCAAAATGTACAGAATTAACTGATTCCTCACTTGCTTTCTTCCTCCCTCCTTTCCTTCTAATAAATACTTTTGAACACCTACTTTATCTCAGGTCTTGTGAGATGCCAGGGTATAGCAGTGAGCAAAGCAGACAAAATTTCCTGTCTCAGAGTTTTCATTTTCTAGTAGGTGGGGTCGACATAAAATATATTAGTAATAAGCAGAGTATAGCAGTCCTCGAGTAACATTTTGTTGAACTTTTTTCATTATAATGTTGATCAGATGAACTCTTACTTAATTAGCCTGTGGCAAAATTGATTTCCCTATATGTTGTTTCACTTAAAATCACAGAACCTATTGTGGATGTTAAGTGAGCATTTCTTTTTTTTCTTTTTTTTTTTAAGCACTTCTTAATTACACATTAGATGGTTGGTAAATGCTATGGAGAATAACAAAGCATGGGTGTGGGCCCAGGTAACATGTTGGGGTTTGTAACTGAATGGAGTGGTGTGGGAGGCCTCACTGAAGGAGCCGAGGAAGCGGTAGGTGCACACGTCCAGGGGCCAAGCATCACAGTGAGAGGGAGAGCAAGAGCCCAAGCCTTAAAGGAGTGTGCTTCCTGTGTTTGGACTGAGTGATTTCAGTGCTTCATTCCAGCTGTAAGTTTTTAGGATTTTACTATAATTGCTACTGACAGTCTTACCGCTTGGCTTTCTAAAAAGTTCTTTAAGTTGACAAAATTTATCTTGGTATAATTTGCTTAGCTCCCCTACTTAGAGGGCTGTGCTTCACAAATGAATAGATCTCTGCAATCAGAAAGAAATGCTTCCTCTGGTTTTGGAAAACCACCGTGAAGTGTTTGCTTTTGCTGCATGCCTTGTGGGTCCAGTCCGTGTTCTTAATGCATTTCAGCAGGATGATCTTTCTCCCAATTCTCAGTGTGTTTTCTTTTGAATTTCATCCATGTTGTCATTTATAAAAATATTGTTTATGGTATTTCTTGTTACACATAAGAATATTTCACATACTTTCATCATTTTTTGTTATCAAATTTTTTCAGTTCTTACATCATATCCAGATGTGTCCTTGAAGACTTGATCTAATTGCTCTTATACCAGTTAAACAAGTATGTTTCTTCTGTTCAGAATATGGTTTCAAGTGTGTCTGTCGGTGTCCTACATGCTGACCCAACAATTCAATTGTTGAAACACAGGAACAGAACAAAGGTCAATATCCATCTCCACCAGCTGAAGTACTGTGTTTCTGTTGGTGGCTCAGCAATACTGTGGATTCCTGATGCCTTTCCTGCTTTTAGTAATAAGTATTTTGAAAAATCACATAGAAGCCAATCTTGCCTTTCAGCTGTAAAATGACTGTATGCTTACTGCATACCAGACTCACAATCACTTCCAGTGCGTGCCTAAATAGATAGGGTATGAACAGGGGCATTAGACCACGCTTAACCCTGCTACTATAACAAACAAGAGTGCTGATAAATATAGAGAGAGCTATGACCAAAAGGGCGATGCAATTTAAATACTGGTTCCCCCAAGACTTTACTGGAACAATATTCACAACTGGTTTACATTAATCACTAAATGAAGTTTTGTTTCTTCCCCTTACTGTTACGGTGTTTTTGCTGATGACAGCATGAATTGCCAAAGGCCGTAGCTTGTTTACGTTATGTGTGCCATTTCTGTAGCCGGGTACATAGTCAGTACTGAATAGTAAATTAAAGATTCCCAAAAGACAAGCATGCTTGGCTCCATTACATTACTATGATGAATCTGTCATTAATACAGTTCTAATTGTTTTACTTTTATAGACATAAAATCAGTCCCCTTAGCGACTAATAATAGGGTTTATTGATTTTACTAAACATTATTCATTCCAGGCCTGCTCCTATCAGCGTATTCTGAATGTATGCAAAGAGCCTGCAGTGATGATACAGTGCAAATTAACTTCATGGAGACGCAAGACTGAAGAGTTGTTTACAGCTGTAGTCCCATTGAATACAGAATGTTAAAACAAGGTAATAGGTGCCATATAGAACCACTTGTTCCTAGATTAGGATCTCTGATGGCTTCTTCATGGATGCTTGCCATTGCTGGTCTGCCCAGGTTATTAACAGTTGCAGAGTGAAAATGCTGGCTTTATGTATTCACTGGCTATGACCCTGATTTAGTGTGGTTTCAGCCCAAGAGTCTGGGAGTAACCAGAATGAATAGCTCTGATTGATACAGGATAAAACAGCAGTTTAAATGGTCACTACTGGTCATTTCATTCCCTCTCTGACTCTGAAAAAAGAGAAGACAGGCAAAGCCATTTATTATTGTTTTGTCACTAACCACAGTCATCCCTTCCCTGCTTCCTGCAGAAGCCTGGGTCATGAATGTTGTTTGCTTTCTGTTAACTTTAGGAGAGAAAACAGTGTGGCCCTTCATCAGCAGTGCTTTTGTCATGGATTCTTAAAAAAATTTCTTAACAAAATCAGTATCTAAAGCAGAGGTTCCCAACCTCTGCACTATTGACATATTGGACCAGTAAATTCTTGGTTGGGGTGGAGGAGGAGTGCAGTCCTGTGCACTGTGGGATGTTGTAGCCGGTCTCCACCCAGCAGATGCCAGTGACAGCTTCTAACCACAGCCCCCTCTCCAAGTGGTGCCTGCCAACTGGTCATGAAATTCAGATCTCCTGCTTGGCCTGTGTCCCACAAGGAATGGCTGATTTCCCTTGTTCTATGTTGCTTTAGAAGATAAGTAGGCCACCAATGGCTCCTGGTAACCCCATGGAAATAAAATATAATGGGGACGTTCATTTGACCAACATGGATAAAGTTGAACAGAATCTAGCTTTTTAAAAAGAATTGGATGGACCAGATTTTAACATAATAATTAGTAGTTTTGGCAGATTGAAAATGAATTCAATCTGCCCTGGCTGGTGTGGCTCAGTGGATGGAGTGCTGGTCTGCGAACTGAGGGGTTGCTGGTTCCATTCAGGTCAGGGCGAGTCCTCAGTGGGGGGTGCTTGAAAGGCAACCACACATTGATGTTTCCCTCTTTCTCCCTCCCTCCCCCTCTCTCTGGAAATAAATAAATAAAATCTAAAAAAAAAGATAATTCAAATCTAAAAACCATGTTGTGGGGACAAATTTATCTCACAATGTCTCAATTAGTACAATATGATTTGTTTTACTAAAAATCCTCACATAGCTTTCTAAAATGCATTTTATTTTTCTTTGGAATGAAGGTTTTCAAGTTGGAAAACCTGGAACAAGGTCATTGATAAGTGAGCTGCTGGGATTGAACTTAGACTTTCTTCTAGCAGGGAGTGCCATTCGATTCGTGTACAGGAGTAAACTTGGGAGCTTCTCAGATACACTCTGTATTTCCATTAGACATTTGAAAATAAAATGACAGGAAGCACAACAAACTTGGAGATTCACAGCACATAGATCTCCGGGCCGTCATGAACACAAGGCACTGACAGAGCTCATGGGCAAGTGCAGGTTCAGAGTCCAGGTTCATGGTCTGATCACCCTGGCCAGGCCCTGGCCTGCCTCTTGTCATCCGCTACCTGGAATTGGTAAGCAGGTGGAGGCGGAACAAAACTTATCTGTATAAACCTAAGAAATGTCCAAACCTGTAGAGGATGTAAGAGTTTGCTTAATCCACACCAATGGAATGTACTGGTGTGCCAGATCTCATCCTCTGGAGAATAAGTTTGCAGCTTCTTTTATGCATTTGAAATTAAAAAGGCAACAGGAGGAAGATTACGTGGAGGTGGGAGAAAGCAAGGTAGGGATTGGATTACAGGATAGTTAAGACTATGTGCTCTCTTGAGGGTTGTTACTTCTGAAAAGAGGCAGTTCAAAGGTGTGGTAACCTAGATGCACAGAAACCATGGACAGGGCTTGCTTAAGGCAAAGATAAACCTTTTACTAAAAAGTTATATGCCTGGGGCAGTGACTACCCACCACTGACCTGTCCAGTTAGGAATTTATGATCAGATCACCCTGTGAAGTTACTTTCCCTTTTTTCAGTCCACACCTGGGTGTGTAACAGAAATGGCGAATCGCTGCAGCTCTCCAGCTCAGCCCAGCTCTCCAGGTGGGTACTAAAAATACATCAAAGTTGACACGCAAAATGAAGCCTGTTTGACATCCTTGAAGGAAACACTTCTTGAGGAATGGTATCACAACCTTATATTTCTTTTTCAAGGGGTATCAGAATCCCTTCATTTTCAAGTTAGGAGACATAACACGGCACCATTGTTCCCACTATTAGAAAATTTTGATGTTATTTTACTTACCTTCAGCATTTCACAAACAACTGTTATTCCTTTAGTCAAGAAAATTGGGGAACCAGAATCATTATTTATTGACTCATCTTTCTATTAATTTATGGAGGTTTTTACTTCCTTCTTTTTTGACTTCTTTGATTACAGCCCCTTTTACATTCTGCCTCCCTCTTATGGTGATACTGGATAGAATAGGCCAGGATAATCTCCTCATTTCAGGGTCAGCTGATTAGCAATCAATTCCATCTGCAATCTCAATTTCCCTTTGCCAGGTAACCTAGCGTATTCACAGGTTCTAGGGATTAGGAAATGGACATCTTTGGGGGGTTGTTATTCTGCCTAGCATACCACCTGACTCAATTTCCTTTCTGCCCGGGCAGTAGTAATCACACAGTAATAATAGCAGCTAGCATTTATATAGTGTTTATTATGCGCTAGACACTGTTCCTAAACACTTTGCATATAACAACTCATTTAATTCTCACAACAATGGGATTACTATTCCTATTTTAGAGCTGACAAAGCTGAAGCAGTGAAGTGGTTAGGAAAATGACCTCTGTTCCTGCGCTCACCCCGCTGTGTAGGTGAGGGGCAGGCTGCATAACCCCTGTGCTACCCTGCTTCAGAAAGAGACTGTAAACTCCCTGGGTAATGAGCAAGACCTAGCCAGCTTTCCTTTGCTAAAGTATTTATTACTGAGGAGGGGCAAATGAGGGAAATATAGTTTATATCCCTAGGTTTTATGAAACAAAACCCCCATGTAGCCATTCCTGGAGTTGGACATCAATCCAGACCCAGGAAACTGAGCCAGGAGGGTCCTCAGCACATTGCTGGCAGAAGTTGCTGGAAGACTTACTTTTAAGAGGTTGTCATAGTAGTCATTGCCACCTCTGCCACATACGTCTGACAGAAGCTTAGAGCACAAGAGCTGGGCTTGATGGGAACTGGTGCGTGGGTGTCAGGGACTAACAAGGAAACTGGATGCTCTTGTGATTCTGGAAGAGACTACCACGGAGTTGAACAAAGCATTGTTCATGTGTTCTGTGACAGGGTCTCAAGTTTGGACTCGGGTATCTCTGCGTGGTGTCATAGTGCCAGAAGAAGACGTTCAAGCCACGACGTTAAACTCACTTTTTATGACCAGATCCTTTTCTAGTTCATTTTGTGTGCCCCGAAGGGGGTGGGGGAAGATGTGTGAAACATTTATTTGCAAAATGTAAACATTTAAATTATATTTCAATTTCTGTGACCCTGTATTAGAATTACTTCTTTATTTTAATATAAAGGAAGCCTAAAAAAAGTAACCTAGATTTGTTTGTTTGTTTGTTCTGCCTCTGAGAGGACTTTGTTCCAGATAATATGTACTGACAACAAGATATGCTGTTTGATTAAACAATTCTTCCTAATATGGGCTTCAGTGGGCAGTGGCTCAAGGCCCCCTGAGCCTCGTGCAATCCATTAAAGAACTTAGGTTGAAAACAGAAGGTGGTCCCATCTCCCCATCACTCTCCAGAGAAGGTGGCTCAGCTGCCCACCCCATCCTCCTGGGTCAGATTCCCATCTTCCAGGGTCTGTCTCAGGTGGCGATCGGCAGGCAGGGGGAAGAGGGGCACAATTCCCAGCATCACAGGGATGGCCTCTCAGCATGATGATCGTGGAGAGGGACAGCCTATCTAACAGTGTTGTTGCAAAGTTAGGAGTTTTCAGCTGCATATAACAGACACCATGACTTAAACTGCCTTTAACCACAGGGAAATGTATTCCATTACATGAAGCCAAGAACAGTGTGACTTCCAGACACAGTCCCTCCATGCTGCTGATTCTGCTTCTCTGAAACACTCTTCACTTTGTCCTCCTGTTCCTTCATGTTACGGCCACAGGAGTTCCAGGAGCCCCATCCAGAGACACCAATGTCCACGGGACAGGGCTGAGTGTTTTCATGTCTTTCTCTCGGGAGGGAAGAGACCTTTCTTGGACACCTCCGACAGACAACCCTCCTATCTCCTAGGCCATAACCAGGCCACTCCTGAACCATCATGGGCAAGAAGAGGAGATGGCTGTGACTGCCCTGCTAACAGAGGTGAGATTGTCCCTCGGCCACACATGAGAGGGGTGGATCATGCATTCTGTTAGGGAAAAAGAAGGGGTGGGATGATGTTTTGCTGCCTGAGAATAAACCTTGAGGTCAATGAGACTTGGGAAATTCTCCTGGCATACTCTCAACTTCTCCTGAGGTATAAGTCTGCATATCGGCTGGGGTGTGGGAAGCAGGCAGTTTGTTTGCTCTTAGAACTCAGAGAGCCCCTCCATAGTAACTGACTCTCCCATAGAGAATCTGGTGATTGGCAGAATTACGGTGAGGAGGTACTCCTTGAGGAGACAGAGAAACCACACTTTAGCCCAGGGTCATTGACTTAAAGTTACAGAGAGCTTTAAGTTGACCCCAAGCTGCTGTGGCTCAGAAGATTGAGCCCTGGCCTGCAAACCAGGGGTTGCCTGGTTCTATTCCCGATCAGGGCACATGCCTGGGCCAGGTCCCCAGTTGGGGGCATGCAAGAGGCAACCAATTGATGTTTCTGACACTGATGTTTCTCTCCTCTTTCTATCTCCCTTGCCCCCTCTCTCTAAAAATAAATAAAATCTTTGAAAAGAAAAAAAAGTTTTAAGTTGAAGAAGAGCATTGACCAGACTGCTTAAGTGGGAGGGGAGAGAAGAGGTGACTCCTTGGAGTTCAGGGCATTGCGGGGCAGTGGGGGCAGAGCAGTGGGTAGGGAAGAAGATAAAGGAATGGCCCCATGTCCTGCCTCCCCATCAACCTTTCCTGGGTTCCCATATGCACAGGACTAGTGTGCCGGGGGAGGATGGAAAATTCAGTGGCCCTGTGTAGTGGTCCCTGACTTGGAGAGAGGTGGGCTAGAGCCCCACCTACCTGGTCTAGTGAGAAATACTTCCAGTGGGATTAAAATCTTTTGAAAGAAGGGATTCCAAATTCGTTCGGGAAACATTCCCGGAGTGTCTACTAAAGGCCAGGTGTTTCTGGGGTCAGAGCACCTAGACCGTGCACTCACAGCCCTTCTAGACAGAGTGGGCGGCCCTCCCCTCTGTGGCTCAGCCACGTGTCTGTGCAGAGCTGGGCAAAGCAGAGCCCTGCAGACCTGTGCTGATGGGGAAGATCTGATATACAGACGAGCGCTCACTTTGGGGACTCTGTGACCATAGCTCATAAACCTCCAGGCCTGAAGTGCTCAGCCTCTGAAATCCCCAGGTGCCTGTGTGTCGGCTGCCTCTAAACCCCCGTCCTTTCCTTCAGTGACAAGATATGCAAAGACAGACAATAAAAGATGGGTTTTATGACAACAGGTTGGGTGACTAGACTAGACTGTCTCCCATCAGGGCTGCCTCCGAGCAGAGGCCAAAGAGGGATGAGTCATGGAGAGGCCACCAGTGGCACTTCCAGGAGGCCCTCTGACCACAGCACTGTGAGCTCGGCCATACGGGCCACTGGGGAGTGGCAGATGTGCCCAGAGACAGAAAGCTTTGGTGACTCATTTAAGCCCCCTACTTGGATTCTGTTAAGTGTCTTAGTGAGCAGCAGAGTCAGAGGCAAAAATTGCCACATAGCAGAGAAAAGAAGTCCCAGGGCCTCTTCATGGCCAGCCTGTACGTGGTTTCTATCTTGAGAGCCCTCACACTGAGCAGTGCAGCTTCTAGAAACCCCGTGTGACAGTCTAGGGGAACCAGATACGTTCCTGTGACTGACTCTGGTGTGTGAAGTGTACTGAGGGCATGGAGGTGGCCAAGCAGCGTCCCCAAGATCAGATAAAGAGACTTACTTTTCACATCTGGTGTTGGGAACTGAAGAATTGGTGCTTAAATATGAATGTGATATCCTCCTGGAAGGTCAAGTATCTCTAACTTTGTCCTGCTCCATGTAAGTGACTCCACAGACCTCTGAGGCTTCCTCTGGATACTTAGCAAGCTCAGCTGTGTGCTTCCTGCTAGCAAATGTCACCAGGCCTTAGTCAAGGAGTTCTAAGTTGTAAATAACTTAGAAACCTGTTCAAACTAACCTCAGCAAAATAGGAGGATTTAATGCAAGGCAGAGAGAACTTAAGGGAGCAAGGGTGGGAAGTGCATACAAGCTTCAAGACGGCTGGCACTGGGACCTGTGAGGTTTTCAGGTGCTCACTGTCTCCCCCTCATCACAGCCTCTTCTCTCTGCTCTTTCTCCTCTTCTGTCTCAGTCTTTCTCCTCTCTTTCCATGGGCTCTCTCTGATTCTAGAAGCACATGGACAGCCTTGACTGGCAGTACTGTCTGGCATTTCTAATTCCAAATTCCCGGGAGAGAAGATCAAAGTGGCCCAGCTTGAGTCCGGTGAGCCAGCGACGTACTGCAGTTTAGAATGAACTTGGGGCTGAGGAATGGGAACAGATTGCTAAATTACCTCCTAGGTTTGGCTCTTTTTGGCCACCCCTACATCACTGCCATCTAACAGGAACAGAAGTGCATTCAAATCAACTTAGTTACAAAGAGGATTTATTGATAGCTTATGAGTCAGTCTTTTAACATCCAAGGAGAGGAAGGGCATGGGCAGATCATGGTGATGGTATCTGGAAAACCCCTAAATCTCTTGTGAGTGTCACGTAATCTCTTACCCCTGTTTCTTTTGGTGCAAGTGCCCCATTCTCTTGCTTCTATCGACAGACTGTTTCTACATCTTCATGGTTCCTTTTATTAAAGGTGGCTTGGGATTACTAGGGAGGTCACTCTGTCTCATTTTCCACCATCATTTAATTGACATTTTGATTCCCATTCCAAATGTCTATGCTAAGGGCCATGGATTTCTGTCTCTACAGCCGAACGTGGCTGGCCAGATGTGGGAGAGGTGGGGTAGCATCAGATAGCTAGAACCCAGGACTGGCCCCTCTAGAGGCAGATTCTCAAAGACAGGAGGTGAGTCAATGATATCCCTACTGTGTCCTGACGTGACATTCACTCACTCGTTGGACGAATATTGAGTGCCTGTTTTAGACTAAAAGCTGTTCTGGATGCCGGGGATAGAATAGGAAAGACAAGAGGTCAAACCCCGCCGTCATGGAGTCTATATTCTACTGGTTGGGAATGACCATAAACAGATACACCCACAAATGTATAACGTCAAGTTCTAGAGACAAATTAAAGTCTAGCAAAGAGGATATAGCTAGGGAGAAGGGGAAATTTCCATTTCTGTGGTAAATAAATAAATATGGAAATATATAAATATATATATTTGGTTTTTGTCTAGGTTCCTGCCACAAAGCCCCTAAACCTTGGAATTGTCTAAGTGATAGCAGTGTCTTTTGTTATTCTTAATGAGTCCCCTTTGCCCAAACCTGAATTATACTGATGAAGAGATGCTTGGAAGGCTTCTAGGTAACTTCAGGATGAGGCCACTCTCCATAGAAGCCAACCACAGGATCAGAGGGTTGGAACTTGGGAAGAAGTACTGGAGATTAAGTTCAATTGCCAGTGGCCAATGATTTAACAAATCATGAATATGAATGAAACTTTGATAACTTTTCAACAACAGTCAGGCAGCTTCTGGGTTGGTGAGCACATCAGTGTGCTGGGAAGATGGCGTGCATGGGAAGGGCATGAATGCTCTGGACCAGGCCTCCCCCATAGCATGTCCTGTGCATCTCTTCCATTGGGTTGTTCCTGAATTGTATCCTTAGGATCAAAATATAATCACAAGTATAATACCTTCCTAATTTCTATGAATCATTCTAGCACATTATCAAACCTGAGGGGGATTGTGGGACCCTCCAGATTTGTAGTTCGCTGAAAGAAGTACAGGCAGCCTGAGGACCCCACATGTGGCTGGCATCTGAATTTGGAGCAGTTTTGTGGGACTGAATCCTTAACCTATGGGGTCTGTGCTAACTCCAGGTAGTATCAGATATGAATTGAACTATAGGACACCCAGTGGGTATTGGAGAATTGTTGTTGGAAAATTACATAATTTTATATAGGAGGTTCAGGGAAGAGTCACCCAAATGAAATGGAGGAGCAAATCATGTAGATGTCTGGAGGAATAACACTTCAGACAGAGGGAAGAACAGTGCAAAGGTCCTGAGGTATTAATGTGCTTGAGTATTTAAGGGAGAGCAAGGGGAAGAGTGTGGCTGGAGCACAAGTAAGGAGCAGAATGGTAGGTAAGGTGAGTGTGAACACAGCCTGGCAATGGTAGCCTCCAAGTTCACAGCCAGGCGAGCTATCCCATAGTGAGGACAGAAAGCTCACAGATTTTAGGTGCACAAATCACACAGTTTACTGAAGCAACTTAAACTAAAGCATAGAGTTAGAAGCCAGTGGAAAGACATGGAGTAGATTAATACACTTAGGCTGCGGTACAAGCAAATGGAAGGGCCACACCATTTGAACTCTGTTACACATGTTCATTCATCTTGTCTGTCTCTGTGGTGCATCAGCCTTCCCTACTGATGGTGAGGTTATGAGGGCCAGAGATGAGGGCGAGGAAGATGGAAGGTGCTTGGTGTCAGCTCGTGCTCACTCTGTTGGAGAGCCTGGGCGAGAGCTGTGGTGTTGGCTTGATGAGCAGCTGTGGGCTTTATTTGCATGGCCAGGACAGAGGCCGTTGGGGCTTTGCATAATTGTTACCAGTGAGTGGCTGCAGTAAGACGTCATGGATATTGAGTGCTTTGTGTCCTAATGTATATTTAGTAGATAATGAATTTTCAGTGCTTCATGTGTCTTATGTATATTTAGTGATCATGAATATTTAGTATTTAGTTGGTTCTCCTGTTCCTTTCTATCTAGGTTCACACGTGTACTCTCTACTTGCTTTATCTGTCTACCATATCTCCCAGGTAAATAATTTAATTATTTGTGCTTAACACATCTAATGATTTGCATCACTCTTGTTTATTTTCTTGTCTTCTGTGCTATCATGGAATAAAGTCCAAGAGATGAATGTGTGTTTTGGGGTGGAGAGGTGGTTTATTATTAAGGTCTTATAAGCTGTTGTTAAGACTTTATTTTTCTCTGAAGGGGAACAAGAACCTGTCTGTTTAGATAAGCCTAGAACTCCATCACACGTATGGAAGATTTTAGGAAAGGCAGGAGGTAAGAAAAATTATAAAAGCAGGTGCCAACAGATTCTTTGTAGAAAGATATAATTTAAAAGGTGCTGAGAATATGGAATGTGGGTTATTCAGGGGAATAACAGATATTAATTTCACTTGTTTGCCTACTGGCTATTTTGCTTTTATCATGGTGGCAAGGGGACAATGATGGGCAGGACGAGGCAGCCACCCCAGGAGAAGAAGGGATGATGCACAGGAGTCTAGAGCATAGATATAGCCCGCTCTGCAAGGGTGTTTAGTAGAAGTTTGCAAGGTGGGAGACATAGCATTATCTTTAAGATTGAGAGGTACCCCTGCTTTTAACTAATCCATCAGTCTTTGCGATCAGCTTGATTTGCCTTCCCAAAATGCCTTATTCCAGTCATTCCTTACATATTTCCTTTTGCTCATTAGAATAGATTTCAAGTGATACAGTATACTATATACTTAATTATACAGTAAATTACAATAAATATAAATCCTGAAAAGGAAATTACTTTGTGTGTTTATATTTTGGGCAAGCAGTGCCAAGTTTGCCTCTAACGTATTTCTAACAGTGCTGTACCTTAACCCAAAACCTCATCATCACTTAACCTTTGTCGCACTGATAGGTAAAAAATACATGAATTATATACTTGATTACCCCATTTCTGAAATTTGGGTTAGCTGGGGCAGAATACTAGCATATTTGCCACTTTGATAAAAGTGTTGTAGTATTTGTTAATAAAGCAAAAGGGTATAGCAATTGTATATCATCCTTAAAAGTTAATTTAAGCTCCACTGAAAAAATTATTTAAAAACGATCCTGTGGAATATAATTGGTTTCACTTTTTGAGGAGTCTCTCTTGTTAAAAAGAATCTGGGGATTATTTCTCTCA
The DNA here is from genome assembly GCA_028533065.1 of Trachops cirrhosus. Taxonomy (NCBI): domain Eukaryota; kingdom Metazoa; phylum Chordata; class Mammalia; order Chiroptera; family Phyllostomidae; genus Trachops; species Trachops cirrhosus. Next base: position 113,502,939 of record CM052540.1, read on the forward strand.
TGTTCCTATAATGCAGAACTCACAATTGCTTATTTACTTTTAAACTAAAGAATATGTTCTTAAAAAAATATATATACAACAAATGAAATTAGTTTACTATTAATATTTTCAAAAAGTAAAATTAATACATGAAGACATAAAAGTAATTTCATCTTTATTTGTAATAAAACATTGCTTAACCAGCAAATGTAGTATTTTATTGTTGTGAATATACTTGGACACATTGATTAACCACATGGACAAAAAAATGACGTGGAATCCAACATAAATCCTTAAAAACAAAGTAATTTCTAGAAGAATGCATGAAAACATTGATAATTTATTTATATTCTTAGAGTGGAACTGATGCATCGGTCCATAGCATCAAATTCAGAAGCCATAAGGAAAAAGATAAATAGTTTGATTACATCAAAAATTTTAAAGTTGCATCTGAGGAGTAACATCATAAATAAAGTCAAATGACAAGAAACTGGAGTGCATATTTGCAAAAGACACCTCAGGCAAAAGGCCAATTTTTATAATCAAATTATTTTTTAAAAGCATTGAGCCAGCACCCTCATAGAAAAGATAAAGAATGTGAAGAACTAGTTAACAGGAAAAAAACACAATGATAGAAATATGAAAAGATGGTCATATAACAATGGGGTTTTTTTACCTATCAGTGCGACAAAGGTTAAGTGATGATGAGGTTTTGGGTTAAGGTACAGCACTGTTAGAAATACGTTAGAGGCAAACTTGGCACTGCTTGCCCAAAATATAAACACACAAAGTAATTTTCTTTTTAGGATTTTAGCCTACAGCCAATCTCACTCAGTTGTACAAGGACACTACAAAATGTTCATGGCGTCATTTTAAACAACTGAAAGCTAAAACGTCCAACAGGGTGGTCTAGTAATGGCAGGGCCACAACAAACTGCTTTGAGAAGGATGAAATTAGTCTTTCTGTGCTCACAGCTCTGGTGGCCACAGCATACTCTTAGCAAAGGAAGGTGCTGGACATTAGGTATAAAGTATAGAAGTATAACCTTATATCTATGACTAAATGAGTGCATATTTATATTCAAATGTGTGTGTCTGGGTGTGTTGTATGTTAACCGTGTTTACCTATGATGAATGGGAAGTGAGAAGTGTCCTATAGGAGGAAAGATTTTATTTTTAAAAAGAATTGTGAAATGTTTGATTTTTTAAAAAGATGGTGGGCACGAACCACTTTAAAAATAAACTGTCGTTTCTCTTACCAAGAATGTGTGGCGTATCTGTCTCTGTGTCTATCTCATCTCTGTTTCTCTTCCTATCTCTTCACTATCTCTACTTAATTCATCTCTTTAATTAATTTTAAAAATGCATGTATTAGATTCAGGAAGAATGCTTATTAGCTAGTTATCACATCTTTCACAGTGATGGTAACTGCTCTGAATTTTACTATACAAAGTTTGTCCTTGGCTATTTGTGGATAGTATTTTATTTTAACATAGCATCACGTGCATATTGTACAAGCTTAATCAGGAAAGTGATTGAATGGAATAGCAAACAAATAAATGTCTTTATTAATATTAGGTTAAGTTCCCTCCTACCATACTTAATATCTCAGAGTTAAAAGTAGAATATACTGATTGTGAAGAAGTCTATACAAAGTTCTTTTAATAGAGGTTGGATCTCATTTTGAAATAATAGGGAATTTTATCATTTTAAGAAACTGAGCTATGATGAACAAGGAGAAGGAGGAGGACTCATCTGCATTCGGTTACCATTTTGAAAAAGGTATGTAGGGCCCTTGGGGACAGAGGATATACCATGGCTTAGATGTTTGGCAAGAAACGAATTTAGTGGGGAGGGGAGTTAAGGTGAGTTAATGACCAGAGTAACAGAAAGGCTTCCATTTCTACTTTTTCCTGCTTAGCATCTAGGGACAGGCAGTAACTACTGGCACCAAAATCTGTACACATGCTTATGATAGCTCTGAAAGTAAAACAATTATATTTTTAGTTCATATACTCCTGTATATTTATTTGTCAGTAGAGACAAGTCTACTTTTAAAAATATTGCATTTGCCTGTAATGCCTTTATCCACTCTTTCATTTCAAGCTTTCTGAATTATCTGTTTTAGTTGTATCTCTTTTATGGAAAATAGATACTGGTTTTTGCATGAAATCTAATCTGATAATCTATTTCTTTTAATAGCTAAGCTTAGCTCATTTTTATTTATGGCTATGAACACAAGTATATTTGTTTTCGTTATGTCATATTATTTTATGTTACCTTTTCTTTTTACTTAACATTGTAATTCTTGTGGTATTTGGGAAGGTTTGTATTTTTGTTCAAATATTTTATATTTTTGTATGAATATTTTATATAACTCTTTTGTATTATATAAAGGTATAACATTCATACAAGGGCTACTTCATACTAAGGCTGCCACAGGCAAAGGCTACCATTATGTGATAGGTCCAGTCACCATCATCAGTGATCAAATGATGTTCTCTTCTTTCTCCCTCTACTTCTCCTCCTTCAACTTTAGTATCATCTTTTTATTGTCACTTTTGTAGTGCTAATTATGTTTTCGCTTCCACCGCTTGTTTTCTCAATATTGAAAACTTTCTTTTGTTTTCATCCTCACCTATTTTCTACCTCCTACTTTCTCCTCTCAATTTTTATTTTATTATTTTTAAAACACATGTTATATAAAAATATTTTCCAGACTTAAAAAATTGTAAATGACTTGATCTTTTTGCCTACCAATTCAAAGAATAGTTTTTCAATCTTAAAACTAATCTTAAACTAATAGCTTTATTAGTTTATGTCTTAAAGTTGGTTGTTCTGGTTTAATTTTCCTTTTACATGATATGCCTTTTGAATATATAGAAAAAAGTGTTCATATTTTAGTACAGTTTTATCTATTTTTTAAAATATATTTTATTGATTATGCTATTACTGTTGTCCCATTTTTTCCTCCCCTTTATCCCCCTACACCCTGTACCCCCCTCCCACCAACATTCCCCCACCTTAGTTCATGTCCATGGGTCATACATATAAGTTCTTTGGCTTCTCCATTTCCCATGCTATTCTTAACCTCCTCCTGTCTATTTGGTACCTACCATTTATGCTTCTTATTCCCTGTACCTTTTCCCCCACTCCCCCCACACCCTCTCCCCACTGATGACCCTCCATGTGATCTCCATTTCTGTGAATCTGTTTCTGTTCTAGTTGTTTTCTTAGCTCATTTTTGTTTTTGTTTTTTTAGGTTCAGTTGTTCATAGTTGTGGTTTTGTTGTCATTTTATTATTCCTACTTTTTATCTTCTTCTTTTTCTTAGATAAGTCCCTTTAACATTTCATGTAATAAGGCTTGGTGATGATGAACTCCTTTAACTTGACCTTACCTGGGAAGCACTTTATCTGCCCTTCCATTTTAAATGATAGCTTTGCTGTATAGAGTAATCTTGGATGTAGGTCCTTTCCTTTCAGGACTTGGAATACTTCTTTCCAGCCCCTGCATGCCTGCAAGGTTTCTTTTGAGAAATCAGCTGGCAGTCTGATGGGAACTCCTTTGTAGGTAACTGTCTCCTTTTCTCTTGCTGCTTTTAAGATTCTCTCTTTATCTTTAATCTTGGCTAATGTAATTATGATGTGCCTTGGTGTGTGCTTCCTTGGGTCCAACTTTTCTGGGACTCTCTGAGCTTCCTGGACTTCCTAGAAGTCTATTTCCTTTGACAGATTAGGGAAGTTCTCCTTCATTATGTCTTCAAATAAGTTTTCAATTTCTTACTCTTCTCCTTCTCCTTCTGGCACCCCTATAATTCGGATGTTGGAGCATTTAAGGTCGTCCCGGAGGTTCCTAAGCTTCTCCTTGTTTTTTTGAATTCTTGTTTCTTCATTCTGTTCTGGTTGAATGTTTACTTCTTCCTTCTGCTCCAAACTGTTGATTTGAGTCCTGATTTCCTTCCCTTCACTGTTGTTTCCCTTTATTGCACTTTTCATAGCCTTCACTTTTTCCTCTATTTTGGGACCATACTCAGCATATTGTGTGAGCATCCTGATTACCAGTGTTTTGAAATGTGCATCTGATAGGCTGGTTATCTCTTCAGGGCTTTGTTGTATTTTCTCTGGAGCTTTTGTCCATTCTTTCATTTGGGCCATTTTTTTTTTGTCTTGGTGGGCCTGTTACGTAGTAAGGGGCAGAGCCTTAGGTGTTCGTCAGGGTGGGACAACCCACTAGCCGTGTTGTGACGCTGTATGACAGGGAGGGATCTGAGAGGGAACAATGCTGCTTGCTTGACTCCCAGCCAGCTTTCAGTCACTTTCCCCACTTCTCCCAAGCAAATTGGGCCCCTCTGGTGCTGATTCCTGGGTGAGTGGGTTTGTGTACATTCTAGGACCCTGTGGGTCTCTCCAAAGAACTCTCCCGTGAGGCTGGGAGTTTCTCCTCCTGCCTCAGCTCCCACAGGTTTTTTCAGTCAAAGGTTTTGAGGCTTTATTTCTCCACACTAGAATCCTGGGTTGTGTGGTCTGTCTCACTCCCCAGTTTTTCCTCCCAGTTTATCCGCATGTGAATGTGGGACCGCCTGCTCCACCAGCTGCCGCCACCTTGCCATGAGTCCTCTCTGCCCCAGCTGCCCCTCTCCGCCCCTCCTACCAGTCTGGATGAATGTTTCTTCCTTAATTCCTTGGTTGTTGGACTTCCATACAGTTCAATTTTCTGGCAGGTCTGGTTATTTTTTATTTTTCAATTTGCTGTTGTCATTTTGGATGTGTGAGGAGGCACAGTGTATCTACCTATACCTCCATTTTGTCTGGAAGTCCTCTTTTTTAGTACAGTTTGATTACTGATTATTTAAAAATACTTGCTCTATCTGATTTTCCCTTCTTAAGGATTCCAATTATGTCTGTGTTGGATAAGCTTTGATATCATTAGATAAATTTTGTCTTTTTTGAAATTATTATCTTCCAAATTCTTTTAAAATTTTTTCTTATGTTATTAGCTTATTTTATTTCTATCTTTAATACTTCTTTTTGGTTTTTCTGCTGTTTCTATTTCCTCCTTTGCTCCTTCCACTAAAGAAATAATTAATTTCTTTTTTTTTGTATTTCTTTCCAAAGTTCTGCCAGCACATATTTTACCCTCCCTTCAGTGTTTAGTCTCCTCTGCCCTGCGTTCTTGTATATTTTTATTTTGTAGTCTCCCTTTATGGAGTTAACTTTTATTATTTTTTAAAAATATAATGGTAAAATTTGTCATGAAAAACTTCACCTACTCTATGGCAATATTTTTCTGAGTGTTTTCTTTTAATCTGTTCATACATTTTGATGCTTTAATATTTTTTTACAATTTTGTGCTAATTATGTTTTGCAGGTTTAATTGGGTTAGATTTTCCTAGGCCATTTGTTTATAGGATATTTTGTTAGTGGTGGGAAGTAGGGCAAGATGAAATTCTAGGCTTCGTAACTCAAGATTCTTTCCTTTGCAGCCTTAGAGACACTTTATTTCAATATATTCCCTCTGTTGTGCACTCGGCTTCCTTGTCCTCTCTGGACCTAGCAGCCTGATATTAGCTTTCTCAAATCCCAGCTTTGTCAGAGCATCACCTTCTTTCACTTCCTAGTGGATCCCTTCCATTCTAGGTGTGTTTGGGCTTATGCTTGTTGAAACCTGCTGCCCGCTTGGGCCCTTTCAGCCCTTCTTGGCCCTCTCTGTTGCTTCCAGGACAGCTTCTTTCCAGGCTCTGCTTGGTCTCAGCTGTCTGAGGCAGCAATAGTAATAATAGTGTTTGTAGTAATCTCGGTCGGTATCCAAGTTAAAAAAAATTTTTTGTTCCTACTCATGGTTGCTTAATACAGTTTCCAGAAAAAGCAGAGAAATTCAGAATCAAATTGTCACTTTGTTTAAACCAGAAGTCCTTATTCTCATAATTTAGACATTTTTATATTGATTATATAGTTTTTCATTGCACAAATCATATATAACTAAATGATTATTTTAAGGAAAAAAGAAGAGGAAAGGAAATAAAAGTTCCCTTATTCCTCCTCCCAACTCTTAAAAAATGACCATGTTTCATTGGTTGATATGTATCCTTCTAGATACTTCTGTATGTATGTGTATGAAATTAATACTATATATTTTCAAATTCATACCTTTAAACTTGTCCTTGGTTAATTCTCAGTTTTTTCTGCTTTCGGTTTCCTTATCCTATCCTGCCATTAACTTCATTTTTATTCTATAGCTGCAGGACTTATGAATAAATTGCTTTAAAATGATTGGTCCTAAAATACAATTTCTTCTATCTTTAAGGACAAAATCTTCAACAAAAACTGAACATTATGATAGTGGTGATTTCTCATTTATTTTATCTAAACTTTAATGTAAATTCTTTCTAAATCTGAAAGTGAGGACTGAAGTCATGTTCCCTCCTCCATCCCTCTTTCTTTCTCTCTGTCTTTGATTTTTATTCTTAGCACTTTCTAAGATCCCACCCTGCAAATGCAGGATAAGACCTCTTTCTAGGAAGATTGCTCTAGAGAGTACTTTTTTTTTTTTTTTTGCTAAGAGTGTCTGTTTTTTTCCCTGAAGTGCAGTTAACTTTTTAATTGTGAGAGTGATTTTATGTACCCTAATTCACATTTCCGAGGAAAACTTTATACAATATTTTGTTTTAGGTAGTCACTTAATGTTTAAAGAACTTATCTTCCTGACCATAGCCATGAAAAAGTTTGCCTTATTATGTATAATTTTTTCCTCCTTAGTAGTCACACATAGTCCTACATGAAATGAGAAGATCAAAGAAACTCTATTTTTTGGCAGTCTGTGTCTTCATGCTGAGTCCCTAAATTAAACTCACTACACATCCTTGCCCCAGAACACTCATTTTCTTGTGCCAAATAAAGAAAGACAGACATCACTCTTGTGGCCAGTGTGTTAGTCATTCAACTGAAAGGTTGGTCCTCAACAATCTGTCATTTGGACAAAATAGTCATTTGGCACAGTTGGGACTTTCAGAGTTCATTCATCCACAACAAGGACTACGAATAGCTGCCTAAGGGAAAATCCCTCACAAATGGAATTGCTTGGGGAAAGGGGAAAAAAAGAATGAAAGAAAAAGTAAGCCTAAAACTGTTGCTCTTGGATATGAGATGCAGATTCTTCTAAAAGTGTCTTTTACTTCAGAAAGATTTCCTGGTTTCCAAGTTATCAGCCAGGCTCTGGGATGTACCAACCCTCCTGAAATAGGCAATATTTCATATGGCATGATCACATATGCATTTTTCTGGAGAAAAAGATCTTTAGTTTTAATTAAATCCCAAAGATACAAATGAAAGAAGTTTAAGAAGTCTTACTAAGCATGCTAATAGATTACTACAACTTTGTTCCTTAGTGTTGTGGTCCTTTGTTGTTCCTGCCTGGCATCTATTTCCCCTCTTTGGCGAGTGGCTGACCCTCAGTGTTCCTTTGGGGGACCCTGTCCCCCGACTCACAGTCCAGGTGGAGCACAGGGCTCAGGGGAGGGTGGTCACATACCCTGCCCTGTGACTGGTTTAGAGTGGGCGAGCAGCCAGGTCTGAGAATTTGCTGCAACTGCTGGGAAAAAAGCTCTTTTCAGTAGAGTTGCTGACCAGATAGACTGTAAACCTGGGTCTGACAGAGGCCTCCATGTGCTGAGGGCTTTCCTGAATGTGAAGCTAACAGAAAATAAAGTTGAGCCAAGAGATGGAGGGAAACAGTCATGATACTGTCTTGAACCTCTGAATCCAGTGGTGTCTAAAGCAGTCTCCTTCTGTTATCTGAACCAATAAGCCGTCCCCCACTCCTTCACTTGTTTGTTTACTTGATGAGTTTGAGTTACGAGTTTGTCTCTTGAGTGATGAAGACTCATGGCTGGCTGACATCTCCACGTTGCATATACATACGGTTTTTGAGTACATATGGGAATAGCCTCTGTACAATTTGGTGTGCATGGCAATATATGAGGAGTCATTCAGGAATGAAAGTGACCATTTTGCATATTTAAATCTGTTGGCATGAAATACTTTTTAGTAAATTTAACTATAGTTGGTTTATAATATTATTTTAATGATATTAGTGTCAGGTGTACAATATAATGGTTCAACAGTTTTGTGTCTTGAACAATGTGATCAGCCCAGTAATTCTAGTAATCATTTGCCATAATAACCTAAGAAGACAACTCTTTGTTACTCTTAACATGTAATATAGCTTATACTTTGTTTTCAGCCTACCAGCTTTTCTCCTTAAAAAAAAAATGCCTTCCTGCTAAAAATGACTCTTCTGTTCATTGAGCTTTGTCTGCTGTTTTTACTGGGCAGACTGGATGGCCCTATTGCACCCTGGGACCCAAAGAGGAGAGCAGCATAAACAGGACCAACGGGGGGGCACCCACCTGTGGCCTCACGATTTTTCTTATTTCATGTGTTGACAGGTAAGAAAGAGAGCTTAACTCCATGAAGTTAGGAGAGGGAGCAAAGACTCATTTTGAAAAATCTGCTCATAGTTCTAACAAAGTGGATTCTCTTATCTAAGGTTCAGTCACAACAAAGGGAAAATTCTTACATATGCTCAAGTGCTTTTCCAGCTTTTGAAAAATCAATACCATATTCCCACTAATGTTTGCTTGTATAAAATATTGACTGTAGATACATTCCTTTTGGTCCTTACATAAAAATATCTTAATGGTCAGATGGCTTCTAATTGTTTCCCCTCTCCTCTCACAGAAAGAGTAATGAAAGGACAGCTGAAAGCAGACCTATATAGTTATTTTTTAACTGGCACTAACAAATTTCACCAATTACAGAGTCCATTCTGTAAGCAATGAATGTGTGGCTCCCAATTAATCTAGTGCACCTCCAGGCAAGGTCTAAATCAGCTGGATACAGCTAAAGCAATTTGCACACAGCTAAAAGCAAATTGGAAAATAAGTGTTCTACTCCGCTGCCTATCTTTCCAAGCCAAAGACACAATCAGTATTCTGGCAGCAGCCCTCTGTCATGTTATTTGCAGCTATCAATTTTAATTATAACAATTATTGATTAGTTAGGAAAGTGAATAATCTGAAGCTCATATAAATGACTCTGCTGCTTTGGGTCTCCTTCCTGCCTCTCAGGAGGAGGTGTTGCTCTGAGTCCTTAAAGATTCTACCTGTATGTCTCGAAGGTTCCTTCTCAGTCCCCTCCCTCCCAGCTCCAATCTTAGTTTTTTGACTTGGCCTAAGGACTGCTCTGACCTGAAATAAAGCTTAATGAGCATCTTAGTTCTAATCAGAAAATTCAGAGACAAAGAAAAGGTAGCTCTATTTTGAAGATTTGGAATTCATTAAACTGTTTTTGTTCAGATAGGCAAAAAAGGGAGAAAAATTCAATAAGGAGAAAGGAAGATGGAAGTATAAGAAAGAAAAGAAAAATGGTCATTATGTTGTCAGACTGAGCAAGTAAGACAATATAGTGGTTTACTGAAGAAAACAGTGGAATTTTGAGTTAAAAGGCAGGAAAGAATCTTTGCTTTGAGATTATTGCCACACTTATTAACTTTGTGATTTTAGGGAAACCAAATAATATCACTGAAGCTTTGTTTTCTAATTTGCACAATGGGATGAGACTAACACGGTGAGGATAATACTTTTTTCAGTAGGTAGTTTTATTTTTTCGAGGTGGAAAAGATTGGGAGAGGGGAGGCAATTAAATGACATACTCTTAATAAAGCATTCTGCAAGATGGTTATAAATGTTCAGCTCTCCCCAGTTCTATCATATTTGTTGAATTAGCCACGTTCTCCTCTGACTCAATTTTGTCCTGTCAGTTTCTGCGTGAAGGAAACCCCAGAGAGGTAAGCAGATATGGAGATGATAGATATGACCATAAATAAATTCATCTCTCATTTTATGAAATAGATGCATGCTAGCAAATTTGTCTATAAAGTGAATTTCTGCAAAGCAAATCCCATTTCCCTATTGATGTCTATTATAAAATCAGGTATATATTCATGGAAAAGAATTTCCCAAGAGACTAAGTCAAAAATTGTTATAGGACAGCAGCAGTTACTTTGAAGTGTGTTCAGAATTTTGAAGTATTTGGCATGATTTTCCCAACTCTGGGATTCATCTGGAACCTATCTTTGTAGAAAAGGTTGGACAGTAACAAAAAACCATCAAGGGCTATGGGAACTCAGTTCCCCTTCTCCTCTGGTCTAAATGTTTACAGAGTCTGCGGATGGAGTTATAATAATGCATGTTGCTAGTGGTGGTATCATGAAGATTAGTTTTTTTCTATAGATTCGTTAGAAATAATTTCAAATTATGTGGGGTGTACAAATCCACTTTTATTTTTCTCTCACTCTAATTTAGGGAAAGTCATGGCTTACTTAGTTTGCTCTGTATCAGAGGATATGATTAAAAAAATAAGTAATTGCTAGCAAGTGTCACCATATTTGAGGGGTATCTATTTATTATTCTGGTAAACAAATAAAACATTGGAGTAAAAAATCTGCTTTGTGGCATGAATAGGAATCTGAACTATTCTAGAGTTATTTTGTCAAGCATCCTGTTTGGTCGGTTGTGCAGTATTAGTCATATTGGGCATTTTTGAGAGTATCAGGTTCTTTCCTAAAGGACCCCATTGCACTTCTGCTTTTGAATATTTGTTTTAACAGGTAGAACACACAGTACTGCAACTTAATTGTTGGTACTTAAAACGCTTTAGGGATTGACCATATTTTAATCCATTGAAATTCTTTCTATGAGTAGAATCAGCACAAAAATTTCTTAATTTAATAAAAGATGAATTAGCTGTACTTGGATCAGAAGTGTCCTCGGGTTATAGCTACATTTCAAACTCAGATGTCTTTCACCATTGAACGTGGAGTGATTTGAGGGAATCCCTCAGACAGTGTCTGTATTAGAACTCAAAGTGTGAGACAGGACACAATGCTCAGTAAGAGTGGCATGAGATTATCATTAGAAACACTCTGGTTAGACCTCAAATCTATGCTTCTTGGATTTTTGTCTCTGGATAAGTTATTTAACCTGAATAGGTAGCAATTCTCTTCTGTATAAGGTGGAGATAAAACAAAATGGGTGTTAAAGAGAATTAAATAAGATAGTGAATTACAAAGTGCATAATCATTTTTCAATCAACATTTTTCTATCTTTTCCATTTCTTTTCTTACTTCAGAGTACCACCAAGAAGTGCATGAGGTAACCAGGATCCCTCAACTGCTAAATGAAATACAGTTACAAACCTCTAACTTTTCTGTATACATAATCATTCTAGAAATAAACAAAAAATTGAGCTGGGATAAGTTCATTATTTAGAAAGTCTAAATTCTTTATTACAAAGAGAGCCTTTATCTAACCAAACACCTTTGAAATCCTAAGCTTCAGTCCACACACTTTCAGCAATCTTTTACAGAATCACAGAATCTCCAAGTTAGAAGAAATTTTAAGTATTACCTGGTCTTATTGTCCACCTATTGTTTTAATCTCCTTTATCTTGCAGTTCGGTCCTATCTGAACCAAAGCAGGGAATGGACTCTGGGGGAAGGGGTGGGATGTCACTGGAGTAGAATTTCACCTGTGGAGCACAAGTGGTGGGCTACACCCAGGTGACCTTCTTAAATATGTTTCTTCTGGAGTGGGCCTAGACCATTTGCTGCCCTTGACTTTCTGTCCTTGGGTTTATTTTCATCCTAATGTTGATTTGTAAAACTACAGGGGTCTCATCAGCAGGAATGACATGGGCTATCTGGGACTTGGCAACCTCATGGTGGAGATAACCTCGGGACAGTGAGTCATTGGGAGGTACCCCCTTCAAATCATACAATGTATTTATTTTCTGCCTGTTGGTAAGATCAGTGGGCCAGTGTTCACGTGCACCAGAAACAGAGAATGTCTCTCAACTTACATGATTACTCAATGCAACTGGAATGCTTTAGCATAAGATTGAAATAACCCAGTTAAGGCTGATTCTTATCACATGAACTTCTTGATGCCTCAGCTGTTCAAGGTTACTAAAAAGAAAAAGCCAGTACAACTGCATCATGTTTAAATCTGGCACCCTTTTAAGTGGCTGTGAACAGGAAGGGCAGGCCTGCTGGATGAACCTCTCTGACAGGGGAACCTGGGGGTTGTCCTTCTTATCAACACAGAGCTTGGCTTTTTGAGAAGCAAATAGCCGAGCAGCAGGATAAGGCTTCCTTAAAAAATACCAGTCACAGCTACAGAAAATCTATGTGCAGAAGAGTTCAAACCGCTTCTGTGAGAGTGAAAAGGACAAATTATTCAGAGAAGTGGATTCCCAGAGGGACGGACTGAACTATTCCATGTGCCAAAACCACACCACAGGACTTCAGGTGCCTGGTCTACCCAGCCATGACTGGACCACAGGAAGAGAAATTCAGAAAGTATTAATTCAATCTTTTCTTGGTTTTCCAAGATGCTATGATTGTTTATGTAATGTTTACTCAGGTTGAAAAAAGTTGACACAAAATATTTTTGTTTTCTTTATGCAGCATCGAGTGCTTATTTCACTGAAGGCACTGTACTCACTGATCGGTTGTCTCATTTAGTAAGTGCGCCTCTCACACGTCATGCATCAGTTCCAATCCCCAGCTGTATCCTTGCACTTAACAGATGACTGGAGACACTCTTAGTCATTAACCATTGATCTGGCTGCTACGTGGAAGACTTTAGTAAGAGGATAGAGGCTAGTGGAGGTGAACTCTTTCAGTTGTCTTCATCTTTTTACCCTTTTTCTTTCCTCAGTTCTACCTTTAAGAAAGAAGGTCTTTTTCCTTTTTGCCAAGTTGGCTCATTCTTATTCTCTGGCTCCTCAACCTCCATGGGGTCTTTATCCTCTTTTGGTATATACTGCCAGCCCTGCGTCCTTTCCTTCTCACACAGATATGGTCAGCTCAAGCCTTCATTATCCTAAAAAAATATGAATTGCTCCACCCTTTTACCCTCTGAGGTGTAATGCTGTCTTCTGTCTCTTCACCATCAAACTTCTGGGGTTTTCTGTTATCTTTGCCTCTTCTTCCTCACCAGAGGAAATGTTAGCATTTTGTAATTTGGTGTATTTCCTCCTCTTCCAAGAATGTGTCTCTGAGTGGAGCCTTGTGATTGATGGGCTAAATGGCACTGCCCTGAAGCACATGCCCTTGGTCATCTGCCACCTCCTCAACCCTCTCCTCCCTTGGCTTCTGACACCTGTTCTAATTGTAGTTCTCACCTTTGTGCTTTGAATTCTTCTGTCTCTTTTGTGGCTCCTTCTGTCTCTTTTGTGCCCCTTTTGCCTTCAAATACAGATTTTTCTTTAGGCCACTTCAGTCTTTTGGCTTTCCTTCAGGTTTCTTTCAACCTTAAGTCTTCTTCCAAACCTGCATTTCTATTAATGACCCCCTTTCTTATATTTCTAACTATCTACTGATGACAGCCAGGTATCAATCTGGATGACCCTGTCAGTCTTAAACTTAATAAATTAAGAACCCAAATCCTCTTTCCTCCTACTAAATCAGGTTCTTTTCCTGGGCGCCCTGTGCCTTTCCAGTGTGCTACCTACCACACACACTCAAACCTTGGAGTCTTGTTAACACCTTCTCTTAACTATTTGGGACCTTGTTACTTCTACTCTGCAATTTCTCTTAAATACACACACCCCTTACTTTCTTGTCATCACCATAGTTCAGGTTCTCATTTCTTGTTTTTATCAAAATTGCTTCCTGAATCATGTCTCTGCTTCCTAGTTCTCTTGCTCCAAGGCACTTCATATGTTACAGTGGAAATATTATACTACAATAGATATATACTAAAGTATATTTCTCTATATACTCAGCAGATATCCTCCTACTAGAAATTATCAGGTATTGGTAGTTTGTGGGTTAATAAAAAAAATGTCATTGAAACAGGGCATCATGAATAATGATACACACACCATAAACATTTTTGTAATTTCAAACATATAAATACACATTAATCTTACTACCTTTGGGGCCATTGATACATGTTTTGCATCATCTTTGTTTTTTTTGCATGAACATCTTAAGTGCATGATTCCTTTTTTTTTTTTTTTTTTTTTTAGTGGAACACAAATTAAAGTTTTTGAAGCAATTTAAGAAGAAGAGCTCCTAAATTTTTATGTTATTCCCACCAATCATTTACAATTTTCTCACCCATACCTAATATAATGACATTAAAAAAACTCCAGGAGAAAGTACAAATCTTTTTTCTTCTGCCACTTTTATCAGTTTATTTTAAATAGTAAATAAGTTCTGTAATCGTGATAACAAAGACTGTTTGTGTAAATTGGTTTAGGAGCAAGCACAACTTACTCTCAGCACGTACACAGTGCAAGTGATGGGAGCACAGGGCCTCGGTTATTCTGTCTAGAGAGGAGCCCACTGGTGACTCGATGAGCCATCTGTGTGCGGTGGCCAAGAATCAAGGCTCGGAAAGATCAGCCAGTCTGGGAATTTTGCTATTTGGGGGTCAGTTAACAGAGCATCCACTGTATTGTCAAATTACCTGGAGTGAGATAGCTTTGTTTCTGAAATTCTAAAGAATGCCACTAACAGTCTGTAGAGATACCTGACCTCATGGGAACCTTACTTTGAGGTGGGGGGAGCATTGTTGGACTCATACCTTGTCCCCACACCCATAACTTCGGCCTTGGCAGAGACAGCTGCTAGTGTCACATTCAGCTACAGCATCTTTTCGAAGGTTTTTTGACGGAGACTTTTAAAAACACTTGTGCAACACAACCCCTCCCCCCAAAAAAATCAAAATGCAGACATTTATACACATCTGATTTTAATACAGAATTTCCATAGCAACTTATTGCTCACTGTTTAATGTTCAGTAACTTTGAAGCCAATCTGCCCATAAAACAATTGGGTAATGCTCAAATTTAGGTGATAGGAACCTTGTGCACATACAAAATATTATGATCTTGAGCCTTTCAATCTCCCGTGAATTAATGCTTCCTCTGGGAACTGATGTCATATTACCTAACTAGAATCACTCCTGGAGAGCAAAAATAATTCAGTGAGGAAAAAAAATCAAGTGTACTAATCCATGGATTAAAATATAATTTAGAAAACTCTGACTTAGTTCACCTGTGAAATGGCTTTCACTGACGCTCATCCTTTATGAGTACTGGCACTGCCCAAAACCAGAATTACTTCCCTTTAACACTTCAAAATTTATCACTAAGCCCAAAGCCAGCCCAACACCATCTTGAGATTCTTGAAAACTGTTTTCCTTCTAAATTCAAGCTCACTCATTTAACACGTTTCCAGAGGTCCTTGGACTAGTGGATAATGGGAGATTCACCTTTCATTGATATGCAGAAAGTGGGCTCTGTGAATTCTTGTAAGGCCCTTAAACTAGTCCTGGAAAAGCTGCCTTGGCTTATCCCCTGGACCTGTGTCAGTGTGTTGTCACAGGGACTTCAGAAACATTTTACAATGCAGTCCTGACTCTGGTGCACGGATGACTTATTTTTCCGAAAGGAAAGAAGGCCGGCATTACTATGTAAGCAGAGGAAGTTGACATGATCTCATTCGTGGGCCTTTCTTCTGTTTGTGTCAGGGGGACCCGCCTCTGCAGAATAGCAAGCCTTTTTCTCCGGCCACACATGGTTGTCTGCTTCATTTTCCTCATTCTTAACCTTTGCCTTCTCCTTAGAATGAAGTGTGAAATGCTGCCCAGACTCTGCATTCTTTCTGAATATCTTCCTCACAATAGTCAGGAAGAGCAGGGTTAAAAGATGTTTGTACACCCAGAAAATAACTCCAGTGTACAGCACCAGGTCTAAACAGCTACCTCCAATGGGAAGAAGTTAAACAGAAAAATGAGATCAGAAAAAAATACTGGTTTCTGTCTTGTACAACCTACCTGGTAGCAACCTAGTTAAATGCTGCCTAATTTAAGTTAATGGTTAAAATATCTTGTAAATGATAACAGTCCCCAAAGCAAAACTTTCATTTAATAGTACTAATTGCCTTTGAATCAGCCCCCCTAAAACTGTTTTAATCAAAGCAGCACATTAATTATTGAATAATATTTAAATCCTTACGAAGTAATAATTTAATTTGCTATATTTTATATGGTGATGCTTTATTTTCCTATTCTTTTAGTTGCTTTCCATCTTGTAGAATTATGAAGACTTCTATAGATAAGATGATTCTCAGATATGTAGAGCCAGTACTTTGACTATTTTAAATACACATTCTATTATGCTATTCACAAGACATTTAAGAAGGTCTTTATCATGGTCTCAGTTGTGATCAGAAAACATTTTTACCAGTTTCCTCAAAAAGAAAATGAAATAGCTCCATTGCTAAATGCATGGTGATAATGTCAGATGGTGAGTGAGCAGTGATCTTTATCTGTAGTATTCTATTCCTGAACTTCCTTTTCCCCATTCCCAAGAGAGAAGAAAGAAGTAGGAAACCAAACTCAATATATGCACTTGAGAATAGAGTATGGAGGGCGTTGTTTGATGACCTGTATGTTAGAACTGCAATTCAATGAAATGAAATGTCATACATGTAGAGGTCTGTCCAGAAAAAGTCCAGCTATTGTTAATTAAATGCAAATGGTCTGCACAACATCAATGTAACCTGGCAGCCAAGGAGAGTGGCCTGGAGTGCACATGTGTGAACAATGATGACTTCACTGTACTAGTTGGTGGAGTCAGTAGACACCATTGAGTGAGTGTACTGTGTGGCCATCACATTCAAAATGACAGCGAGTAGAATAACAAGTCTGCATCAAATTTTGCATTAAGCTTAAACATTCCTCTGTGGAAAATATTTGGATGATTTAGAAGGCTGCAGCTATGGGCAACTGGTGATTGGCAGCTTCATCACAACTGGCCCACTTATGCATCATGTCCCATGCAGAGTTTTTTTGGCAAAACATCAAATCACCAAGGTGACTTAGCCCCACCACAGCCCAGATTTGGTGCCCTGTGACTTCTGGCTTTTCCCAAAACTAAAATCACCTTTGAAAGGGAAAGATTTCAGACAGTCAACGAGATTCAGGAAAATATGATGGGGCAGCTGATGGCAAATGGGAGAACTATGTGAGGTCCCAAGGTGCCTAGTTTGAAGGGGACTGAGGCATCACTGTCCTGTGTACAATGTTTCTTGTATCTTCTTCAATAAACGCTTCTGTTTTTCATAGTACATGGCTGGATACTTTCTGGACAGACTTCATTCATCCTTCCTTTTCTCTGTTCTGTCTTTATTGTGCCATCATACGGGAGCTAAAGAGGACAAAATCAGTGTGGAACTCATTTTTCATTCTAATCTATGTGGCTTTGGCAACTTAAAGTCGTCTGGAAACCTGCGCAGCACTCTGAGGCTCGGGGATTGCTCAGGAGAGAAACCCCTCGGGGCCACTTGCTTCTTTCTTCACCTGCTGTCTTTGAAGGGAACAGGTCTCTTTTAGAGACCTGTTTTTAATCCATTTTTCCTTTATTACTTAAAAACATACAAGCACTTTGTAAGACAAAATAGAGGACAAACCCATCTTCTTTAATAAAATTATCCCAACACAAGTGCTATTATTGTTTGTTTTGTCTATTGTAATGCAGTCTCCTTTCTTTGAATTTTTTTACATAGTTTGTAATCATGGTATATGGTTTGGGTCTTTCTTTTTTCACAATTAACCTAGAACTGTTGCATATTTCGGCATAGTCCTCATAATTTTTATTTGAAAGAACTGTACAGTAGTTCAAGAAGTAGATGGCCCATCTTTCACTTAAGAATTCCTCCTAGGTTTTTTCAAATTTAAGTTTCTGTTTATTTTCTTTCACAGCTATGAGCAACACTATAATAATCATATTAATTTATACCGCTACCTCTATTTTTGAAAATGTCTTTAGACTAGAGACCCAGAGATGGATATATCAGGTCAATGATATGAATGTTGCAGGGCTCTTTTTAAAAAACGTATTTATTTATTTTTAGGGAGGGAGAAAGAGAGGGCCAGAAACATTAATCGGTTGTGGGATTTGAACCAGCAACCTTTCGTTTTGTGAGACAACACCCATCCCACTGAGTCACGCCAGTCAGGGCTCAGAGCTCTTAATACACATGTCAAATTGCTCTCCTAAAGGACTGTGTCAACTTATACTGCAGCAATTATGAATGAAAATTTCCATTTCAGTGCAGTTTAGCTCACATTCTTTATGTCTGTGCTATCTGCTGCCTCCGGGAAGAACCAGACAAATACACCAGCCTGTTTTATGCTCTGTGAGGAAAAGAATATTGGTTTCAAGAATCAGCTTCAAGTGATTACTAGGAGAAACAATTGACATCTTTCTCTGATAAGGTAAATTGGAGACCACATTGTGCCTAGGTTCGTACTATTTAAATTCTTAGTCTTTGTTATATTTCTATTGCTTCATGTTTTATAGGTATGTGCTATTTTATTCATAAAGATATTTTGATAAAGTTATATTTTTACAGGAAAGTTATTCAAGTGTGGCAGCATGTGTCAGATTCTGACTCAGCTGATTATATCATTCCCTGCTCAGAGCCTCTGTAGATTCCATTACTTATAAAATAAGTTCTGAATTCTCTGTTCTGACATTTCAAGGCCTTCGCTCCTGGGCTGCAAACTTCCTTCCATTCTTATCTCTCATTACAAGTTCTCTACACCCCAATTAATCAGTGGTACTTGCTGTTCCGTAAATAGTCCTCGCTGTTCTTGCTTATACTCTATCCTGCTCCCGCCAAGGCTGCTTCTTCCTGTGGAAATTATATTCAGTTTTCGAGGTGTTTAAGGTCACACCCGTCCACAGCCTCCCCTGATTTCTGGCATGCTTCTCCTCCCAAAAGCCTATAATTGCTTACAACTCTAGACCATATTAAATTTGGGTTGTTGCTGTTTTTGTTACTCAAAAAAAATTCATTTCAGCCAATGATTTACTTTACCTACTTTTTTTTTTTGCATTTTTTACTAGCTTTGGTGAGATATGACTGACAAATAAAAATTGCATATATTTAAAGTAAACAATGTGATGACTTGATATTTGAATACATGCTGAAATGTTCACCACAATTAAGCTAATTAACATGTCCGTCACCTCACATAGGTACCTAGGCCATGGTAAATGTGTTGCTTTTCTCTTAAAGCATTTATCGTACTCTGTCTCATGGTACTGTGAATTTGTCAAATCCCATGAAGTTATAGTATTTTTGAGGACAGGAAAACATTTATTTGCTCATTCACAGTATTTACCAATGTGTCTTACATATAGTATTACATATAATATTAATAAATATTTGTTTAATTAAAGTGTTCAGTTGAGCTTAAAAGACCCTAATTACTATCATCCACCATTTAGTAGCGGCTAGCAATACACAAACAGAAAATCTGGAGGAAGTAACCATATGTCTAAGGTCATATGGTAACTGATATAATTCAGACCATCAGGTATTCTTAGATCTTTAGGTACCTTCTGAATCATCAAAAATAAAACGATATTAGACTCTTACAAGCAGAAAAGTAACTTCAATTAGGGTGTTTGTTGTCAAGATTCACAAAAAAAGATTAGATATGGCCCTGTTGGACACTGCACGGCCAGGGCTACTAGAGAACTAGACTGTCAGCTCTGTTGGCCTCGTGCCCTGTCCCCTCAGCACAGGTGTCCATCTGTTCCTTTTGACTCTGGAATTTTTCTATTATGGTCAGATAATGGTCATCCAGCTTCTGCTCGTCTTTGCTGCCATTGCTCTTGTCAAGACTGACTTTGTCGTTCCAGTGGAAGATTTGACTGGTCAATCTGCACCTACCAGTGCCCTCCAGCCATCTAGGGGTTGTAACCCAGAGCTTACACACCGAGGTCCCACCCGTGTGCAGGGAACTCGGTCCAGCCAGTCTTGTTGGGATAGATGTGATAACTGTGTAAATTCTGGCCACTTTTATTATTTTTGTTAATAAGGAATTGTACATGTGATTGACAGAGCATTATATCTTTTTAAACAGGATTAGTATTTTGATGTTAAATTGTTTTCTAATTTTGTAAGGTTGGTGATGCATATGTTCTATGTAAACTCTATTAACTTGAATTTTATGGCAGTCAGAGCATTATTCAATTATAATAGATGTTAGTGGATACTTGGCTTAATAATTGCTAATTTTATTAAGCACTTACCATTGCAAATATATTGCTTTAATCCTCATAAATACCCTGTAAGGTATTTTTATCCCCATTTCACAGATAAAGAAACTAAGGCTCAGAGAGGTTCATTAACCTGTCTAAAGCCACATGATTAAGTCATTGAACCAGAATGTAAACTTAAGTTGGTCAGATCTCGAAGCCTGTACTTGAACCACTCTCAAGCATAGACAATGTAGAGTTTGGATTATTTAACCACCATTTTTCTCTAAGTAGGACACACATCAGGGTTTTATGTAAGTTTTAACTTCACATTTCAAGGTGAGTTTGGCTATTTTGCAAGGGAAATCAAGAGTAGCCAGGCTGAAGGAGCACATCCCGAACTTCAGCATTGTCAATATTCCTGCTCATTCCACCGTGAACGTTTTCCCCCCACCCTTCACATTTCTATTCTCAAATATTAGGAAATGACCCAGAACGCCTCATCAATGAGAAAGAATGTGCACCGTGCTGTGACGGAGCTTTATACTAAAGGGCTTTCAAGAGGGAGTTAACTCAGTGGCGAAGCAACCGTGCTGCATTTTTAATAGCTTTCCTGAGGACTGCATGCTGCTCAAGCATTTCTGTTGCCTTCATCAATATACACAAAACACTGAAGCAATGAACTTAAATTTGCTAAACTTAAAGCTTTTTGCAGAAGAAAAAACACAACATAGTCTGACTTTTTCCTTTAGAAACTAAACTGGAGTTCACAATTGCACATCTAATTCAATTATCCTTTTAAAATCTCACTATAGTTTCTCCTACAATGCCATACTCCTTTTAACTGGAATTTCAGGTTTCTCTGTCCTGTTTCCCCGGATTTGCAAAGCAGCAAAATCAGCCAGTTTACATTCAAGATGTTTTGATTCTTTTCTCAGGCTCTTGCCAGTGTACTTAACACAGAATGATTAAAAGCTGTGTGTTCTGTTAGAACTGTTATAGTGTTTAAACAAGGAAGTCTGTGTTTGTTTAAGAGAATGGGGAAATGGTTATCTTGACAGATTAGACTGAAAAAACAGGACAGCCACAGTCTAGCACAGATGTCCACATTTGCCACTTGGCTGGCTTTTTGAGGTATTCTAAACAAAACTTGCTTGTGCACTGGTGCCTGTGCTCTGCTTGACACCTGACTGAGGAATGTGATTAAGAACGGCTGCCAGGGCCTGCGTGTCTCTGTGGGCAAATGTTCCCAGGTCTGAAATTTCTCAGAGTCTGTTTAACTGTGTCATAATTAAACTAATGGAACACAAGAGGAATTTCTCTAACTGGCTTAAAGACCCCGTTCAAATGCGATTTCATCTGACATCACATGCAGTTCCTGTGGCTTCTCTGCAAAATTGAAATGAAGCGGAGCAGAAGCTGTGGGGATTACCACATTAATCAATCTCTTCCAAATGTGATCTCAAAAACGGGATGAAACATCAGGGGCAGCTGTGGTTAAGTAGAAATAGTGAGGGGTGAAAATTCAGGAAACCTTCCCCTTCCTAGCTGTTGGAGCTTGGTCCACTGAACCCTGTTGAGGCAATGCAGCTGTTGTAGATGACGCTGCTCAAGTGTCGTGAGCCCATCCTCTGTGCCAGGCACTGCTGCAGGCTCCACACAGCATATCACGTCCTCCTCAAAAGAGCCCTAGAAGGTGGGTACAATCAGCCGTGTCATTTCCTAGGGAAGCTCAGGAAGGCTAAGCACTTTGCTCAAAGTCATAGCTGGTCTGGAGCACGCTAGCTAGGATGGTTGAACCTGGTCTGACTAGTAAGCTGTAATGGGTCTCGGCTTTCTTAGGCAATGGGGTCTTCAGAGTGGCCTCCACCCTTGAAATCAACACTTGTGAAATCTGAACATATCAACATTGTTTTAAATATGCCTACATATGCATTAAGAAAGATGAAAACTCACCCTTGGTTGGTTATGATCATAGGTCTGACTAGTTGTTTATGTCTGTTGCCTGCTTGCATAGTTTGCCATAAATATTCCTATAAACTTCTTTTATCATGAACTTTATGTAGATCTAGAACAGCCTCATTTAAGCAGTATTTGCTAAATCAGCTCTTGAAAGCTTAAAACTCTGGCATGTGTGGTTTTGACTTTTACTGAGGAAAACTTCAAAATATAGAGCATAACTTAGGACTTTAGGATATACTTGTTATGTCATATAAGCAACTGCCAATTTAACTCTATTACTGTTAGCAGATACTTCATTTTATAATATGGGTGATATTTGAGTGCAACTGATCTGAATTTAGTTTATTCTAACGCAGCTTTCTTGGTAACAAAGAAAGGTTTCCATGGCTTTATTTTAAATGAGATTTTGATTTATCCCTAACATATTCACATGTGGTATGTGAATATATTTTCCAAAAGTCATTCATACATAGTTTTTATTGAAAATATAAAATACAAAATATCAAAGTAGCTGGTGACAGTCCACTTCTGCCCTGGCTGTTTTGTCAATGATGGTGGGGTTACCCTGGTCTTTGGGAGGCCAGGCAGGATTTTGACCATGGATCCTGCTGGCCTCATCCTTAGAGATCACCTGGACTCTTCCACTAATTCGAGTCTGAGAGGTTAGTTTAGAAAATTAAGTCTGTACCAATTTTGATGTATCTGTACATATGAATTAGATAAAAATATTAAGTAATCAACTTCTTATGCTGTTGTTTAAATGATTTATAGCATTGTATCTTTCTTAGTTCTTATAATCTTGACCTGAAGACAGTTTGGATGACTTCTCTCTAGCTTCCTTGCCATAATCCTCCTTTGCTCCTGGACTTAACCCTGCTCCCTTGGGGATCTCATGCCTAAGATTTGGAATAATCTTTCACTCTGCACCACTCTTTTTTCTCCTAGCAGTTCTTTCTAGAATAAATCTCTTGGAATTCTAACCTCAACCATCAATCTCCCCTGGATCCTTATCAAATGATAACAAAGTTTATCCAATGCAGTGTTGTTTACCACAAAAATAAGAGTCTGCTTCTCCATAAATAGAAACCTATTGTTTTATCTTATCTCTTCTAGAATGAAAGAATTGAAAGATCAGAGTCACTTGTTTATCCCCCTGCTGATAGATTGTCTGGCAATTGATATTATTAGATAACAAAGGAATTTCAGTATAATTATTTCTTAGGTACATTCCTGGCAGCATGTCACGTGATTTCCCTGTTCTGATTTCCCCAGGAATTCCTAAGTCCAGGAATTTAGATTAGTTTCTGTGAACATTTAAGAACACCAAATTGTGTTGAATGAACCTTTCTGACCTGTCATCTCCACTTTGTATATAGCTCAAAGGTAAACAGATCATAATGAGCTTGGATATGTTGAGTCATGTGTATGTCTTTGGATGATCTTGGCACTAGGAATCATATGGCCTGCCGTTTCCACTACCCATTGTCCTTACTTGGGAGAAAGCAGAGTAATGACCTGAGGTGAGCTGCAGAAGGGTTGTCGGTGGGGCCTGGGTGTAGAAGGCTTGCCTAGTTACTGGAGGTATTATACAGAGGACCTGCCTGTTTAAGAAGCTCAGGTCTTTTTCAGAGGCACTGTCCAGACCGTCCCCTTCCTGTTCCCGATCTTCCCTCCTGAACTGGAGAGAAGTGAAACAGGACTTCACTTTTTGAGGCCTGGGGCAGAGGGGGCTCTAAGAGTTAGACGATTTGGGAGGTGGGGCGGCTGGATCCATTGACTCTGTTCAAGGCTCCAGGTCAAAGGTGATCTCCAGGCCTCAGGAACAATTTTAGTAAGAGTATCTTGTACAGTGGTGTTTTCCATATTTGAGTCATCTGTGGACGTACCTTTCCAAAACTTGCTAGATCTTAAAAAAAAGTTTATTTACTTTTTTTATTTAAATAAGTGTGTTATAAAAGGAAACAGGATATCATGTGCCATAAATAGGCGACTCAACACAAAAACTGAGAAAAAAAAACAATGGTTTTTAGACTTTCAAGGCTAAAAAGGATGTGAGCTTGAGGCTTGTTCTTTTTTTTTTTTCCCTCAAAAAGATGTTAGAGAAGTTGGAAGTGTATTTGGTGCCATACTAAAAATTTCTGCTTGATTTTCTTGGAAGGACTGACAGAAACTTGAAAACAGAATAACTTTCTCACCATGTGAGTCAGTCTTATTTAATGCTGTGTTTGTGAACTATTTCATCTCACACCCTTATGGTGGGACAAGTCTTACACATTGAGAAACATTGTATATACCCATTGTCTGAACCAGACGGTAGCTGACAGTGGATTCAAAGGTTCAGCATGGGTTTATTGGAGGTCTACCATCTGTACATGTGCAGGGCACCATGGGGAATAGAAATAAAACAGATTAACCTGAATTGGGTTTCAAATACATGTATTTGTGTGTATTTATGTTTTATATTCTGAGCTTTGAGAATAGGACTAAATTGACATATGAACAAATGTGATGTGTGACAGCTGGTGGGCATCCAGGGATTCAGAGAAAAGGAAACCTTATTCTGAGACGTGTTGCCTTGGAGAAGCTCCATGAGAATCTGGTGCTTAAAGAACATATATGTTTTGGATTGACAAGCAAGTGGAAGGAAGGCACGCCCAGGGAGGCAGAGTGTAAGCCAAAGCGCTGTTATGAGATTAAACGTTGGATTCATAGAGGCCAAGTCAGATGTAGGGACACGGGAGATCACACAGGATTGATTGGGAGGAACCCGATGTAAAAGCTGGATTGGGATTTGACATTATTGGCAAAAGGGAGACATTTCTGGCCCTTGAGGTGCCGTTATTCTGCCTAAGGGTGTGAGGAGGGGGGACCTGGCAGCCAGGGGTCGGAAACAAGTGGCCCTCAAGAGCACATCACGGTCACAAAGAGAGGAAGGGGTCTAAGTGAGTGTTAGGAGCTACACAGGTCAGCCCACCGGGTGCCAGGTGTAACCCTCAGGACTCGGGAAAGGCCAAAGGAGGGAGAGAAATGGAATAAGACTTCCCTTTGAGGCCCTGGGGAAAAGGGACTCTGAAAAGTGAGATGACTGGTGGGTGAGATTTTCGTAGTCTTGTTTAAGTGTGGGTTAGAAGGGTCATGTTCAATTTTAGCTGAAGGAAGCTCCAGTAGTTTTGGACTCATATGTTAAACCAAGCCAGAAATGTAAGTCTTCATTCTGTATAAGGATGAAACATGAGGAGCAAAAGGAACAGGCAAGGGAGGTGGGGGAACTGATTGGACTCCCACTCTGGTACTTTGTGGGAGATCCAGATGCATCTTGCCATTTACATCTTGTTGAACCTGAAAAAAAGGTGGTACAGAGCTCATTTTACAGATGATGAATCCAAATATCAGAAGTCTTGGGATGCTTTTATTTGGTCTGAAGGAGATCAGAGGATAGAAGAAGAATCCAGGAAGAGAGAGGATGAGAATTAGGAGAGGGAAGCTTTTGGGAAGCTATTAAGGAGAATATCAAGGAGGCATTTTCTCACTGTGTCTTACCATTCATTTGGTTTTCATACATGGTGTTACTTTTCCACCACAAATCCTTGTGGGAATTAGATCTCTTGATTAAAATAATCAGGAAGTGACCACTTAATTGGCTTGATGACTTTGATAGTAAGGTGATACTGGATTTGGTGATGTGACAGGTGTTTTTATTTTATTTTATTTTTTACCCCTCATAAGAAACAAAAATGTGGCATTTCTTTTGGAATTTTAAAGTACTCTGAGTCCTGGCTGGTGTGGCTCCCTGGATTAAAGTGCTCTGAATGAAAATCCATGTGAGTGAGGGGGTGCGGGGTGGCTCACAAGGGGGGTCTGTCGACTGGGTTTGGCTCACTTCAGGGAAGTTGCAGTCCGAGCATGACCACAGTGCTGCTTTCTGCGTGGAACACAACCACCCAAGTTGGAGATCAGAGTGGACTGGCTTTGTAAAGAGCAGTTCTTAGATATGCACTTAGAAATGCTGGTGGGAAGGACTTCAGTCATGGAATCTGGCAGTTTTCATCCATTTTAATGAGGGTGTTTTCCTCTTGGATCCCAGGGAGCAGGACCCATACACAGGCACTTCAGAGGCTGTGCAGGACACTCAGGACACAAAGCCAATGAGGAGAGTGTGGAGCTCTTTCACCAGCCCTAGGAGTGTGGACGACCACCACTCCTAGGTGCGGCTTGTCCCTCAGCCCTGAGTGGAATGGAAAGGTCCCATGAATAACCAAGTAGCTGGGCTTCCTGTTTGTGTCCAGATCTGCTTTTATTCCACACAGTTTAGAACCTCTAGACTTCAGTATGATCCTGAGAATTTAAAACTCACCTTCATCTGTCCTTTCGGACAGGTGTGCATGCATTCGTGTGTTCCAGCAGGGTCTGCCCCTGCACCCCAGCTGTGGTGTGGAAGTAGAATGGTGGGTTGGTGCACAGTAATGAGAAATTCTTTTGCTTTGTTTCTCCTTACTTGCTTCTCCTGACTTCTTCCTGATTCTCTCCACTGTCCTTCTGTTGTACCATCTCTCAGCACCATTTCTCATTAACAAGCAAGTGTCCAAATATGTGTGTCTTAGCAAATGTTTATCATCCAGAATTTTTTGTGTTATTCTTCAGAGGACCCCATTTGGCAGAACTGTTTCCTTTTCTTTTTTTAATTTCTTTTTTTTTTTATTTTAGATTATTCAGTACAGTTTCAATCTTTTACTCCCATTCCAGCCCACCCACCCTTCCCTCCCAACCTCCCTTCCATTTCCAAGCCCCGTAGTTTTGTCCATGTGTCCTCTATATTTGTTCCTGTAAACCCTTCCCTTCTCCCCTGAAATTCCCTCCCCTCTCCCCTCTGGTCACTGACATCCCG
>CM052540.1:113530390-113579754 GCA_028533065.1 Trachops cirrhosus
TTGTCCATGTGTCCTCTATATTTGTTCCTGTAAACCCTTCCCTTCTCCCCTGAAATTCCCTCCCCTCTCCCCTCTGGTCACTGACATCCCGTCCTCCATTTCAGTGTCCTTTGTTATAATTTACTTGTTTCTTTGTTTTGTTGTTTAGGTTCCTGTTAAAGGTGAGATCATATGGTATTTGTCTTTCATTGCCTGGCTTTTGTTTCCTTTTCTAAGGTAGGGAATCATAATCTTCAAAGTTCATTCATTTATCCAACAAATGTTTAGTGAGTGCCTTGCATGTGCCAGGCTCTGTACCAGGAAGGCACTTGAATAAATAATACATGTTCAATGCTGTTTAGAATCTTGGAATCTGGTGGGAAGAGACAGGCAAGTAAAGCAATGATTGCTTTAAGCTACGATAAGGACTGTGGTAGATCTACTCACGTGGAGATGGGAACTAGAGGAGGCACCTAATCAGATGTTCAGAGTCACTACAGCTCCTTCGCTTGTTCTTACATAACTGCAAGAGCAGGACACGGGAGCAGGGCTGAAGTGCAGCTGACACACTGGTACAACTGTTCCGTTTGTTAGAATATTGAGATACTCCTGTTCCGGTTGGTGAATGACCTCAGTGTCCCTTCTGTCCCAGATGCCCCAGCTATGTCAAACAGACCCAGCAAAGGCAGAGCAGGGGCCTCAAGATAGGCTCTAGCACCTTGGCCTGGGGCCAGTCTGTGTAGTTGTCACATGGTCCATAAAGATTGCTAAATATTTTGGATATCCTGTCTTTATAATGGACTCACTGGGCATTGTACACACATACCTTGTGTGGAGACTGCCGTGTAGCTAGCCTCAATAAATATTAGTTGAATGTTTAATGAATTTATTTTATTACTAGGGATTCAGGTGGGGGAGGTTAGTAGAGCATATTTCTTGGAGGAGGAAGACAGCTGAGTTTTGAAAATCTTTTTTCCCTTATGGAAAGAGTAAACACACAGCATTGAATTTTATAAAAATTATACATGTGTACACATATACACTTAGTTAAGATCATCATAGTGGGTGTAGAGTTGTTCTTGTCAAAGTTCATCTGTTGGCAAAGATCGGAAACCCATGGAGCCTGACGCAGGCAACAGGGTAAGGGATCACTTAGGGGTCCTAAAGGCAATCTCATGGATATCCACAGACCAGGCAAAAAGGAGAGCCAGGACTCAGAGGAAGCAGAATGGGAAATCCAAGATCCTAGGTTATACTCACCACCTCTCGGAGTTAACACAGTCTCTCTCATTTCTGCTGCTTTTTGCTTGTTAAGCCTGTGCGTGGTGCAGCATGGCAGCTATCCCCAGATTTACATCAGGAACATTTATTTACAAGTCCTCCACCAACTGACAACTTACTTCTGGGCCTCTTAGTTCAAATTCCAATAAGACACATTTTACATAAATTAACTAGTAATGGATCATAGAGCTAAAGGTAAAATATAAAACTTTTAGAAGAACCCATAGGAGAAAAATCTTTGTGACCTTGGGTTAGACAATGTGTATTTAGGTATGCTACCAAAAGCACAATTCACAAAAGAAATGGATAACTTAGGACTTCAGCAATATTAAAAATGTTTCCTACAAAAGACACTGTTCAGAGAATGATTAAGACAAGCCACACACCAGGAAAAAAATATCTGCGAGACATATACCTACAAAGACTTCTATCCAGAGTATAGAAAAAATTCTCAAAACTCAGTAATAGAAAAACAAACTCCTTGTTAGTTTATTTTGTTCATTAGATTCTACCTATAAGTGTAACAAAGTACAGACAGACTCATGGATACAGAGAACAGACTGACAGCTGTCAGAGGAGAGGGGGTTAGGGGATGGGTGAGAAAGGTGAAGGCAAAGAAAAAAGGGAAAGACTCATGGACACAGAGGACAGTCCGGTAGGTATTGGGTGAGGTAGAAGAGGGTACAGAATAAATGATGATGGAAGGAGACTTGACTTGGGGTGTTGAACTCACAATGTGATATACAGATGATTCATTATAGAACTGTATACCTGAAACCTAAAACCTATATAATTATATTAACCAATGTCACCCCAATAAATTCTAAAGATGAACATAATTAAAATAAGGCAAAAGATGCCCTGACTGATGTGGCTCTGTGGATTGAACACTAGCCTGTGAACTGAAAAGTCATTGGTTTGATTCCGCATAAGGGCACGTGCCTGGGTTGCAGTTCTGGTCCCCAGTTGGGGGCACGAGAGAGGCAACCAATCAATGTTTCTCTCCCTCTCCTCCTCCCTCTCTTCCCCGTCTCTAAAAATAAACACAATCTTAAAAAATAAATAAAATATAGGCAAAAGTTTTGAAGACAATTTACCAAACAATATATACAAGTGAAAACACCTGAAAAAATGCTCAGCATTATTAATTAATAGGGAAACATATGTCAAATGAGATATCATTACACACCTAAAAATCATCAATGATGTGTAGCTCCTGGACACCTCACGCCATGCTGGGAGAATGCAAGATACCTGCAGCTACTTTGGAACACAGTTTCTTATAAAGTTAAATGTATACTTTCCATATGACTCAAATTCTACTTCTAAATATTTGCTCAAGTGAAATGAAAAAAAAATTTCTATACAAATGTTTATACAGCTTTATTCATAATTTCCCCAAACTGGAAACAACTGACTTTTAACTGGGAATGCATCAACAAGTGGTGGTACGTCCATATAATAGAATGCTACTACATGATAAAATGGAACAAACTACGGATATATGCAACAAGATGAATGAATCTCAACTGCATTTTGCTAAGTAAAATAAGCCAGATTCAAAAGGTGTCATACCATATGTTTCCACTCATATGGAATTCTGAGAGAGGCAAAACTGTAGGAATTAGAAGAAATCTGTGGTTTCCTGGAGTTAAGGGTGAAGATAGTTTTTGACTACAAATGGGTATAATAAGGGAATTTTTTTAGGGTGCTGAGGATGATGAAAATGTTCCATAGGCTGATTATGGTGGTAGGGACTTGGCTCTATGAATTTGTCAAAACTTATAGAATTGTACATGAAAAAGAATGATTTTTCAGTATATATACTTTTTAAAAAATTAAAAAAGTAGAAAAAATTCCAGTGAAAGAGAAAGTACAATTGACACCCCTTAGGTCAGACCCCAATGTTGGGCCATTCGATGATCTCTCAACAATCAGAGCTCTGAGCTCTTTCTCTGGGCATTGGTGGGGCAGTACAACAGAGTGGAAAGTTGGATGGTCTTGCAAATGAACAGGCTTGCCAGGAAATAGTTTGATATCCTGATATCATTGATTAACATTATCAAATGAACATTTTCTCAAGTCATTGACATTGTTTTTTATGCATTGGTTGAAAATGTTGCTAGTGGCCCACTCTCCCTATGGCTATATCTGCTGACTTTTGAAGAAGAATTTGAAAAATAACTAGATAAAAAAAGGTAAGGAAGTTTGGTAAAGAGGCAGGAAAGGTCTAAATGCCATCTGGTCTTAGAAGTGTCAGAGGCAGCATCCACACAATCGAAAACTTCCTATGGAGAACTCAATTTGAATATGACACTGGGCTAAACAGGGTGTGTGACTTAAAAAATATATGTTAAGATTCAAACTTCAAAATGCCCAAGGAGATTTTTAGTTAGCGAGTAAAACTAATACATAGGAAAAAATAGAGGTATTGCTATTTTCTGCTTAATATATGTTTCTTACAGTCCCCTTCTAAGCTGTGTAAAGTTATATTACATTAACTATAAAAATAGGCCTATTGAAAGAATAAACCTTTGAGGTATCAAGATCTATAAATCTTTTTGAAATGTGCAAAGTAGCCTCGGGTAATCTCTGCCTATTGGTACAAGGCAGAGATGTTACATTTTATTATTTATACTTTTGGAATAGCTTTCTTGATATTTATAATCAAGTATCTTTGTGCAATTGCTAAGCATCGTGAAAAAACTTCAAAATCAACATAACTATATATTTGGTACAGGCAGCAAGGCAGAAGCAATTAAGCCCAGAACTGCCAGCTGACAGTGAGGGATATCAAGTCACATTTTCCATATGATGAAAAATTGTCCAAGCTTTGGTTTCCAACACAAAAATGGGTGAATCCGGAAACAGAATTAACATTCTCTGGGCTATTCCTCCCAGGCAAAGAGCCATATAACTACATAAGTAATATTGTTAGGCTTAAGTCCCTTCCTTGGAGGAATGATATTTCTAGGTTCAGACTGAGGACAGTGGTAAGAGTGTGTGTGTGTGTGTGTGTGTGTGTGTGTGTGTGTGTGTGTGTGGTGGAGGTTGGGGAGCAGGTAGGGAGCTGGACAGTAGCCCAATCTCTTTTTATGAGGACCTTATAGTGGTAAACATTACAATGTCCTCAAGTTTTATTTTCTAATGAGCACTGATAGTAATCATCTAGGAGGTTCTTTAAAAGAAAAATAAGGAGATTTTCAGTAAGCTCCTCTTGTCAGAACTTGCATGACACAAATGTATCAGTGGGAGATGCAGGGCTTGCTCATGAGAGTAAAATGGAATGACTGAGGTGATTCAGGGAAAGAGGGACACCATCATTGTTTGTAAATGAAGGTTAACGACATCATTGCACCAGTTGCAATTTTGCAGTATGTTTATTTTGATGAATTATAGCAAGGCTATCATAATTTGTGACCTATATACAGAAGAGCAAAAGTGAAGTCGTTATCTGCATTTCATTGTCAGAGAAAGGTGCTTTTTCCTGATTGGAGCCCACCCCCAAACCACCCCCCAAGAAACCATTAGACTTAAAAAATGTATTTAGGGTAACGGTTTCCCTGGAGACTGTGATTAACATTGACTGGCCACACGGTGATTCAAGAGGAATCGAGAGCTGTATCCGTCACCTACACATGCCAACAGGGGTGGAAAGGGAGGACTTTAAAACTTTTAAATTTAGATATATTTACTTAAAAATAATGGATAGGGTCTTTTCCCATCGCTCCTCTAAAGACCATATAATATCACCACTGACAGTACATGCACCCGTAGACTGACTTCACGCTAATCAACATGGTGTACAGATTGTCAGGAAAACAAAAATGAATGAGTTCGAATAACTCAACAGATCTTTGACCTGTCACCAATCAGTGAAGGTCCTCCTGGCACTCTGAGGTTAATATCAAAGTGTACACCACAACATCATCCATTTTATGTTGCATTCTTTGGGTGCAATCCCATAAAATATTCTACACAGTTTTCTTCCTGTTTCTCTTCTAGACTAGGAATGATTACAACTGTGATAAAGCAACACCTGAGCAGATGGACTAGACATGGTGCCTACAGGTGGATTTTTTGGGGGGTCTCTGAGTGAAAGGTGACTGTCTCCAAAACACCCCAATTCATGGAGGAAAGCCTGATAGGCAGTGAGAAGTGGAAGAGTGGGACAGCACCAGAGAGATGGAGTGAACGGCCCAGAAAATTCAAATTTAACTCCAGTGATCGAGTCAGAATCGACCTTGACAGAAGAGTAAGCAGCTAGAAATGTGGTAGAGTCACTCTGAGCGCATCTCTGAAAACTGGGAGGCCATTCTGAAAAAATAATTCCAACAGGGATTCTTATTTATGCTTGATTTGGTTTAGTTCAAATTTCATTCAAAAATGAAAGTCCATCTCATTATCAGAATTACAGAAATAGACATTTTTGCCATGTTCCATTCTACTTGGCAGAGAAGAGTCTGGGCGTATGGGCCCCAGTGAGATAAAAATTTGTGCCTCAGTAGGAAGCAAGAAAGTGTAACAGGAGAATGGTGATTACAAACTCTGCTTTCTGGCTTGATTGCTAGATCTTGTGACTCTGGAGCAATGAAGAGCGGCATCCAAATTTTAGCTTGCATCTTATTTAAATGATCCCAAAGCTGAATTCCACATACCTGTTATCCCTGTCCTGAGAGCCACATACCCAGGGATGGAGGGATGGGAAGCACAGGCTATTATTGCAAAGAGTTCCATGACTCCATGTGGCTCTGACACTTTTTGGTGTGAAGAATAATGTCTTGTACCTATGTCCTGCTTTAAATGCATGTATATGCTGTTAGAAGGTATTAGTAGAAATTCCTTTAGAAATGTGCCTTTTAGCGTTATATACTTTTAAAATCAATAGCTTCTAGACCATGGTGGGGGCTCATTAACAATTTTTGTTATTAAAATGGTCTAATAGGAATAATAGCTTTATTCACAACTGCCCCCAACTGGAAACATTTCAAATGTCCATCAACAAGAGAATGTATAAATAAATTGTGGAATAGTTGTGTAACAGAACGACACACAGGAATTAAAATGAACAAACTTCTGATACGTATAACAACATGAGTAAATCTCGTAGATATGATGTTGAGCCAAAAAAAAAAAAAGCCAGATACAAAGAGTACCTTCACTGCATGTTTCAGTTTTAGTGGAGTTAAGAACAGGCAAAACTAACTGATGCCACAGAGGTCAGGACAATGATTGCCCCTGCTGGGGACTGTGGGCAGGGACATGAGGCAAACTTCTAGGGTTCCGAGGAACGTTCTGAGTGTGGCGTGGGCGTGGGTACATACGTAATACTTTATCCAGCTGTGCACTTACTATCAATGGGATTTATACTCGCACTTCATTGTATGTGTTGATAGGTGTTGTGCAACGTGTCACCAAGTTCTTTGACTCTGCCCCATCAAGAAATAGGATCTCTCTATATCCTATCCCCTTGAATCTGGACTGGACTTGAGACTTCCTTATAATCAATAGAATGTGTCGAAATGGAAACTTCGTGATTTCTGAGACCGAGTCATCAAAGGTAATCAGCTTCCATTTTGTCGGCTGAGATTTTTGCGGTGGAGTCTGAGCCATCCTGTGAGAAGGTCAGCTACCCTGAGGCTGCCACACCCTGTGGAAGCCCAGGGTTCATGGAAAGGCCACAGGCAGGAAGGGACTCAGGTGGCCCTGCTGAATTAAGCCTCTGAGTCATCCAAGTTCGACTGCCTGACTCGTGAGAAAACAGACCGCTAGATGATTCCAGCCTCTGACTCTTAAGTGACCCCTGCACTGTCCTTGGGCATTTTAGATTTCTAAGCTGAGGTCGCACACATTTTGGAGAGACAAACCATCCCTGCTGGGTCCTGACACTTACAGTCTTTGAGTATATTTAAATAGCTATTTTACACCATTAAGTTTTAGAGTGGTTTGTCATGCAGTAATAATGACAGGAACAAGATTTAATAACAATAAAAAGCCCAAAACATTTAAAAATGGAACTTGAAGCTCAAGGAATTTGAGACCCACTGTAAGTCAAGATTCTTTGGTTGCAAGCAAAAGAGAATTTACTGGCAGGATATGGGGCCGAGGGATCTAAAGGAATTCAGAATAACCCCACTGGGGAAGTCCTTCTCAGGGCCCTGGTAGCAGGAACTGATAAAGGGTTTGTTCAAGAGTCAGTCGCCGCTATGCATGTGCTCTGACCATACTCAGTCGTGTCACTCTGATCAAAGGTTTTAATTTCAAGGAAAGCAACCAGTTCACCCAGACTGAGCGTCATGCCCACTCCTTGTCTAGCAGAAGACAGACACATGATTTTCAGTTTCAAAGACCAACACGAACTGGAGAAGGGTATGCACCCTAAGGGAAATCAGGGTGCTCTTATTTACAGAAGGAGGAATAGATCTGGGGCATCCAAAACCCACTCTGTATGGAGCTCCATATGCTCTGACATATTCTAGAGGCTGCTGCCTTCATGCTTTAAAACCAACTTTATTTCTGTATTAATATTCAAGGATGACTGAGGTGAATGAGGTTTCTGGTGTCTATTCAGGGTAGGCTGAGTTTAAGGTCTTTTGTGCTGCTTATTTGCATGCCCAGTACTGTCTTGGGTACTGAGAGCAAGTAGGTGAGCTCTCCTCCAGCTGATCCACAGTGAAGCCTGTCTATTTTTGAAGCTGACTTCATATATTTGGAGCAGTACCAGGAGATTTTGGTGTCTCACTCTCATTCCCCAGCTACAGTGACTGTGGG
Source organism: Trachops cirrhosus (assembly GCA_028533065.1). Classification (NCBI taxonomy): domain Eukaryota; kingdom Metazoa; phylum Chordata; class Mammalia; order Chiroptera; family Phyllostomidae; genus Trachops; species Trachops cirrhosus. Next base: position 113,538,422 of record CM052540.1, read on the forward strand.
CTGCTAATGAAAATCAGCTTCCCTTTCTCCCCAACAGTCAGTGACTAAGAAAAGGCTACAACAAAGATTGGCACATGGCATTAAGGGGTGATAATGCTGCTATGTGATTTATTCTAGAGCCCTCTTCCCATGAATCCGGGCAAGGCTAGCCTTTCCCTGTGCCCACATGATTACCTGTCTCTGCCTCCTTACTTAATCTCTTTCCACCGTCTTTCTTACAAGCATTTCCTGAGTGTGTCTTTAATACATCACTTGCATTAGACTCCCCATCTCAAGCTCTGCTTCCAGACAATTCAACTTCAAACTCTAGTTGAGGCCAGTGGTTCTCAAACTTTTGCATGCATCAAAATCACCTCGGGGGCTGGTTAAAACACAGACTGCTGGGGCCCTCTCAGAATTTCTGATTTAGTGGGTCTGGGGTGGGGCCTGAGAATTTGCATTTCTAACAAATTGCCAGGTGGGGCTGGTCTGAGCACCACACCTGGACAATCATTGCTTAGGCCTGGGGTGTCAAACTCATTTTCGCCAGGGGCCACATCAGCCTTGGTTGCCATCAATTTAGGACTGTATAAATGTAACTACTCCTTAACAGTTAAGCGAGAGCCCAGCTCTCACCTGGTAGAAACAAGGTGCCGGATAAAACAAGGTGGAGGGCTGGATTCGGCCCATGGGCCTTGTGTTTGCCGCCTGCAGTTTAGGCTAAAGTGGCGTGACTTCACGCACAGGCAGACCTCTTCCATCCCTCTTCTTATGCAAAAATCTCTGTCAGGCTGTCCTGCCGTGGAACCTGAAGTTCATATTTAACTCTTTGGTTCGGAGGTTAAAGACAAGTAAGAATGCAAATTCTACCTGGAAAGCATAAGCACATTCTGTTTTTATCGCTTACACTCTATCACAGAAGTTTACTTAGCCAGTTATTCAGCAGATCTCTGAGGATGATGGCAACAAGGACAGAAAGGTTTTGATGGGGTCAATAATTAAGTATTACAAGACCAGTCACAGTGTTTCCAACTGATCCAAAGAGGTCTTTAGCTACCTCTCAGTTTGATCTGGGCCTGGCCTGGGGCTGGCTTCACATGGCACATTTATTTGGAGGAAACAGACCAACGGAATGATTTCACTGGGAAACCAGCATCCCTCCTGTTGCATTTTAAGATCTGTAGACTACTGCTGAAAAAACATGTGTTATGAAGGAAAACAGGATTTGGCTCCATTGTTTATGTACATGAGGCTTAGAAAAACCTGTGTTAGAGGAATACCAATGTCATGGGCCATGTACAAATCTTTGGATGTTTTCCCTTCTGTGTGTTTCATGGTCTTGCTTTTCCTTCCAGTAAAAAGGCTATGGCATATGAAAATGCTTAAGGCGCTCCACATTGCAGCCTGTGATGGCTTGGCTTTGATGAATGATGTGGCGTTGCGCAGCTCATTGCAAAGTAATGCTTTTAACTTAAATCAGTTTTAAGTGAATATGTTTTACACATTCATGCGCCAGAGTTTGGAAAAGCTTTTTCCTGGAGAACAGCACTCCTTGAGACACTCCCACTGGTCAGGATGGGGGGCTGCCTCCCTGGCTCAGGCAAGGAAAGTGTTTACTTGCCGTGGCCTTCAAATTGCTACAAGTTTAGGGCCCACAGGGCTGCTGTCTTAATGAAGCGGTTAATGATGTGTGAATTATAGATCCTGACAACCCCTTTAATAGAAACAACAGGGCTGCGTGCACAGTGTACTGTGGCTGCTAAGTAATGACAGGCTGTCTGCTTCACATAACACAGTATCTTTAAGTAAAACACTACTCTTGCTTGGTGGCAGTGACAATTCCTAGTCGACACAGGAAGAAATGAGAGTCATGAAGAACCAACCTGGCTGACGCAAAGGACACTTCATTTCCACCCAACTGGGGCTTGGAGTGCAGGGGCCAGAGTTTTTAGAGATGCTGCTGAATCCGGGACAAGTCCTTGTTTCTGCTCTGTGTAGGCTCCAGGCGTTCCTGGGAGGTGCCTATCATAGCAAAGGACTCTGTGATGGATGCTTTAATAGCCTAAAAGTTGCCCTCCTCTCCCTGCCTCCCGCCCCTTCTCCCCACTGGAGGCACAGGAATGCTAGCTTTCCAGTTGATTTTCAAAGAACCAATTGTCTGTTCTGAATGCTGACTGATGTTTGCAATGGGATAATGGGGTGGGGGGCGGGGCGCAGGAAAGCAACACGAAGCCCAGCTGTGGATGAGGCATTTTCTGGTTGCTGACCTGCACAGTTCGAATATATTAAAGCAAGACTTATGAGGAGCTGAAAAACAAACCCAAACCTAAACAAAGCCTTTTCTTCATTTAATTTGGTGGTCACTTTTAAGGAAAAGTGAATTCACTTTCAATCTCTCAATAGGCATTGGATTTGGACTCAGAGGCCAAAGTCCAGTCTCTTTATCATTATCCCTGGGATGAGAAAACCCAATCTGTCTTGTTTGGGCAGGGGTAGTTTTCCTTTAAACAGTTCAGGGAACTGTTTGTCTAACCCTCACCATTCGAGGTGACAGATAGCAAGCAAAGCAAAGCAGAAAGAATGGCGCGCATTCAGCAACGAACACAAACCTTTCCGTTTGTTCCCAGAGCTCCAAGACCCGAGCAGGAAAATCACTGCGCCTGAAAGGGCATTCACACGCAAATGAGGCCCTGGGCACCCTGCTTGGCTTCAGAAAAACCATTCCCACTCGGCTGGGAAAGGCTGCCTGGCTGGGTGGGGTCTAACTGCGCGTGGTGTGCCTGCCTTCTCCTGGGAAAAGAGCCCCCCCCCCCCATGGGCCAGAATTAGCCCAGGTGAAACTGGGTGTGGGGGAAGAGGAAAGTAATGAGTATCAGGCAAGTCAGCAAAGTTACAGCGTGACCAGCCTTCCTGGTTTGCCTGGGACTTGGGGGATTTCCTGAAACGCAGACCTTTTAATGCTCAAGCCAGGGCGAGTTGGTCACCATAGTTTCGAATGATTTGCTGCCCTTTCTCAGCTAGACAGCAAACGGGGCGCTATTGTCCCTTGTTGGAAACAATTGAAAACCATTGGGAACCCGGGAATCTCTTTGTAACCTGTTGTTTCTTCGTTCTCCTTCACAGATTCCAGATCTTCTCTGTACTCCACTATAAGTAGTGAAATTAACTAGTGAGATTTTCTATTTTTCAGTCTCCAAGTGTCACTCCTGGGGACATGAGTGATAAATGGAGAAGTGACTGTGGGAGAAAAAGGGCATGAGGAATCTAGGATGAGGGGCCTACTGTGTGCCAAGCATGTTATTCATTGACCAGCACCCCCTCAGTTTTCCTGTGAGGAAGGTGGTGTTTTGCTATTTTGTAGACAATGAAACAAGGAGCTTGATAGGTACAATTTTCATAAGTTTATATAAATAGTGGATCTGACAGAAAATTGTTTTTCTTTTTTTACCGTTTATATTATTTCACAGGAGAGGGAAATATCAGACCACACTTTAACACTTTTCTCACAATAAAACTCTTGCTTTCTCTGACCCGAGGTCTTGTGGTGCTCTGTCTAGAAGGACACCACACTTCCTCCTAAAATGTTATAGGCGATTGGGGTCAGGAACATTTACTGAGCCAGGCAGTTTACAGACCTTAAAAAAATGTCATTAATTAAAATTCACGTGTTTTAAGTAATTATCAAAATAATACATGATTGCTGTGAAATCATTCATATATTGATGAGTATAAAATGAAAAAAAATTTCTCTACTCAATCACCCTGGCCTCAGATTGCCAGAGATAACCATCCCTCTCAGCTTCTTGTTTCACTTTTTAGAGATTTCCACACATATGGATATTTTCCCATGTCAGTTCTCAGAGATTGCTCTTCTTCTGCTTTTTTCTTTCTTTTTTTTAAACAGTTGGGCTGCACTGTATTCAGACGCATGGTATTCTGACATATGAATATACCACACAATTTAAAGTTTTCTAATTAAGGACATCAAGAAAGTTTTCATTTTCTCAGTTTCAAATGATACTGTGATATACATTCTTATACAGTTATATTCATACTTTTTGGTGGTATACCTGAAGGACAAATGACTGGAAGAGGAGTATACACTTAAAGTGGTGGGTATTGTCAAAAGCTATTCAAAATTGTACTAATTTTTATACCAGCCAACAAAGTATGAGAGTCCTTGTTTCTCTCCCATCCTAGAAAACACTCAGTGCTATAAAATGTTCTCATATTGACTAATCTTGTAACTAAAAAAACAAAATTTCCTTGTTGCTTTAATTTGCATTTTGAATATATATATATGTTTATTGAGCATTAGTATTTTCTTGCAATAAATGTGCACCTGTAGAGGTACTGTTGTAAGTGCCAGGAATACAAAGATGAGCAGGACCAGACACCTGTCTTCATATACTTTTTACTCCATCAGACACCTACACAAGAACTGCAACAAAGTCTTACAAGTACCACAGAAGAAGCCCATGTATAATGTTATGGGCGTCCAAAGAACCATGTGGGCAATTTTCCCAGGATGGATCAAAGCCATAGGTCTAAAGGGCATGGGGGAGCTGATCTCTAATGTGGCATAGCAGAAGTTAAAGGAGTTTGCAGATGGGCAGGTTGGAATACTTACTCTGTTACTTACTGTGTTATTTTGGGTGATTTCTTTGACTTGAGCTTCAGTTTCTTCACCTGTATGTGAAATGGGGATTGTGTTTTTGCTGGTGCTACTGCTGCTTCCACTTCCCCTCCTCTGCCTCCTGTCTCCCTTTCCCTTCTTTCCCCCTCCTCTTCCTTCTTTTCAAGGAAAGTGGAACTTGTTTGGGGCCCCAGGGTCATGGGGTTCAGGCAGAGGCTGCCCTGTAGGGGAAGGAGGCAGTAGAGAGGCCTTATTGGAACTTCTTGGGGTGCAGTTTACTGTCATGGCCCCACTTCTTGAAGCAATTGAGAGCATGGGACTGCAAGGGAGCATGCCTCTCAATCATCTTGTAGCAGTTGTATTTCTGGGCCAGCCAGTGGTGGAAGGGTTGATGATACTGTCCCTCAGGCAAAGCACCAAATGCAAGTGGTGTCTTACTAGATATTGTTGCCTGAGAGAGTCTGGCTATTTTCCACTGTTTATTCACAAAAATTAGATGTTGCTGGTTAGGCGGGACACCCTCCGTGTCTTGGATTTTGGCTTTGACATTCTCGATGGTGCCACTGAGCTTGACCTTGAGGGTAATGGTGTTGCCTGTCAGGGGTTTCTCAAAGATCCACATTACTGTGTCCTTGTTGAAGAGAAAGACCAGAATTATATTGTTAAAAGGATTACATGAGAGAGTGTTGATATGGAAGGGTATGCAAGTAACTGCTCCATGTGAACCTCTTGTTAAGTTTCTGCTCGATAACCAACTTTCCTTATTTCTGACTCAGAGTACTTCCAAATTTATTCCCATTTTTGAGTTTTCACGATATGAATCAATAAGAATAGTAACGTTAGAGCCTGGCCTTGCTACTCACCATAATATCCTTGAATGACATAATGCATTTATTGTTATGAAGTGTAGCTGTTGTACATTTACATAGGCAAGGGCAATGATTCCTGAAAGAAAATGTTTATGAAACTGTTGGAAGGAATGCACTGATGCCAATATAACTGGAAGGTGAAAGAGGACAGAATCAGAAGTTGTGATTTGGAGAGAAGTGCGGTTGAGGCTGTGCCTGGGCCCTAGAACTTGTGAGAAGCTCAGACATCTTCAGTACCAGCAGTGGCTTGATAGTCTTCATCCAAGACAGAGAATATTTAGGAATCCTCAATACCAAGTTAAATGTTCAGATACCCTGAAAACAGACTTTCAAATGCCATTACTGTTTCGGGTTTCATTTAATTTAACACATATTTACTGAACTGCCTACCAAGGTGAATAGGCACTTCTTGGGAGGACTCCTGGGAGATATCAGGCTGTGAGAACTTTGCTTTTATGACTTTGGAAGGCAGCAGGTTTAATTCTCACCTGCAAAAAAACTTGTTTATTCTGTTTCCCTTGAGGGAGACCATGTGAATGACCCCCAGTGAGTTTTGGTACTTGGGGAAGATCCACTGGGTCATGTGCTGATACTTGCACCTGTTTGTAATAGGACAGTTTTCACCTGTGGGCCGCCAAAGGTACTTGCAGATAACCAGGAGCCCATGGCAAGAAGAGAGGGTTCCCTTCATATTCTGGAATGGCAGCTCTGAGGCTGCCCATGGGAAGGCTAGTGTTGCACTCACCACAGTGTGCCCTGATACAAGAGGTATTCCAGCTCAGTGTGGTGTGCCCTAAAGAGAGCCGAGGGCCTTTTCATAATGTTCAAGAAGAGTTTATAAGTGGAGGAAAATGCAGGAGCTTTTCTTAGAAGTCAGCCATTGAAGGCTCCAACCTAAGGTTCAAGGTGGGCTACAAGTGGCAGAGAAACTTCCCTAGTGCTCACTGCCTTTCCATAAAGACCAAGGCCTTTATGGGCTTAAAAATAATCTCAAGGTTATATCTTCTTTTTTGGGGGTGGGGGTGGGGGGCCTTTCCAGGTCATCTATTGTTGAGATATAGCATACATACAGTAACTTGAACAAATTTTGAGTATAAGTTAATGAATTGTTACATATCTTCCATGTAATTTAAAATAGATATTGAATGTAAAACACAAACCTTGCATGTATTTTATTTTATGTAAATTATATTTTATTGATTATGCTATTACAGTTGTCCCAATTTTCACCCCTTTTGCCTCCCTCCACCCAGCACCTCCCACTCCCTCAGGCAATCCCCACACCATTGTTCATGTCCATGGGTCATGTGTATTAGTTCTTTGGCTACTCCATTTCCTATACTGCAGTTTACAGCCCCATGGCTGTTCTGAAACTACCTATTTGTACTTCTTAATCCCCTCATCTCTTCACCCATTCCCCCACATTCAATCTCCCATCCAGCAACCAACAAAACATTATCCATATCCATGATTCTGCCTCTGTTCTTATTTGCTTAGTTAGTTTTTTAGATTTAATTGTTGATATGTCTTTATTCTCTTTTTTGTTGTTCATAGGTTTGATCTTCTTTTTCTTAAATAAGTCCCTTTAACATGTCCTATAATAAGGGCTTAGTGATAATGAACTCCTTTAGTTTTTTTCTTGTCTGGGAAGCTCTTTATCTGGTCTTCAGTTTTAAATGATATCTTTGCCGTGTAGAGCAATCTTTTCTGTAGGTCCCTGCTTTTCATGACTTTGAATATTTCTTGCCAATCTCTTTTAGCCTGCAAAGTTTCTTTTGAGAAATCACCTGATGGTCTAATGGGAACTCCCCTGTAAGTAACTAACTTCTTTTCTCTTGCTGTTTTTAAGATTCTCTTTATCTTTAACCTTTGGCATTTTAATGATGACGTGTCTTGGAGTGGGCCTCTTTGCATCCATCTTGTTTGGGACTCTCTGTATGCCCTGAACTTGCATGTCTGTTTCCTTCACCAAATTAGTGAAGTTTTCTTTCATTATTTTTTTCAAAGAGATTTTCGATTTCTTGTCCTTTCTTTTCTCCTTTTGGCACCCTATTGGTATGAACATTGAACCTCTTGAATTTGTCCCAGAGGCTGCTTATACTATCCTCATTTTTTTAATTCTTTTTTATCTTGTTGTTCTACATGGTTGTTTTTTGCTTCCTTATGTTCCAAATCATTGATATGATTCTCAGCTTTATTCACTTTACTGTTGTTTCCCCGTAAATTGTTCTTTATTCCAATTAATGTATCCTTCACTTCTGACTGGATCTTTTTTATGCTGTTGAAGTCCTCACCAAGTTCTTTGAGCATCCTTATAACCAGTGCTTTGAACTCTATCTGATAGATTGCTTATCTCCATTTTGTTTATTTCTCTGGAATTTTATCTGTTGTTTCATTTGGGCCTTTTTCCTTTTTCTCCTCATTTTTGCAGACTCCTTGTGTTTGTTTCTATGTATTACATGGAGCTGCAGTGACTCCCTGTTCTGGTAGCATGGCCTAATGGAGTAGGTGTCCTATAGGGTACAGTGGCATAGCCTCTCCTGTCACCCAAGCTGGGTACTCGAGGTGTGCCCTTTGTGTGGGTTGAGTACACACTCCTCTTGTAGTTGAGTCTTGATTGTTGTTGGCAAGTCAATGGGAAATATTTTGCCAGGCCTGTTAGCTGCAAGGACTGGCTATGACCACTAACCACCAACCTCCACCCTCCATGGAGGATCAGCTGTGCAGAGGCAGGGTGTTGTGCTCTGAAGTGGTCTTCTATAACTGTCCTCAGGCTGTCCACTGGGTGTGCAGGCTCTGGGGTTTCTAAGATGGTCAGGCCAAAGTCAGCCCTCACCTATGTTCTGCTCAGGGCTACCCTTCATGAACTGTAAAGCAATCTGAGATGGCTGCTACTTGTGCTGGGCCTGGAGATTCCCAGGCGAAGCCAAGCTCTGAATCTAGGTTGGCTGCTGCTAGTGCCTGGCCTGGGGCCACTCAGCAAGAGGTACGGGGGCTGGGGGCTCACTGAGGCCAGCTGTTTGAGAGGATTTAGGAAGTTGAGAAGCCTGAGCCAAGACCAGCCATTCATATGGAAAAGCCACTGTTAACAGCTTGTGTGGGCTTTTAAGTTGGGTGGGACAGGGCCTCTGGGGATCTCCAGAGTAGGACAGTGTTAGCCAGGTTGATAGAGTCTCAGATATGGCACCCACTTGCTGGCTCTGCAGCTCTGTGGGTCTGTGCAGGGAGGGTTGAGAAAAGGAACAGTGGCCTTCATACACCTTTCTGTCTGGGAGGAAGCTGTCCCCCAGCTCTTGCCTTGATTCCAGATACCTCAGTTCCTCCCCATATGCCACAGGTAATTTTCAAGCTGCTACTCTGGTGCTGGAGCTCAGAGGGAGAGAGACTAAGTTTGTGTGAAGGTTCTTTAAGAGGAACTGCTTGAGTCTCAAGAAGTTTTTTTCCATTGACTAAATTCCTGCTGATTTTTGTAGCCAGAAGTCATGCGGACTTATCTTCCTGGCACTGGAACCCTGTGCTGGGGGTCCTGGTATGGGGCTGGGACTCTTTCCTCCTGAGATATGCCTCCCAAATTTTTATCCACCAAACCTGGGTGTGGGACCAGCCTGTTTCATGTCTCCACTCCTCCTACCAGTCCAGATGGATGTGGTTTCCTTAATTTTGTAATTGTTGGACTTCCATTCAACTCGATTTCTGATGGTTCTGAGTGATGGTTGTTCTATAGTTTAGTTGAAATTTTGATGTTGTTATGTGAGGAGGCAAGCTGTGTTTACCTACGCCTCCATCTTGACTGGAAATCACCCTTGCATGTGTTCTAAAATGAAAAGAGCTTCTTTTAGATTTTCTGATGGCTAATTCTGGATAAATTAACCAAAGCTAAACTTTTCTCTCTCCATGGCTCTGTGTGTCTTGTTTTGCTGGTGGTTTGAGCACCTGGGTGCTCTGCCCATGTTGAGTCCAGCCCTGCCTAACAATGAGAAGGGGAAGGTTGGCTTCCCTTTGTGGTGCCAGAGAGTGTGCTCTTGTACCCAAGGGAGCTTTAAGAAGAGAATCAGGCTGAAAAATGCCTGAGAACTGCGGCCATGTGTTGGAGGTGTTCTTAGATAAGGCTTCCTGGAAGATACAGAAACGGGGACTCTGTGTTTGAAGCAATCAATCAATCAAATGTAACATTGAAGGTAATTTCAGAGCATTCCCCAGGAATCTTGGCTCATTCAGTTGCTCCTCTATCACTTAAAACAGAGTTCTTTGTCTTTGGGTTTGATGAGTAGGTATAAAAGCAATTCCAGAGCCAACTGTCAGATAAAGCATACTAAGTTCATACCCTATAATGACAAGGTCATGCACCACATGGACCACTTTTAGATTGGCTTTGAGTAAACTCAGATGAAGAAAAGCTTTTATCACAGACAAAGAGAGAGAGAGGGAAGGAGAGAACCCCACTTCACCTGAGAATATACAGGGATCAATAGGAGTCCAGTTCTGGCAGGGACACCAGCAAATGACCCTGTTTCCATAATGACTACTTTACATTATTGAATACAATGGGAACTTTAAGGGCGACTGCAATAACAGTTTCTCATGAAAAATTAACAAAGAATTTATGGAAATGTAGGAAAAGTCCCAAAGCAATTAGCTTAGATTTCTCTAGAGCCTGAGAAAAGCCAGGATAATTGCATGCAGAAACTGCATAAAGTGGCTATTTTCATTATCGCTGGATACAGAAAGTCCATTTTCATCACAATGGGATATAATGATGTTAAAGCTAACAGGGAGATATGTTGAAAAAGGTTACAACACAGTTTACCAAATGGTTTGATTTATGTAGCTTTAGAGACATACACTTAAGATTACTGTTAAGGGGACTGGAGAGGTTATCCTTGAATTTCCAGAGGCTCCTATATGATAGGAAAATACATTACGGTTTCCTGAAAGCTAATTGTACATTACCACTAGGATGCACAAGATTGAATTTAATTTGTCTCAGAATTGAGAGCTGAATTGTACTACAAGCTGGCACATGAATATCCGTTCTGACTTGACTTTGTTGTTAATTGGCTATTATGCATGTTTATGGGTGCACTTAAGGCTGGGGTCTGCTCCCTGAGTGTCTTAGAAACTCTGAGGTCCTGGCACCCTAAGGAAGCAGAGGCAACATTCGGAAAACCTTCAGAGCCCTTACTAGGCCTACAAAGAGATTATGCATTATTTAAATGTTGCTATTTTCGGTAAAATAAAATGAAATGGAGAAGATCATTTTTTCTGTTGATATTCATTCACAGGCACTGGCAGTTTAATACTCTTCCCAAGTCAGAAAAAGCCAGCTTCTCCTTCGCTGTCTGTAAAGAAATGGGGGAAGAGACAGGACACAGAGAGCTTTTATCAACCTCCAGTGTCCTCTGCAATGTCACACACACAGATCAGGACAGCCTTTTCTATCTATAAAAGCTGGAGAGAAGGCTGTGCCTGGGATTTGAATGATTCTTGAAACCATTAAATAGGTTTGCTCTGAAGCCCACAGAATATTAATAACTTGTTAGCTGCAGTGTCAAAAGGATCGTACAGTCTCAATCTTATTTGGTAAACACTCTCTGTTTAAAAAAAGAAAAAGAAAGAGATTATTTAAGTGTTTCCAACAAAAGCCTCGGCAGAAGCCTGACTCTGAATGGACACCGCTGTCTGGGGACAAATGTCAGCACAGTTCAAGCTTTGTTAAAAAAAGGACTGAAAGGATCCCCGAGCCTGCACTTGGCACGCTGATGGCTGGCATTAAGAAAATTGATCTGAAATAACAAAACCACCGTCACGGCACTACCTGGCAAATCCATTTCCAGCAGATGTGACAATCATATTTTGACAGTGCAGATAGTTGATAAGGGAGGGCAAAAGAAATTCCTTTTTTGACACGGGACCTGAGTTTACACAATTACAGGTCCTCTGTTGGTCTGGGCCACATCAAGGATGCGAAAAGTGGAGAGAATAAACAGAAGCCAGTATCTTGGTATAATCAATGCAAAATGATGCAAGCCCCATCAGTATCATTCTAGTCTACTTTTCATTTGGATTCACTTCTGCATTTAATAATAGCCCCAAGAATAAATTAAAATTCCTGCAGTCTTTTTTTGCTTCCCAGCTTGCCATCTTTTGCCAGCTTCTTTGTCATCCCAAACACATTTTTTTTTTGGAGCACATTATTCACCTGGTTAATGAAAGAAAGGAAGGAAGAATGAATAGCAAGCTTTGTTGTAAATGGACCTGACATTTCACTCACGCATTCTGAGCAGCTCTGACATTCAACACCCTTGTACCTGAAACTTCTGGACATCTCCCGTTCTGGCAGGTCAAATAAAGCTGTTCCCTGGGGGATAGTTTAAAACTACTTGTAACATGTTTTGATTTACAGATTATCAATTCTGCTGAGCAACAGAGAGACATATTTGGGAGTCGCATAAACAAATACATTCAACTGTGCTGTGGATTAACCTAAAGTGACACATTTATTTAAAAATCTGCCTACTACTTGTCCTCATTGATTAAATGCCCTTAAGAAAGTAAGTCTGATGAAATGAAAGCCATTGAGATGCAGCGCACCTCCTCCACTTCTCCGGATGGTTGACACATTCCCCAGAGTGGGAGATTGGACGGCTGATAAGCTAACACTGAATTATAAGCACTTTGTGGAATGTCACTGGCAAATGAAAGATCTACTGTTTTGCTTGCAAAGCAACCATATGCCTTAACAGCACAAAAATGGACACGGTGCAGAATTATTTCATCCTCTGTGCTCAGAATATAAATGAATGTGTATGTACACCGTGCGTGCATTTTCACGGCACAGATCAGCTCAGCGCCAGCAAGGCTTGTTCCTGGCTACAGCACCATTGATCATAGAAATAGAGGGGCCTGCCAAGGACTTTGTCAGCGTTGTCAGAACTCCAGCAAGCATTGGGTGATTTTGCTGTGGCTTTAGCTGTCTCAGAGGGGAGAATGTCTGGGGGGATGGCAGTGGTGGGGCTAGCGGGTGGAGAGGTTAAATAGAAAACTGTTTTCGGTTTGGAATTAGAGGTGTAAACAACGTTTGAGGTGTAGTGGGAAGGGTGCCAAATGTGGAGTTCAAGCTATGTCTTTTCCTTACTAACTAGCCTTATGGCCTGGAGAAAATCACTTCAATTTGCTGAGGCTCCAGTTTCTTTGGCTGAAAAATGGAGCTAATAATGTCTATTTTTTATGGGATCGTTGAGAGGATGGTGCGGGATAATGTACAAGAATGCGCTTTGTAAACTGTACAGCACCATATAAAGATCAGGGGTCACTATGGGCTGCAATGAATAGAAGCACCAGACCCCACCTCCCCTGTCCGCATGCAGTGGGCCTCCACGCAGGCCTCACAGCCGCACCCTGTGCTCCCGTCTGCTCTCAGGCAGGATTAGAGAGACACTTTGCAGACCGTTCCAGGCTAGAACAGAAAAACCCAGAAAATCTCGAATATAGTTCAGACCTCAGTCTACAACTTTTTAAAAATGAAGGAAACACTAAAGTGCACTGAAATACTTCTAAATTTTGGAATTGCTTTGATCCTAAATGAGAGACCAGGCTTGAGGAATATTCAAACAACTTTTTGTTGTTGTTTCTCTTTGTGAGCAACCAACATTTCTTTAATTTATTTTTATTTTTTAATTGTTTTATCCTCCTGAGGGTACATTTTTATTCATTTTAGAGAGAGGAAGGGAGAGAGAGAAACATTGATTGATTGCCTCCTGTATGTGCCCTGATGGGGAATGGGACCCGCAACCTAGGTGTGTGCCCTGACTGGGAATCAAACCCGCAGACATTTGGGCATATGGGATGACACTCCAACCAACTGAGCCACCTGGCCAGGGCAACCAATAATTCTTTTAAAAATCTTCAATGGGAAGTCAGTTTTAGGTGTGGCCACATAAACATTATTTCTTTCCCTTCACACCTTTCCCTCTGGCCGGACCTATCAGGCACAGATGTTAATTCTTCCAAAGGTTCTTTTTATAGCACTATTTGTTCCAAAACATCGGTGGGTCACACTGGGAGGCATTTCCTGCTAGGCAGGCCCACATCTACCTCTGTACAGGGCATACAGAACTTTCTGTCTGAGGCTGATTCCAAAGGGGCTCTGGGTACCCTGTTCCAATCTGAAACTCTCAAGGGTGGGTAATGTGGACAGTCCTATTTAACACCTTGCAGTGTGATGGCCACAAGTCACCTTGGTTCTGGTTTTGGCTTAGCCAGTTGCTAGCTATGTTGCTGTATTGTCCAGACTCTTATCTTTAATAAGAATAATAATATTGATGATTCTACTAGTAATAATGATGAGACTTTCTAATTATTGACTACTCATGTACCAAGAATTTTTTATAAGGGTTAATATGTTCAGTCTGCTATACTTCTCCTAGGTATTTGCCATGTTGGATTTTACTAACCTGTTTGGTGCACAGGTTAAATCACTGGTTCTACCTCTGGTGGATGTGAGAAGGGGAATCATGACCCAAATCAGTGTCCCTGAACCCTGAGCCACATTTACCCTGCTCCTCTCACTGGGCTGTTGAGATCAAATGTGATCTTGCCTGTGAAAGCACCTTTCTTTCTTTTTTAGAAAGCATATTTATTTATTTATTTTAAATTATGTAAGCAAATCATTTTTTTATCCTCACCTGACATTCTGCTTATTGATTTTAGAGAGAGGAGATGGGAGGGAAAGAGAGAAGGAGAGAAACATTAATGCCAGAGAGAAAGATCGATCAGTTGCCTCTTGTACATGCCCCCACTGGGTACCGATTCTACAACCCAGGCATGTGTCCTGACTGAGACTTGAACCCATGACCTTTTGGTTTATGGGATGATGCTTCAAACACAGACTGTGTCTCTTTGTCTCCTTCCTTCTCTGCTCTCACTCGTTCTTTCCTGCTTTAATTCCTGACCCTCCTCTTCTCCTCAACCATCTTTCATTGTGATTTGAGTGGAAAATATTCAGAAGAAAGTAACTGGTGGGGAGGTGGGGGAGAGAGAGTGTTGAGAGGCAGGAGAAAAAAAAAAATCAATACTCCGCATCTATCCGTAGGTAGCTGAGATCCCTTTCCTGTGATTTAGCTAAGGACTTTGGGGTAGAACTGACCAGCACACTCAGAAGTTTTAGCAGATGCCCTATTTCCCTGAAGGGAATATACCAGATAAGTAGGAGAAGCAGGGGACTTGGGACCGTGGTCAGAATCGGTGAAGAAGTGGAGGAATCAGCTTCTGTTTATTCTCCAAGTCCCTGGAGACGCCCCTGCCCAAGTCATATCCTAGGCTTGGGCTTTAGCTGGGGCTGAAAACCCTGGTGACAGTTGAACAAGTAGCAGCAAGACTTGGTTCTTTCAATGACACTTTCAAAAGAGAACTTGAGTGAATCGTCCTGATCAGATGGGGAGAACAGTCAAGGGCTATTCGAGCTGTTAGGGCCCTTTCGCCCTGCGGATTGGGAAGCTGGTCAGCGGGCTTGCTGGAACCCTGAGAAGCACTGCCTGCATGCGGGTCCAGGAGGCCACGAAGTTTCTGTTTCAGAGTGAGTGTTGCTCCAGATCACCCTGGGCAGAGAAAGCTGTAGTGTCAGGACCTGTGCCGTTGATGTTTACATCTTATGCTCTTCACTTCTCTTTTATGGCTAAATTTATGATATAACCCAGAATCTAGAAACTTTGCTTGCTCAACTGCCCCTTCATGCCTCATTTACAAGTACATTAAAAAAAAATCTCTTCATCACTGGCTAAACATAGTTTTAGGCAAAATCTGGGGTTTTCCATTCCATCCCATGTGGCCCTCATCGCCTGTTTTTCGCACATGCAGAAGAATGTGACACTGATCGTATGTGACAATAATAAGGCAGACGTTCTATTGAGGGCTTAGTCACTGGTGGCGCCAGCAACCACGAGGGGCGGTCGGGGAGGGGGTGACTTTGAATGGTTCATCACCATCAGAAGAAGCCAGAGGTCAAATTACAACTGAATGTGCACAGTTGGATGTGTTTCATTATTTATAACACATGCTTCATTTTTAACTGTCCTCCGAATGCTCCATCATTGTTCTGATGGGTTCCTCTCCTGCTCACCTCCCTCGCCTAGCCTCTGTCATTGAACATACTGTGACACCCCGCTGTCAGCCAGACTGGGGGCCCACGCAAAGCTGTTGCTTCCACTTCAGAAGTCAAATCCAGGTTTCTCAGCCGGGTATTCCAGAACTTGGTGAAGTGAAAGCAAAAAGAAAACCAAGCTACTTTTGGTTTAATATGCCAAAAATGGAGCTTGTACCCACTGAGGGCATTCAGAAAACCAGAAATAGGAGACTCATTGCACAAATATGTGCTCCTCGGTGTCAGGCACTGGGCTAGGTACTGGGGATACAGCGGGGACTCCCTGCCCTCATGGAGCTCACAGGCTGGTTAGAGAAGGCAGACAGCAAACAAGATGACTGCATTCACAGCTAATGCTGTGAAGGATAGAAATAGTAACATGGTGTGACTGAGAATGAGGGGCGGAGTCGGGGAGAGAGATGCCGCTGTCCAGTGATGCTGTCCATGAGGAGCAGGTAATTATACTGATTTGTGCAGGTAGCTCAATTTCCAGGTCACTGGTTTCTGCCATTTTTAAACCCTGTTGGCAAGTCTCCGGCAGCTCATCTTTGTAATATTGACAATGAGTCAGTGTATGTAAAGTTCATGTGGGGTGTTTCCATGGGAGGTATGTTACCTGCTGGGGTTGACATAACAAAGTACCACACACCCGGTGGCTTAAACAACAGAAATTTATTTTCTCACGATTCTGGAAGCTGGAAGTCTGAGAAGAAGGCCTTGGCAGGGCTGGTGTCTTTGAGGCCCCTCTCCCTGGATTGTAGACGGCCATCCTCTTCCTCTGTCTTTACATGGTCTCCCCTTGTGTGCACTCATGTTTGTGCCCTCGTCTGCCCTTCTTGTAGGGACGCCAGTCACACTGCGTCAGGACCCACTCCAATGAGCGCATTTTAACCTAATCACCTTCTGAGACACTCTGTCTCAGTCACATTCTGAGATGTTAGGGGTCATGACTTTATCATGAATTTTGAAGAGACACCACTCAGCCCATAATGTGAGGAAGAGAAGACTGTCTGATTGCAGACCTTCAAATGGATGTGTTTTGGGGGACATTATCTTATCCTCTGGGTACCTCAACGTGCTGCACCTTGTGCCTAAGGACAATGCCCATCAGGTGACACAATGAAGGATCTGTTTTGCATTCTCTAGGTAGACAGGGCTACAGTGGGTCCTGCCCTGAAAGAGCCTTCTGACAGCCTTGGGCTGGGCTAGACATTCTTTAAAAAAAAGGTTTTATATCTCTTATGTCAAAATTGGGAGATGGATCTCACTCCTAGTTTTGAAAAGGTACTGCAAAATATTCCACATATAGTTGAATATATATTAAGTAAAAATCACCAAGCTAAATCATTAGGAAAAGGGCACCTAGTTTAAAGAAATCTGTTGGTACATTCATAATTTTGCACCACAGAAGGAAATCAATTGACAATTTATTGAAAACTACGTGCTCAGCATGCTGCTGAGGGGTACCTAGAAGCACATAATTGATTTATTCTCTCTTTCAGTCAACAATTATTTATTGAGTCTTTACCATGGACTTCATTTGCAATGTCCTTAAAAACACTGGTTAAGCGTAACTCAAGCACGATCTGAGTTTGTCCAGCCTGTTCCATGCACCTCTTACTGTAGAATCCCTCTTCGGGCCACTGTGCTGGGTGCTGGGGGAGTGGTAATGGTCAGACTGAGCAGATCGGGGCTACCTTGTGACTCAGAGAAGGTTTCCTGGATGATGAACCCCAGAAGAATGGGATTGTGAGGGACACATTGTTAAACTCCATACAGGGCAAAGGTGGTGATGAGGATGGAGTGCCAGTTATGAATATCTGGGAAGGAGCTAGAAGGAGAAGGAAGGCTCTTGAAAGAAACACTGGCTCCCATGGATTTACTGAGCAGAACTTGTGAATCTGTGTATTTCTCTTGGTGGACCTGATTAATGACGTATGTATCAGAGAAAAGGGCCAATCTTTGTTTTACACACACAGACACTCACTTTCCAATTCATACTCCCTTAGCACCTTGCACTTAACTTAGTTGTTACATAGTCTTACTTACATATCTATTCTGAACATTTATTCTGAACATTTCTGGGGCATCAGAAAAGGACCCCACTGGATACTCAAAAAATATTTGTCGAATGAGTGACCTAATCAGTGTGTAGTTACTTGGAAAGTTTTTCCTTGAATAGGTTCTTTCAAGATTTATAGTAATGATATCTTTTTGAATCAGGTTGACAATGCGCCACTGAATTCTCGTTCATGGTGATAGTAGCTAGGTAGGCTCTAACATCCATTAGGATGCAGGCATGAAAAGGACTATCCCTTGGAGTGACCACAGAAGGAATCTTTCATGCATGGCCTAAATGGGAGGTTACTAAAAATGCATGAGAGAGAGAAAGAGTGAGCGAGAGAGAGTGATAAAGAGAATCATTCCTTTCACAGATAGAATTAGATTCAGCTTTTTAAAAAGTGAGCACCTTGGCCACATTGACCCAATACGTCAAAATGGTGCTTTCAAAGCTGCGCCCATCTGCCATGGTGGTGCCAGGGGGTCAGGGTGGCCCCAAAGCAGGTCAGGCCTTGCAGGGGTGGGAGCACAGAGTGCTGTGGGCTCTCACTGTTTCGAGGGGCCGGAGTCCTGGCTGTGCCTCTCGCTGGTTTGTGGACTCCTATGGAACTGTGAGATTCACATGAAATCAATGGAAGTTCCATGAGAACTGAGAAAATAAGCGGGAAGAAGTTCGGGGTTTTAGCTGATTCTCCGAAATTTGGTACAAAGACTTTGTCCGGGACAGATACTCTCTGAATGGGAACAGTAGGAAATAAAATCCTCTCTGAAAAACAAAAACTGCTGCTTTAATCAATCATAACTGTAAATGAATGAGCACACCAATAATTATTTATACCTTGAAATGAATAATATCTGGAGACTATCACAAATTAAAATATGTACATTTAAAATCCATAAATATAAAATTCATTTAAAATTTCTTATGTCCACTAATAGGGGTTTAATTAAGCTATAACACATCCTTATGGTACATTACCTGGAAGTTATTAAATATTATATTTTATTTATTTATTTTTAATGGTTTTCTTTCTTTCTTTATTTATTTATTTATTTTTTTTAGAGAGGGGAAGGGAGGGAGGAGGAGAGAGAGAGAAATATTAATGTGTGGTTACCTCTCATGTGGTCCCCACTGGGGACCTGGCCTGCAACCCAGGCATGTGCCCTGACTGGGAATCGAACCTACGATGCTTTGGTTCACAGCCCACGCTCAATCCACTGAGCTACACCAGCCAGGGCTAAATATTATATTTTAAAAGAATTTTAAATGACATGGGAAATGCTTATGATGCAGCAAGTTAAAAAGCAGGATACAAACTATGTAAGTATTAAAGGCACACTATATATAAAAACGAAGATTCAGCTGTGTTAATGGTGTAATTTTAATGTATGAGGAACTATGGATGGATATATTCAATATATGATACATAATGAAAATTTCAAAGAAATAGAAAATCATGGAGCTTACACATATGTACCAATCAAAACATTAATAATGCATCATATTTGTTTCAAATCTGTCTTTAAAATATACAAGAAAGCCAACATCACAGATAACCACTTCGGTCCCACCCTCATCTCTTTCCCCTCCCTCCTTTGAAGGAACATCCCCTGCTTTTCAGTTTGGCACATCTTTGCCTGGAGAAAACACCACATCTAGTGACTCAATTCTGGCCAGTGGAATTAAAGCAGAAATTATATGCACCACTTCCTGGAAGATTCCTTAAAGGAAGGTGTGTGAGGGGCAGGCTGTCCTTCCTCCCTTCCCTCCTTTTTGCTATCTGGAAGGTGGCTCTCAGGGCCAGAGCTGTCCTGGGCCACCAGGTAGAAGCTGAGTGTGATGGGTGGTGAAGCTATAGGTGGAAGAACTGTGCTTTCTTCATGCTCACAGAGTTGCCATTACAGCCAGAAGCAACTTATCTACACTTCAATTTGACAGGCAAAATTCTAATTTATTCAAGCCAGAGATTTTCAACTATTTTCATCTCATGGCACACATAAACTAATTACTAAAATTCTGCAGCACACCAAAAAATATATTTTACTGATCTGGCAAAAAAAAAAGTATAATTTTGATTCATTCACACCAGATGGCTATTGCTGTGTTGGCTGTTGTCATTTATTAATTTGACAATCTAAGGGAGAAGAGGTCAGTAGCCCTGACTAAATAGGTATTGCAAGTTGTAAGAATTCTTGTGTCACACCGGTTGAAAATCACTGATTTAAGCCACTCTTATTTTAGATTTCCTGTCACTGGCAGCCTAAATTTATCCATTTACCCTGCATATCCATGATACCCTGCGTATCATTCTCATGCACAACTTGTGTTTGTATCACAGTTGTATGTATTCTAGCCAATATATGCCCTGTGTGTTAACATTATCAGTATAACTATATGGATCATACTATACATATCCTTTTGTAACTTGCTTTTTAAAAATATGTGACAAGATGTTTTTGATATTTATCCACATTGATGTTTGTAGATATAGTTCATTTATTTTGATTGCTATATACTATTCTACAACCTAGCCCTGCTGAGTAACAGATAGATTGATTTTACTATTTAACTGTTGCAAAACATATTACGACAAACATCTTTGGGCATGTTCTGTGGTGTAAAGGATTGTCTCAGGTGGATACCTAGAGGCAGAGCTTCTGGACAACAGGGTACACGCATCATTAGCTTTACTAGGTCTTGCCAAAGTGGTTGCTGCTAAACATAGTCTTTCCAGCAGTTTATGAATTTCTATTTCTGCAACCTGACCAACATGTGATAATATTGGGCTTTTCATATAATATTTCCAATCTGATGAATAAGAAGTGGTATTTCATTGTCATTTTCAATTCATTTTACAGAGTGAAAATGTATCACCTTTATAATTAGAAAAGATAAATTTTAAAATATCTCTCAGTTTGAATCTCAATATCTACATTGAGTTGCTTCAGGAAATCTAGATATGTATCAAGTATCAGTGGGGAATCTTTCTCATCCCCATGGATCCCTCTCCCAGCTCATAGAGGTATGTAATTTATTGTTCTTGAAGTACTGCAAACCATAATACCAGTCAATTAAAACTTTTGTTATGCTTTAATACATTTTTTTAATGAATGGTACTAAAGCCAGCTGAATTAGTGACTTATGACTCTGTTTCTGGGTACCTTGCCACAAAATTATCTTGTTCTGCTGCTACTGTAAACAAATCTCTCTAACTCCTTTGTATCACCTGCCCCTCCAAAATATGTGTTGGAAAATGGCAGAAGCATGATTTTGCTTGATCTCCCTCCTCCCCTGCAATGTCTTCAGTGACTCTGTCCTCTAGGTGAATATGTACTTCCTTTTTCCTATTCTCTGGGACATCCCTAGCCCATCTGCCCTTTCTTAACTCTCCCACTATGGTCAGATTCTTACAGACCATGGACTTGAGCCCAACTCACTGTTCATTTTGCTAAGCTGTTGGCTTGAGGTGGGCATTTTCTCTGAAGGGTATTTTCACCTTGATAAGGAACTCTGGAAAACAGAACTACCTTAGAGAAAGGGCTCAATCTATTTGGGTGGAGTTTAATACATCTTGACAAATGAAAGAGGTAAAGTTCGGAGCTTACAGAGTTTGCTGGTGGTACTTAAATGGCACCACAGAATTTACTAATGTGAATCCATTTGAGACTGTTTGTCTTAAAAAAATTGTGGATCTGGAAAGAATGTGATAGGCAAATCTTTTCAGGTGGTATGTTATAAAATCTATTTCCAAATCGTTAATGTAAAATTCTAGCAATGACAGGGAAAGTCACTGTTGTGCAGTATTCTACCTGGAATTCCTTGCAGTCAGAGAAATGTATACATTGTAGACATTTACACAGGTAAGAATGGATTAGCAGTTCAGGTGGGCAAACGCTCACCAGAGGGATTAGATCCCCTGCAGGCCAGGCTACCAGATCAAGGGAAATCCACAGGTTCTATGAAGGGATTCATTTGGCAATAAGAATAAGAAGACCAGGTAATGATAAGAACAAATCTCAGGAGTAAGGAAAGGATTCTAGAGGCATTGGACCAATTCTGTAAGTTGGCATGAAAATATTGAAGACTGGAAACTGGGAGACCCGGTTGCTGGATCTTAGGTGTGCAGGTGACAGGCCAGGTGCTCTTGGTCTTTCCAGGTGCCAGGGCTCTAAAATGCAAGGCTGGGCCACACAGAACTCGATGACATCTCCCAGCACTAACACCGCATTACTCAGAACTAGGTCTCAGTCACGTTTGTGCCAATTTGAAATAAAAATCAGGTAAACTGTAAGCATAGCAAGGTTCAAAGAAAGTGACACTGATTCTGGAACCTGCATGATAAAACTAATAGTTAACAGACAGCCTATAGTACATGATAAGCATCATTCTCAGTTCTTCACATATTAACATTTGATTTTCATAACAACTTCATTCATAGGTAGCATTTTTATTCCCCCTTTTTCAGGTGAGGAAATCAAGGCTCAGATTTAGTAAAATCTCTCAGCTCTATTAAATTCCTCTAAATTAGCTAAGGTCTCTAGGACTCATTGTTGTCCTCTACAAGATGGGAATAACGAAATCTCCCTTTTATACCTTACAGGGCTATGGTTAACATCATGGAACAATGCATGTAAATTATATTTGAAATGGCTTGTGTATTTTATTTATATAGACATGAGGGATTATTAAAGATTTAGTTTAGAAGAGAGATCAGAAATGTTTAAACCATCAAACATAGCACTGCAGGGCAGTGAATGAGTGAAACCTGGAGTTTTGCCTCAGTAGATTTGTTTAATTCACAGCATTTAAATTTACATAATATTTGACACATATGGAAGAATACACACACGTTTATATACACTTCTAAGCTTGAATAAAACTGTAAGAAACATCCATGAGCCCATCATCCTGTTGTCAAAGGCAACCATTCTTCTGGGTTTCTGTGTGTAATCGTTCCCTGGTTTTGTTTTTTTATTTTTGTAACAGCTTAATTTGAATAATTCACATACCACACCATTCACCTATTTAAAGTGTGCCGTGTAACATTTTAGAATATTCACAGTGCAACTGCAATCAATTTTATAATATCTTTATCACTTCCAAAAGAAACACCCTATCCAGGTAACATTACTAGCCTTTCTTCTCCAGCTCCCAAATCCCTCTTCTGTTTTTTAACTATAGCTTTTTACCACAGATGTACTACACATATGTTTTTACCAAAATGTATATTTAGTTTTGATTTTATTTGACCTTAAAACTTTTTTGTATTTTATATACCCAGCAAAATGTTTCTAAAATTTATTCATGCTCATGTACAGTTACAGTTAATTCATTTCATAGTAGTATAACTCCATAATTTAAATAAACCACAATTTATTTATCCATATCCTTCCTATAAATCTGGTTTATTTCTTATTTTTTGGCCGTAACCATTCTGTTCTGGATGGCCTTGTTCATGTCTCCCTGTACACACAAGAAACAGGTTCTCTGGCATCTATGCAGCACTGTGATTTTTTACTGCAATTTCAACTTCATAAAATAATGCAAAATTAAAATTTTTTCAGTTACAGTTTACATTCAATATTATTTTGTGTTAGTTTCAGGTGTACAGCACAAGGGTTAGACAATCATAAAAAATGCAAAATTTTTTACAAAATAGTTATAATTCATGTTCAGATTAATTGAGTGGTATATTCTTTTTTCTGCAGTCTTGCCAACTTTTAAAATAAAAAGATTTTATTTGTTAATTTTTTAGAGCGAGGGGGAGGGAGGGAGAACAAGAGGGAGAGAAACACTGATGTGAGGGAAACATCAATTGATTGCCTCTCATACACCCACAACCCAGGCATGCGCCCTATCAGAAATCCAACTGGCTACCTTTTGGTTTGCGAGGAGATGCCCAATCAACTGAGCCACACTGGTCAGGGCCATGACAAATTTTAATATTTTCAGGACTCTTAATTTTTGCTAACCTAATGGATGCAAAATGCTATCTTCTGTTTTAGTGTTTCCCTGACTGAGGATGAGGATGAGCCTCTTGTCACAGGTTTATTTGCAAGTTTCGTTTCCTCATCTGTAAAACATCAATTAATATCCTTGCCTAATTTTTTCTCACTTGAGCACTTGTGTTATTGATTAGCAACATTTCTTTCTACATTCTGAGTACTAATCCATGGTTAGTAACATATGTGCCAATACTTCCTGCAACTTTCTAGTTTATGTATTTCATTTTGTTGTTTTTTTTTTCTGGTGCTTGCCTCCCACAAGTTATCATTACTTGTAAGTTTTTAAAAGTATCTATTAGAAATTTTTTTGAACTATTATTTAGAAGTTTGCTTTATGTTTGAGTTTGATGAAATCTAACTTATTCTTTTTTCATTTCTAACTTAATTGTATTATGTTTAATACTGGAAATTTGTTGCTGCTTACTCTGATATTTTTGTGGTCAGCTTTTCATAAATGTTCCATGCGTGCTTGAGAGGACTATATATTCTCCAATTGCTGGTTCACATCCTTCTTATCTCCTTTAAACACACACACACACACACACACACACACACACACACACACATTTATATTTTAACCTTCACCCAAGAGAGAAAGGGGGTGAGAGAGAGAGAGAGAGAGAGAGAAAGAGAGAGAGAAACATCGTCTGGCTGCTTCCTGTATGTGCCCCCACTGGGGACTGAAACTGCCACCCAGGTATGTTCCTGACCTGGACTTGAATGAGCAACTCTTCTATGCACGACATTGCTCCAACCAACAGAGCCACATGGCCAAGGTCCTTGAAGTATATTGATTGCAATTTTAATTTCCATATGTTTACTGAGTTTTTGCCAGCTTGAGCCATCAGTAACTGAACTATATATTAAGTATTCTGTTATAATGATGAACTAATTAATTTTTATCTGCAATTTTAACGTTTTGTTGTTTTGTGTATTTTAAGTCTGTAGTTGGTGCAGGTACTTTGTGAATTTGTATGTGATTCTGGTGAGATGGACCTTTTACCACCGTGGCATGCTTTGTTTCAGAAATACATACTTCTGAAGCCTATTTTATGAATTAATATATTCAATTCTGCTTTGTTTGGTTCATGTTGACCTTGACTTTAAACTTTATCAACTTTTATCCTTTTACTTCTAACCTTACCATATCCTCATTTTAAAACTGTATTGTGTGAATAGTTTATAGCCAGATATTTTTCCTATCTGAATATATCTATTCCTTAGCTGAAAATTTAATTCACTTATGATTATTTTTATTACTAATAATTTGGGTTTATTTCTATCATATCACTTTAAGTTTTCTTTATACCCTGATTTCTCTGTGTTTCTCTCTTTCACAATTGTTTGAGTTTGTTTTATTTTCTTATTCTATTTTTCCTTCTACTTGTTTGGAGGATATAGCATTTTTTGGGTTACACTTGAAATTTTATTGTGTATGTTTATCTTAACAAAGTCTAAAGTTGACCTTATATAAATGCTTCTCCAAACAATAAAAGAACTTAAAGTTGTTATCTTGATAACCTGCCTCCAAATTGACTTCTATTTTTGTCCATTGTTTTAGACATGAGCATCATTATTTTTAGATTTATGTACATGTTTTTCAATTTTTTTGTTTTCCTCTTGCATTTTAGATCTTCTGAACTGAGCAGTTTTTCAGAATTTTCTGAAATATGTCTTCTATTAGTAAAGGTCTGCTGAGTAAAATCTCTTTGTATTTGTTTATTTAAAGATAGTCTTACTTCTTCTGCTTCTTAAAGAGTATCTTGTTGATACACCATTTTAGATTGATCTTTGTGTCCCTTGTCACTTTGACGGCATTCTTCCAGTCCTCCAGCTCTCATTACTGCTGTTGAGAATCTTATTGTCCTGTAGGTGGTCTACCTTTTTTCTCTTTATCTTCCTTTATTTTGTCATTGGTATTTTTCTGTTTTACTACAATATGTTAAGGTGTGAATTAACTTTTTTTTAGCTTCACCTGAGGATATGTTTATTGATTTTTGAGAGAGAGAAAGAGAGAGAAACATCAATTGGTTGCCTCTCGTACATGCCCCGACAAGGAATTGAACCTGCAACCTTTTGGTGTATAGAATGATACTACAACCAACTGACCAGGGCAAGGTGTAAATTAATTTTATCTATGCTCTTTGATATAAGTTCTGCAATCGCTATCTGAAGATTTTTGACATTCATCTGCTATGGAAAGTCATTAGCTGTTATTTCTTGAAAACTGTCTCCCCTCTGTTCTTTTTCTCTTTTTCTGAGAATTCAATTAAATGATTTCTTATTCTCATTCCTCCTCCATGCTGCATCTTCTCTGTATTGCACTGTAACTTTTAAATATCTGTCCCTCAGTTCTCTAATGTTTTCTTCAACTGCATATAATCTGTCCAAAATTTCAACTACATTTTACATTTAAATGATTAATTATTAATCTTGAAAGTTGGGATTCTTATTCAAACCTTCGAGATAATTTTGTAAAATCTCTTATTGCTTGCTAATTAAAAATGCATATTAAAACATTTCATACCTATTTTATATTCTTTATCTTAGCATTATTTTAATATTGAAATTTTCAGGTCACTAAATCTATGGATTTCAGTTGAATTCATTTATAGCTCCTGTTGCCTTGTGCGATGGTTGATTTTGTTGCTGTTGTTACAAGCTCCGACTTGGCTCAACTTAATCTCTAGGAATCCTGGGAGCCTAAACTGACAATATTTTCTTTCAGAGACAATTTGTATCTGCTACAGCTTGGAGCCGGAGTGGGGTGCTACTGACCTGGGCTCTTTAGCTTATTTGGAGCGTTCACTCTAATGCCTGTCTCCCATACTCAGCTTCCCCAGCTTGCAGCATTTTCAAAACATAGCCACCCAAGCCCTGTACCAACAGGAATTTACCCTCAGCTTAACTCCAGATTCTGTGTTCTTACTGTTCCCCTCCATCTTCAGTTTTATCTTGCTGTTTCTTTTCTATTTCTTTTTGTCTCCCTTTAAGATTTCCCTTACTTTCTTGTGTTCCCCACATCGCATTAAAAATTTGCTGTTTTTCTTCAGGCTCGGTGTGTGCATGGTCCTCTCTATTGCCGGAATCTGACAGCAGGGACCCACAGCTCTCAGGGCCTTTGTTCTGACACAGACTTTTTGAGCATTTACTGCATGCCAGGCTCTGCACTAGATGCTATGGGGAATAACATTCTTGTTCTTGAGACCTTGGATTCTGGTTGGAAAAATGGACATGCACACCAGAAATCGTTCTACAAGGTAGCGTGAAATATGTGCTAAATAGAGGCATGGCCATGTCACGGTGAAGGCGAAGGAGTGAGGGCTTCGCTCCCACTGGGGAAAGCTGTGAATTGTGCGGCTCTGTGGATCGAGCTCATGCATTGGATATAAGCTTCCATTTCATAGCAGTCCAGGGGTGTGCAGCTGGGCAGGAGTTACAGCAAGTCTCTTTCATGTGAAGAGTGGCTGATGTGAAGGGCACAGCTTGCTGCAGAAATGTGAGGGGACGTTCCCGCCAGCCCAGCTGCTCTTCTGGTCACAAACCTCTACTTGTGCTAGGAAATTATTTAGAAGGTGCGTGGCTGAGAAAAGGTGGAACACATTTAGTTACTTCAAATATTTCTCAGGAAAAAAATAGCCAATGCTTCTTCTGCTATTAAAGGGAACTTCTAAAGTGACTACTGTTTGTCTACTGGTGTTTTCCATTATAGCCTTATTTTAAAAGGGTTGTAACTTGACTGTAAAAATTCCCTTTAGGTGTAAACTTGCCATACTAGAATGTTCCCTTTAAATAGAGCCTGCCTTCAAAAAATAAAAAAAAGCAAAAACAGGTTTGGTTTACATTAGTCAAACTGTTTGAAAGTCAGAAGACAACAAAGCCCTTAATATTAGAAATAATTGATTATTTCTATAGATGTTTGCATTCCTTACTGCATAAAGTATAAAAAAAGACACCCCCCCAAAAAAAACCCCAAACCAAACTTATTATTCTTCCCTAATGTGCAAAGCAAATATCCAGTTTTAGATGAGAAAATTCATGCAGTGTGCCAAAAGTTGCAATACAAAAGCTACATTATGTCTGTGAAGGAAAGAGTGTGTTTTTATCATTTTTTAAAGAACAGATGCAGTTGTGAGAAGCCAGCTGACTAAAGCATAACTCAATGTAAGGAATTACCATATTTTTCAGACCATAAGACACACTTAGGTTTTAGAGGAGGAAAATAGAAAAAAAATTTTTGAAGCAAAAAATGTGGTAAAATATTTAATAACATAAATAACATAGTATTCACCAATGTAAATGTAAACAGAACTCAACAGCAGCATTAACAACTATCATTCCTCCCAAATTTGGGGGTGGGGAGAAAAGTGCATCTTATAGTCTGAAAAAAAACACAGAAGTAGGCAATAGCTTTATTTCTACTGGGTTAGATGAGCTCTACAAGGACAGCGGATTATACTATACAAACAGCAATAAGTAGAGGAATCAATATCTTTAATACTAAGCAGTATATACTTGGCCTTAAAGAGCAAGGAGACACTGAGGGACACGATGTTGCACTCAAAGAGCAGGAGACACTTGAGATGGGAGCTTAGGCTGTTGTTTCCTTGGTCACCCCAGCTTCCACATGAGACTTTTTTGAAGTGCTGAATGTAATTCTAGGCGTTAAAGCTACACAATCCTGGAGGTGAATAAGTGACTTCTCTAGGTGCCTAAGTAAAGAGAAAGCTATCCGAAGCAAGAATCAGCACTGTCGTATTTGCAGTGAGTTGGTGTAAGTTTGAAATGGTGTCTTTCTATTTGTTGTTAGGGTGGTTTTGATTACATGCAGTCAAGTTTCAACTTATTCACTAGCTTTAGAATCTAACTGTTGAGTAAGATGAGCCTTTCTGAGTTGCAGTAGCAGCAACAGGCATAGAGAAAATGTTATTCTTACCTTTCAAGTTATGGAGTTAGGAGGAAATAATAGAAATAGAGAGCGGTTTATGGTTGCCAGGGTTGAGGAGGAGGCCCGGGCAGAAAGCTGTGTGGATATAGAAAGGTAACAGGAGGGATTCTTGTGATGATGAAATGTCCTGTAGTTTGAGGGCATCAATGTCAGTATTTGGGTTGTGATAACGTATTCTAGTTTTTGAAGATATTACCGTGGCCAGGGAGTGGGGGAGTACTGGACAGAGGGTGTACGGGATTTCTCTGTTGTTTTAAAAATTAATTAATTCCAGCATTATTGAGATATAATTGACATATAATTAGTAATTAATTAGGCCATTGGACTGAGAT
The DNA here is from genome assembly GCA_028533065.1 of Trachops cirrhosus. NCBI lineage: Eukaryota > Metazoa > Chordata > Mammalia > Chiroptera > Phyllostomidae > Trachops > Trachops cirrhosus. The sequence continues at coordinate 113,567,391 of CM052540.1, forward strand.
GGCTTTAATGCCCTAGTAACCTACATAAGCAAACGAAAACCTAAGCCTATAATGCTTCAAGGTTAGAAAGTCAAAACCTAAAGACAACTAACTAATCACAAATAACCAACCAGCCTTTTCCACATAATGTGACCTTTTAAACTATAGCCAATCGCATTATTTCCTTGCTTAGTTTTCATCTTTTCTCCATGAAAGCTTTTCCCCGGCTGCTGTTGGTGAAGAGCACCTAACCGTTTCCAGTTGGGTACTGCCCAGTTCCAGCAGACTTCTGTTCAGCTAAACTTTTAGAAGTTTAATATGCCTCAGCTATTTTTTAATATAACATTGTGTAAGTTTATGGCATACAATGTGATGATTTATGTATATATTGCTAAGTGATCACCTCAGTAAGGTTAGTTAACATATCCATGAACTCATATAATTTCAGTTTGTGTATGGTGAGAACTTTTAAGATCTATTCTCTTAGCAGTGTTCAAATATACAACAGAGTATTGTTAACATGGTCACCATGCTGTATATTATATGCCCAGATCTTGTTCATGCAAATATGTGATTATATCAGAGTAAAAAATTTAATTAAAAATAATACTAGGTTCATTTCAGCAATACATAAAATGAAAAGTGAGAGTAGTGTTAACATGGCATCTTAGAGAACAGGGATCAATAAGCTGGCTGGCAGGCCAAGTGTGGCCCACTGCCTGTTTGTGTCAGTGACCCTTCATTGGAATGCAGCTGTGCTCATTAACCTATCTATTCTCCATGGCTGCAGTTTGAAATACAGTGCACATGAGCGTGGTTTCAGTGGAGACTATGTGACCCACGAAGCCTAAAATATTTACCATGTTACCCTTTGCAGGAAATAATTTGTGACCCCTGGTCTAGAATGCAAGCTCTACACGGGCAAGGGAAGCACCTTGTCAGCCTGTTTATCGCGGCGTGCCTGGCAAGCTGCCTAGCATGGTGCAGGTGCAAAGTAATCATTTGCTGAATTAAGGAAGCAGCATATTATGAAAATGTGAGTTTGCCATGGAGAGAATGATTGAAAGAATTAAAAACATCATCTTGGGATCATGACTGCACGTTTTCCAAAGGCCACGGCAGTTGGAAAGCAATGCTACCTGCCTTTTTCAGATTGATAGAGGAAGAGAATTTCAGGTCCCACATAAACCCACAGTAGCTACATGAGTCCAGTGAAACGGAAAGAAATTTTAAAGTCATGGATTAGCTGTGTAAAGGGCCTAATGTAATTATAGTTAACCGTGAGTCATGTATATTATTTCCTTTTAGGTGCATAACATATAACGATGCTCTAGTCTTTCAGGTGTGCTTATAGTTATCACTAAAACTGATGAATTTGATCCGAAGATTTCCACCTGTTTATGGGGAAGGCATCTTGTTATCTAATTATATTGATGTCTCACTTGTTCAAGAGAAGAATCATTAAAAACAGGAGTGAGAAAATTCAAATGTTTAAGTTGGCTATAGTTTTGAAATTTGGTTGTACCATTGAAGCTTTCAATTTAAATGAATTCTTTAGCAAATATTCTGTAAGGTGAAAATGTCCTTTGATAATATAAACTTCTAATTTGTTAGCTAAAATTTGACTTTCTCCAAGAGAAGGATAATTTTATCATCCTGGAGCCTCAAGAATAATTCCCAGGGAATATGGCTGATATAGGAAAGATGAGAAGAGGAAGTAATGAAAGCAGAATTTGGAGCCAGACACAACTGGATCTCTGGGCCAGGAACAATTTAATTATCATTGCTGCGGCTCATCTGCCGTGAGGAAATGATTCCTGTCTCATAAGGATGTTCTGAGGATTAAATAAGGAGAGAGGGTGTTTAGGACCTGGTGCATACTCACAGACACTCAGCAAATGTTAGTGCCCTTTTGTTGAACTAAAAGGCACAGGCTATAAGAGGTAAGAGGATGGAGGGCGTTCCAGGTGACTGCGGAATAAAACACTGTCCCCTGAGCGACACCCTCTCCTAGCTGTTTCCCTGGGGGATATCAGGAAGGGTACTGTTTGTTGCCTGAAGCACCAAGCTCTCTTTAGAGATGGCTGTGCAGTGTCTCTAAATGATGGGCCTGAGTGACGTTTCCGAGGGATCATCTTATTCATGGAACGTAACACACACAGCTGCCTCTAAACAAAACGAACCTCTCTCCTCCGTGTGGCGCACTGGGCTACAGAGAAGGTACCAGTGAACCTCTCATTTGCACATGGCAGCCTCCCCCAAAGACCAAGCAACGGACAGAAGCCACTGGCCATGATGGAGTCCATTTATTTTGTTACCTCATGTGCCCCTCCCCCTTTGTTTTTGGCCTTCTGTTTCAACCCACAGCAAGTGGTGGCCAGAACTGTTTGATTAAAATGTTTTTTATTTAAATCTTTAAATACCATTTTCTACAAAGTCTTCTTTGTGGCAGGAGTTAAATGCGAAATAACAAAAATTCAAGTGAGTAAGTTTTAAAGATCTAATTGGCTTCACTGAATTATTTGTGAACCGGGTGGCCTCCCATCTAGCGAGGAGAAAGGAACTCCAAAGGACTTGCACAAAATGAAATGTTTCTAAAGACATAAAGGTGGCAAAGCAATGGAAATTATTCACAAGGAATGCATTGTTTTAGGCAGGGTCCCCTCCTAAGGGAAAAGGAGGAGGCCTATCAGGCAGATGCCTCACTAATGCTGATCAGGTAATTCCAAGTTGACAGAAGGAAGGTTACATTTCTGGGAAGCTGAGGTTCGCTGATGTGGGGCTTAGCGCAAGTACTGCATTTTTGGCCTGTTTTTCTTTTTAACAACCTGAAACAATAAGAAACCATATTGTCCGAGAGGCAGTGTTTTACACTTTCCAGCACTGAGGGTTTGACCTTGAGTTACTCTGTGGCTGCTGTCAGTCTCAGAGACTGCCCGTCAGTGACAGTGGCCACTTGACGAATTCGGCGTGAGGCCAAATTATGATGAAGCCCCTTTACCACGGAGAGTGATTTATTGCTACACTAAAGCATGTTTAAGGAGAAAATGGGATGAGAAGAGAGGTAGACAGAAGGCACTGTTACTGTCTGGGGGTTATAACCTTACTTAGATGAGGGGAAAATAATACAGTAAGTTTCAGACTGTGGCCATGTCAGCTCTGGATAAACAGCTAATGGAAAAATGCAGACTAACCCAAAAACAAGGCTGCACAGCAGCCACCGGATGAGGCCCGTGTGGAGCACACTCAGGCTTTGCGTTTTCAGGAAGCCTTTTTAAGTGATTCAGTGCAGCCCGTATTTCTTCCCCATTCTCTTTGGTGTCTCTGTTTGTCATATTTGTAATTTCTGAGACCAAAAGCCTCATTGCCAGAAAAATAAGCCACCACGGAACTCCTGTTTTCTCTTCCCCAAATGGCCATTAGTTTCACTCTGAATTATTTTATTCACTTTACTGATGTTGACTATTATAGGAGGAAATAGAACTGAGGAATAGTATACTTCCAGCTGGTATGATAATTGGACACTGTTTATTCCACAGCAGCATTAAGAATATAAAAACCTCATCACTAGTGCTCTCTGAAAAGCCTTTGCAAATAATAGCACTTATATAAAACTTAAAGCCTGAATGTTTCTTGTTTATGAGTAACATAGTATCAGCGTATTAAAATCATCACTAACCAGTGCTGGAGTAAGTGTTCTGAAACCTGTCAGTGTGCTAACAGTAGTGGTCTTGAAAACTCCACATCTGCCACAGGATCACTTACTCTCATAAAACATTATCACTTCCCCACATCTCCTCTGAGAAGGAGTGGATGCTGGAGTGACTGATGGCCCCGAATGATATACAGAGGAATGAATGGGAACATGACCCAGTGGGCTGAGAGATCTGCACTTGATTCACATTGGGACAAGTTGGAGGACCTTGGTGGTATAACATTTATTTCTCGAGGCCCACAGGCAATTTGAAAGAAATATCTGGCACAAACTAGGAAACAAACTGTTTAAATGGCCAAGTCGGCCTTCCCCTAAGGCCTTTCTGCTGGAGGAGATGAGGATGGAGGTACAGGCAGGTCACAGCGAACCCGGCCACTAGGGTAGGTGAACTGCTTGCTGTTTATCGATACCTAGTTTTCTAGGTCTTCCTGTAGTTCTCTTTTGCTAACAGCTCAGAGGCCGTGTCCTGGTTCTGCACTGGCTTCTCTCCCTCTTAACCACTGTACTTTCTGCTGTACCAGCTCATGAAGACTCCATTTTGAGAGGATGGAGGCGAAAAGTGAAAGCACTGCCTTGGCTGGTGTGGCTCAGTTGGTCGAGCATCATGCCTCAAAGCAAAGGGTCACCAGTTGGATTCCTAGTCAGGGCACACGCCTGGGTTGCAGGCCCGGTTTCCAGTTGGGGGGTGTGTGGGAGGCAACTGATCGAAGTTTCTCTCCCACACTGATGTTTCCCTCCCTCTCTTTCACCCTCCCTTCCCCTCTCTCTAAAAGCAAATAAGTAAAATCTTAAAAATAAAAGTGAAAGCATTTGAAAGACAATTTATTGTTTACAGTTAAAACTAGGAGATTATAGTCGAAAGGTGAGAACCGAGCCTGCAATAAAGGATGGTGAGAAGACTTAAACAAGCCATTATATGACAATTAGCTCAAATGGGAGCAGGAGGTAATCTATTGATTGAGTCCCTGCGCACCCCTCAGCTTGTCCATCATTCCAGTCAGGCACTGTTGTCAATCCCTAAACCACCTACATTTTGCAACAAATTGGATGCCCTGCTTTTGGTTCTTCTGTGTTTCAGAGAAGAGCAAGACAGACTTTCCAAGCAAAGCTAACTTTTGGATTTAGAAAATTTATACCCTTTGACTCTTTCTGCCTTTCCTTTATTTCCATAGGCTTCTCTTTGGGGGAACTGATTCCCACAGTTGCTACTTGGGAGATTAAAGCTATAGCAAGTATTAAAGAAGCCAAGGTAATTTTCAAAGTCTTTCAGCATCAGTATAATTAGAGAAGCAATTACAGTGAAGTTAGTGGTAATTTAAATTGATCAGCTGGATATCAGATGATGAGTTGTTTGGAACTGGAAAATCTAATGAATATCTGCTTGGTGAATAGACTTGCCTTTCAGTAAAAAAAAAAAAAAAGGACCTAAAACCTGGCCAACTGGTTGGTGAAATTCATGAGCTCGTGCGCCTGCAGAAATGCTGTTTATACAGGTGACACAAAGCTCAGCACTGTGGGGTCTTCAGGGGGAGTAACACTGGAGGTACCTCCTGTTGAGTTCTCCCCTGCAGCCCCTGACCCCATTACATTTCTGTCGCATGATTAAGAATTTAAATGTTACTCTCTTTTTGGAATATCTGTGGAGAACCTACTAGAAACTTACATTGTATTCTTTTAGTGTCTACATCTTTATTTCACTTGACTGTGTTTGCTCTTTTTCATTAGATAGATCGGTGTAGCCCACTGCCATTCTGATTTTACAAGGACTTACATAAAGCTGCCGAGCATCATCTTGGCCTGAAGGATGGAGGTAATAAGGGAGAGAGAGGGAGGGTATAGACGAGGGAGGTAGGGAGGGAGAGAGGAAGAGAAGAGAGAGAGAATATGAATGAATGAAAGGGAATGAGAATAAGAATGAGAATGAATATATATATTTGCAAAATCATGAATTGAAGCTGAAGGTTTGAGTTGTTGTTTCTTGTTACTGGGATCCCAAGAGCTGTGTTGAAACTTGCATTTTGTGGTTAAATCTTTGACATTTTATAGAATTCAAGAGAACCACTGGTATTGAATTATCTTAGAATTTTGGCTTGAATGTTGTTTAAGTTATTAAAGCTTCAGAGGGGGCTTGCCAGGGATTGTAAAAAAACAAAACCAAACCAAACTTCCTTGGCACCATTTGCTCATGCGTTATTCGGCCCTGAACTTCAAGGTGGTAGTGCTGCTACTTAAGACAAGGGAATTTTGTCTTATCATGTGTTTTTTGACATGAGAAATTACATCCTGGGTGATTTAATATTACTGCTTTTTGGTTTTCAGGCTGAGAAAGCAACAGATTTAGTCAATGCAATTTCTCAAGCCTTGAATAAAAACATTGAAAAAAGATCTAGCAGGAATTGTGACTCCCTTTCATTCTCTCCTTTGTATTTCCAGTTATAGGGCTTATTATAATAAGTAAAAAGTCCTCTGAAGTTTACATTTTCTATTACATACTACTGGTACTTCAAAATCCATGTACGCATTTTTGCTAGAAGTGCTAAACCTTTGAGAGAAGCAGGTCTGACGATCGAGTGTCTGGCTGGAAATTATTTACTATTGATGGTCACTCAGCTCAAGATTGTATCACTGAAATGACTTAGGAAGAAAAATCAATAATCCTCACATATTGTGCAGTCTTCTTAGAGGATCATCTGTTTTACCTCGCAAAAGTAGTCCTTGTTCCAGATCACTCTTTTGAAATAAAAGAAGAGAAAAGGTAACGTAAATCATAGCTCACTTTCTCTTATGCCACTGTTTTATTTCAGTTCCCTTTTTGCGGGGAGGGAAAAGTAGGTCTCATGGAGAAATGGATAGATTCAAGTAAGTTGGAAGGCTCATGTGGGTATGCTTGTATAATTCCAATTGCTCACATTTTCGACTGAGATAAAAGTTCACCTGTGCTATATTTAATAATGTCTCAATTTCACAATTACTGGACCAAGAAAGAAGGTTTTAATAGCTTTCATGAGTGGAAGATTGATCATCTTTACTCACACGTGTGTGTGCACACACATGGTCACACACACGGCTCAGTGGGTCACCCCCGCTCCTCTCCTCAGATAGGCCTTCATGCTTCCATTCCCTATATTAATTCTTATACATTTGCCTTGGCCTGGATCTGAAACAAATTTGGAACGGGGTTCTGATTAAGTGAGTTGGGAGTGGGCTTATGTGGTCTGGGAGAGGAACAAAATAATTTATTTGAGTATGAAATTGGAATCCATCTGGAGCACACATACGCTGAAAGCTGGAAGAAGGAGTTGGCTGGACCAGATTTTCCTTACTTGCTCAAAAGGAAAAGTATAGATGAATGGCCAACTATTTAGGTTGACTTGGAACTCTCCTTGGTGCTGAGACAGCACCTGCGGGGATGTTCCCTATGTTGCTGATGTAAGTGTACCCGATGGTTACACTAGAGAAGTAATTCTGGTAGTGGGTTGTGTGCCACAGGAGTGTAGGAGGTTATTTCACAAGGAACAAGGACACAACATTAAATCTGTTTGAATCCATGGGGAAAATGGTATTCTTTTCGCTGTTCCTGCTCACCATCAGCGTTCATGTGACTGCTGGAACCCAGATGGTCCCCTCTCCTTCCACCCCTCTCCACCTTGTCTTCTTCCCATCCTTATTTTGAAAGCTCTAGTTATGTTTTTTTCTTTATTTTACCTGCATCTCTCATTGCTAGCCCTGGAGGAGTTTAGCTGTGGTTTGCATTTGAGAGACCTAATGCCTATCCTGATAGAAATCATGAAACAATTATGCCATCCTACTCCTTTGCTCTATTTTTGACACCTCTTTTTTCTTTTGTTTCAGTCGAAACATTCAGCTCAGTAATACCAAACTCAGTTCATTCAAAGTCAGGGCTCACCTTGACGTTCATGAATATGATTTCAGCTATTACTCATTATTTACAATATGTGGCTCCTTTTCCAACTGGTCACAGAAATGCCAACATGCCAGTGAAAATGGTGCCATTCTTATAGTTTCCTCTGTCTCAGAAACAGAAAAATTAAAGCACTACTATATCTTCTGTCGCAATGCATGTTTACTGAAAGTGAATTGGCTGAAGCAAAGTTGGTAAATAGGGAATGATGTCAGTATAGTGCAGAAGTCATGTTGATTTGCCTAGCATTTTCCCAGGCACACTAATGTTTTGTATAAATTAGAAGTAAGTTCCCTCACTACGAAAGAGAAAGGTTTTGCCAAATAGGAAAACTGCAAGAAAAAGCTGAAAATCCTGTATAACTGACCTCCTTTAGTGCTAGTAATGGCTGCGTTAGTGGCCTCAAGAATAGCTTAGCTATATTTTTCAATGTGTTAAGCTATCTGAGGAAGCTGAGAATACAAGAAGCTAATTAGACATTTACTCCTGTATTAAAGCAAGGATCTGACATTCAGTTTTGATGAAACTGGTTTCCAGTAAAAACACATGCCTTTGATGACTTAAATGTGTAAGGGGGGAGTTGGGCTGAAGGGTGAAAACAGAAAATGATCAACTGATTGTGGTGCCGTGGGCTAAGTGGTGGAAAGTTAACTAAGCCCAGGTATTTATGAGTTGCTATTCTTTTTGTTGGGGCTTTAATGGGGAAGTCACAAAGATTTTGTCTCGATTTCCATGACACTATTTTCCCCCAAAGCTCTGTTATTTTTAGCACGCAATTTGGGTTATGTGTGCCATAGAGTTATCACAGAAATGCCTGTAAAACATCCTGAACAGTTCAAATTCATATCCTTGGTCATGAATGTTACCACTCCTTCCCCAGAACAGAAAGGACAACTCAAGACAGTACTGTGTAAAAGATGTTGTAGTGTGTGGTGCTTGGCCAGGTTCAAGGGCCTCTAGCATTCCACCCATGGATACACATAGTAGTGATTTTGGTGGCTTCTGTATTCTCCTTCCTATCCTGTGGAAGAAAGATGCTGGCTGAGTTTACGGCGATTATGGACCTTCCAATCCAGGAGAGTTAGCCTTTGTTCCTCAATATGCTGTCTGCTGTGTTCCAGATCCAGGCAATCTCTCCCCTGAGCACTGTGCCTGCTGCATGGTCAGTGCTGCTGCTCTTCTATCTAGACACATAAGAAAAAAAGATGTTGGGCTTTTGGCTACTTGGAAAGTGGTGTGCATGCCCCTCAATTTATATTTATAGTCTATATCTCAACTTCTACAATATAAAGAGAACCAGATTCCAGTTCCAACTCAGCCACTAACAAGCTGTTGTGACATTGTCCAGGTGACTTCACCCTGAGATTGGCTCCCAGAAGCTGGCAATGAGGATCACCTTTTAATCCCAGTGCCCTTTCTTGGCCTGGCATGTACAGCACCTGCCATTTACCCTGCACCTTCCTGTGAGGTCTCATTATAACTGGCACACCCACAGTCCCTCTTCTGTGTTTGGCATCCCTGGGTCTGCCTGGTGGTTGGTGCTCTATCCAGTGGCAGCCAGTTCATAAGCTGGCCTGTGGTCTGTCAGGGATGTGGCCTGGGAGCTCAGTGCAGCCCCTTCTCATGACCAGACTGATCGGTCTTGCCACTTGAGTAGCTTGAACTCCAGACCCTTAGGATTGGTAGCAGCAGGAGCAGATGAACCAGACTCTGCTCCAGAGAGAGTAGCTGCATCACCCACCCCCATGGAGCACGGCATGGGGAACAGCAGAAGTCACCTGTCGAGGGGACAAGATGGCTTGAAGGCGGATGTAGCATTGCATCTGGGGTGATGATCTGGTCTCTGTGAGACATGGCTGGGTTGAATCAGGATGATTTCCTGACTTCCTAGCTTTGGTGAGTTCTCATCCAAGAGTGTGTTTTATTACTGCTTGGTCAAGGCTGAGGGTGGGTGGGGGTTGGGCTTGGGGAAGTTTGAGCCCACTTTCATCCACATACCCTTCCTTCTTTGAGAGTTCATGAGTGTTCAGAGTTCCTGATACTTGAGTTAGCTTATAGGAACCAAATAGCAGTTGTTCTCCCAGAGGGTCACTAAGCATATGACTGCTGTCATGGCAAAGCCTGTATGGGGAGCACTGGGAAGAAGAGGCAGCACAGGGAAGGGAGCTGCATGCTCAGAATGGGGACTGGGCAGGCTACAGAGGCTGATCAGTTCCAAGGGGCTGCTGGTGCTACAGGGCATGTTCAAGGAGAGGCCAGGCAGGCCAGGAATCCCTACATCATGACTGTCTCATGGTAACTCCAAATCCCCTCCTCGTTTCAGGCTGGCACATGTCACCTCCATTTGCTTCTTGCCTCACCACCCTTCTCTCCCCTACCCTGGGGAAGCCCAAGTCACTTTGCTGTCTATGTGGTGGAAGGGGTGGTAGCTTTAATTTCCCTCACTTTTTAAATATTTTGAGCACTATCTATTCCTCTGGCTTTTAGATACTAGAACCCTGAGACCAAACCCAGCCAGAGACTTTCTTTTTCTTTCTCTCTGCTGCACTAACTCTCCCTGAGATGGTGAGTGTCATGGGCTACTCAGATGAGGGACAAGTCAAAGGGGTGAGGTTGATAGGGGAGACTTCACCATAATGAAGAAAGGTTAAAAAGAACACTGGTTAATTAACATGTGCAACAAATCCCACGACCTTTTGGAAGTAACCTGAGCACATGTCTCCTTCGAGCATCCTGAAAGAGCCTAACATACTTTCTGTGAGTCTCTATAGAGCAAAAAGTGTCCCAACCTCAGTGAGTGGGCCATCAATTTCAGGTAATGTGATAAGTTATAGTATATCTAAGTTCCTGGGGAGGGCTTTGAAGTTTGTTAAGCTATGACCTGTAATACTGAAATGGAGAAGGATAAATGGAGACCATAAAGCACTAAGATATTGATCAAATAGTACCATGGATATTGGACTTCCGTTTAGGAGGGATCCAAGTCTAACAATTTATTCATGTAGCCAAACTAAAGAAAAGACTCGGAAATGAGCAATATCAGCAGGATGGAATCTCTGATTTGAAGCATGAAAGCAACAGCATGTTATGTTGAAACACCCACCATGCTTTCTCTTGAATACACTCAGTTATAGGTGAAATTCCTAACGAAGACGAACAATTGCAATCAAATGAAACTAACTCAAGAGGATCTTAAGGCCAGGGTCCATATTTACCCAAGAGACTTAGAAAAATAACAAAAATACATAATGATGAAATCTTCGAGTTTTTGAGAAGTACAATTCTGATCATCTTGTATATGTATTGTTCCTTTTGTAAATAGTTGCCAGCAAATACACATCTTTTCTGTTCTGCAGTTCGAGTTAATTAAATGTTTTGTGCGAGGAATGAGCACTGTGATGGAACGCAGTGCACAGTCTCCTGTGAAGAGCCCCGTCTGCGGGTTCATAGGACACCACCTTGCCCAGGAAGGTAAAATTATTTGAGGAGCCTATTATGCTGAACACAAAGGGTTAGGGGGAAAAATGTTATTCACATTCCACAGTTACTCACCAGGTAAAAATACAAAGAAACGGGAGGTGCTACTAAAATAAAATGTGTCTAAAATATATAGAAGTTCTTAGTGGCTCAATCAACCTTGTATTCAAATCTTGCACCAAAGCCTTGTTTCTATTTGTAACCTTGTCCTGACTCCATAATAACTATGAAGATGGATTGATTCTCTACTAATCAGCATTTTTCTTAAAAGATTTTCCTTTGAGAAGCAACAGTCCATAAGCATTTTTCCATAAGTTTATACATCCAATGGCCTGGCACTATACTTATAGATACATAGCGTCACCTCTATTAGATTGTAAGCAGTTAAATGTAGGTGCCCCAACTGGTTCATCTTTGATACTCACACAGGGCCTCACCTATGAGGGATCAGTAAATAGTTGCTGAATTGAGCATAGTTTTATTAATCTTCTTGCAATCCCTCTTTGTCTACCCAAAGCTCTGATTCATTTAATTTATTTAGTCAGTATTTATCAAACAGCTACTACATGCTGTGGCAAGGACTGTGCAATAGATGTAGTGATCAAGCTAGCAGGGTGCATCTTCTCAAGGCACTTGAGTCCATGGAGAGGGAGGCAGGCAGGTAGCACCCCCACGGTCAGGCAGGTTGGCCCCTTCACTACACCTTGTGCTATATGAAGCTCCACTCTAGCCATGGACCAGGAGTCCCAGCGCCAATGACACAATTTCCACCTAGAGCACACTGTCCCCACCCCTAGTCCAGCAGTCTACAGAACTTCTGTCCCAGCAGTTCCAGCAGCTTCTAAGGAATGTCTCAGCCTCTTTCCATGTCCACCTCCCTAGAGCAGACAGCATTGACCTTTCAGACTCTGCCAGGGCTGTGCATGGCTGGGGCCAGTAATCTGAGAAAGGGTTGCTGAGTAGAGCTTGGGTGTAAGGGCCCCAGTGTCCTAGTGTATGTGTGGCTCCCTTCAGCCATGGTTGAACTGTGGGTGGGAAGAAAGGAGAGTCCAAAGCACAGCCCAGGGGTTTCCATTTGTAATCTTTTTTTTTTTTTAAAGGTTTTTATTTATTTATTTATTTTTAAATTTTTTAAATATATTTTATTGATTATGCTATTACAGTTATCCTATTATCCCCCCTTCATTCCCCTCCACCCTGAACACCCTCTCCCACCCACACTCCCCCCCTTTACTTCAGTCCATGTGTCATAAGTTCTTTGCTTCTACATT
>CM052540.1:113580254-113620320 GCA_028533065.1 Trachops cirrhosus
CGGGCCCCTCTGGCACCAATTCCGGTGTGGGTGGGCCTGTGCACCCCGTGGGACCTTCCTTTTCAGTCAGTGACCCAAAGCTGTATTTCCCGGTGCTGGGACCCTGAGTTGCGTGCAGTGCCTTGCTTCTCAATGGCCACCTCGCTGGGTCTGCCGGTCGCCACCCCCTGGCCGGGGCCCACCAGTCACCGCTGCTTGTACGCCCAGGGACTGCTAGGTCTGCCGGTCGCCACCCCCTGGCTAGGGCCCACCAGCCACTGCTGCTTGTGCGCCCAGGGTCTGCCTGCTGCGGACTTGCGCGCTGCCCCAGGTGCTCAGCTCTCCGCTCAGCGTCCCTCACCCGGCCGGACTCTGCCCCTCCTACCGGTCTGGATGAAAGTGTCTATTTTTAAATCCTTGGTTGTCTGACTTCCATACACTTCGATTTTCTGTCAGTTCTGGTTGTTATTTTGTTTCTATATCTTTGTTGTCCCTATCTTGGTTGTGCAAGGAGGCACAGTGCGTCTACCTATGCCTCCATCTTGGCCGGAAGTCCTCCATTTGTAATCTTGTCCAGATCCCCCATCAATTAGGAGCAGGTCTGCACATAGGATGCCATAGACAGCCACACTGAAGGGAGCAAATGCTGGGGATTGACGGCACCCGCTGATTAGGTTGCTGAGGGAAAGCTTCCCAGAAGAATTGACTTCCAGAAGAAGTGTTGAAGAATGATTGGGAGGAAGAGAATTCAAGGGATAGGGAACAGCAAGGTAAAGGGACAGCGTGCCATTCATTGAAAGATGTGCATATTCGACATGGTTGAGTCACCAAGTATATATGTTTGTGTGTGTGTCTGTGCACATGTGTACACGTGTGTGATGGAGTGGGTGGGCTGAGGTGGGGAGGGATGAAATACAAGAGATGAGGAGGTGAGGTTGAAAAGGCTTGTAAGATCTGGGCTGTGAAGACCTAGCTGGACAGATTTAGTAGTTTACCTTAAAGGTGATCAATGAGAAGGCATTTATGGGTTTCAATCTGGGGGAGGGTGACAGTTCTAAATATATCTCTAAGCTTGTGGAGAATGGACTAAGTATGATGGTAGGCTCAGCTAGGGGGTGCAGCATGGGTAATGAGAGAAGTGAACAGGGTTAAGAGATATTTAGGAGGTGAATTTCATAGGATTTTGTGATAAATTGCGTGGTAAGGGTCAAAAATGGTTTTAATTTTTTGAATTAGGTAACAGGTGAGTTGTGAGGTTCAGGAAAAGGGAGAGTTGAAGAGATATGATCAGTTACTGTCTTATTCTTTAGTTCTTTTCCTGAATGGAGCGTCTCACCTAGATTCAGGGATAGTGGGACCAAAAGACCCTAAATAGAGGTCCTAAAGTATCTCTTTTCCAACAAATTTCCCTAATATGGTGTGTCATGAGAACCAAAGAAAGTTCTTCATGCTCCATTTATTCAGTTCCTGGGAGAAAACTCCAGTTAAAATACTCAGTGGGCTGCCGTGTTGTTTACAACGTAGGATCTTGGTCACCACTGTGAAGACAGCCCCAGGGACTGCTCTCCAGCTCTGTGTGTGACACAGCTGCCAACACCATGGCTCTGGGGTGTCTTTGAGATCAAAGCCATTAAGAATTTGGTCTATTGGCTGAACTTCATGTGTTGGCAAAGCTGGTTGCACATTTTTCCTATTGATGAAATGAATGAGGACAATCTTGTTTTAATTTTTTCTTTGAGTTTGAAAGAGCCATCACTTCAGGAGTGACACCCCACCCTACCCCTCTCCCTCTGTCCTTTTGTCCCTTTTCCCAGTCCTTACTCTTTCAAAGGACAGAAATGGTCTCACTTGACTTCAAGTAGACCCTGGGTTGTATTGATTCCTACTCAGTTCTTTCCCTGCACAGCTGGTGGCTGAGCACAGCTGCTCAGTGACTGTGGATGTGAGCTACTTCCTTGGTGCCATGGGGGATGGATGGTGTGATGGAAAGGAGAGCTGTGTGGGGAAGGAAGCCTTGCCAGGCATGAACCTGCCAGGAGCAGACTCAGGTTGATGGGATGTGTAAAAGGACTTGAAAGTGGAGGAGGAATGGAGAAGCTGCTCAGGGAAGAACAGAAGTGATGAGTAGTAAGAAATTTGTAGGTTTCAACAACACATTGATCACCCTGGATGAGTTACGGTGTAGGTAAGAATTAGATTTTGCTAGAAACTGTAGCCCAAAGTGTGTCAACTGGTTCTGTCTTGTGTCTCCAATCCTGGCACAGAAACTGGGAAAGGAGAGAAGGGCAACTTTTGTAACTGAGAAATAGGTGGTCCCTAACATGTAGGGTAGAATCAAACAATATTGTTTCGGAATTTATAAGAAAATGGCCATTACTGCTCCAGGCAAACAACTCTTTTCTATGTAGGAGCTTGGAGAGTGGGACTATTGGGAAAAAGACAAATAGAAATCTGTGGTATGAACCTGGCTGGTTGCAAATGATGCTCAGTTGGTTGGAGCATCATTCCGTGCACTGAAATGTTGCAGGTTTGATTCCTGGTCAGGGCACATACCTGGGTTGTCAGTTCAACCCCTGGTCAGGGCATGCACAGGAGGCAACTAGTTGATGTTTCTCTCTCATGTCTCTCTCTTTCTCTCTTGCTCTCCCCCCCATCCTTCCTTCCTTTATGCTGTCTCTAAAAGCCATGAAAAAATGTCTTCAGATGAAGATACAAAAAGAAAAAAAAAAGAAATCTACGGTATGAGTGTCTGACCCATTGTGGTCACTGGAGCAGCCAGTTCTGTCCCCTATGACAGTTACTTCCCACTATTCAGGATCATGAACATGCTCTCAAGTCCCTTAGACAGTCTCTTGAAGTTAATTTCCATTCTTCTCTTTAACTGAACTTCCACATAATTTGTTTCGTATGCTTATTAGTTGAGCATGAAATTCACATTTTTAATTCCCCAATTTGTCAATCAAATGTTTTCCAGTGTCCAACTTCCACCCAAGAAAAATACAGAAATCTCTACCGAGGAGCTATCTTTGGAATTGTCCTACTAACAGCTTCCTTAGTAACAAATCCCCTTCATCTTCTGGAACCTAGTGTATTGACATTTTAAATGTGTTTTGGCATAAAGCCTGTGGGAAAAAAGTTCAGATCCATACAAACATGTTCAGAATATGAAACATTTATCTTAGGAATGATACATTTATTGAAACAAAGATGGGGCTTTTAAATGAAATGCCTATTTGTCCAGTAGCATACCTTTTAATAATTTCTGGGTCAGGAATCCCCAGAAGGACTTGGGATGAGAAAGTTACTCTTGCCTTTCAGGGAGGACAGCAGTAGGTCTGAGAATATTGATGATGGAGTCCAACTGTGGAGAGGGCTACTCAGGCCCAATTTCTTGGAGTTGCCTGATTCCTGCTGGGAATCCCAGTAACTCTCGATGGAGGCACATGGAATTGGCTACCGGCTAGATCTCTTACCAAAAAGGCTCTTGCTTTACCCATAATTTTGGTGTAACCCCCAGTGTATACTCTGGGCAAATGCCACTGTTAACTTACACAGTTGCTCTAAAGGAATCTTGGTTGGAATGCTTCCTTTAGAAGGGGCCATGCTGTATCTGATGAGAAATTACCTATGCATTAAAATTAATTCCTCTTTAACAGTCTGGAGAAGTAGTGTTACTAAGATGAACGAATTTACTGAGTTGTTCATTTAAGGGGGATGCAGACTGAGGAGAAAGTAAGAGAAAAGCACAACTTTAAAACAAATTTTTTTTGTTTTACAATTTACAATACAATTTTACCAATACAATATTTAGGATAAAATGTAAGAATGATGGAATGAATTATGCATTGTTTGGGCATAGAAGAGGCATTGGGGGAAAAGTTGGTGTAGCAGATAAAGATCCTTCCTACTCCATCCTTGCACATTGATATAATTCTTCACACATCATAATTCTTTGTGCATTTTCTTCTTGAATCAGAACCACCACTTTTTTCCTCATCCATCTGGTAAACCTCCAGTCACCTAGGAAGCACAGCTCATTCTTTCCCTCCTTAGTGGAACTGTCCCTGGCTAGATTCTTCTCTGCCGAAGTTGGCTGATATCCTTTGGGCTCTCAGCGTGCCTCTCTATTGGTTTACTCTATCTCATATTATGGAACTGTCCTGAGTATTATATTGTACCCTTAGGTGGGGACTGAATTTTATGATTACACTAATTTTTGTAACTACCGTGCATGTGGCACAGGACTTGGAAACTAGTAAGAGTTAAATAAGAGTCTGTTGGGTAAATCAACAAATATTCACTGCATAACTACTATGTATGAGGCAGAGAAGAAACTCCATAAAATATTAAGCAAGACTGCAGCACATTTCAAGCTCATAACCTCTCTAGAGTGGCAAACAGATGCATCTGACAATGTAAGTGAATTGTGCAAGGCAGCAAGTGGTAAAAGGCAAGAGGGACGGCTGCAGGGCCACAGATACTAATGTGACGGAGACTGGCATTCCTGCTAGGCGGGCGTAACAAGCAAATTCTTGAAGTAATTTCCTCAGAGAGAAGTCATCTGTCTCTTTCTTTCAAATTATAAAATTAGTTTCTATACCTTTCATGACACCATGTTCTACATTGCCATACAGGTATGTGTGTCATGCCATCTTTTCTACCTCACTAGAGTAAACTTTATTTATTTAATAAAATATCCTACAGTACAGGGTTTAGCACTGTGTTAAGGACACAGTGGGTGCTCAAGTGCGCTCTGTTGATTGAATAAAATACTTGCTCTGGGCAGTGAGTGCTACATGAATTCAAGGTAGAGAAGTTTATGACCTGCTCTTTTGGTTACTGAATTGTTGGAGGAAGAGAAGGAATTGAGCTGTATTTTGACATGAAGTGTAGATTTGTGTAAATAGACAGGGCAGGCACTCTCTACAGAGAGAATGAATGGTAGGAGCAAAGGTTTGGAAAGAGTGCAACAAAGTCATGTGTAGAGGAAAGTGAAGAGAAAGAGGACTCACAAAGGAGAAGATCGTGGATGATGTGGGCAAGGTGGGGAGGGTCCATGGGCTAGAATCAATCTTCCTTTTCCGTGTTCAGTGGAGAATGTTCTCTCTGTCTGCCTTTTTAGGTTAGCCCTTGGTTCCAGCTGTTACCACCGTGGTGTCCATGACTTCTGCCCACCATCACTGCTAAACTGTGGCAGATGGAGAAGAATGAAAAGGAACAGGAGGAAGCAGAGGAGAGAACAAGGATGTGGGAGGGAGATGATAAATAGATAAAAAAAAATATGGAAAAGGTCTAGTATAAATAATTAAGTGGTCCTAGAGAGTTTTCAAGCTAATCTGGCAGCGGTAATGACCTGGCATTCTGAGGTTAATTGAAAGTTGGTGAAGTTGCTGAACTAGATAATTTCCAAAATTATGAATGTTTTTTCTTGTTTGCCTACATCCAGAACAACATCAAATTTATACCTTTTTTTCTATGTAAAGCAATTGCTCTATCAGCAGAAAGGCTTATTTATAAAGAACTTACTGTGGTGAGTGGTTTGTAAAACTGTTGGTTTCGGCTCTGCTGTTTTTACAAAGAATAAAAGGGACTCAGTGCTTCACATTCTTTGATTATGTTAATACAAGCGTGGTGTGAGACGGCGGGGTTCGACACCACGGCTGTATTAGACGCAGGCAGACGAATTCAGTGGCCATAAAATAATAGTGGGGATTTTATGTGGGAAAAACAGTGGTAATTGTATCCATCACTTGAGGGCACAAAGTGATTGTACACAGGGGTCAGCAGAGCAGTCTGCTGGCCACAGACCTCGTGGCATCATTGGGAGGTGCATTCATTTCAAGCCTGTTTCCCGTCTTTGAAGCCGGAAGTTATTGGCTGCTGCCGGAGGCCTGTTACGGCCATGCGAGGATCAAAAGCCTGACCAGGGGTGGGAAATGCTTTGTTCCTGGCTCTCTCATAATAGCTTTTCCCTTTTCTTTGACTGAGAGAAGCAAGTCAAATAGGATTATCCTAATGGAACAGAAGAGTTTTATATAAAAAGTTCAAAAAAGAAATCCAAACTAATTCCAATGTCTTTCATTTACTGAATACTGTTTCATTGCTGAGCCAACGTGGAAAATTCGCGGGTGGCAAGTGTGCCGTTTTCTGCGGCTCTGAAGAAACCGTCCTTTCTCAAACTATGACTGATTTATAAGCAAATGCACTGGCCCTTTTACCACAATAAATAAGTAAAACAATTTTTTTTTCTAATTCAAAGTCCTTAAAAGTACAAGCTTCAAAGACCGGCCTCTTCTCAAATTACTTTACTGTGGCTCCAACTTGTTTCAGTTGTTTCGAAACTGCAAACCATATGCCCTAAAATGAGAATACAGACACACTTAAATGACACCTTCGGGGTATAGTAAAGTGCGATGTAGGCACTAAAAGCACAATGCAGTCATTTAAAAAGTAGAAGCGCAGCAGTAAAGTAATACAGTAATGAGATGTGAGTTACTTTCTGGGCAGCGTTGTTTGAAGGCGGAACTGCGCTCTCACGATTCAGCACCGCTCACTTCCTGATCCCACGGCAGTTTGGACGCGGCGTCTGAGCTCGTCTGAGCTCGGGGTGGCTTCCCGACAACGCCCTCTCGTTTGCTTGGCTATGAGGAGTGCTGTGGTGGGACAGTGACTTCAAGTGGTTCTGTGGTTGTGTGAGGCTCACTCAGTTCAGGGAAATGAGTGGTACTCCTACCAACCTGACCTACCTGCACAGGAGGGCAGGCTGGGAAGCTGGGAAGAAACGGACGGCTCCACGGTGGCATTTTAGCATTTATTCCTTGTCACGTGCAGTCTGCTCCGGCTGTCTTTGAGGAAGGACAGACCTCGGAGGGCTGTGTGTGGGTGTGTGTGTGGAGGGGTGTCCTCCAGCATGGGGTTCAGCAGCGTGCTCTGGTGAAAGTCCCGCAGGGAGTCTGGAGGTCTCTTCCGCTACTGGAGAGCGGGTTTGCAAGGCAGAGGGATAATGGCAGCAAGTCACCCTTTCAATTAAAATGTTCCTGTCTGGCTGCAGGTTTCAATCTTCTTTCAGTAACTTAGGGAGAAAGTAAAGAAAGGGTGGATTCGTAGATGGGTTGAATCAATACCGAAACAGGAAGTGGGAAGTTACTAGGACGGGTCTGGGATGTGCTGATGGATAGGGTTAATGTGCAGAAACATCACCAAGAGGCTAGGCCCCATTCCTGCTCTGGGCCGAAGTCACTCACTGATGGCCCGTTGCTGGGTTCTGATTGGGCCATGTGATGACTTGAAAGTTAAATTGATAAAAAATCAGACATTTTACATAAAAACTTGCATTTTGATTCCCTTGAAACCCTGGAAGATAAAGCCACATGGGGTACTCACTGCATCTGAAACTTAGTAACAGCTGTGTTTTTTCCAGTTCTTCGCATGGACCCTATAAACATCTCAATTTTGAAGTCCTGTCTCTAGGAATATGTCCCCTGCACTAGAAATAAAAATAGCTAATACTGTTTTGTGCCAGGCCTAGTCCTAATTACATATTGCACATATTCACTTCTTCACATGGCGGTGTGGAGACGAGCAGGTGCAGGCCAGAGGTGGGCAGGCCCTGCTATGACTCAGCTCTAGGCTCATGCTGCCAAAGAAAAGCTGGGAATACAGATTTGTCTATAATCTCCTGGTTTTTAAAAGTTGGCAGTTGGTTAAATATGCAAATCCCAAATTAAGGGTGGTGTTAAATTTTACTGATATCAGTGAGACCCGTGCCTTGGTGGCCGAGTTCTGGTGTGGTCGAAGGCCATATGGGAGCAGGGGAGAGAAGGCACCCCAGGTGGAGGCACCAGCACTGGTGAAGACACAGAGGCAGGAAGAGCGTCGTGCTCAACGAGGGCACAGAGCGCATGGGGACCAGTAACAGCGGAGGCAGCAGGGCAGCAAGCTGGGGGAGCTTGACTCAAGGGAAGACGGGGGCCAGGTCACAAAATCAGGGCACCATGACTTATAAGGGTTGGGGTTTTATCCTGTAACTAGTGCACATATTGGGTCTAGTGGGTGGATTGTATTCCCCAAAACAGTTCTACATCCTAAATCCTGCTACCTGTGAATGTGACCTTATTTAGAAACAGCATCTTTGCAGATGTAATTAAGGTAAGGATCTCAAGATAACATTACCTCAGATTAAATGGGCCTTGAATCCAATGACTACTCACTGTCCTGTATAAGAGAAAGGAGGAGAATTAAGACATACAGACTCTGAGGAAAAACAAGGTGGAGGCCTTCTAGAGTGAGGAGTCTATATGCCAGGGAACACCAAACATTTCTGGTGCCACCAGAAGCTAAGAAAGAGGCATGCATGGCATCTCCCTCAGAGACTCCTCAAGAAGCTGAGGCCAACACCTTGATTTTGGACTTCTGTCTTCCAGAACTGAGAGAGGACATTTCTCTTGTTTTAAGCCACCAAGTTAGTGGTAATTTGTTACAGCAGCCCTTGGAAATGACTACATTGAGCTTCTGTGTAAGATTGTATTGGAAAGCTGTAGTGATAGATGGGGGAGAACCATGGGGAGGCTGTAGAGTGTGGGGTGATGTGGTCAGATTTGAGGGGTGAAGCCCCCAGCACCTGCCCAGGAGGCAAGCAAGCACAAGGCCAGAGAAGCCACTGAGAGTCTCCATGGGACTCCAAATGAGAGACCCTGAGGACCCTGACGGTGAGACTCGAGGTGGAGCGGGGGGACACCTGTGCAGAGCATTCTGTTTAGGAGGAAACATGAACAGGACTAGGAGATCTCTGTGGGCTGGGTGGCATTGGAGGTGGCAGGTGGTGGGAGAGCAGGAGAAACTAGCTATTTCAGGGGTGCTAGGAGATGGCGCCTGCTGATGTGGAGACTGCAGGAGAGGGGACAGGAGGAAATAGGAGGAGGTCAGCTGTGAACAAGTTCAGCCCGAAGTGCCTGAGGGTCATACGGGTAGAGATGGTCAGTCAGTGTTTGAATTCGTCCTTGGAGACTTTGGGGCTATGAAAGGGAAGGCTCTGAGGTGGAACAGGGAGGATGGTTAAGCCATGAGCCCAGGAGCTTGTCTTTGCCGGGCTTGTGGGGATGGGGGGACCATTTACATCCTGCCTTTCCTTTTAGTTTTTATTCTTTTTTCTTTTGATTGGGTAGGAAACAGGTCCATATGTTAGGGGGAAAACTGTGACCCAGTTTTGCAGGCACAAAATTATTTTGCCTTTTCAGCTTCCTTTCCTTCTTCTGGCCACAGCATCCCAGTTTTTTTTGTTTGGGAGTCACCTCTTCATTCTCAGTGTCCCCCTCACTCCAGAAGCTCCCCAGTGAGCCTGGCCTGTCAGCCAGAGCACCGGACCTTACTGGCTGCACTGACTCGTTTGCGAAGGTCATGTGACCTAAGCTAGGATGGCAACAGTTGGTCCTGGGACCTTTTCCTGGAGTTAACATGCAACGTTGGAGGCGATTATTAGCTGCAAGTGTGCAGCTGTGGAGCTGTGGGTCGGCACCTGGGCCACGACACGGGAGATTCTGCCACAGAGGGGAGCTGATGAAGAGGGAAACAGAGCAGAGAGACACACAGGCAGGTTTGTGATGGCTTTGAACCACTGAATCCCCTGTGGCTTCAAGCCACTGTGAGGTGGCATTTATTTCTTTTCCAGCTGAAAAGGGTGCTGATGAACACATCAGTAATATATCGCCTTCCACTAGCTGCTGGAACCTGGAGTGGATCTCTCAGCAGCAACCACACTGGATGCCAGTACCCTCAGGGTTACGGATTGAAGACAGGAGCATCAAACCAGCTGCAGGCCAGGGTGTGAGGAAGGTTGGCATCTTTTTCAGAGGAAGGGAAGGCTGTCACAGCAGAGGCAAAAGAAAAAAAAAGCCATATATATTTTTTTCCTGCAAAGTTGGACAGTATTTCCCTTGATAGAAAGTTACAAAGTGATTCTTTTCAAGCTACAATTACTAATTGGTCTGCCTGGGGAAGAAGTACATTGAGTGCCTACAGAGCTTCGTTACTGTCATGCTCTCCTTATCTATGGCAAAAACAGCCCGTTGGGGATACGAGGGCACATTTTAAAACTATCGCAAACAAGTTTGGTGCCTGTAGGTATTTTATTTCATTATGCTTTAAGATATTTCCTCTAGAACTGGCTCATTCGTGCTAGTCTCCCTCTGCTAGGACCCTACTCTCCCATTAGCTCACTTATAAAGTGGCCATTGAGGACCTCTTTTAGCTTTGCTCTGTCACCTACTGTGCAGGATGAAGAACTAAAACCATGATGCCAATGGCCTGTTTTTCTTAGTAAAATGGAAACTGTGAAATTAAGAAGGAGTCATTGACTTCAGACTCTCTTAAAACTCATCCTCTTTCATTGTCAAAATAAGTATTCGTGGGATTGATTCCAGGATTGCTATATAATTTGTGCTCTGCTCCTCTGAGTATGGATGTGTGTGTGTGATTAACAATGACTTCTCCCCATTAATGTAGTCTACTTTGATAAAAATGAAAAGCCTTTAGAAACGGGGGAACAGTGCCAAGATTCCAATTTATTAACAAAAATGGAAAATGTGAAACAGGACTCCATTCATTCATGCATTCAATTCTTGAAGGATCCCACCTTTGTTGGCGTGGAATGGCCGAGGTGGCCTGGCATCTGAGGAGCATGGAGGCCACAGGGGGTGTGAGACTTGTGTTCCGGTGTTTACAATTTTAGGAATCTTTCTTGAGGAAAGAAGGGGCCATCACCACAATCCTAGAGTTCATAGAGCTGTAGAATTTTATTTTGGTGCTGGAAAGAAATTCAGAGCTCCTCTCACTGTTTATTCTTACAGTTTTGTCCTTAAAGATTCTGGGCCTCAGTGAGGTTGCATTGAAAGTGGCAGCAGTCAGGATACGAGCCTGGGCTCTTGTCTCCTAATCCAGCGAAAGTTTCTGCTGACAATGAAGCCATTACTATGTCAGCATTTGGAGGTCATTGCTTTAAGCCAGACACTGAAACGCTGTGCTAGGAAGATGTACTGGTAACATCCTAGTCCCTGTCCTAGAGGGGATCATGAACTAGTGGGAAGAAGGTGGACATGTCAACAGGTGGGACAGGTATTCAAAAAAGGGTATATTCTAGGATGTGAAGGGATTTTGTAGGGGAGATAGTAGTATTTGAAGTGAATTTTGGAGGATAAGTAAAATTCTGCCAACTGGATAAAACAGAGGTCTTTTCTCATGAGACAGGAGAGTGGGCATGCCCGAAGAGGTGGAAAGTGAGGCTTGATCATGGAGCCCAGAGGTGGGCTGGCTGTAGGGAACATACCTGTGGGAGTCACAGGACCAA
Source organism: Trachops cirrhosus (assembly GCA_028533065.1). Classification (NCBI taxonomy): domain Eukaryota; kingdom Metazoa; phylum Chordata; class Mammalia; order Chiroptera; family Phyllostomidae; genus Trachops; species Trachops cirrhosus. The sequence goes on from CM052540.1 coordinate 113,591,575, forward strand.
AGATCAGAAAGATAGGCAAGGGCCAGAGTATTCTGTGTGCAGTAGTAAGGACTTGGCACTTTATTCTGAAGGCAATGGGAAGGCAGGGAAAGATTATAAGCAGAGGCTTGATAGGATTTGTGATTTAGAAAGATCACACTATGATAAACATAGGCTCTGAATTGAAAGAAGTGGAGATGAGGAGTAGGAAGATTAATTAGTATCTGTTCCAATAGTCCATTTAATACATGACAAAAGCCTCAATGAGGGTAGTGGACCCAGGGGTGAGGTAGGCTGGTGTGTAAAATAATTTGAGGACCATTTGGGCAGGAGAATGGAACACGACATGGTGAATAATGGAATGGAGGGTTGGTGGTGGTGAGAGAAGGGCAGGAGTATGAGGCATGCTAAGTTCTAGTGCTTAAGACATTAGGGGTTAATACAGCCGTTTCTCATGTTGGGGGTTGGGTGAGGAAGAAGCCAAGTGACTCAAGAGGGTTCTGAGAAAGTCTGCAGACTGGGAATGATGCCTGCCCATTGTACCAGAGCCCAGAGCGCACAGGAAGGGACGGATGCCACTTTCCAGCACACCTTTCAGGTTCCCAAGTAGTGCTAGCATCTAAAATGCTTACTAACTTCCTTTTCACTTTGGATTTTTTTCTTTAAATTTTGAGAAAATTGGGAATCTTAGCCTTCTGTAAACTGAGCTTTTACAGATTCTCCTCCACTTGTGCTTGGATGAAACCTTGCAACATAGCCTGACATTACTGGCAAACATAAACAGCACTGGACTTAAAGGAAGGGGACTGTATTTTAGCAAATTTGCTTCATGGCATATTGAGAGCAGAATGCAGTGTGGCGCAAACAGAGACCATTTAACCTCCATGTAATATAGAAAGCACCTTAGATGTTTCCAGTTGCTTGTTCTTGCTTATTAAATAAGAATGATGAAAACCAGCATTTAAATCTGTCTTCTCTAATCTCTATTCAGCAGGCACACAGGATCCTCCTCTCTTCTAAGATTATGTACAAGCTAGAGATAAATGTATATAACACATTACATTCCCACTAAATTGGTATAAGCTCCACTCTCCTGCTGTGAAAGCATCTTATGGATTTGGAACAAACAGTATTTCATTTTAGATGAAATCCTTATTACTGTTTGACATTTGGATATGAAGCTAGAATAGAAATCTGAATACAAAGGCAAGAAACCGAGTTAAGCTGAAAGTGCTAACGCCATTTAGTGTGAAAACACTTGGCAGGCTTACCAGTGATCGCCTAGGGACTTGATTTATTATTTTAGGGCCACCAGAGATGAGGAAGTTTGGAAGAAATTTTTTTTATAAAAGTCTCTAAAAGTGGTTTATAATACAGTTTGAGCAGCAGAGTTTTCTTCAAATGAAACCATGTGAACCACATGCTATCTTTAGAATCCAACTGAGAAAAGCGGAGCTGTGACACTTAAAAGTTTGGATGAAAGGGAGAGTCAAGCTCTGGGTCCCCACCCAAGCCCAGCACCCTTCCCAGGGCAGCTAGAGGGATGCATAGGGCCACTCAGAGACTACATGGAAAACCACTGGTGGAGAGGAGCAAAGGTGGCCGCGATCGCCTACACATTTCAGTCTGGAGTTGGCAATTCTCTTGGTGATACTTGTTTGGGCGTATGTTTTAAAAATTGCTTTTTGTTCACCTCAGAAGATAGTGTGTTCTCTCAAACCAGCTATTTTTTTTCCCTGTCTATCTTGGTGCATTCAGGAAATTCTTTTGCCTATAGTCACATGGAGAATTTGCTTTGATCATTTTGAAAGTATAAAAGTATTATTATGTAAATGCAAGGCAAAGAGAGCTATAAAGCCACCGATGGTATTCCACTCTTTGATTTCTCTATCTTAGTGGGTATGAATCTTACATAGATGTGTAAGAAATGTCATGTGAACTGTCTTCCCCAAGTTAAATGAAATATGTCTCTGAGCTCGTCCCATTGGGCAAGGGGAAAATGCAGTACCACCCATTGCTTGGGCTCATTCAGACACTGTTCCAGGGTGATGGGAAAGATCCAGGGGTTTTCAGGTGAGCAGATCATGTGGTATGGTTGTCCTGGTCAAAGGTAAATTGCTAATGTTCTAGGAAGTGAAATTAAAATAAACTGTTCTTGAATTTATAGCATTGTCTCTAAAACTTTCTGGGGGAAAGATTGCCACACATTCCCAACATCGGCTCATAATTTTCCAGGGAATGAATGTAAAAACAGACCACGCTGAATTCCCCTGGGATGGCTGTTAGCATTCTCCACTCTGAGACGAGCACCACTTCTGTCACAGGTGGCTTGGGTCTTTACCAAAGGGTCATGAGACCATTTTTGCCCCAACAGTTCCTCCATTTCTGCCTTATTTCTGAATGTCACTGCTTTTACCTAAACATCAATATTATTCCTCTTCTGTTGATACAGGAGCACGGAGTGTCACACAGAGCTATTTAAAATATTGGCAGTGTCTCCGTTCCTCCCTGCCCCCCCATCTCTCTTCCAGGATTTGTTTTCTGTAATAGATGTGCTGGCTCTTTTTTACTGGCACATTCGAAATAAGCTGCCTGGCAGTAAATACTGCATGGTGCTACAGATTGCCTCCAATCTGATTTCTCAATCCTCAGCTTCTTCCAGCACTTGGACAGCTGAGTTAGCACATGGGATGCTATAAAACACAGGGGCTGGTCTGTCACAAAAAGACAAAAAAGCCTTCCTGATTCTCCAGGTTTCCTTTCAGAAGACTTTATTTTTAGAGCTAGAGATAAAATAGACTAAAGTCTATATGCAGAAGGTGAACTTGGAAGACTAGCCTGCTGAAACTCAGTAGAGTTTTAGATGTTGAATGTAATCATCACTGTTTGCAATAAGATTGGGTTGCCATTTTGCACGTTGCCTTCTTATGTGTAAAAACGGAATCGAAGACTTTTGAAAATCTGACTCTCTGTAGGCCACCCTGAAATTATACTGGTTTCAAGAGCTATTTTTTTTATTGAAAAATATGAGGCCATGTAGAGAAAATGTGAAGCCATGTAGTGTCTCAAAATTCCATTAGCAAATACATTGAGAGAAAAAATAAGTGGACCAGTCTCAAAAATTGTAAAGTCCTATCGATTGCAGAAGGAGAAGGGTGATTTCATTTGAGAAGATTTATAATTTGCAATCCTGTGAGAGGCACACAGTGAAATCAGAATTACTGGCATAGTTGGTACCAATTAGGTAACAGGTTGTAGAGGAGACTGCTAGCCACCCACTGAAGTCACACTTTTCTGATCTTTTCACAGAACTGGTGGCTACACAGTGGCCACCTGGACATGACACTTCCCAGAAAGCCTTTCCATTAGGTGAGGCCAGGTGACATGAAAGAAGGATGCCTGGACCTCAGAATGGATTTTCTATTTTGACACTGGTATAAACAATTTGAAGTTGTATAATTTCCTTGAATCACTAAATCTTTAAAGCACAAGTATTCTTAGAGATGCGTCTATCAGAAATGGCATGTGTGGATGGGGTGAGCATCCAGCGTATAGCTACCTTTGATCTACTTGTTTATCACCAGGTGCTCAGTGCACGACAGTATAAACTCTTGTTAAGCTATGATCATATCCTTAAGTCCGTGAAAAATGTGTGGGTTAAGCTAGATGAAAAACTACTTTTGAAGATAGACAGGGATTTTAATTCACATTGAGCAACCAAGGCCAGGGCATGCTGGCCTGGCAGAGGTTGGAGGGCTGGCATGGTGGCGAAATACTGGGGGATAAGCTGGCAACAGAGAGGAGGTTTAGAGTTAAAGCAGAACTGGAGAGCCAGGGTTACAGGCAAGGAGATAAGAGTGTGAGGCTTAGAACAAAGGTTTCTGGAAAGACTCTAGCAGGCTGCCTTTGGGAGGAAGTAGATGTCAAAGGGAAAGCTGTGTAGGGGTCTGCAAAGTCTGAGCAGGTGGGCAGTGACCCAGAGAGCCAAGGAAACTGAGGAGCTCAGATGAAGGAGGCAAGGCTGGTGCACAAGCAGAACATCCAGGAGAGACTGTAGGAAGGAGAACACACTGACTAAGCCAGAAGCATTCTCTGTTTCAGCGAGGGCAGTGCCATCTGAGAGGGGAGCCACTTGCTCTCTCATCTTTGTTGCCTTTGTCACCTCCTATAGAAGGAGTCACAGTGGAAGGGAAGCTCGGGGAGTTCCTGGTGGTGCGAAGGGATCCAGCCGGCGCAGCTGGAATGAGTGCGCACTGCCTTCATGGTCCAGGGGTAAAGGCACACGGCTTCCAGGACCTGATGCGTCTCAGTCTCGGCTCCTGTGCAAGTTCTGGTGCTTTTTCTAAACAGTCACACGGAGGTTCAGTGAGGAGAAACAATACAAGGCAGCCTTGCCAGCCCTTGGGGGATCCCCTATACTGACGCTTTTGCTCAAGTTTCTTAAATTTTTAGATGAGTCAAACTCCAGGAAGGGATGATTACAATGTGCAATAATAGATTGTTCTCGTTTCCAAATTGCAGTTGTGTTCCTGGAATCTTGCTGTGAATGGGAGAGCTCCCCCTTTCAAACAGGAACTAAGCTCTCTACCGTTCGTACTTAGCAAAAAGTAGGCCGAGGGTTTTTCTAGGATGGTAATGTCATTTTGAATTTCATGGTTACCTACCATGCCAGCTTCCAGTGGAGGCTTGATTTGTATCCGGATTCTCATGATTTTAAAGATGAAGGCAGCTTTAGTTGAAGATTCTAATTTCCAATTAACAAACACATTACTTTACAATAACTCTGGTTTAATGACTAACAACCGTGATTAGCGGAGGGTCAACTGTATTTGAAAGGGCAGGACGACACTCCGAGTCACATGTCCTGCTTCCCTTAGAGATAACAATATCAATGAGGCCATGAATTTTCATGAGAATTAGTACTGGGATTTGTGTCTTTGCGGAAGGTCTTTGATGATCAAACTATAATAAGCAAGCAAACAAATAGCTAGCTCTTCAAGCTTCATGGGTGAAAGCCTTTCATTTATTACTTGTTTCTTGTTAATCACGGGGAAACTGGAGCAAGCAAGATGGGGAAACAAAAGTAAAATAACCAGTCATGGGTATGCATATGAAGGGCTGTGACAGAGTGGAAGGCAGGCACCTGAGTCTAGATTAGGAACCAAACACACGCTCAGCTGCCTTCCTTTAGTCTGATTGCTCCCCTGGCACCCAGCTGTCCTCCTCTTTCTGCAATCCTAGGATAGCCCACATACGCTTCACAGGACTTAAAAGGAGTCTTGCCCATCAGGTGGCTTTGTTATTAAACTCAGCACACTTACCTACAAGTCCTGTGTCTGGGATCAAGGCTTTGGCTCTGCCTTGAGTATTTAACAGAATTTCTGTTTTATGGAACTGGAAGACTGTTCCCTTCTCTCTTTTTAAAAAGTTTTTATTTACTGATTTTGAGAGATCTGGGGGGGTGGTGCAGGTAGAAAACACTGATTTGTTGTTCCACGTATTTGTGCATTCATTGGTAGCTGTACGTGCCCTGAAGGGAGATCGAACCCACAACCTTGGTGTATCAGGATGACACTCTAACCAACTGAGCGGCCTTGCCAGGGCCTCTCTTCTTCTTTTTATGCCAATCCACATGTCCAGAAAATTCAGGAGAAGGGCAGTTCCTGGACAAGGCTTCCTGTTTTCTTGCTGAGACATTTTTTTCTTGCCAATTTTCCTGATGATCTTTTCCTGGAGAGGAAGAGAGTTCCAATGGGAGCTTGATTTATGTGTTTAAGATGAAATCTGGATGGTGATTTCCCAAGAACAAGCACATTACTTTATGACAAGCAAATATCCTTGCAGTCGTGCCTCTGGTTTAGAGACCAATGAGCATGAATAACAGAGGTCAACATGGCAGATTTCACTGGCTGTCTTACTTGAGACCTATTCCTTCTAGCATGTCCTCCCAGACAGGCTAGCCTGGAAAGCTGGAAACTACATCTGACGTGTTCCTTTCCGTGAGCTTTGCCTCTGACCTCCAGCCTCCAGTGGGCGCAGTAGCCTCCAGTGGATGCAATCCCATGGGATTTGGAAAGAGGAAAAGAGCAAGGGGAAGGCTACCTGCATGGAGATCTGACCAGTAGGACAGACGCTGAACCAGAGGCACCTCTTAGTTCAGCACAAGAGCTGCTTGGATTCACTGACAGCAGCAGATATGATAGAAACATCCTCATTAACTGGGGGGTGGAAATAGACATTTGTCCCTTTAGTAGCAGAGGCCCTGTCCTCCCATACTGGTGGGAGCAACAGTCTGGGCAGGCTGCTCCTGCTACAACATGGTGGCAGGGCTTCCCGATTCTTGACCCTCTTGGCTTCTGTCCATTTTCCCCAGCCTGGTCATTCATTCTCCTATCAATTCTGAGGCCTCCTGGAGCTGCGCAATAAATTCTGTTTGCTTAAGACACTGGAAAATGGACAGAAGCCAAGAGGCCCAAGAATCAGGGAGCCCCATCACCATGTTTTAGCAGAAGCAGCCTGCCCAGACTATTGCTCCCACCAGTATGGGAGGACAGGGCTTCTGCTACTGATGCCCCCCAGACCCCAAATTAATGAGGATGTTCCTATCATATCTGCTGCCGTCAGTGAATCCAAGCAGTTCTTGTGCTTTGCTGCTACAAGGCCCACATTTGAAGCCCTGGACAGGAGCATCTTATTGGCCAACTCTGTGTCACATACCTAGTAGGCCAGCTACCACTGTTCAGCAGGAGGGCGCTCTGGTGCCATTAGCTTCCACAGAAGCATGCAGGGAACTGCTAGCATTAAGGCTCCATGTACTGGGGGATCACAACTTTTTAGGCAAATTTATTTATGTAGAACTTAGCTAATTTCTGTGTCAAGGGACAACAGGAACAATAAGCTTTGGTGTAAATTCAGGGTAGGGAAATTTAAGCTAAGCACTAATGGGGGAGGAAGAGAGGCTGAACCACCGAGGGTCATAATGAGCAGTGTACTGAATTGAAAAATGGGCTCTGGAAGGAGTGGTAAGAGAATGCTAAAAATTATTTATTTTACAGATATTGTCTGGAAAATATCTGAAGAAATTATCTAAAAATTCCTTTAGGTTGCACAGTTCTTAGAGCATGGCATGTGTGAGCTGGAGAGGACTTCAGAGCTCCAAACCCGTCACTTCACATGTGAAGAAACTGAGGCTGAGGGAGTGGCTATGATTATACAAGTAAAGGGCAGGGTCAGGGCAGGAACCCAAGTTTCCACACTCGAGTCTGGTGTTATTTTTACAGCACCACACAGCATCTCTTTCCTAAAACTGTCCATTTTATTTTCTGTTAGAAAAAGGAAGAAATGTGAAATACCTTAATTGGAAAACACATTTAGCACTATTTTCTGACCAGTCCAGCTGGGCCACTGAATTCTGCCCTTCCCTGGAGCTCTGTGTGTTCAGGCATTGTGTAATTTTCCAAGGGTTGTGGCCTGATATTTCAGGGAAAGTTTCAGAATTATTTTAGAAAGAATAGCTTTATTCAGTCAAATCAATAGTTACAGAATACCCTCTATATGCAAAGTCAGTTGGGTATAAAAATGAGCAAATGTGTTTCCTAACCTTAATGATCTCACAAGCCATCAGAAGTAGAATGGACAAGCTTACAAATATAATGCAGAAAGAACTTTGAATGTCGTGGGTGAGGTGCTAATTAAAACTTAGGGGTTTTCTGAGGAGAACGATCACACGTAATACCACTGTCATCTTCTGTGCTGGAGACTTTCACGCCTTACTCAGTTTGGGTTCTCTAGGCCCTCTGAGCATATGGGAGGATCACACCTTTCTCTTGTTACCATGTGATTATTTCTGACCAATCGGCTATACGCAGAAATAATGTGGGCCACTACCCAGCCAAAGTACTTAATTGTAGTTGTAGCTCTCTTCACTGCAATAACAGAGAGGCCTCTAGCCTCAGAAGGTGCAGCTATAAGCAAGTGAATCATGCATGGGCCTGGAAGACTGAGTCACTGCATGGTGATCATTGGAAACTATCCCAGCCCACAGTGTATATTTTGTGAGCAAGAATCAACCTTTGTTGGATTATATCATTGAAAATTCTGGACTTTTTTAAAATTATGGCATTATCCAGTGTATCCTGACTAGAAAATCTTCATCATGGACTGTTCTCTATGAAGAAGGTGCCACATAAGTAAAAATGTGAATATAAACAAATTTATAATTAATATCAAATATACTTAATAATTTAAGCAATATTTAATAAATAATTGAATTAATGATTAAATGTTTAATAGCTTAAATATGAGCTATATTTAATTAGCTAATTATTATATGAGTTAATAATTTAAATATGCACATCTCTCCTTTTATATATATCCAGCCCTGTGTTATTTATTACATTGAACAATTGAATGCTTGCAAAACCAGGAGTCTATTCAATGTCCAGATTGTCTCCTTTTCCCTTCTTCCCCTCACCTTAACTACTTCTGTACATTCAGAAAAAGTATTTTTTAATTTTTTTCTTTCTTTTTTCACCTGTTATTTTGCATAGAACCAAATCTTTTGCAGAATTCATACACCTCTGTTTATAGTCTAAGAGTTTGAAATGTGTGGGTACAAAGCATGCAAATATAGAAAGCTCAGGTTGAGTGCAGAAGTAGAAAATAGTCTCAGATTTCTAATGCTGCCTCAAAATAAATAAATAAAATGAGAGAACTGTCAAAAAAGAATATTCATTTAAAATGATAAAACATTTTCATTGTTGAAAAATATAAAGTTCATAGAGTTAATATTTGTAGGGTTTTCATTTAAAAAATTTTGTTTTCCTTTTGGCAGTGCAATGGTGGGGGTTGGGGAGATGGTTGGACTGTACGCAGCCAAGGAAATCAGAAGTGGTAATTCTAGCCAGTTGTACTCTCCAAGAAATATGAAGCCACTCCAAGTTAAAGAGCACATAATACTGCCTGAAGTCTATTGAAATCCTTCCAAACTGTGCCCAAATTAAGTCTTCCAAGTTTCATTGCTCTATTGGTGCCGTCAAATGGAGCAATTGCAAATAAAGAAACCTACAGGAAAACTGAAGTGTTTTTTTTTCAAATGTAACAACATGTGTCACCAATAGGTTTACTCATTTGGAAATATATGATATGAACAGATCATTTTTTTCCCTTCATACATCATTACCAGCCCTTTGGCCTTGTTATTTTGCAACTTCTTGGTTTCTTGTCAACTCCTTTGATTGCATCCAAGGGAAACTTGGAGAAGTACTTAAAATAGAAATAACTGGGAAACTCTGGGCCACTCTGCTTTTCTTAATGCCAGCACTTAACCTTTGTTGATGTAACGCCTTCTTTGCAAATAGTGCAAATTGGAAATTTCCCTAGGATTACAATCCAGCCCTCCCCGGAGCCAAATTCAGCCTCAGAGTTGCTGTTCTCAAGTACAATGATATTTATTCTACCCCAGCTCATTTCCTGCTTTTCTGTTGAAACACTAGCCCCACAGCATTACTTAACAATCGAGTCATTTGGACAATGAGCTCTTTGGTTCCAAATTTAGGATTTCTGAAGGAAGCATAAATATTTGTCCATGGTTGATATTTTGGACATTAATCAAGTGCCTGTTCTGTTCAACCAGACTGACCTTTTACTTCTCCCAGAGACATGTGCAAATTCCTTCCAAATTCATTCCTTTTGTTTTACCTGCTGGGAATCATGTTTACATACAACAATACTGTAAGAACCTATTGAGAAATCCTCTGTGCTGTCGTTAATGTGTTTTCATTTGCATGCAGAGGAGGTTTTTATTGTGTGGCCCTCCACTGACACCCTTATTCAGGCTTTCTATTATCCCTCTAGCTTTGTCTTCCACTAAAAACGTTCTCTCCTTTTTCCTCCTCCAAGTGATGATTTGCATGAAGATTTGCATTTAAATGGATATGGAGAGCACATTAACAACACCTACACCAACCATGTAAAAGCTGCACAGTATTTGTTGCTGCCAGACATGAATGGGAAAAAAATTCAATGAATGTTTTGTAAGGAGAGTCCTCAGGTAACGGCATTTTAGACACAAAGACACTTCATTAGATTGTATTTAATACTGATTATGCATGCAGAAGTATATGAATACACATTCTCTATTCCCAAAAGGAATGTCGTGAAATCCTCCTACATATATGTGTTCACTACAGGAACCAAATGTACATTTCCGCATTTGAGTTGAATTCCTAGGCCCTGTAAGTGGGTTGAAAGGGCATTCCAGGGTTGATCCATTTGACCTTTATGCCCATGCTAATAGAATAGAAAGGAAAGTGAGAAAGAAGTAAAATGCACTGCATTTTCTGTCTATATATGTTAGGGCTTTTTTTCCCCCCTGAGCAGCTCAAACAATAAACATTTTGTAAAGAGGCTGGATACCAAAAAGAATAAAAGAAAAAAGGAGGAGAGAAAGGGACCAGAGACCAGGTGGGAAGGGAGAAAAATATGTTTAGTGAGATTTTAGGTGTCTATCCAGTTTGTAATTAAAAGAAAAAATTGCAAGAATAGGGAAAGAGAAAAAGACCAAAAAAAAAAGAAAGAAAAAGAAAAATGGAAAGAGAACGAAAGGCATGCTAAGAGGCTATGTAAATCAGAGAACAACAATTCTGCTTGTAGAGGAGGAAGAAAGGGAGAAACGGAGAGGAAAAAAGAGAACTGAAGAAAGATTATAAAAGGGCCTTTGTGCTTTATTTATAAAACAGAGATCCTGGGTTATCATTCAGTATTACGAGGGAGAAAATTAAATTGGTCTTGGCAAAAGGAATCTATTAAGGGATAATATCTTCCCTTTTATTGTTAATTATTTTATGTTTACAATAGTCAGTGTAAATGTATATTATTTTTACAGTAACACATGGCTTAGCATAAATGATTTACCCAGGATATATGGCTAATTTCTAATTAACTTCTAGCTCCGTTAGTTTGCTTTAGATTAAAGCCCTTTCTCTTTCTAACAAGTCCTTGAAGGGGAGCAGACAACCTAATTACAGACATTCATTGTGGAATATTTATATTTAGCAATTTAAAAAGGTAATATCAATCGAGAAATGTAGTGGAAAATGAAGTGGAAGAGGGAAAGGTTGCTGTGGAGGGGGGAAATTTATTGTTGGTCTTTGTATTTTTATGTCTGCATAAGAAAAAATATATAGGCCAGAGAAATTTATCAGTAGTCTGAACGCAATATGGCACTAGTACCTTTGTGTCCCCAAATACAATTATTGTTTATTGCGTAAAAACAATTTTCCATAGGCTGTATGCACTAAAGAGAAATCCATAAACATCAGAAACAAGTCCCTAACAAGTCTTCATTGTTTATATAAGTGAAAAAAAATCCATATTTCCCTTCTTGTTCATCCAGAATGGACTCAAATAAAGCCAATTCACTGCATCCAATGAGATTTGTAATGCAACAGTAGAAGAATCTGATTTCACACATTATGGTTAGGGTCCCCCATATCCCAGACATAACAAGGGTCATAAATAAAGTCTACTCTAAAACCAGGCATATAGCCTCAGTAATTGACTTGCTGTCTGCATGAGACACAATGATTTCCAAATGCGAGTGGCTAAGCTGCGTGAGAGAGCTTGCAGAAATTCACCATGGGGATGTACTGGCATAAACACGCCTTTGTGCATGCAGCCTCATTCTAAATGCTCGGGCTCCTTTAAAAAGCAACAAAATGGGATCAGGTTTTGCTTTATACCTGTATCATTATAATTGACACAACAGAGGAAAGCCCTCTCCCCCTGGGGTCTTATTTCTTGAACTAATCTGAGTCACCTTTGGACTCACAATACCACAGCCCTGAATTCATTGAGGTTTAGATAAGTGTGGTGTATTAGTCTTAATGTACATTTACAATACAGGCTATAATTGCTCCTTTGGAGCTGTTAATGCATTTTTATAGCCAAAAAACAATTTCCCAGATACTGTATGTATTAAGGAGAAATGTCTGCCTGAAGATTTATGTTGAAAAGGCACAAAAACAAAGCAAAACATCCTAGCGTGTGCATTCATCTTGTTAAAGACCATACACTCGGGTGCAGTTGTTCTTCAAAGAGTGTGAGGAACATCAAACATTTAAAGTTCTTTGTCATTCCCGACCCCGTCTTCAGAGCTTCCAAGGTCCTTTTCTATTTCCTTCTGTGTCCTCAGTATATAAGGCTATCTAGGGAACAAGTGAGAAAATATAGGGCAAAGAGGTTTATGTGGTAATGGTGAGAAAGAGAATAATGTACTTTAAATTTTAAAACCATCTCAGAAGAGACAGTGTAGGTTCACATGAACAAAGACGGGAAGAAAATTCTGGAAAGTGAGCATTGTATCGAGGCATGTGAGCAGGGGTCAAAGACATTGTCCTCCCTTTCTTAAATGTTCTTTAAGGGTGTTACATAATTTTTTAAAACATTAAACTGGCAGGAGAATATGTTTCCTGGTTGTTCTGTTTTATCCCACTCCGGATTCTTTCTTTGCTCTGCTCTCTGCCCGAGGGGCTGGCCATTTTCTGCCTGCATCATCTGGCTCTGTAGCCAGCTGGCTCTCTATTGGGTTTGCCAGTGAAAGGTACTGGCAAGAGATCAAAGGGCAGAAGGAGAGAGGGGTCAGTTGTTTTCCTTGCTCCTTCTCTGCCATGGTGCTGTGTCTCTGGCACACAACCCTTCACCGTCACAGCTCCTATGAGCAGCCTCTCCAGGATTCTAACTCCCTTTCAACATGGGTAATGCAGAATGACTAAGCCTTCCCAACTATTGCTAGTCTCTGGGTGCTCCCTCCCTTGCTAATCCGCTCACCCCTTTGTAAGTAATCACTTTATTAAAATGTATTTGTTGAAACTATATGGGGTGAGCGCTGGGACCCAGGATCCTGAGACTCTGACCAATAATGGGTGCCAGGCAGGAGAATGAGACTCCTAAATGCCCAAGCCAGTTTACGCACGTGGTAGCTGAAATGCTCTAATAGCTCTGCTGACTGTAAGGTATTGGCAAACTCTTCCCCCCAGTGCTGTCAGAAACAATGGGCCCTTCCATGTCTTCACTGAGAGTACTGTTATGTAGGTGGAATGCTTTGGTTGGTTTGACCTACAGCAGTTGGGTATTACTCAGGACTTTATTGCTGCAGATGACAGAAACCCATCCTAAAATGTTTTTTAAAAAGCGTGTGTGGGGATTTATTGGTTTATGTAATTGCAAAGTCCAGTGGTATGTGGCTTTATGTGTGGTGAGATCCGGAGATTCAAACAATATTATGAAACTCGGCATCTTTCCATTCATATCTCAACTCTACTTTCTTTGCTTCTTTCTTTGGCTAGATTATTCCCCATGTGTCAGAGATGCCCCTGGGAGCTCTCAGCTTACACTGCCCAAAAGAGAGAGAGACCTTCTTTCACCCAGAATCCACATAGATCTAATTCTCCTAGTTTGATTCTGAGTCTCCCTTCTCTATGGCTAAGAGATAGAATACTCTCCTTGACTTGCCTGGGTCATGTGCTTATGCCTGAGCCCAGGGAGGCAGGGACAGTTCCACTGAGTCCAAAAGTCACAGTTTTTTGCAGCATATAAGATGTGACTGGGCAGAAAGAGGTAATGGAAGGGATAGATGCACACTTTATAAGTTCTAAACAACTCTCAGAGATAGTCTGTCACTGTGTGACAGAAATGACGCATGAGGCCCTGTGCGTATGAGACTGAAGAAACCCAGGAGCAGCCTCTCCCTAATGCATTATGACCTTCCTAACCACCTTTTAACAGCTGCTTGTGGTCCAAGGATAAACACCAGTAGAAGCAACAGCGTATGTCTAGTCCCTGTTTTACGGCAAAAAGAAGATAAGAGAGTTTTGAAAAGTGTACTGAATATATTACTTTATGTCCAGTGGAAGCCCAGTCAATTTTAATTATCCCACTTATGAATGGGAGGGAAAGATAAGGGATGCAAATCATTGCTGAAAAAGAAAACATCTGGCTTGGCGAAGTGACTCGGAGTCTGTATTCAGCTGAGGCTGTAACTTGTGAGTCCTTGGGTGTGCTCGTGAAAATCCAGGACTCCAGGTTTGTTCCTTTGGGAAATGGTGAGGGGAATAGAAGATAAAGGGAGGAGGGGACCTCTTTTTTTCTTTCCTGTGAGACTTCTTTATCAAACAGTTTTGTATAATAATAAGGTCATCCACCATCATTGGGCTTATTTCTTGGTTGTACTTTGTTATTCATGTGACAAGATAATATACGTCCACACAGTATTTGCCATCTAAACATTTCTTTCAGGGAAAACATTTAGGAAGACATGAACTTCGTGGTGTCCAAACTCTACTCACCTAAGACCAGGGGAAGCCAGTGAGAAGATGGCTTCTTTTACCTCCTACCTGTCGTTACCGTTTCATACCTTCCCTAGCCTTAGAATGCCTTTTGTTTGGATTGTGAATTTCCAGATCCTAACAAAACTTTCTTCCCTCTTAATAGATGATTTTGTCCAAAGATTTTGAGTGTTGAACAAACACAGAGGTTTTGGCAAAATGTGTTTTCTGATTTGTTTTCCCATTTGATTTTTACCGGAGACTGCTGAAGAAATATTGGATGTCTTCCCCTTGCCCCTACCTCCCCATACACATGTGGAACCGGACTTCCTTGAAGAACTTCTGGGCTTGTGGTAGCTTCTCTCCAAAGATAGCTCCCTTCCCCATGAACCATAGCCTCCTAGAACTGAGCCCTTGTGTCATCCTTACCCTTTCAACTGGGCTGGCTAATAGAATGAAGTGGAAGTACTGACGGCTGCATTCAGAAGCCTGGTGGATTTTCCCTGGGTCTCTTGGAATGCTTGCTCTGGGGGAGTGCAGCTGCCATGTAAGAAGTCGGACTAAACATGTGAGGAAGACCAAGATAGCCATATGGAGAGGTTGCAGGGACATGAGGTACCTGAGCACCCCCCAGTTCTGTCAGCCATCTGAGGCACCAGACATGGGAGTGAGGAAGGCCTCTTAGAGGGCCGGCTCCAGCCTGACTCCAGATGACTCCAGTCCCACCTGCCATCTCACTGCAACTGCATGAGAGAACCCACGAGGGAAACTGCTTTGTGGAATCTAGTCAACTCAAGAACTATGAGAGATAATACGTAATAAATTGTTTAACTCAGTAAAGTCACTGAGTTTTGGAATGGGTTGTTGTATAGTTGTAGATAACTGAAACAGAGCTTATAAGCCAATGAGCGACTGCTTCCCTGGGGCTAGAGGGGTCCATGAAGGTGGGGGTGACTTGTGTCATTTTTCATCTCAGTTGGTTGTGGCTGTAAAGAATGAGATGATGAGCTGACGACTGCACTGTCAGTTTCACCTGTTGGACGTCCTCTCGTCCAGTGTGAGGGTCGTCTCGCCTGCCCTGGGGTCACCCCACTGTCCTCTCGTACTGTGCTCTTTGTCTCCGTAGCTATGTATTACTTGGTTTTACAAATAGTTTTTGTTTGGGCACTGTCTCTGACACAATTTATCCTTACTCTATTTAGTTAACACCCACTACTGTACAAGTTTAACAGAGGCAAACTTATGTTTTAAATGTATTTTTTAATAATATAAATTCATCATTCATATTTTTACACATAATGATATATACTCATCACTGTAATTCACATTTCCTTAATTGAATAAAACAGGGTGGGAGGGTTCTTCTAAGTAAAATTACCTATCTAAAGATTTTATAGGAAAATACTGTTCAGATGAAGAGAAATGCAAGAACCACCCACCCAAATCACCGTCAGCCCCCCTACACCCTATCAACATATAAAAAGGTGCTGCATGACAGGTTCTGAGGATCCAGTGTGATAGAGAACACAGTCTCTGACTTTGGTAAATTTAGAATGTCATTGAAGAGTGTTCATAATGATGAGATTTTAGTGACAACCCATGTTTATTGAGCATTTATTATGTGCCAAGTACTGTGATAAGCATTCTACATCTATTTATTCACCTAACTGGCATAAGAATCTGTCGAGTAGGTAATATTATTTTTTGATTATATATGAGGAAAAAAATTGAAGGAGAGAGATTATGTAGCTCACCCAAGTTCATGCTGCTAGTGAGTGGCTGTAATAACTACTGTGCAGTATTGCCATATTTACTCTAAAACATGTTATTACTACCTTTCTGCATGAAAGTTAGCATACACTCCATGCATAGGATGCTTTGCCACTCAGAGTGTGGTCCCTAGACCATCAACATCAGCATCCCCTGAGAGCTTGTTAGAAATGCAGAATCTCAACCCTCATCCCAGACTTAATGAATCAGATTGTGTTTTAACTAGATCCCAAGGTGATTTGAGTGCACATTAAAGTTTGAAAAGCACTGATCTAGAAAGTAGATGCTAAAGGACTTCCAAGGAAGAAGTTATCACTGTGACCTTCAAAGCGATGGTGACTGATTGCCTGCATGGGGAAATTGGTTACCTGATTATAATGAGGGGGGGTTGTTTTTGCCAATTAAAAACCCACAGAGTGGTTATGCAAAGGGAAGATGTGAGAAATAGTGTTTTAAGCTATGTATTTGCTTTTTTAGAAATCTGAAAAAATGTGGGTAGGTCTGAGAGACACGCTGATTCAGGAAGTGGGCAGGGTCTCAGGGACCAGGCCATGGCCATACCATCACCTAAACCTATACAGTGCTCACCCTCACTGACCCTAGACATGTAATGTGTCAGATTGGCCCAGGAAGACAGACGGTCATTCGAAAGTTCACATGGCAGTACTTGGTGACCTGAGAATAGCTGCCACAACTCTCCACACAGTAGGAAATGCACTCCATTGCTTCAAAAAAATAATAATTTCAATCCCTGAAGAAAATTGGCTAGGTCACAAATTTAAAAGAGGCACAAAAGTACTACATGTGACATTACTGATCAAGGATTGAGGTCAGTAAGTCTTTGGGATGTGGAAGCAGGTAATAAAAGAAGGAGCACTGGAGGGCATGAGAAAATTCATGTGATGTAACTTGCTACCTTCACTTTGTATATGGTTTTGAAATATCCTCCCAAACTGAAACAAATTGTTGAGATAGTTATTAGTTGAAGGAGGGAGAAAGACTAAGAGGCTAAAAGGCAAATTTATTTTCACTGGTATATAAAAAGCAAACCAATAGACAGATGCTACAGAAAAGGAGTTTAGTCTATACAGCTGGCAAAGAAGAAGAAAAAGGAACTGTATAAAGAATAGTGGGAAAAATAAATCTGGTTATCCTTTAGAAAACCAATGGAGAGATCTTGGTTTAAAAAAATAGTGGTATGAGAACATGGATTTCAGAAGGATTATGTTGCCTAGTAGAGGAGGAAATGTAGCAATAAGGGCTAGTTCTGGGAGCAAAAGCTAAGAACAGAGAAATAAGAATGACTGACGTAGCAAGAGAATAGTCACAAACACATGTGTTTGGTGAGGGTGTTAAAGGTCATGTTCTGCTTCATATGAATCCATGAAAAAAACGTAAGGGGCTAGTAACTCAGGCACACCTGGGTTGGAAATCTGACTTTTGTCTTTTACTGTCTTTTTTTCAATTACAGTTGATACCAATATTATTTTATATGAGTTTCAAGTGTACAGCCTAGTGGTTAGATATTTATCCCCATAAGTCTAGTATCCCCTGGCACTATACATACTTATAAAAATATTAATGACTATTTTTCCTATGCTGTACTTGGTATCCCTGTGCATATTTTGTAATTACCAATTTGTGCCGATTAACCCCTTCACCTTTTTTCAATCATCCTCCAATCCCCCCTCCCAACTGACAACC
This sequence comes from Trachops cirrhosus, assembly GCA_028533065.1. Taxonomy (NCBI): domain Eukaryota; kingdom Metazoa; phylum Chordata; class Mammalia; order Chiroptera; family Phyllostomidae; genus Trachops; species Trachops cirrhosus. Next base: position 113,609,352 of record CM052540.1, read on the forward strand.
GTGAAAATGTTCTCTGTATCTATGAGTCTATTTCTGTTTTGTTTGTTCATTTATTTTGTTCTCTAGATTATACATATAAGTGAAATTGTATGGTATTTATTTTTCTCAGTCTGACTTATTTCACTTAGCATAATTCCCTCTAGGCCCATCCACTTGCTGCAAGTGGTAAGAGTTTATTCTTTTTTTATGGTCAAGTAATATTTCACATATATATGTATCACATCTTCTTTATCCAATTGTCTGTTGATGGGCACTTAGGTTGCTTCCGTTTCTTAGCTATTATAAATAGCTGGTTAAATGTGCACTTGAAAAGAATGTATATTCTTTTTCTATGTCCTGTCCTTATTTGTCTCTTTTTATAGCCTTTGTTGTAAAGTCTATTTTGTCTGATGTAAGTATTACTATCCCAGCTTTTTTTGTTGTTTCCATTTGCATGAAATGTCTTTTTTCATCCCTTTATTCAGTCTTTGTGTGTCATGGGATCTGAAGTTTGTCTCTTGAACACAGTATATATATGAGTCTTGTTTTCTTATCCATTCAGCCACCAGTGTCTTTATATCGGATCCTTTGATCCAATTACATTTAAAGTGATTATAGATAGGTATGAGTAATTGGCATTTTATTATTCATATTTATATTCTTTCACTTTACTTTCTAAAAAAGACCCTTTAGTATTTCTTGTGGTACTAGGTTGGTGGTGATGAACTCTTTTAGCTTTTTCTTTTCTGAGAAGCTCTTTATTTCTCTTTCGATTTTAAATGATAGTCTTGCTGTATCAAGGTAGAGTAGTCTTGGTTTTATTTCCTTGTTTTTCATCACTTTGAATATTTTGTGCCAATTCCTCTGGCCTGAAAATTTCTATTGAGAAATCAGATGACAGTCTTATGGGATCTCCCTTGTAAGTAATTAGCTGCTTGTCTTTTGTTGCATTTAAGATTTTCCCTTTATCTTTAACCATTACCATTTTAATTATGTGTTTTTGTGTGGGCCTCTTAGAGTTTTCTTGTTTGGAACTCTCTGAGCTTATGGAGCTTGTATATCTTTTTCCTTCACCAGGTTAAGGAAGTTTCTAGTCATTTCTTCAAGTAGGTCCCCAATCTCTTCTTCTTCTCCTCTGGTACTTTTATGATGCGAATATGGTATACTTGATTTTATCCTAAGGTCTCTTAAAGTATTCTAATTTTTTTATTATTTTTTTCTTTGTATTGCTCCAGCTGGGTGTTTTCTGCTACCTGGTTTTTCAAATCATTGATTCCATCCCCTGCTTTATCTAGTCTGCAGTTGATTCCTTCTAGTGTATCCTTCATTTCAGTTATTGTATTCTTCATTTCTGACTGGTTCTTTTGCTCATATCTCTTTGTTGAAGTCCTCACTAAGTTTATTGAGTATCCTTATAGTCAGTGTTTTAAACTCTTTATCTCGTACATTGTTTGCCTCCATTTTGTTTTGTTCTTTTTCCGGAGGTTTCTTTTTTATTTTCCTTGTTCTTTTATTTGGGACATATTTCTTTGTCTCCTCATTTTGGCTGCAACTCTGTGTTTGTTTCTATGTATTAGGTAGAACTGCTACATTTCCCAGTCTTATGTAGTAGGTGTCCTGTGGGGCTCAGTGGTGCAATCTCCCTGATCACCTTAGCTGAGTGCTCCAGGAATGTCTCTTGTATGACTTTGTGTGCCTTCCTGTTGAGCCTTGACTACTGTTGCCACGTTAGTGTGTGGGTTGACCCTCATGCTGATTGGCTCTGAGTATTGCCCAGGACCACAGTGTACAAACCATTGTGTGGGGGCTTACCCCATGGAGCAGGATTCACCCCAGTGGGTTCTGGTACTTACTGAAACCATCCTTTGGGTGTGCCACTTATCAAGCTAATTGGGTGGTGATGTGTTGTGGTCTGAAGCTAGCCACTGGTGTGTTGGTTCTTGGACCTCTGGGAGGGGCTTCAGTGCAAGCCAAGGCCAGCCACTGCCTGTTACCCACCCAGCACTACCTGTTAGTATCTACAAAGTAATCTGTAGTTTACTGTAGCTGCCTATATAGGGTCTGGAGGCACAAGGGAGAGGCCACACTGAAAAATGAGGTTGGCTGACACCAGCACCACACCTGGGATTGCTCGGCAATAGGGCACCCCAAGGCTTGCTGCTGCCTACTGGCTGCCTGTGAGGCTCAGCCACTGAAAGAACTTCAGGCAGCACTCAAGTTTGGGGAAGTGGGGTCTCAGGGAGTCAAGTGGTATTTACCAGGTTAATGAAACAATTGGTGGAGCAACTGGTATTTACTAGGTTAATGAAGATTCAGAATTGGCCATGTTGGAGGAGGGCTCAATACAGGAAAGATGACATCCAGCTGCCATCTGTGTGGGAGGAGGGCTCAATACAGGGACAATGGCACCTGTCACTCCAGCCCTCGCAGGGAAGCCACACAACCCACTTTCTCCCTTTATGTCCCTTGCACCCCAATCCGCCATGCCTCTGATGGATCTCAGGGTGAGTGCCTGCAGCTGAGTCAGTCTGCATGGGCCTTTTAAAAATATACCTGGGTTTCTGGTAGCCTTCTCTCTCATCCAGATGGACAGAATCCCCATAGTTTTTCACAGTCAGATGTTGTAGGGGCTCCTCTTCCCAGTACTGGTGCTCTGGATTGGACAGCCCTGTGGAAGGCTAGAACACCTTGTGCCTCAGGGGGACCTCGGTAGCTGAGATGTCTGTTTATCTAATCTTTATATGGTTTTCCAGGTTGATCATTCTATAATTTCATTGAGATTTTGATGTACTAAAGGGAGGACGCAAGCACAGTGTTTCCCTACTCTGCCGTCTTGACTGGAACTTGTTCTTTACTGTCTTCATGCTTTTCTGAGTCTTTCCTGTCATATCTGTAAAGACAAAATTCATATCAACCTCCCAAGGCTGTCCTGGAGATTCTTTTAGAGTATAGACATAAATGATCTCATTTCTGTGCATTTACTTCATCACCATGTCCCCCTCCCCCTCGCCCCCTTTTTAAATGTTCTTAAACTCTCTTGAATCCATTTAGTTGGCTCCAAGATACCAATACCCAACACCCAGCCTTCCTCCTTGAATTATTGCCATAGTATTTTCCCCATACCTGGATCCCTTCTAGAATTTTCACACTGCTCACACTTCAGGTGGGAGTCCTTTCAAAATGCATATCTGGTCTTGTTACAAAGACACACCCCCACCTGCCCACAATCCTTAAACGGCTTCACATTGATCTTAGAATAATGATAAAACATGTCCTGGTCCCTGCCCACTGCTTAAACCTTGTCCTTTACAACTCTTTACTTTCTTTCAGTTCTTCGAAATGTGTCTGTTTTTCCTTTGGCTTGGTTAGTTTGGCTTCGTGAGTTCAGGGCCTGTGCCTATTTTGCTCACCCCTGCATCTTCAACATCCAACACAGTGCCAGATATACACTAGGTGCTCATGTACTGCTCCCAAGTGAATGGCAGTGCATGTTTAGTGAAATCTGCCCCCTTGTTTCCTGCGAAGAAAGAGAGCATATCTCAGAACTGTGTGTGGACTCAGTGGGAGCTGCTTGGCTGCTGGTCTGGAATCACTGAACTCTCCTAGCACACACGTGGAGGACGGGACTGGACCATGTAGGTGCTCTGCCTTTGAAAATTTGCCAAGCTGTATTCTATTGTAGAATGGCATTCTCAGTGATATACAGCATTAGAACTCAAGAAAAAGGAGTGACTGAAGTATTTGGAAAGATATGTGATATCTTATGTTTGAGAAATATTTCCTAAGTAAATAGAATTGCTCCATTTTATACTTTATTTTCAAAACATCAAAATATTCTCCCTGCATTCATTTTTCTTCTCTCATGTAGTTCTTAAGGTAGAAGATAAAAGCAATGACACACACTATTATTAAGTGAAATATTGCATTTTAAAATACATTGAGACATTTCAATGAAGGAACACCTTAATTGCCTTACCCATTCTTACATTTTATTCTATACTTTATGCCTTGTTATTCCTACTTGGAAATAGCCCTCTGTTACTTTAATATTGGCTTGCTTACATTTAAAAATTATTTTATGTACTCTAAACTCTAGAAGTTTAGCTTTTGTAGTTAATAATAATATGATATGATGAATTTCTAAAGACCTTCATCAGTAATACCATTCATTTCAGATCCTCATTACCCTGTGAGACAAGAGCTTTTGGATTCTCCACTTCTAGAATCAAGGAAGGTTCCAATAAACTTTAATTACTTGGAATGAGTATTACATATTGTCTTTCAAGAGTGTTTGTATGTTCAGGGATTAATAGCACATGGCTCAGATTTCATCTTAGATATGTTTTCTGGAATCTGTTGGGCTGTGGCCCTATTTACAGAAAAAATGAAAGTAAGACTATGACATATGAAAACAAAATCTAATTTCCCCAAATGCTCAGTGCTCTGCCGAGCTCATTCTGTTGGAATGAAATCTCTACAAATGCAATGACAGTCTTGATTATGTCACACACCTGTAGTTGTGGATGGTAGAAATATGGCACCTTTTGTATCTCAGTGGGTCAGGTGTTAAGTCTGCATCTGAGAAAGTACGAGAGCTTTGTGGAGCACTACACCATGTGATAAGGCAGAAACAGTGCAAAATTAGTTTGATTGCATTTATTCTTGAGCTCTGAGACACTACTGTGTGCATATTTAGGATGATTAGCATTTGGGCCTGTGGTGTGTGGTGGAAACTTTTGAGAATGCTCAATAGTGATCTCCAACCCCCTCTCTCCCTGCCGCCCAGATACTTCTTTTAGCAAAGAGAATTTCTAGAAGATGCATGGCCAGGAGGTGTCCAGGGGCAGATTGCGCCTAGGCAGAGTTTGCTCATTCAGCAAAATAAATAAATGGAGATATATATCTTTGCTACACTGGTGTGAGCTGAGCTAGTGCTGGTTTTGAACTTTCATTTTCATATCAGAGTTTGTATGTGGTCAGTGGCAGGTCAGGTTCCAGGTGAACCAGAGAAATTGACCTCTGTCTTTGGCACTTTATAGAATGGATCAGGTAGGAGGTTGGATGACTGTCTAGAATACAAAAAGTGATACCTCCTGAGATGCAGTGTGTTCTTATTTAAAGATGAAATATATAATATTAAAAATAGGGTTATTCTACTAAACTTAGAAAATTTGAATTGACAGAAAGAAAAACCAAAACTTTCCATAAGTTTATTATGCAGAACAAATAACTTCCAATTTTGGTATTGTTCTAGTCAGTCTCTCTCTTTCTCTTTCTTTATATAACTATGAGTGTGTGTATGTGTGTGTATGTTGTGAAATACATATATGCCCACAGACACATGACAAGAAAGATCATAAAATTATATAAATTCAAAAGATTATTTAGAGAAAATATATGATCTCCTCCTTAAGACCCTATATACCACCTGGAAGAACAAAAGCCAAATTTTAGTCTAGTCAGATAAACTTAGTCTGATCTGATGCAAACATTTAAAAACTCTTTGGATAATTCAGTCTCTTCCTGTTTGACTCAGGCACAATCCAGGCCTTCAAAGTTCTGCGCTCTTCTTTTCATTTTCTCTGAGAAGCCATCTGGATGATGCACGTGACCTTGGGGCAGTGGGAAGAAGTGTCTCTGGATCCTTGATGGCCAGTGTGTCAGTGATCACTGTGGTGCCATAGGTCCTAGGCGGCATTTTCATGCCATGTACGGCCATCTTCTCTGGGCATGTGTGCTCGTGGTGGATGAAGGGTTCTTTATCCAGACAACAGCCCTCAGGTGCTTCAGGGAGCTCTCATTCTTGTGTCCAATCATCAGTAACGCTGGCCCATTTGCACTTCAGACATGGACCCAGGGGAGCCAGGAGCTCATCTTGCAGAGCTGGGTTGTACCACATCTCTGTGCCCATGGAGGATGGGTGCAGAGAGCTCAACCTTATGTGAATGGCATGGTAACTCAGCCTGAGACTCAGAATTGCTTCAAGTATTGCCCAGAGTGAGAAACAAGGGACTTAAAATTGAGCACAGTTGAACCATCTTTTTCTGGATAGGCTTCATTCTGCTTTGTAAATTCCACATTACCTGCCTTACCCTCTCATCTGGGTCAAGATTTATTCTTATAGAATGTTGCCAGGGCAACAATGCCTGTGGCTTTTCAAGGTATTTCAGGAGTGGCTGAAGAGCTCTTTCCATCTGCTGGTGAAGCTACTTGGGGATAACAGAGAGGCCTTATGTCAATTTGTTTCATATTAAGATCATATTAATAAGCATTACTCATGTAAATCTCATAGGCAAACAGTAATTCAAGGGCTTGTGCTTCTATGTTTTCAAACACAGAATTCTCCATCTCTATGCCCATTCATTAGCACAGCTCAACTCTCAAAAGACAAATAGGTTAATTCACTTCACTCGCTCCATGTCCTCTGAAACCCAGTCCTGTATGGTTTAAGTGGCTGTTGAAGACAGTCTGGAGAAGTGCAAATCCTTTAGGAATTAAGTGGGGGAGAGTGTATGCCACACCTGGCTATATATGGACTTATTTTGGGATCATAAAGGGGAGTGTTGTTTGACAGGCACCAAGGAGATGCTGCAATTGACATCAGGACATTGCCCCAGATAAGGATGAAGGACTGGGTGATAGAGAAAGCTGGAGTCGGCCCTGTGCTCTGTGCCCAACCTGGAAGGGCACAAACCATGAGTCCAGTTTTCACCTGAGTCCAACCGACCGTGGCATAGTCTGGAGAGTGGCCCATGGTGGAGGTTCACCAGATTGGGGGTGCACAGTTGAAAGGCTCTACCAGTCTTTCTTTGCAGGAAGCGCATTTGTTCTGGCTTTTATGGTGTTTGCATTTGGGGATAAATGAAGAATTCAGCCTTTGCTGTCTTGTATTTGTGAGTAAAATTATTTTTGTACCATTCCCAAAAGGAAACAAATCTCCATTAATATGCTTACAAAATGTAGCCTATAGCCGTGACCAGGCTGCACCTGAGGGTAGACATGCCAGACAGGAAAGGGAAGCTTGTGGCTTTTTGGCTTTGACTTTAATCGGGTTGTTTTGATTAAACAGCACAAGCAAGGAGAAGCTTGATTAAGTGACTTTAGTTCATTGATGTCTTTAAATAGCTGAATATGTAATTTGCAATTTTACCAACTCAGTTACCTTTGGGTTACCATGGTAATAAAGCATATGCTGAAATGACACTTGACATTAATTTTATTATTTTAATTTACAATAAGTGAAACACAATAGCACTTCCCTATCAATGTATTTCATTTTAAGGTAACTGAGGAGGAGTAAATGTACTCACATCTTCAGAATAGTTATAAATTATGGTATATTAAGGAGAAAGGTTAAGAGCAATTCATCCATCATCCAAATTAAGCCTTAAATTGATGTGGGTGGTAGGGTTAAATGGATTCTCTTGAAACAGGTATCTATCTGACTTTCTAACCTGTGAATAAGCGGTACTTGGTCCAGAGACAGGTCACATCCCAATCCATACTGGAAGATGCGTTGTAATGAGATGACTGTACCCATGTTGCTGGAGCTTAGCATTTCAGCACAAGGTCAAGGTATCCTTATATTTGGCACTGTATGGCTGTGAAAAATAGGCCTTGGGTGAACTTTAATTACTTAGTTACTATTCTAGAAATTATTACTCAGGCATAATAGAAATATAGGGAGCTTTAAGTGTTGTAAAAATCCCACTGTAGATTTGTGACAAGTAGGTGACATAACGAGATAACATGAAAACTATTGCTACCAAAAATACACAACCAAAGATTAGCATGAGAAAGGACCTAGAACTTTATACTCATTTTGGAAATAATTCCACCTGGACTCACCATCTTCTGAGGATGAGGGCTGCCACACGCTTTGTTAGGTCTCATGAGGAGGGCCCTAGGTCCTGTTCCCTATTCTCAGCTCCACTCTTGACCCCATCTGACTCTAAGAATGTTCATATTGCTTCCTTTTCTGTTAGCTGCAATTCACATTTGATGAAAACTTAACTTTTTGTCTTTAAAATTCTTTCAGTTGGAGGATTTTTTTATGGGGGTACATTTGGGACTATTTCTACTTTTGGTTAGTAAGGGAATCTAAGGTACTATCAGAAGTAGTTGGATATTTCCATCCTGTTTTGCAATTGTACCTGCTTTCCTTTAAATTGGGGGATAAAGATGCATAAGGCCTATTTAAGTCTACATAATATAGTGTTGCCAGGCAGCATGTATGGAAACGCTTTTAAAAACAGATCTTGTATTTTAATGGTAAATGTAATAATCCCTGTAAGCTGTGAATAGTGATAGGAAACACAGGACCAAACTCTTTGCCTTAGATGAAGCATCCATTTCATAAGCCAACCAAAGGAAAATTGAACTCAGCACACCCCAACTACCTTTTGGTTATTTATTAAGAAGTTAATGCAAATTTTGCCACCAAGTCATCGCATTGATTATTTTTCCATTGATTATATTTATCTAACCACTCACGATAAATATTCAAGCCAAAAAAATTGGCAGCTGTAGGGAGAGAATAATATTAAAAGGTAGAAAATAAATGTATCTATCAGCTAATGGAAATAAAACCAATAAGCACCGAAAACAGTAAAGAAAACATTAATTCAAGCAGCGCCCTTTCAGTTTGCCTTAGGAATCACGAGTAGCAATTTGAAACCCTGTTTTTCTCTTGGGAAGAAGTGCTGCCTGGAATATGATATAAACTATACTGATCAAATAAAGAGGAGAGCCTCAGGCTAAAACAGAAAGAAAGAAGTTACAACAAAGAAAAATAGCTCGTTGTATGAAATGACACATTTATATACCAGCAAAGTAAAATTAGAAATCTCCCCCCACATAAATGTTATATCAGCTGCAGAAGAAAAATAGCTACATCGCAGAAACCAGACTTGAGAAAGAGGATAACATAAAATAGAGGATTATTTCAAATAGTTCCCAGAGCATACCTCCCATATATACTTAGGTTTTGATCATGACATACTGATATTAATCTAATTTTGTTAAGTGATGTATAGAGTTACTCAAAAGTTGAATATTTTAGAAAAATGTAATGATGAAAAATATTAAAGAGTACCTCTTGGAACAAAACATTTGGTGAGTTTAGATTATTAAATTTAAATAGTCATTTGACATTCTCTTTCTCCTTTGGAAAGTGAAAGCTCTTGATTCAGGCAAAATGGTACCCTTTGGCTTTTGTGAGCATCATTGAGCTTGGAAAAGTGTAACCAATGACAAAATAAAATATTGCAGGGACATGCTTTGGACGTGATGAATTTGTCACTGCAGAAGTTTCCATTAGAAATTCAATGTCTTCTATTAGGAAGGCTTCTGCGTCTCGAGTTATGTAGCAGATGGGTTTTGAAAGGCAACAGAGAAGTAAAATTTTAAAAATTAAATCAACGTGCTTGTCATTTGTGGTTCATCATTTTGTAAAAGCAAGAGTCCATTTATAATGTCAATGATTAGGCCTAAAATATCTAATTGATTAGATTTTCTAAATCAGATTTTATTCAAGCAAAGCATAAAAATATTGTTGAAAGCACTTTAAATGTCTGCAAAAATATTAGAATGACCAAGAGAAAAGATAATTATAGGAAATCATGAATGATTCACTTCCTAGTCAATAAAATCTAAATAAGATTTCATGGCTATTTAATCTTTGCAACAAGTAGAAACTGCTTCACTTTTCTCTCTTCCTCAAGCCAAATTCTCTAGATTCCCATTTTGTATTTTGACTTATCTACAGATTTTTTTTACATTATCACTCCTTTCTGCTTGCAATACTCTTAAGACACCACCCTGTCCCAGAATTCCTCCTTTGCCATCACCTTTTCTGGTTGCATCCTGCCTGGAATGTTCTTAGTCTTTGGATCACTTACCCTCTATTTGGCTTATGTGCTGATGAACTCCTTGACTCACTGAACCTCAGAACTTTGAATACCATGTATATTTGGATGACATTTTCACCCCTGAGCTGCAGACTCATACATGCAACTGCATACTCTACATCTCTGTTTGAGTGTCTAATGAGCATCTCAAGCTTAATACATGCACAACGAAATGTCTGCTTTTCTCCATGACTGCTCCTTTATATCTTTTTTATTTCAGTAAATAAAAGCTCCATCCTTTCATTTGCTCAAGCTCCAAACACTGAGTCATCTTAAAATCATTTCTTGTTCTCATACCATATCTAACCTACTAGCCAAGTCCTATCTCCACTATCCTCAGTCGGATCTAAATTACTAACTTTCCGGTTATCCAATAATCTCCTAACCCATTTCTCTGCTTCCTGTCTTATCTGCCTACAGATTATTCTCCTTAAAGCAATCACAGTGATTCTTTTACATAAAGATCAGGTCAGTCCTCTACCCCAAATCCTCTGGTCACTTTCTGTGCCACTTACAGTAAAAGACAAAGGTCCTCATATTGGTCTTCAAGGCCCTGCCTGAGCTGACCCTGCTACCTCTCTGACTTCATCCCTTATTACTTTGCCCTCCCTTCCTGACTCTTCTCTAGCCAGAGCCTCTTGGTTGTCATTTAAACATGCCAGGTTCACTACCACTTCAGAGCCTTCATGCCCTTCACCTTGACCATGTTTTCCCCAGACACCCACATGGCTATTTCCCATCTTTACTGAAATGTCATCTTCTCCATGAGGTCTTCTCCAAGCACCCAATTTAAATGGCAACTCCCACTCCCATAGTTCCTATCTTTGCCATTCTTCATGGCATTTATCACAATCTGATATGCAATATGTTTTGTTATGAGTAATGCCTATCTTCTCCCACTCCCATGTACATCCCACGAAGAAAGCAATTATTATCTGTGGTGTCTGCCCTGCCTGGTTTCAGGAGCCGTAACCCCCTGTGGCTAAGGCTGAGTGAGAAACCTCCCAGAACTGGGAGGCCTAAGGAGACAAAACTTATTTCCCTGAACATGGGCACTGCCTGCTCTGCTATTCCCTTCAGCT
>CM052540.1:113620420-113744226 GCA_028533065.1 Trachops cirrhosus
ATGTGAGAAATCCAAGTCTCCTGGCTGCCTTTGTCTCCTCCGCCTGACTCAGGGCCTGCGGAAATAGCAGGGGCGGTGAGGCTCAGACTAGAGTCGGCGGACACCTGGGGTAAATTGGACCTGAGGCATAAGATATGTAAAATCCTGTGAGACCTGCTTGCTTGGATGCTCTTGATATGTATGCTCTGGCAGGAAACTAGACTAATCATGTACCTGTTAGGTGATACCAGCCCCAAAACCCAGCGTGAGACTTTTGAACCCTATGTAAATTATCTACCTGTTGGATCTTTTCTGCTAGACAATGAATCCACATTCTGTATCTGTTCACCTACCCAATACTACCTAATAAAAAGCCTATTGAGGCGGCGGCTTGGGGCGCTCTCCTTTGAGAGAGTGGCCAGGCCACTCGGAGGCACCCTCCCCTTGAGAGGGTAGCCATGCTGTCCCTATTCCTCCACCGGACTCGGTAGTCTGTGTGTATGTTTCTCTCGTCCCTCGAGAGCCATCTACAATGTCTGTGGTCCACTGCGGGCCGGTGGACTGCAACAATTGTCTTTTTTGTTCACAGCTGTATCCTCAGCATCCAAAGAAGTGCTTGACCTATAGAGAGATTTCATTAGTATTTGTCAAATGAATAAGTGTACAAATGGCACTGAGGCCATCTTGAATATTTAAAAAAACTAACCTAGGTGTATGTTCTATTGTAAGGTCTGCATTTTGTGACTAGCTGAATTAATTAATAATCTAAAACTGGGTCCACTGTTTATATGGTGAAACATACCACAACTGTAGGTAAAATGGAGGCAATTCAAGGATGATAAATACGACATCAGGATCTGGCCCAGGGAGTGAATTGCTCATCTTCTTTGTCAGTGAAAGGCCTCTGCTTTCATGATTGTGGAATGGGTTGTGTTAATTTAAGGTGGTTACGAAAATCTCATTCCTCTTTGTCCAGTGGCTAAATTAGGACAGTTCTAGCCAATGATATCAGAAGGATTCTGGGTGAAAAAATTTTCTCTCTTCATAAAATAGTGGGTGATACAGGGAAAAGTTCTTTATTTGCCCTCCTCCGTGCTTCTTGTTTGGATATTATTTATTTGAGATGTGATGCTTGGAGCTGTGACAGCCAAGTTATAACCACGGAGGAAGCACACCCTTCTGGGGAGGCCCGAGCAGGAACACAGGGAGGGCTGACATCCTTGCTGACAGGGCAGCGCTTGCCACCCTCAGGACAGCCTGCCCGCAGGCTTCCCAATACGTGAGATGATAAATGTTTGTGTTGCCTAAGCTACTCTTCATTGGGTATTCTTTTACTTGTAGCTAAAATTACTCTAACAGATACAGAACACTTGAAAACCCGAAAACATGACCATGATTCAAATAACCCTCTATTGTAACAATTTACGCAGAGAATGTGAACACATAGCTATTCTAGAGAAAGAAGCCTGAGATCATTTAAAATATCAAAGTCTAAAGAGGGATTATCCTGCCCTCCAGGTTCTTCACTGGCTTTAGATCTCTGTATAGAATATAAAATACCACAACGCAGCATGTAAGGTAATGTTGCACTCTCTTCCATATTCTAGGTTGCATCTCCCCATGTCCCACCAGCCTCTCCCCCCGCACCCACCCATAATGCCAGAGAGTGTGCTCCATTGGCATTGGTGATGCCTGGCCTGGGGTTGGCCTCACGGCCCTTCTGCTCTCAAGACTGGGTGTGGCACAGGATGAGCTTCCCCATCTTCTTGGGACGGTCTGCACGCCACAGAGCTGTAGTAGTGGCCACCTTACCCTTGGTAGAATTGCTATTTCTCATCATTCTCCCTCTTTAAGTCAGCTCCAGATCCTCTGGCTTCAATAAAATGACTCTCTTTTAACATTTTCCCTCCAATGTTGAGTCATTGTTCATGCTCAATTAAGGATGATGACGAATAATGCAACTAACAGTAATTAGTAGCCTGAAAGAAAATGATGGCTAAAAAAAAAACCAGTAGGAAACTTCCCAGGAGAGTTTTATTCCTACTTCAACTAGCCATATGAAAAGTGCAGTGGAAGCATCCCCCTCCTGGGAACAGAGTGAGGCTGGACAAATAGTGAGAATAGATAACAGTGGGGAATTCTGCAATAGTGAGCTAATGAGCTGAAAGGCCCAATAGTGTTTTATTCTACTTAATTTCAAAGGTTTAATTTTCACCATTACCTAATGGTGATTGTTGCATCCCTAGTGGGCACAGCATTGACCCAATACTACCACCTAGAAACCTGTAATGCCGGCATGCATTTTGAATAATTTCCCTCAGTTATACTCACAGGAAAAGAGTACTGGTAAAATTTCCTAATATAGAATGATCCTGCTTCTCTGCCTTTTGCTCTTGCTGCTTGCTCTCGCTGCAATGCCTTCTCTTCTTCTGCCAACCCTGCTCTTCAAGTACTTCCCACTCAGGACCCTGCCCTCCTGGCAGCCTCCATGGATTCCGCATCTTCTCAGTTCCCAAAGAAGCTTTTTTGCTTCTATATCTAGGCCAACATTGAAATAAAAGTACTGTATAGTCTGATGAATTTTACATATAACTACAACTGAAACCATGCCGTAGAAAATTCCCAGCAGGCTCCCTCATACCCCCACTCAAACCAGTGGGGCCTCTCCAGTGTCAGCATGATTCTAATCTCTAATACCATAGACCAGCTCTGCCGGGTTTGAGCTTTATATAAATCAGTGGTCCTTATCCAAGGATGATGTTGTCTCTCAGAGGACATTTGGCAATATCTGGAAACATTTTTGGTTATCATAATGGTGGGGAGTATGGGAGTGCTATCAGCATCTGGTAGGAGGAGACCGGGAATTCTAACATCCTACAGTGCACAGGGCAACACCCCACATCAAAGAGTTAGCTGGCTCAAAGTGTTGATAGTGCCAAGGTTGAAAGGCTCTGAATGTTAAAAATACTTGTGAAGTATGTACTGTATGTCTGATTTCTTTTACTCAATGTCATGTCTGTAGGGCTCATCCACGGTGGTGTGCATTTCAGTAGTTTGTTCTTATGTATTGCAGTGTAGTGTTCTGCTATATGGGTATATTTGTTTACTCACTCCACTTGGATGGGTATTCCCAAAGTCATTTTTTAATAACATACTTAGAATAGTTATCTCACTGGTAGATATATGTATCCAACAAAGGTGAAGGAAGTCACTATGAAAAAGGTATTAAGAGGTCATGTTTGGGTGCCAGACTACCCAGATTCAACTCTTGGCTTCATGTCATCCTAGTCGTAAGGCCTTGGTGGCAAGTTACTTAACCTCTCAATGCCTCAGCTTTCTAGTCAGTAAAATGGAGATAATGAGATAATTATACTATTTATAGGATATTGAAAGAATTAAGTCAGAATGTTGAAGGTGCTTATAGTAGTGCTGAACCTTTGTAAGTACTAAAAAATATCCAATCTAGTTCACTTGAGTTTAGTCACTGTTCAAAAATTGTTTTGTATAATAAACAATTACTGGTGAGAAGGTGGAGATGGAAATTAATTGCTGGAATATTTGTGAAGCCAGCACAAGAGACTGGTGTTTAGCGAAGGATCTCTAATGAAATAGGCCCATTCTCAGTTGGAACTATTTCTGATAATCAAAAAATCTGAAAACATATCACTGTTATGTATATCTCAAAATAACAAGTTTCAGGGACTTAGAAAAAAACTCTTGAAGAAAAGGAAAATTCAGTGTCAGGATTTTGCCTGTATTCTAAATTAATCTAGAACTTGAATTACAGTTTCTAAGAAAAACTTCTCCAGGTTGAACAGAGAGATTCATAAATAAATGTTCTAATTCTTCTTGGTCATGAGAAATAGCAACACATGGGAGAAAAATGACTAAAACTGTTTTAGACATTAATTGAAAAGGTTTTAGAAAGAAATTACATTAAAAAAATCTAAATAATTGGCCTGGTTGAATAAGGAGATCATCGGATGTTTTTACTATATTTGATTGAAGATAATTTTAAAAATGACTTTCTGAGAAATATATAGTATTTTAGTCCTTCTTTATACGTTACCTATATTCAGGTACAAGTTAGATTCTTAGCCACACACCACACTTTTCTGGCTCATGTATTGCTGGTAATTCTGCTAATGAATGTTGCACAGATGGTCAAACCTGGTTCTAAGAAATAATTCAATATACAGTGCATATCATTTGTATATAACAGATTGTGTTTTAATGTCATAATCCTCATTGTTTAAATGGAGATAGTAGTCAGCAACCCTCGTCGTCTAATTGTGTCTGGGATCTGAATGGTGATCAGTTGAAAAGATAAATTTAGTGAATATCATTAGCCACCTACAAATTCTGGAGAGAACTTCTGGCTCTCGTCTCTGTTGAATATTTTCTACGAATGGCCTTCTTTCTCATAGAAATCTAGGAATATGGTTTTGTTAACCTAATGGACTTTGGCAGGTCATGGACTTTGTTCATTCAGTAATGGGTTCATGGGTTGTGATATCACCACTGTGCAAGACTGGAGTGTCGGTAACAGGTGTTTTCCATGGGTGTTTATCATATTACCAGTCTGTGGGAGAAGTGAGCCTTTGCCAATGGGGCTGTGTGACAGTGTTGAAATGATGAAGACATTTGGAAAGTGGTCTGCTGCTGCTGAAGGAGCCAGGCTACTTCCCCTGACTAGTGCTTCCCTGGGCCCCTGAGCAGTGGGGTGCAGCCTGTGACTGCCAGGTGAGTCCCTGACTGTGAAACTGCTAATGTGCCTCTTTTGGGCTCGCACACCGTTCTCTTTGACAATGAAAAGCAATGTATATGACAATGATAGTGTGTAACAAGGCAAAAGATTCCTAAGAAAAATGTAGATTCTGTTATAAAACCAGCTGGCACTGTGAATAAAGCATAATTCTTATTTGGTACATGGAAAGAAAAAATCGGGAGAGAGACTTTTGCATAATTCGTACTAGTGAATGATTTTTTTTCAGGAAATATTCTCCAGTGTCTTTGGATCAATGACATAGGTAAATTTGGCAAAACTTGTGGAAGTTGTTTGCTGTGGCTTTTGTGATGGGTTAGAGCAGAGCAGAAAGTTATTACTTCCTGCCACAAAGATTTGAAACACATTTTCCCCCAAGACATGATGAGACTGCTAAAGAGAGAACTGACAGTAAGTTCCCAGCACAACCAAAGCCGAGGCCTCATTCCAGCTGAGGTTTGATTAGGAGAACTGCCAAACGAATGTTAGCGAGTTTTATTTCACAGAAGAAAGAATGGAGCAACAGTGAAGACACAGAAGGAAAATGAGGTCACTGCTTTTCCTTAAAAAAAAAAAACAAAGCCTACTTTTGAGTCAACAACATAGTTAAAAATTTTGTGTCAAATTCACACTGTAATTTACCCTAGAAGATTGCTTTGCCACTGTGGTCTGTACCTGGCATATGCTAAAGGAACACTGAGCTTGCACCCCTTCCAACTCTTACTCTTCCGCACTTGCCACTATGGCAACAGTTTTAACAAAGGAAATGGTGCTGGCACCAGAGAGCTAAAAGCAATATAAAACATACTCTTCCTCTATTTCCATCACAAGAGTTTGCAAACACCTTCAAACAGGTTCATTTGAGCCTGATAACTTTCTTAGGGGCAGCTGTAAGTGAAAGAGCCCTGGCCAGAGGCCATTGTGTTACTCATTTCATTTCTTGAGTATCGGTGGCTCCATTCATTTAAATGTGGGCCATAAAAATGCAGGCCCAGTAGTTGAACAAGGAAGGGCTTCATGTCTGGATGGGCACAAACTGGTGTCAAAGTCCTGGCGCAACACTGCTGATGCCATCACGCTGGCCAAGTCACTTATCCTCATACAATAGAATACTACTAGGCAATGAAAAGAAATGGGCTATTGGTGCACAGCCACATGGATGAAACTCAAGGGCATTGTACTGAATGAAAGAAGCCAAACACAAAAGGGTAAATACTGAATGATGGCATTTAGGTGAAATTCTAGAAAATGCAAACTAACGTACAGGGACAGAAAATAAGTCAGGTGCCGTCTAGGTATGGGAAGGAAGGAGAGGCTGACTGCCCTGGGCTCCAGAGTGTATGGTGGAAGTAAGAGGAATTTTTGGAATTGATAGTGGTGGTGGTAGATATGGATGTGTGTATGTGTGTGTGTTTGACAAAACTCATCAAACTGGACGCTCAAAATGCACGTAGTTTATTGCATCTAAATTACCCTTCAGTAAGGTGGATTTTTGAAAAGTTATGTAAAATACTTTCCTGGAGTTGTCCTGAATGACTGAATTTCCCCAGCTCCCTACTTCCTGGTAAAAAATGTCCCTGTAGGAACTTCGATCAGAGCTCCAAAAGATTGTCCAATAATCCATTGGCTCCTCTTCTTTGTGTCTGGATGCTCCCAAATAGTTATGATCAAATTGATGTTTAGTTGCCCTCTTTCTATATTTTATTAGTAGAAGAGTACTGGAAATATATGGATGAAGGTCTACATTCCCTTGACAGATTGGATTTTACAAATGAATTCCATTTTAAGTATGCATCCTCACTTCTAATCTTTCTGACCCTTCAGCAACATATACAGATTTAAACATACTAGGGTGGGGGTGTGAATGGACCGAGAGAGGAAAACATTTTAAATTGTGTGAACCATCCTACCTGCATCCCACCTGCTGTTCCATTTTATGAGTGCTTATGTCAGCAAGAGCTGGAGATGGGAGCCATGACAACTGTTACCAAGGGTCCCCTGTGGCGTGAGTGTCTCACCACTCTAAGTATGATGTTAGGTCTGTGCTTTTCATATAACATATCTTTTAAACACAAGCTCCTATAGTACATCATTGAAGAAACACAATGTATGCTAGGAAATTTAAGGGAATTTATTCCTTCATTTTATTGGAAGGAGCAGAAAATCCTCAAAGGAGGGACTCAAGTTCAACTCCAAGAAGACACTAGTGCAGTAGCCTTCTTCCAAGATGACCCCAATGATCCTGCCCCCTGGTACCCTTGGTCTTGAGTATTCCTCACCTATACTGCTATACAGCTCGTCAGCACATCTGCAACAGAATTGATGGAAATGATGGTGTGTGACTTAGGAGACTAGGTCATAACAGACATTGTCACTTTTGCTTGTTTTCTCTTGGATCAGTTGCTCCAAGGGAAGCCAACATTCAGGCACCCCACAGAGACATTTCCATGTCAAGTAACTGAGGCCCACAGTCTTAACTTCTAATGTTATACAACCTCCCTGTGTAACTCTGCTCTCTAGTTACTTCATATTTTACTTTATGTGAGATTTTTAAAAAAGATTTTACTTATTTATTTTTAGAGATAAGGGAGGGCATGGAGAGAGGGAGAAACATTGATGTGAGAGAGAAATATTGATTGGTTGCCTCTCATATACGCCTTGACCAGGGACTGAACCCACAACCCAGGGATATGTCCTGACCAGAACTCGAACCGGCGACCTTTTGCTTTGCAGGATGATGCCCAACCAACAGAGCCACTTGGGTTAGGGCTATTTAATGTGAGATTTTAACTTGTTTTCATTTTTCTCTAAGTGAGATACAAAGTGAATTATAGGCCAAAGCTATTTTACTTGTCCTCATTGTCTGAAACTCCAGAAATGCAGTAAACTCAATTTCTGTAAAATCTAAGATCTTCGTATGTTATATCTGTAATGCATGTAACCATTTTCCCAGGAGAACAAACCAGATGAGGAGGAAATGTTACTCTTCTTCTTGTCTTCTGTTTTATAGTTAAGTTGCCTAAAATAGCTTTGCTTACACTTAGTAAAAAAGGTCAATTTTCTAGAAATTATTTCAATATGTTCATGGAATCTTTATCAGTCCAAAAGCCTTAGTTTGATCCTAGAAAGTGAAATTCATCACACACTCAGGCAGAAGTTTTCTCCATGTCTGAAACCAATGCAACAATTGATTTCTTCTTCTTTTTTTTATTCTCACTCAAGGACTCATTCATTGATTTTAGAGAGAGGGGAAGGGAGGGAGAAAGAGGGAGAAAAACACTGATGCAAAAGAAACATCAATTAGGTCATATTTATGTATTTATTTAATTGCCCCTCATATACACCCTGACTGGGGACCTCTTGTATGCATCCAACTGGGGACTGAACCTGCAACCCAGGCATGTGCCCCAACCAGGAATCGAACTCACAACTTTTTGATTTATGGGATGATGCCCCAACCAAGTAAGCCACACTGGTGAGGTCTGATTTATTTTTTAGTTACTAAATTCTTCCTTAATCTGTGACCTTATCTTACTAATAATAGCTATCTTTGTTAAGTGCAACACAGTTGATGTGGGGAGGAGAGAATTTCCCCTCTCTCCTTTTAATTCTTCTGGCTGGTTGAATATTTAAGATGACATGAGACATTAAAGAATTAAATAACCAAATTTAATAATGTATGTTTATGTGGGAGTTCCAGAAGAATCTGGGGCCTGAGGACAGATCAGGCAGTGAAGGCTTATATTCCATCTCGAGCTAGGAGGAAAGAAGGCCAGTGGTTTGGGACTTCAAAGGGGAGGAAGGCAATCTTATGGAGATGGAAAAGCAAATGCTTGGTAAAGCTACATTTGCTGGGCCATCATTAACAATGGGACACAAATAGGGCTTTGATCAGACTGAGCCTTGCTAGGTCCTTCCTATCACTCTCTAGCTCATATTAAATTAGAGTTCTCTATGGTGATCTCTCCCTTCCTGCAGCATGTTCTCCTTTTGAATTTTTTTTAGGAAGTTAGGGAGAAGGTCAAAAGTTCTTCAAAGTTTCTCCCTGAGTCTTTTGTTTCTTAAAAACAATCAGCTTAAAATAACCAATATCCCAAAGAGACATATTTTGGGGAGGGGCAAACTTTGCTCCCCTTCACTGAGTTGTACAAATACAGCTTGAATATAAAATTTTTAAAAATTCCTCATAAATGCCTCCAAGAAATAAATACTAATGCTGCCCATTTTACACATGAGAAAAATTAGGGCCAAAGAGATGATGTTCTTGTCCAAGGACACCCAGCTTGCAAGTGGAGGATTTGGGATGTGAATGCAGATCTGCTTAAGTCCAGGGCTATGTTTTCTCCATGACGGTTCCTACCTCACCCTGAAAAACCTGACAAAAGTATTGAACATACAAGCACCAAATGGCTAACTAGAGTAGAAACCCACTGGGACTAGCACTGGGATCCGATGTTGTTGGTGAGTTGACGGATTTCTAAATTAGAGAAGGAAAAGCTACATACATGACCCTGACAAAACCAGCAACCTGGAAGCAGTTCTTTCATGCCAAGAGTTTTATGGTGTGCTTTCACTTTATTCTAAAATGTGGAACAGCACTGTAATATGCAGATTTCTCCAGTCCTGAATGTAGCTTAGGACTGGTTTTCCTTTACCTGTCTGTTTTTAATCTGTGAAAACTAGATTTGAGTCAGATGAGGGACAGAGAGCCACGGATCTTCTTGATAGGAGAGTTAGGATGCATGCTGGCTTCTGGGTGCCCAGGCTAGTGATTTTTGCAACACACCGATGCCTTCCTTTTAAAGTATTTCAGCTCTAGCACATAATGATTTAGGGTCAATGTGGACTTAATGTTCACCTCTTTTTTTTTTTTAAAGTCAGAAACAGCAATTTTAGCAAAAGACTTCACTTAAATCTCAATCTAATGCTGCTGCTTCTAGGATAGTCCTTGATTTTTTTAACCTCTAAAGTAATTCTCTCTGAGTCTATAAGTATTAGTTGCTACAGTTATACATATATAAATATTCACAGAAGTGAAGAATAGTTTAGATTAGTTTTCCAGCAATAGATTTTAATGTCACTGTTTCCACGTCATGTTTTATCATCCCATTTGAGTTTCATATTATTGACACTTAATGATTAGACACAAACTCAAGAGTTATCCTAAGTGTGACTGTTCTAGATTTCCTATACAAAGTAAGGCCTGTGCACAGGAAAAAATTTCTTCATGAAATTCCAGCTATGATATATATACTTCAGAGGTAATGTACATAAACTTACAGAAATTTTTTAAAGAAAAGCCAAGTAAAGGAGTTTGGAAAATTTATCATGAGGATAAATTATGCCCTGACTAGTGCTGTAGAAACACTGGGCTAAGGAAAGTAATGTGAATACCAATGACCTAAATGGGCCCATTAGAGTCAGGAAAAATAAATAAAAATTAAATAGTAACTACTTATTAATGGTTTATGCTTTTATCATGTGTTATTTTTTCCATCTTACAAAACTACTTTAATTCAGCTTTACTCCTTCACTATTCATGCCAGTGTGGAATGAATAAATCCAGTTTAATCCAGTAAAACACACTTCTGACTGTCATTGACCATAGGTACAAAGATCCTTCTCACATGTACAAATAATATTGAGCCTATGAAAATATAGCTTTAGAAGTTGTGATTACGGCCTACTTTGGAAAGATCTCAACAACTTGGGCAATAGAATGTGAAATAAACTTAGTATGAAGAACAAGTTTGAGAGTGCATCAGGAGCTGTTCCCCCTGGACACTGTTGTGGTGGAAGTCCCATTAATTAAATAATTAACTAATATAGTTGTTTGTTTATAAACTACCTGCTCCAGGCATGTGATGCTACCAGTTACCCACCAGCAGTGGTGCTGAGGGTGTTTCAGATTTGGCAGCTACCTCATTCTTCCTACTCAGCTCTGTGCACTTCTCTTAAGAGGCTCAAACAGTAGAAGAATTTTCTCCAGAATATTTCATAGTTCTGAGCAGTTGTAAAAAATCTGGCTAGCCCTCCCTCAGTGATCCATAGATCTTTGATGCTGGGCTCATGGATATTTTAGGATGTATTTTCTATGCAAATGGAGGAGATGGACCCTAGAAGAATGTCAGGGTCCTAATGTCCTTTATACGGAATTCCTGTATGATGTCAAAGATTGAATGGGTTAATGCTCTGCAACTAGTAACTAGCTATTTTACTTTTTATTGGCAAGAAAGGCAATAATCAAATGACTCCTATGGGAATGAATTATAATGATGTTAGCAATAAGCCTTCAAGTGAATTATACTAATTAATTTCTGTAGGTCAGCATTATCCATCACCTCTATCATAAGAGATAGGGAAGCCTCAATCCAGAGAAACAAAGTTGAATTTTAAAAGCTCTTTTGAGTGATCATCCAGGGATTGGAATTTGTAGTTTTGAATTCCAAATGAGATGTTAAATTTGGAGAATCAGGACAATGCCCAACGGGTTAACTCTCTGTCTTCTCTGTAGAGGTCAGGCATTAGGGAGATGAGGAGTAGAGTAGTTGGAGGACCCAGTGGGGATGCTCTTGCTGCTGTCTTGGCAGTACTTGTGCTGCAAATAAACAAACTTCAGCCAGGAAGACTCTCCAGTGTGCAACTTCGAAGGTACGAAATTCACACAGAAGCAATGATGATTCGATAGCCTACTGCCCGGTAGAACCACTCTAAAAATTAAAGTAAAATTGAGTTTTCTATAAGAGGAAGCAGCCCTGTCCTTGCAATTGGATCCACTCAGCTCTCTGAATAAAAGCTAATGTAAGTTTCTTGTGAATATATTTTTTCTCATGCACTGCCTTCTGTTAGTTCAAATGAGTATAAAAGCAGATTGCATAGGAAAGAAAATGTGAGAGTTTATTCTTAAAGTGGCAAGAAGTCAACCATTAGGTCTTGCTAATCCAAGACAACCACAGTAACAGTTTTCTGCCAGTTAACAGGGCATATATGCTAATAAAATTTGTTGGAACAAGATGGAAAATTGCTAATGCTAGAAGGCTTTTATGTCACATTAGTTCAAGAATTCAACTTCCAGTCATGTTGGCCCTATGACAGGTATCCTTGTGACCACAGCAGCATAATGTGTTTAAAATGTTGCAGACTTTCCAAACTGGAGGCGCCTGTGTTTAAACTTTATTTTTTTTCACAGCTAGGGCATTTGTGAAACCATTTGCTATAAATAACCCAAGTGTACATGGTAAAATCTTGTTCCTTGCTGTGAGGCATTCTAAATTTTGGACTTTGGTAGCATTTTATAATTTCCTCAGTGACTATCAGCTTTATGTGGAGAATAATGCTTGATGTTACATCTTGCAACCAATCACAAGGTAATAGTATATAATTCATGACTAAGTCAACTCTCCATTTTGATAATATGGCTGGTTTGGACAGTTGGCATGAACTTCTATACATAATATTCAGATGGAAATAGTTATTTCCTCTTATGTAAAACTTTCATCAACTCTACCTGGGGCATTGATCAATTTTAGCACTTTTCTGTCTCTCTAGAACTGCAGTATTTTTGGATTGCTGTCAAAGCTGGCTCTCCTGCAATCCTAAGGGCTATATTCAAGGTCATGTGACTGTTTACTGCTTCAATAAAAAGCAACTTAAAATGCAAAATGCAATTCACTATTTATTCATCTCATGTATTCATGCAATGCTCCTTGGCTTACTGTGATGTTTGCTTGATGTGTGTTCTATAGCACACTTTTGTTTCTGCAAAGCTGAATATTATATCATTTTCGCATCTGACAACGATTTTATTCTAGGAAGTATTCTAATAACAAATGGAAAAAGAAAATGCTCAATGAGGAGGTATCCTACCCTTGCAGATTTGCTTAATTCCTTAAAATGGCAGGAAGACTTTTAGAGGACACACTGACCTTGAATAGTGAGAAATCCCAGAGTGAAAGGTGTTAAACCACATTCCATTGCCAGACCTTATCACTGTACTTCCTGGTTTGCTTTTTTATTTTCACTTTAAGTTCCTTATTATTCAGCAGAGATACATGTCATGGTTTCCATGAAACCCCAAGGAACCGCATGGGGAAACCCAACATATTTATTCTGCTTTTCCCATGAGGAATTGAGAATGATGATTTTAAGGTTATTTCCTTCTCTTTTCTTTGGAAGACTTTGGATTTGAAGCTTTAAATAGCGACTTCTCTAAATTAAACAATTTTAGGATCAAATTTGGGACAGTACTGCTCATTCATTCATGTAATCAAACTTTATAGATTTGAAGTTCACATCCTAACTGATGTTTCAGTATGAGATTTGGGACAAACCAGACTTTGGTTTGGGTCAGGCTTCAGTACTTCTGAGTTGTATGAAATTAATGACCGTTATGTTCTCTAAACATTAGATTCTTCATCTATAAAATGTAGGTAAAAATGCCGCCTTTGAAAGGTTGTTCTCTCTGTGTATATATGTAACAGAGACTCAGTAAATGTTGGTTCCCTTCCCACTTTCCTCTGACCCTAGAGGGATATAGTAACTTTCTTTTCATGTTCTTTTACATTTCTGAAGTAGATTAGTTGTTATCATATCTGGTAAAATTATTAAGCAGTGGAAAAATAATGATAGTATCTTTTCCAAAAGCAGTGCCAGATCATCCAGTGGTTAAGTCAAATGGACACAGCCATTGTGAAGTATGTTGGCTCCAAAAGACCAACCACTGATCCACCCGCTCACTAGCTGGGTGACCGGAACCTCTCCAAGCTGTAGTTTCCTTCCCTGTAAAACAGAAGTTATAATGAGAGAAAGCCTAATAACAATGCCCATAGACTTATGAAGATTAAATGAAGTAATGTGTGTATCAAGTGCTTTGAATGCTTCGCACCGAGTGGGGGTTCTAACACTCTCTGCAGTGTGTCTAGAAGCTTCCTTTTCGGTCAGGGTCCTCTGTTGGTTTAGTCCTTGAGGGTCACAGACTGAGACCCAGGGATTCAATCACCCATGAGTGAGCTTTGTTGGTAAAGATGTGGCCAAGACCCAGTAGCATTTATTGCCATTTTTTCACTAACTACATGCCACTTCGTTTTGAATACAACCTCCCAGCTTGAGGACATGGTGAATACCGTATCACATTGTCTGGGTGGCTCTGCAGAGCAAAGTTAAGAATTATACTTAGTACTCTATGAGTGAGGGAGGAGGATTTGTTTTTTCTATGAACTACTTGAAGATGAAATACAATTTTAAATGACATCAGTAATTGCTGTAACTTTGTTAGCACCTCTTGAACATTTTGAGGGGAAAATGGTCATGGCCTCACTGGGAAACTGCAGGGACACAGGGCCAGTTCATTTAAGAGCAGGGACCCGGGGCCAAGGGTGGGAGGGGAGCCAACACGACGTTCTCCAAAGGTAAACACTGCTTTGAGCTGAAAGGGGGATGGATGTAAATTCCTCTGCTGAAGGGAGAGTGGTGACAGTGCACTGAGATTGGGGGACAAGGAAACCCACGCTGTTCGTTGTTCTTTGAACAATGGGCTGACAGAGTGCGTATTTTTAACTATTTCCAGATGCAAGCAACAAAGTCACATGGGAGATTTATTTCTTTTACAACAGAAGTCAATTGGGCATGACATTAATGTATTGTTTCAAGAAAAGTCTAACTCAACTAAATCGAGAGGCAGTTGGAAATTTAAAGAGAAGCAATTTCTGTTATTGGTTTTAATGAATACCGTTAAGTGATAACCAAAAAGAGAGAACAAAAAAGATTAGGGATTGCTCAGAAAACATCCTTCCCACTCTTCTAAATTATCATGACAACACAATCTTTAGCTGTGAAGTTAATTTCCTCCGTAATTACATTCTATTTAGAGGTGAGATTGCTTAGAAACACCCTCCTGGCAAGTAAGCTTTTTTTTTTTTTAAATTCTAGTAGGGATGAGGAAGAAGGGGTCCCCAGCACCATGCAGTAAGTATTTGTTTTCCCTGCTCAGCCCTGGGCACTTACTTGTCGGGGTGCCTCAGTAGTCCCTCCCAGCCCAGTGGCTGCCTCTCATCCTGAGAGCCTGACTGAAGTTTCAGCGGCTGGAGGTGAATGGCACTCACCTTGACGTGCAGGGGCTCCTGAGGGCACTTAGATCTCCTCCTCATCCCCAGATGATTGAACAGAGGTGGGTTCAACGGTCCCCAGCATCGATGTTACAGTTGTGTAGGTGAGAAGTCTGTGTACCTGGAAGAGAAATATTTTTCAGAGCACAGTCAATGCTGGGCTCCTTAGGCTCTTTTGTGTGCAATGGAATCTTTGCAAGCCTGGTTCTGCTATTGCATGAATAAATGTGTTTTAACATTTCCATCATCCTAATTCTATTTCACAACCGTTTTTCCCACAGTTGCTTGGGAGAGAAAACAAAAACGGAAATAAAAAAAGCCACAACCCAGACTTGCTGTCTTTGGCTTGGTCATGAGGTCTTCACCATAAGGACTGTGAACGAGGGCAAGGGATTTTGTTCTGACGTAAGCCAATTTCCTAGCCTCAAACCACCAGGAAAAAATGAGGCCAAAGGATTCTGACAACTGAGTGTAAGACACGAATCTCAAGGTTCTCTCACACATTTCACGCAGAATCTGAGTGTTCACAATAGTCTCGAGTCCAGCTCGCAGAGGCTCTAATTCTATTACCGCCTTATCCAGGCGCATTATTTTTGCTCATTAACGAGATGGCATCATAATGGAGCATGAGGCAGCCAGAGTGATTAGCAAAGCGCCTCCTCCCATTCTTCAAAATGTCATCAACACACTGGTCAGGAAACAAACTCATTTTCCGACTCTGCTGTGATTTGCAGGGTTTCAGGCACTGATGATAGCTTGTCTGCTTGGTTTAAAAGAGCTCCTGATATAACAGAACCTGACACTGTTTACTTCAGCCTATTATGCCTCCTGCATTCACTGAATGCTTCACTGGAGAAGAAAAATCGAAAGAAGGCTATTCATTGTAATGCCAGCTGCTTTTTAAAAAAGGAAATCAATTTTTGCTTGAGCTCAGAATGTACTCCGCAGGTCCAGAGTGACCTACCACTTTTGATGTCAACAACAAAAGGATCTGCCTGAATTTTCCACAACAATCACCCAACGGCTCAGAGAACATTGAAAATCCTAGATTAGTTTCATTTTAGTTTATGTTCAAATTGGTATCCACTCGTCCCAACAATATGACAAAATAGAAAGCCTTGGGTGACACAGCCCTCAAAGGCCATGCTGTGGGAGAAGTCTGGACTTGGCTGGTTCTGTCATAAATTACTTGGCAGGACCATTTTATGATGGAAATAATTAGCTATGTTTAGTATTTATAGCTAGTATCATGATGCCTTTTTGCACTGCTAATTAATTATTTTATGGCCAGCATGTTTCAAACGCAATTAGTTAGGTATGGCAATGATCATAATATTTTGCATATTCATGACAACATTCTGCCTATTTACAGCAAAACTTGGGTGTCAAAATCAGTTATTTTCCTTTTGTTATTAGGCAGAATAATCACAGGAAACAATAACAATGATCTCTTGCGTGTGAATAACATTTCACAACCGAGCACCTCCATTCATGTCTCACACTCATGTACCCCAGTGGTTTCTCACAGGGAAATGGAAACCCCATATGGTGACAAGTTTTGGCTGGGTCTTTAGCCAGCCTGAAGGTCACCAATGGAGGCTTTTGCTCTTTTTTACACGTGGTTGGAGTTTCTCATGGCCCACAGGGACAGACTGATTGCTTAAGAAGGAGAATTAGGAAAGAGAGTATTTGGACTGGATAGGAAAACAGAGGAGTCAGTTTGCACTAGGATGTTTGGAACAAAGCCCCCGACTTTTTTCTTTATTATTACTTTTATGATTTTTACTAGTAGGTGTGGAAGTGTCTTTAAGCAGAAGGAAAACTTCCTTAGGTTTTTCTGCACTTGGGGAGCGGGTTGGGGTACTCAGAAGACAAGATTGAGTTATTGTTTAACCAGACTGCATATCCAGGGGACACGCTGCTTATGTCGAACTATTGAGTGCTTCTTAAATCCTGAGAGTCTAGAAATAGCACTGCCCTGTGAAGCCTGGGAATGTTCTCAATTAGCTGGTAGACAAGATCAATGGCACAGGCTCTCTTTCAAATCTGCGCCTCTTTCTCTTTACTTTAAGCCTCCTGACTAGATGTAATCCTTCATTTCCTTTTCCCCATATGTGCTCTGCAAAATTCTGAAAATACGAAAAATGAAGAAAAATATTGTCCACCAAGAACTGAAATTTAGCCATGAATTTCCTTTTATGATACATTCATAAGACTGGGCCCTGGGGGCTTGGAGACCCAGAGTGGGGTGGGAAAATGAAATGTGTGCATTATTTCCAGTTTCTACTCCTTAAAGTCTAGATTGCCAAGTAAAAAACATTTTAAAAAACCAGTCAATGAATTTAGATTTTTTTAAATGTGTGGTATACCCCCTTGTTAAACACTGCACACAAATGGGGACTCTTCCACCTCTATGGGAATCAGATTACCATGTCTTTGCCTCTGAAGGACAAGAATTGTCCTTTACCAAGTTCTCTCCTGCTTTTAATTCAAGCCCATGTCCATGCATTGGGTTTGTTGCAGCCACGAAGAGCAAACAGACTTTGAAGTTAATAATCATTATTTTCTCATTTTGGGAGGATAAAGGCAAAAAAGAATCTCTTTAGCCTTCCCTGAGAAACCATTCTTTATCCCTTTAATCATCTCTGTCACGTCTCTGAACTTGCTCCAGTTTCACCGCATCTGCACATCACCAGCATGAGTTCTCAGTGTTCTTAAACAGACCCCCAACTCCGTTCTCAAAAACATCTGCCAGCACTTGAAGCCAAGTCTAGAATTAATCCTTCTGTTTTAACAGTTCTGGTATTGGTCACAAGTTAGCTATTTTTATTGCCTTTCAAAACTAACAAACAGACAGACAGACAAACAGAAACCTACACACAAAAACAACAATCCACAGAGAAGAGACCTTTTTAAGGTAAGTGGCCCACTTTAGGAATGACAAGCTTCCTTGGTGACCTCGAAGACCGGCTGCTTTCTAGTTTGAGCCTTAAGACTCCACCCAGGCCAAGGCCTTGGGTCCGGAGATAGCAATGCAGTTCAGAGTGCCCACCAGCCATGAGGCCAGTGGGGAGGCTGGGTCATTTTGGAGTGAACCCCAAGAGTTCTGTTCCATTCTGGGGCAGGCTGGGGTCTTGACACTCCAAAATTGAATTTAGCCCTACATGAACTATTTAATACCAAAACCTCAACTATTATAATTTTGGGAGATTCTTTAGCATCTATCTACAAGACAAGCTGAAAAGACAGAGCATGGATAGGGAGAAGAAATGTCATTATCATTAGGTATAGGTGTTACATGTATGTATTCAGCAGATGCAATTAACAAGTCCTTGATACTTATGATGATTGACTTACAGATTTTGCTCCAGTTCATACTTTTATTTCTAACTTAATATGTATAGGTCCCTACTATGCTTTCCCACAGACTCTTCCCTACCTTCTCTGCTATAACACCAAGGCAGCCAGCCCCTGTGACTGATACCTGCAGGGGGCGGAATCATTGTATTTCCTATTGCATAAGGTGGTACCAGCTCACCGTCCTTGTTCTATGGCTCCAATTGTTCTTGTAGATGTCCCCTCACTGAGTGCAACTCAAAATACAAACATATTGTCGTCCTGATGAGCTATTCATATTTTTTGCCATCAAAGAGCAGCATAAAAAGAATAATACAGGCAATGTGCTTTTAGTAATTGAGCCTAATCAATTCCACATTATAATTGCCCTGTCATCTGTTTACACACCTTTCATCGGTTTGCAATTCAGCTCTTAAAAGGCAGGCTTGCCCCAGCCCCACAGGTTGGGCAACATCTGTCCTCTAGCTCTCTGTATGCAGAATAAAGGTCATGTTGAAAGAGAAACATCAATAACATATTACAAACTAGTTTTTTAATTCATTTCATTATAATTGTAAAATATTAGTGCTGGGCATCACTTTCAGCTAAAGCAGACAGCTTTCCTGTGCTTGATTTGTATTAAACAGTTGACATATTTAGATAACTTGAAAGATTTTAATATATGTATTATTAGTTTACATTAGGCAAATGTAGGCTTGGACAATCTGCAGGCCAGTTATTGCCATTAAGACTGCATAATTTTACATATCTCACGCTA
This sequence comes from Trachops cirrhosus, assembly GCA_028533065.1. Lineage (NCBI taxonomy): Eukaryota > Metazoa > Chordata > Mammalia > Chiroptera > Phyllostomidae > Trachops > Trachops cirrhosus. The sequence continues at coordinate 113,639,382 of CM052540.1, forward strand.
AGCTTAATATTTTTAGGGTTTTTTACTTCCAATTATGATTTTCACACCTCATATTTCTAGAAACTTTGCAGGCATCACTAATGTATTTGCATGAAGATTGACTTGTCGTAGCCTCCTATAGGGATTAGAGCTGACATCTGTGGAACAGTGCCTGAGAGAAAAAAATATTAATATAGTTTCTGCTATATGATGATCGACATTAGGATGTCATTAACAAACCAATTTCTGAAAAAGAAACTGACACCATATTGGGGCATTCTGATTTTGGGCTTGACCCAGCAATGGATCTGGAACCATGACAAGTCTGCTGAAGAACTATAAACAACCAGTGCAAGAGGAACCCCTCCCCGCTTTTTCCTCTTTAAACTCTTTAGGCGAGTGGTATGAATGAAATTAGAGAAGGCAGTGTGTGGCTTTCCTGGGTTTTTTGCTTTGATTCCTATTCGTACATGGCAATCCCACCTCTCCCGAAAAAATATATTTCCTTTTTCTTGGGAAAAGATGGAGAAAAACAGAAAACTCACCCCACAATCTTGTATTTGTTTACGGGTAGTGTGAATAAAATGAGTATAAATGTAGCAAATTCAAGTGGAGGAGAAAAACTGGGTCTCTTTTGTGCCTGGGTGCTCCTGGTGATTCCCAGACAGGCTCCCTCCGCACCGTTCTTTGGCCCTCTGCCCAACGCCGCGCATGCTCTGTCTATGTGATGAGCACAGGGCCAGACTGCTTAACCTGTGATTCTTCTGCTGATGTTCCCCAAACTCTTTGAAGTGTTGTAAGCTTGCAAATATCATATCCCTTTAATGAATGCAATTGCTGTTAACTCTGCTTTTAAAAATTTAATTTAGCCACTTTCCAGTCAGCAGATAAGCATTGAGCATCTATTACTTACTCTGGTTACCAACCAAGGAACACAAAAATGCCCATAGCTACTCCAGTCCTTCAAGCTCCTTGCAATCCAGCACTTTTACCTATATACCAATGTGGTGATCTAATTTTCTCTAGATCAGTGTCCTATTTTTAAAAATGCCATAGCTTGTCCTCATCAAGTTGTTTGGTTTGCTTTAGAGGAGAACCACTTTTTGATCTCCTCTGTATAATACTTTTCCCCACTTCTGCATGTATTGCTCCTTCAACTTCGCAATCACCCTTTGAGGGAATAAAGGCTTAACAGAGGCACAATGAGCACCACTCAGAGGGAAATAAGGTGAAATCCTTCCTGCCTTGCTAGTGCAAAGCTTAGTACACAAAGCCAGGATGAAAGGTCCCAGGTCAAAGGTAGGATACAAAGGAATTGAGATCTCTGGATGCTCAGACCAAGAACATTCTTTTCCTCAAGGGCTGGGCAGAACTGAACATTCCCGGGGTGATTATTTGCAGGCCACGCTAGGGATATCTGTGCGATTCCCAGCTCTGTGATTTTACCACAGGATGTAAACAGATGGCCCGTGGTGCAGAGAAACGGCTGAATGCTTTATTCTGTCCACACCGGCCGTTGGGGTAAGCAGACCACCTCTAATTCATACCACAGGTCAGAGCGCTGTGACGGAGGCCCCACACTTTAGGTTTGGAGCCTTGCCGAAAAAGCACCCTCCTGCCTTTGTGGCCACACTTGAAAGATATTTAGAATGTAGGAGTAGGGAAGTGTCCCTCTTGTTTTCATTGTCCACATCAAGTAAGCATGCATTTTCATAAAAGAATTGTGTAACTGTCCTTTTGTCTTCATCCAATTGTTAGAAACAAATTTCCTTTGGGCCACAAGAACCCTGACCTACCAGATGCCTTTTCGCTTTGTGTGCACATCACAAAGTCATAAAACTCATGCAAGTCTTGTTGACATGATAGCCGTCACAGCGGCCGATGGGAATTCCTCCAGTTTGCAGTAGTTTGGTTCAGAAAGGATTTAATTGCTACACACTGTATTTGTAAACTTGTGCTTTCCACCACATCTAACAATTTCATGAAGTAATTGTTAGCAGAAACAAAATCTGTATTTATTAATGTTAATTGTTTTCCAGCTAAAATTAATTTTCAAAGCATACTTCTGAGTGCCATTTACATTCAAAAATAAATACAGCAGATGTGTTATTAGGCCAGCTTCAGGATATTCCAGGAGGCCTAATGTGCCAACATTTACTGCATCAAGGCAAATGAGTAAACCTCCAGAGTGATCAGCTTCGTGGAACTAATGTTTTATCTAATCCATGGCTTGAATGAGACATGAACAGATTTCTGCTTCGCTACGATACCAGTAATTAGCAGAGCCTCCCTAGGTCTAGTTACATTTAGAATAAAGTAAATAACTTTTTCATGATTTGCCCATTTCTGAGATATTCCTGTGGCTTTTAAAATGGAATGGATGAATTAAAACAAGCTGTTGCATATAGCAATTGCCATAAATGCTTCTCCAAATTGTGCAGTATTAAAAAATAAAAACAAAAAACTAAATCTTCCTATACCTAAGTCATATGCTAAATACTTGCAGTAGAGCTGCTTCATGCTGCTTTTCAAGTCTCAAAGATAGCCACGTTTATTTTTAACTACAGGGGACCGATGTTAGAAGTTCTGTCTTCACTTATCTTTTGTGTGTTTCTAAAAATAAAATGGACATCTTGTTAAAAGATGACAAAATGTCTGTTTTATTGCAAAAGGCTTCCTTTTCACGTAGAAAATGGATCTAGACATAGGTTCCCAAATTGCCAGCCTTCCTCAACGGAAGAAAGGTGACAGGGTGAATTAGTCCCCCCTCCTTCAGAAAAATGCTTTCCACATCTCATCCTCTGCCCTGAGTGCGCTCCACCTGCCTGGGCAGGCAGGCTATTCCCCGTGACAGGGGAGACATCTGCAATACCTCCACACAACTAGAGTTGTCTACCTTCATAACATCCCAAATGCGTGAAGATGTGGCTTTTCTTGCTGCATCTGTTTTGATGAAAAATCTACAAATGGAAGAAAGAATTTCCCAATACTGAATGTGCCAGGAAGCTCTTTGATCTTCTGTCTTTGGAAGATGGAGTTTGAGTTTTAAGAAACACATTTTTTTATTATGGCAAAGACCTTTTATGAGGCAAATCGTGACCATTAAGCTGAGTGATTTAGGAGACAGTTTTGCAGGGTTTGCCGCACCTTCTCCTTCTGATGGTGTAGTGGAACAGTTTTTGCTTCAGAGATTTGTAAAAGTCGATATTATTCCCCAGCAAACACTCAAAGTTGGTTTTATTTAATTAATTAATAAATTTATTTATTTAGTTATTGCTTTACTAATGATTATAGAATTCATATGAAATCCCTACTCTTAGACAAGTAAGTGTTTCTGGACACAGTAGAGTGGTTGTTGAGTGTCTGTCGGCTCAGTATTTGAGTGTGACCCTGAGGCTCTGACTTAATTGGCTGCTCCATCTCACGGGCAGTGGTACCCAGCTGAAGATGGTAGAAAAATTGGGCAGAGGAGAGAGAGGCTGTTTTATGAGGCGTTCCTGAGGACCTGGATTACTTACTTCCTTAAGCTCTTTCAGACATAAGGCTTATGTGATGGTTCCAGAACTGTGGACTTTCTGCACAATAATTTTGTGTGTGTGTGCCTCAGTCTTCTTAGCTATAAAATGTGTCAGTATCTGATGGGTTGTTGTAAAAGCACATGTTATCTTGTCTGACTCACAAATGGTAATAGATAACTGTTAGTTGAAACTGGACTATGAAACCTTGTACACAAAGCAGCTTAAATGGAGAATTTTATATTGTAAAAGTACATGACATTCTTTTTATGCCTCTGGCAGTTCTCCATGAGGAACATCCTAAATATTGAATGTTACTATCTTTACCCTTGAAATGAAAGGAACAGGAAAAATGGCAAAGTCTAAATGAGGCTATGTGGTCATAGACCGACAAGGCAGGTGAGGACTCCTACTTATTTTATTTTGATTTTCTTTTGATTCAGAAAGGCAGAAGCAAATGAGTTAGTTTTTCTAGGGAGTTGCAGTAGCCAAAGGCATTGACCTTTGTTTAATTTTTCAAATAATTAAAGACTAAGTTATTTATCTCTGTAATGTCAGAGCTTCTCAAAGTGAGGTCTTCAGCTGCCTGGGTGTTCCCAAAACCCCTTTAGGAGGCCTGTGAGGGCAAACCTATTTTATAGTAATGCTGGTACTCAGCTCTTTTCACTGTGTTGACAATTGTCCTAATACTAGGAAAGCACTGGCTAACGAAGGTGCCTTGAATGAATCATAACAACAGCACCAAACTGCACTAGTTGTTAATCTTCACTGCAACTACTTGTAGTTTTTTTTTAAAAGCTTGAGTTTCTCTTGAGAATATCCTCAATTATTAATTTTTACTAAGTTTTGACTCTGAGTACATGTCTTGTAATGTTTTGTGTGCCAAAATATACCTAGAGCACTTCTGCTGGAGATGGCAGTACAGTGGTTGTACTGAGGACAAGCACTTCTATTTTGTTTGAGTTGTGAGCAGAACTATCTGCCTTTTTCCTGGAGCACCACTTTTATTGGAGAGAATGACTGACAGACAAAGTATGGTTTTTCTGACTTGGCAGACATTTTCTCAAAAAGGAACAAAATGAGTGTGTTGCTTCAGGAAAAACATCTGACAGTGTTTGTTGCCAGTAATCAAATTTGAGCTTTCAAGAGAAATCCTAATTTGAAAAACGTGCATTTGCCCCTATGAACTTGACAGTTTCCCAATAGATATAGGGGCTTTTGATGAGATAAATGGTGATATTAACAAATGTGATTACTTGATACTGGATAGTGAAACATGTCAACCATTGGAAGATCTGCATAACTTAGAGAGCGAAAAATTTCCAAATGACTAATGCGTATTGCAGAAGTATGCATGGGTTAAAGATCCATTCAAAGGATAAGGTAGACCAATGGATTTTAATGAAACAGAGTGTGAAAGTTCACTAGTATACTTTCACATTGCTTATTGAAACTAATTTGTAAGAAGTACCATTTGTTGAGTTTTGGTGTATTATTAAAGAATAGTTACAATTATCTAAAAAGGCCATTGAAATACCCTTCCCTTTTCTACCCTTTTCCATCCGTAGAGCCCTGTGAGACTCAATTTACTTCATATACTTCAACCAAAAAATCATATTGCAGCAGATTGAAGCAGAAACAGACATGAGGCTACAGCTGCCTTTCATTAAACCAGACGTGAAAGAGATTTGCAAAAATGTAAAACAGTGACACTCTTCACAGTATTTTTGAAAATGTGGTCATTTTCACTTAATATATTTGTCGACATTTAATAGGTGTATTACTGTTATTTTAAAATAACAAGTTTTTTCATTATCAATAGGGGTAAATATTGACAGGTATAACTCACATAAGCAAAGGCTCTCGACGGTCCTCAATACTGTTTTCAGTGTAAAGGATTCTGAGACCAAAAAGATAGAAAACTGCTATGCTAGACAGTGTCCTATGAAGAGTTGAAAAAGTCAACACAAATATTTGAGTTTGCAGGTGCAATTTCTACTCCATGGTCTGAGCCATGCTGGGTAAAGGTGTTCATTCCCAGATGCATGTGAACTGGGAAATCTCATACTCTATTTTGTCCAATATTTGTCAATTCCTTATCATCCTTGAAGTTACAAAAATCACATTAGCATACTAAAGACCCTAAGAAAGAAACATAGTAAGCTCAGCTCACCCTTCTTTGTCCAAATTTATTAGGTGAGGGACTGGTGTTCTGATGAATAATCCTTGACAAATGATGTACTAAGAAAATATGCTAGGTTTCTCCCAAAGGTAATTTTTAAATTCTCTATCTTGTTGTTGGTGTACTATGCATTATGTTTTTTATTATTGATTTGTATTTCTTTTGTTATTCTTAAACTGTTTTATTTTAATTTTGAATATTTTAAAAACTCATGGAAGTTTAACAAATAATGTAGCAAGCTCCATGAACATGCCATTTAGATTTAACAGAGGTTAAGTTGTAACATTTGCCTTGGAACTTACTCTTCAATCTCTTCAAAGGGAGAACAGTGAGTAGAAAAGAAGTACAGAAGTATATTTTTTGGAATCTCATTTTTTACCTTCCATGTTTGCTTTTGAGACTTATCCATGTTGAAACACATAGGTCTGGTTAAAAATTCATGTTTCTTTTCTTAATAGTTAAACATTTTCAATTCCTTACTGAAGTATGAATGTGTATGACAGAAAAACAAGGCAAAAATATTACTCAGGATGGCCAAGATTTTTCGTTAAAATTTTAGCAAAGCCATAGCAAGCCTTGGTATTTAGATTTTCAGACACCACGTAGTTCCATAAATTGGAGAGTGGTTTTTGGTTTAGTTTTACACATATATCCTAAGTAAGTGATTATTTACATAAACTTTTACTAAATCCAACTTCGTGTTTTTAATTACAATCTTCAGTATTCATCATTATGTATTACAGAGGAAAAACGCTTTGAATCTAATGAAATTCCAAGTCATGCCTGTGTTCCTGTTCCTGAGAACAATAGACGGTTCACAATATTTTGCAATTGGTTTGGGTAATTACTGTAGACTGAGTGTATGTGTCATCTACTAAAATTCCTATGTTGAAACACTTCCTCCAATGAGACTGTATTTGCAGATAGGGACAGTGAGGAGATGATGAATGTTAAATGAGCTCATGGCTGTGGGGCTCTCATCGAAAAGGGCTGGTGCCCTTATAACAAGAGGAAGAGAAATCGGAGTTCTCTCTCTGCCTTTCTCTCCTACCCCATGAGGGTAGGACGTGAGGACACGGCAAGAAGGCAGCCCTCTACAAGTCAGGAAGAGAACCTTCATCAGGAACTGAGTTAGCTAACACCTTGATCTTGGACTTCTAGCTTCCAGACAGTGAGAAATAAATGTCTGTGGTTTACAAAACCCAGTGTGCGGTATTTTGTTACAGCAGCATGAGCTAATATAAAAACATATGTATTTTAACATTTGTAGGGGAATTGTAATTTTTAGGAGTGACCAAAACAAGAGTCTTCCTGGATTTTTATATTTTGTGTCTCAGAATCAACGAAGTGAATGGTTTAATGCTGGATTGATCTGCTATAATGGACTGGTTCTTCCGCAGAATGAAGTGGAGTTACTCACTGTGGTCTAATTACCATTCACTGTTCTTACCCTAAGTGTTGATGAATAAGTTCATTGCTGCTCATTATTATCATTACCATCCTAAAGACGAGAAAATCAGCCTTCCATGAGTCACACAGTTAAACTTAAACTACAAACCTAGTTCCCTTCCTATATATATGCTGACTTTCAGGTTCAACATTTTATTGGTATGACCTGTATCACCCAAAAGAGAGCTCTGATCTCAGGGAAGCTTTGTGCAAAGGAAGGAAACCATAGGAGATGAGTGACATTTAATCAACCAGGAAATTTCTGAAAATTCCAAAGGCAATGTTATGTGGAGTTATGTGCCATGAGAGGAGCTAACTGCTGGCAAGGGGCTTATCAAGACTAAGGAAGAAGCAAAGGTAACTGCTGAAAGAGAGAAGGTGGCTTGGTGTACTGTTTAGTTTAGAATCTATTAGTGAAAGTCCTTGTAGGAACACCACTCTCAGTCTGGGTGTTTGACAAGTATTTCTAAGAGGTCCTGGACAGGATTTTGAAAAAGACACTAAGGATGGCGCTACATCCCTACAGTATCTTAAGAGTACAGAGCTATTACTACCCTAGACCTGAGGGGTAAAGTGGAAGAAGGAATTACAGGAACCCAGAGAGAGAATTGAGTGGGAAGGGCCCCCTGATGGAAGTCTGACTTTCTGTGGAGTTTGACTTTCATGGCCTGTCCACTGTGACCCTCACTCAATTCTCACCCTCTGCTTTCTGTGAAGTAGGAAAGTGGGCGCAATGGCTTAACCCAAACAGAAGCCCAAGGGTAAGGATCTGGATCAGTCCTTCCTAACTGTGGCCTCCCCAAACCCCATGGTCTGTCCTGCACCTGCCTTCCTATTGTCATTGCAACCCACTCACTGTGCTCAGCCACACTGACCTTGGGCCATTGGCCATTAGTGCTGTTAAAGATAAAAAAAATTTAATGACACTTGTTAAGATGGTAAGACAGACTTTACTCATGACCATTGCATTAGGTACAGGGACTACTGCAGTGAGATTTTATAGTGAGGGAGAGAGATTGGGCTCAACTCCGAATATACCATCGATGAGTGGGAATTTATAGCTAAGGAGCAGGGTTGGGGGGGTCAATGGATGGAAAACTACTAAGAGAAAACATCAGGGGTCAGGGGGATTCTAGCTAAACCACCCTAGCTCGATTCCTCCTGAAGACAGGCCGAAGTGATCAAACACCACGTGGAGGATGATGGAAGATGAAAAAAACAATCCAATATTGAGGCTGTGCATTCTGGTAAAACTGACCTAGCAAGGTTGTTGCTAAAACTGGGCTTTACAAGGACATACACAGATAGGCCCAGGAGAAGGTTCAGGAAGCTGAATCTTTGTTGGTGTACTCTCTGCCTGGCTTTGTTCTTCCTCAGATAATCAGCACCTTTTTGGAAAGATCTCTGTCTACCTCAGTTTTGGCTATTCAGTTCCCCATTTTCACCCCATGGGGCTCCACTCACTCTTATCCTTTGTTACTGTTTTATTTCCTCTAAGTGCCTTGTGGTTTCTCTGGTCATTACCATATTACCCTTATCATCTCTTGGAAGTTCAGAACCTTGTCTGTTTTGTTCTGTGCTCTAACCCCAGGCCCTGGCACGGTGCCTGACATGGTATAGACTCTCAAGACATTATTTGCCGAACGAATGAGTTCGTGACTGAATTGGTGAATGGAATGTTTTGGGTGTGCAGTATGAAGTACAACCTTGTAACCAAGGGGCTGGAATGTGGCAAAAGATTAGGCAGCCGAGATATAGTGGAGTTCTATAACAAAGCATCAAATTATGTCTTTGCACTGTCTCTGCCGAATTTACTGGCTGCAGGATTACACTGAACAAAGTCATTGTTGAACCAGCATTTCAACGGTGCTGTCCTTGCTGCCTGTTAGGAATTATAAACAAGTTCCTGATAAGAAGCAACAAATACTCTTGTTTTCAGGGAGAATCTCAGAAACATCAGGGACAAAGTCAATTTTATTCTTTTTTGAGAAAGTCTACCAATTCAGGTGATTGTATTTGTATTTTCTATACTTAACTATTATTTTTCCATGCTGTTCTTATGTTACAGATGTTATGATCTTGGCTTTTGGATCAGGATTTTTAGTATTTTTGTTACATTAATTTTTTTTAAATTTAGACTTTTTTGTTGTATTTTTTCCATTACCATTTAGTCCCCTTACACCTCCTTCTCTCCTTGAAATGACTACACTGTTGTCCATGTCCATGGGTCATTTTTCCTTTTTGCTCAGTCCTTGTATACCCTAACCACCCCCTTCCTTATCTGTCATCCTGCTGTCTATAAATCTGTCTCTATTTTTGCTAGTTAGTTTAGTTTGCTCATTAGATTCTGCATATGAGTTAAATCATATGGTATTTGTCTTTCTCTGATTGGCTTATTTCACTTAGCATCCGTTCTCCAGGTCCATTCATACTGTCACAAAGGGTATGACAGGGTATGGCAAGGGTATTTTCTTCTTCTTCTTTTTTTTTAACAATGGAGTAGTATTCCATTGTGTAAATGTCCCATAGTTGTTTTATCCACTCATCTACTGATAGACACTTGGGCTGCTTCCATACCTTGGCAACTGTAAATAATGCTGCAATGAATATAGGGGTGCTTAAGTTCTTTAACTTTACACTTAAAGGAACTTTAAAAAGAATAACAAACAAAGCCCAAAGTGGAAGGAAGGAAATAATAAAGCTCAGAGCAGAAATAAATGAAGTAGGGTCTAAAAATACAATACAAAAGGTCAATGTATCAAGGAGCTGGTTCTTTGAAAAGATAAATAAGACTGACAAATCTTTAACCAGAATTATTGAGAAAAAAATAGAAAGGACCCAAATAAATAAAATCAGAAATGAAAGAGGAGAGATAACAACTGACACCAAAGAAATACAAAGGATTGTAAGAAAATATTATGAACAATTATATGTCAACAAACAGGACAACCTGGATGAAATGGATAAATTCCTAGAAACATACAATCTACCCAAACTAAATCAGAAAGAATCAGAGAATCTGAATAGGCAGATTACACCTAGTGAAATTGAAGCACTAATAAAAAAAACTTCCAACAAACAAAAGCCCTGGACAGAATAGCTTCACAGGTGAATTTTACCAAACATTCTGAGAAGAATTAACATGTCTCATTCTCAAACTATTTCAAAAAATTCAAAAGGAAGGAAGGTTCCTAAGCTCATTTTACAAGGCCAGAATTATCCCAATTCCAAAACCAGATAAAGACACTACCGAAAAAATTACAGGCCAGTATTGCTGATGAACATAGATACTAAAATCCTCAACAAAATATTAGCAAACCAAATACAGCAATGTATCAAAAAGATCATACAACATGATCAAATGGGATTTATTCTGGGAATGCAAGTTTGGCACAACATTCACAAATCAATAAATGTGATTCACCAGATAAACAAAATGAATGATAAAAACCACATGATCATGTCAATAGATGCAGAAAAAGCTTTTGATAAAATCCAGCACCCATTTATGATAAAAACTCTCGGCAAAGAGGGGATATAGGGAATATACCTAAACATAATAAAGGCCATGTATGACAAACCCACTGCCAGCATGATACTCAATGGGCAAAACTATAAGTGCTCCCCTTAAGATCAGTAACAAGATAGGGATGTCCATTTTCACCTCTCTTATTCAACACAGTACTGGAGGTCCTAGCAATAGCAATCAGATAGGAAGAAGAAATAAAAGGCATCTGAGTTGAAAAGCAAGAAGTAAAACTGCCTTTATTTGCAGATGACAATATACTGTACACAGAGAATCCCAAAGATTCCACCAAGAAACTGGTAGAACTGATAAGTGAATTCAGCAAAGTAGCAGGATACAAAATTAATGTCTAGAAATCAGTTGCATTTTCATATACCAATAACAAACTAACAGAAAGGGAAATTAAAAATACAATTCCATTCATGATAGCTACAAAAAAAAAATACCTAGGGATAAATCTAAACAAGGATGTAAAAGACCTTTGCTCAGAAAATATAAGACACTGAAAGAAACTGAAGAAGATACAAAAAGGGAAAGCATATACTGTGTTCATGGATAGGAAGAATTAACATCATTAAAATGTCCATACAACCCAAAGCAATCTATAGATTCAATGTAATTCCTATCAAGATTCCAATGACATATTTCACAGAACTAGAACACATATTTCAAAAATTGTATATGGAACCACAAAAGGCCCTGCATAGCAATAGCAATCCTGAGAAAGAAGAACAAAGTTGGAGGAATCATGCTTCATAATATCAAACTATACTATAAGGCCATAGTAATCAAAACAGCATGGTACTGGCATAAAAACAGACACATAGATCAATGGAACAAAATAGAAAGGCCAGAAATAAACCCACACCTTTATAGTCAATTAATACTCAACAGAGAAAGCAAGCATATACAGTGGGCTAAAAATAGTTTTTTCAATAAATGATGTTGGTAAAATTGGACAGATATTTGCAGAAAAATGAAACTAGACCACCTTCTTATACCACACACAAGAATAAATTCAAAATGGATTAAAGACTTAAATGTTAGACCCATTATATGCATTGAATAAATGCTAATGATTGTTATTAGTGAAATAGAAAGACTGGGTGGGGGTTAGAAGAGTAGGGAAGAGCTTTGAGGAGAACCGTCAGGTGCTCTGTTATTGATATAGTCAGTTTAAATTAGCTGTTGAAAATGTAAGTGGAGACATCAGTCAGACAGGTGGAATCACAAGCCTGAAGTTCAGAGGAGGGGTCTAGGTGTGGAGATACAACACTGTGAGTCATCTGTATAAAGATTTGAAACCCATGTAAATACTCATGGATATTACCTGCGGGAGAGAGGAAAGATCCAGGGCTAATCCCTGAGCTCAGCCAGAGGAGGAGAAGCCAGGAAAAGAGACTGAGAAGCAGCATCTGGTGTGGAAGGGGGAAAGTCTGGAGAGAATATAAGGCAAAAAAAGGCAGAAAAGAAGGAGTAAACATGAGTATTTGGAGTGCTGCTGAAAGGTCTAGAAAGATGTCCGTTGGGTTTGATGACATGCAGATCACTGGCCACCTTGACAAGGACAGTTTCAGTGGGGATGGGGTTAGGAGGACAAGTGGTGCGTTGAGAGTCTTTTCAGGGCGAGGATCAGGAGACAGCATTTGTAGACAACTCCTGAGAGGATTTGCCTGGAAAGGCTACAGGGCTGGGCAGACACACGGAGAGGAGAGGTTTTGTGTGTTTTTTATTTCCAAGGGAACAATTAGAGTGGAAATTTTCCCTTAGAAAGTGGGAGGTTGATGACACAGGAGAGGGAGAAAATGACTGAAGGAGTAAGAGCCTTGGGTAGTGATAGGGAGGAGTCCAGAGCAAACACGCAGAGGGACTGGCTGTGGTGGGAGAAGGACTTGATGCCCCGGAAGGAAGAATAACAAAGTGGCATTGTGGGCTTGGGGTGGTAAGATGAAGGACTTGTGTTTAATTTTTATTTTCTTAATGAGGTAAAGCTGTCAGTGAGAGAGAGGGCAACGGAGAGGTGTGAGGCCAGGGAAGGTATAGAATAGCCAACTTGGGAAGTGGGAAAACTCTATTGGAGAAAAAGAACAGTGATGCTGCCTATATGGTGTCCCCATTTAAGGTCTGAGATCCTGAACTTAAAGTACGACCACTGTATTTGATTACTTGATTTTCTCCTAGAGTATTCAGTTGCTAGAAGTCTTTCTATTCCTGTGAACTTTAAGCTCAGGGAATGATTACACGTAAGAATCTACTTGTCTAATAGTGATTGCTGCATTAATGGGAGCTGCTCTTAAAATTTGAGGGAGAACCGAGTCCAGCAGTGCCAGACTGCAGACCAGCTATTTGCAAAATGACACAGACACCAAGTGGGGGTTGGAGACTCTGTGTGACACACTCTGAGCAAGTAGGAGGCTGAGCCCACAGTTCTTTGTGAATAGGGTGGCATGCCGAGGAGACATTGTTCTTGCAGCAACTGTCATTGAAGTTGTCCCCTGTTCCAAAGAAGGCCAATGTGATGCTGTGTGTATTGAAGATGTCAGGGAGAATCACCCCAAATCAGTTATTTCCATACTAGTTTTTTTACAGAAATAAAAATCACACTTAGATGTGGCAAGCTGAGTGACATGCTTTTAATTTCTTTTGACATTTCCTAACCACTCTTAGATTAGTTTTATGAGAATGTGATTGTGGAGGTGTGCGTAAGTATTCATTCTCACATCTGTGTGGAACTGTGTGTGGGTGGGAGAGTGAGAGGGGGTAGAAGGTAATCATTTCCACTTGGGAAAACTAAAGCATGTGTTCCCAGCATAAGTTCTTTCCACATATGCACAAAAACAGACAGGTCCATTTAGTTCTGAGCACAGGCAAATATTTCTATGTCATCTACTCAGGTTACCTGTTCAGGAAGCTTTTCTACACCAGTGCTGTGTAACCCTATTCTGAATATGTTCTAATACTCTCCACTGCAGCAGGCAAAACCGCCTCCTGAGAATGTGTGCTGTGAGGGGCCTTTATTTGATCCAGCAGCCATTAAGAGAAGTAGCTTTGAAATGGGATCCATATGAATCTAAAATGGACAAGAGCAAGATTTCTACCTTTTGGGAAACGTAATGTCTTACTTCATGAAAGGAAAGGGTTTCACAGAGAGCTTCTGTTGCTTATACTTTAAATATGAGCTAAACTTAATTTTGTTTGGAGCCTTGTATGATATACATTGACAGAACTGGCGGTGCCCTGGTTGTGGGTTGTTAATTCTTTAGGCTAGGAGGCCATGCCTAATGCCTCTGCTGAAATGTGAAGTTGTGCATGCAAAGGGCTGCAAGGCATATCCATGGAAAGACTTTTGTACCCATGCTCTGTTTTAGTCCTTTGGGCTGCTATGAGAAAACATCGTAGCCTGGGTGGCTTAAAAACAACAGAAATTCAGTTCTCACAGTGCTGGAGGCTGGAAGTTTGAGATCAGGATGCCAGTGTGGTCAGGTGAGGGCCCTCTTCCCTTCATAGACTTCTCGTTGTATCCCTATGTGTCAGGAGGGACTAGAAGATCTGTGGGGTCTCTTTTATAAGAACACTAATTCCATTCACCAGGGCTCCACCCTCAAGACAAATTCACCTCCCAAAGACCCCATGTACTATTACCACCCCCTTTGGAGGTTAGTATTTCAACAAGTGAATTTTGTGAGGACATACACACTTAGACCACAACAGGTTCTGAGCACCTGTGAGAAGTGAGGGTAGGGGACTTCTGGTCAAGACGGAGGCATAGGTAGATGTGCTTCACCTCCTCGCATGACCATAAGAGGGATCACAACTAACCTCAAAACCAGAAATACCAGAACTGCCAGAAAATTGAACTGTATGGAAGTCTGACAACTAATGATTTAAAGAAGAAATATTCATCCAGTTGGGTAGGAGGGGTGAGATGGGGAACCAGGGAAGAGAGGATGTGGTGTGATAGTGATGAGACAGTGGCAGCAGGAGGAATGGGCAGTTCCATATTCACATGCGGTGGATAAAAACCAGGAGGAACACCTAGGGAGCAAGCAATCCCAGCCCAAGACTAGACCACATAGCCCAGGGTTCCAGTGCCAGAAAAATAAAGCCTGGTAACTACTGGGCATAAAACCCACTGGGGGTTGGGGCAGTGGAAGAAACTGCTAGTCTCCCAGGACAGTCCATTTAAAGGGTCCCCATGGTCCTAGAACATATGCAAACCCACCCACTCTGGAAACCACTACCAGGGCAACAGCTAGAGGGGCGCCAGTTGTTTGTGGGAAGTGGGTGAAGTGGGGACAAACAAGCAGCACTGTTCTGTCTCCAACCCCTCCCCCACATATAGTACCACAAAGAGGCAAAGTTGGTTCACCAGCCCCGGAGAATACCTAAGACTCTGCCCCTCACAATGTAACAGGTAGGCCAAGACAGGGAGTCAAAGCAGCTCTACCTAATACACAGAAACAAACACAGGGAGGCTGCCAAATTGAGGAGACAAAGAAATATGGCCCAAATGAAAGAACAGATCAAAACTACAGAAAAAGAACTAAGTGAAATAGAGATAGCCAACCTATCAGATACAGAGTTCCAAACACTGGTGATAAGGATGCTCAAAGAACTCACTGAGTATGGCAAACCTGTAAGGAAAGAAATGAAGGCTGCACTAAGTGAAATAAAGAAAAATCCACATGGAACCAACAGTGACGGGAAGGAAGCTGGGGTTCAGACCAATGATTTGGAACATAAGGAAGAAATAAAAAATCATCCAGTACAGAATGAAGAAACAAGAATTTAAAAAAATGAGAGGATAAGAAGACTTAGACATCTCCAAAAGTGCCAGCAGCTGGATCATAGGGATGCCAGAAAGAGAAGAGGAAAAGCAAGAAATTTAAAACTTATTCGAAAAAATGAGAGAAAACTTTCCTAATTTGACAAAGGAAATAGACACACAAGTCCAGGAAGCACAGAGAGTCCTAAGCAAGTTGGACCCAAAGAAGGCCACACAAGAAAGATCATAATTAAAATGCCAAAGGTGAAAGATAAAGAGAGTATCTTAAGAGCAGCAAGAGAAAAGAAGAGAGTTACCTACAAAGGAGTTCCCATAAGATTATCAGCTGACTTCTCAAAAGAAACTTTGCAGGCAAGATGGGACTGACAAATATTTAAAGTGATTAAAAGCAAGGACTAACAGTCAAGATTACTCTATCCAGCAAAGCTATTATTTAGAATTGAAGGGCAGTTAAAGTGCTTTGAGACAAAGTAAAGCTAAATGAGTTCCTCATCACCAAGCCCTTATTTTAGGAAATGTTAAAGGGACTTAAGAAAAAGAAGAAGATAAAAACTGTGAACAGTAAAATGACAACAAACTCATAACTATCAACAACTGAATCTAAAAAACAACAAAAAGAAACTAAGCAAACTAGAACAGAACAGAATATTAGATATGGAGATCATATGGAGGGTCATCAGCAGGAAGGTGGTGGGGGGAGAATGGAGGAAATGGTACAGGGAATAAGAAGCATAAATGGTAGGCAGAAAATAGACAGTGGGAGGTTAAGAATAGTATAGGAATGGAGAAGCCAAAGAACTCATATGCATGACCCATGGGAATGAACTAAGGTGGGGGAATACTGGAGGGAAGGCGGGTCCTTGGTGAAAGGGGGCAAAGGGCATAACATTGGGACAACTGTAATAGCATAATCAATGAAATATACTTAAAGAAAAAGAAGTGAGGGCAGGAGAGAGTCCACATCCTCTCTCTTCCTGCCAGAAAATCATGGCCTCTGCCTTAGGTAACAACCAGCACTGTCTCACACAGACTTAACTGTTGTGAAAATCAATAGACAGTAACTCAGAATCTGGCTCTCCCATTTAATAGCTGTGAGACTTTGAACTCAAATTCAACTGCAAGCTTGTAGCATGGCTGTAAGGCTTAAGCGAGCCTCACAGACTGGGATATCAAATCTGGGGATGTCATGTGAGTCTACCCGTGCTTTATGGCAGTATTACTTGTCCCTAGTCAATTTGCCCTTCTGCTTTCCTCACTAGCTTCTCTCCCAAAGTTCTAATCCCAGGAACTTCTTCTAGTTCACAAAGAAAATAGTGAGCATAGCCCTGACCACTGTGGCTCAGTTGATTGGCTGTCATCCTGCAAAGCTAAAGGTCACCAGTTTGATTCCCGTCAGTGCATATGCCTGAGTTGAGAATTCAGTCCCCTGTAGGGGCACATATGAGAGGCAACCAATCGATGTTTCTCTCTCACGTTGATGTTTCTCTCCCTCTCTTTCTGTCTCCGTTCTCCTTTCTCTAAAAATAAATAAATAAAATATTTTTTAAAAAGAAAGAAAATACCATCTTCTTCATTTCACTAGTTATCAAACACAAGTCCCTTATACTTATAAAACAGACCCTCTCTTGGACATGAGTCTCTAAATCTTAAGCCCGAGGTATATGAACACCCTAGGCTCTTTTCCCTTTCACTCCCAAATCTAGCTAATCAGTAATGCTCACTTTCTCTTTTTTCTCTCCATTTGCCCAGCCACTTCCTCAACTTGAGCCCTCATCATGTCTAATGAGGACCATAGCATTTGTCTCTTCACCAGTCTTCTTGCCTCTTTTCCTACTGCCTTTAAATCTGTATTTCACAGAACACACAGAAAAGTGAGGATCAGGTGGTTCCCTAATGCAGCAGTTCTCAGCCTGTGCTCTGGTGGGATCTGGCAGAATCAGCAGTATTAGCATCAGCTGGACTTGTTAGAACTGCAGCTTGTCTAGCCCTGCCCCAGGCCCACTGCCTAAAAGTGCTGGGGGGTGATGCTCATCAGTGTGTGTTTGACAAGCCCTCCAGATGATTCCTATGATTGGAAGTTTGAGTGCTACTGTCTTCAAAGATGGATGCTGGAAGGCAAAGCCTTGTCTACCACAGGGTTTTCTTCTCCTGTAAGTGCCCCCAAGGACTGCATTATTTTAACTTTTAAAATTGTTGTTCAGGTATAGTTGTCTCCATTCTCCTGTCATTATTTTCCACTGCTCCATCACCCCCACCTCCCACCCTCAATCGTACCCCACTTTGACTTTGTCCATGGGTCCTTTATACATGTTCCTCAACAACCCTTCCTCTTCTTTCCCTGGACATCATTTTTAAAGGTAGCATCCCTAGCTGCTAGCCAACAACCAGGCATATGTTTTCTTGAATGACTTCTTGAATGTGCTCTGCACTCTGTTCTCCAGTGACAGAATCTAGGTTAGTTTCTTTCCCTTTCTTAGCTTTTTTTCCTCCCTCAGTGAGTTTGAGAGGTTTACTCTTGCTTAGAAGCAACAGACTATCAGTTTGAGAACAAATAACCTCTTGGCTGGGAGCTGAGTTGTGTCCCTAGAGCTCTATGAGAGCAGAAGTCCCTGGTACCGTGACCCTGGTGCCCCGACCTTCCGTGGCTCCATCTCCTTCCTCATTTAATTCTGAACTTCACTGGGTAGATGGTATTTGAATGGGGTTTGAGGGCTAAGAAGGAATTTGGTAAGTGGAGAATGAGGGGGAGGATGTTTCAGGCAGAAGGAATGTTATAAACAAAGACGCGAGGATGAAATTACGACACATTATACCAACAACAAAAGTAGAACGATGTGGCCTGAGAAGGAAGGAGACTAAAAGAAGCTTTGTAACTAGTCCTGAAGAGCTTGCTAAGGAATTTGGGGTCCACGTAATGGGAAAAACAGGAGCCATAGTGTTAGAAGTGTTATATCACATGTTTGCATCTGTCATTCTACTGCCCTGCCAAAGGCATGGGAAGCACACGATGTGTGTCTAAGCAGGTTCAGAGCTGAGTTGAATAGGGCTGATCCGCCCAGCCTCTCTCGTAGAGAGCTGGAGTAAAGCAACACACACACACATTAAAACATTAGGAAACAGTAAGAGGTTGGCTTAGACTGAATTGTAGATGTCTGCCTGTTCTTTCCTTGCTTTCTAAGGTGTTGACATGGTCTATTTAGGTGTGGGAATCTTTAGTGGTGACATTTTAGCTCAGGAACATGGCAGCTAGGGACAGATGTGTGATGGTGCCATGTGGTTGTGAAAAAGCAACTTAAATGAGGCTGGCTCCTTCTCGAACACTCTCTCCCAGCTGCCTCTGCTCACCCACCTTGACATCTCTTACTAAGGGAATGATTTTGATCTTCCAGAGTGAGGACTGAGACTTATTAAAAAAAACAACTGTTAGGTTCCTATTACATTACTGGTTTTGAACAGGCACCAAGACATTTTCCATTAGATGGGGAGCGTTAACCTTCTTAAGTGGCTGAAAAGCTAACTATCCCTGCAGGTGATCAGTGTGATCCTCAGTCATTAGTTTAGCCTCTGGCTGCTTTGATTTCAGGGCGATAATAAAGAACTCAGTGAAGAAGCTACTGCAGAACCACCCTGAGCCCACAGAGGAGCTTCCCAAGCCTGCCTCTGGTTAAAATGGATTTATTTGATCAGGTTAAAAGATTTGCTGCCCGGCCCAGGCTTAAAAGCGTAAGACAAAGACTTAACAAGGAGGAGAAACTCGAGGAGGTGGTGTGAGATTTTTAAAAATAAATTAATGTCAGTTTTTCTTGTTGTGGAATTTCCCTTCGTTATATTTTGCGAGATTAAAGGAAGAGACAAGTCATCTTTTGACTTCTACTGCAAGACATCTCTGCCTCGACTGATAATAAAAAAGGGCTGGATGGTAGGAAGCCTCAGAAACGCAGCTCAATCACTCCCCGCAATTACTGTGTCTTATTGATAACTTGCAGCCCGATCCAGCAAATGCCATCTCTGGAACAAAGCCTGTCACAGATCAGACTGAATCCATTAAAAAGCTTTGATTAACATGTCCCTGGGGTGTGCTGTGGAAACTTTTTACGCCAAATGACAGCCTATTGCTGCTGCTTCGAAATTGTCCTCCTGAAATACTCTTGTGTTTTAATCTAGTGCACAGTTTAAATTAAAAAACGGCAATGACTTTGTGTGACCTAAATACAAGCCACTTCTATTCAGGGTGGGATTTATCAACTGCTCGCAGATTAAGTGTTCAGAGAGGCAACAATTAACCTTACTGTGTGGTGGCTAATATTAATTATATAGATATTATATGTAGGTTGTGTATATAATCTCTTGTTCGTGCTTCTATTCTTATGCATGGCCCGGAGAAAGGGTCATTGTTAATGTGCTTAATTTAGTGGATACAAAGCTTTGTACTCATTCTTAGTGAGAAAACAAATTTGTTTGTGTTTGAGGAGTGCAATAATCACTCTCCCTGGTGCTTTTTTATTGGTGTCTGACGTGGATGCTGTAATGAACTGCAGCCTTTTAAAGCAAAGATAAAGCTCAGTCCTCTAACTGTGGAGTCGTTAGGGGCAGGGACCTGCCTGTTTCCATACAAATATCTCACTTTCATCCTAGGGGGAAAATTCAATCTTGATCGACCCTGTCTGTATGGTGTGTGTGTGTGTGTGTTTATTGTCACCATACACTCTCCCAAAATATATGTGTTGCATGCTTACACTTCAAATCTGTCATGAACTATATTATACAATAAAAAATGATTCTCTTAGATGCCATAAAAAGACACTGTGGACCCAGCAGGGTAGCTCAGTTGTCTGGAGCATAGTCCAGTACACCAAAAGGTTGCGGGTTCAATCCCCAGTCAGGGCACATACCTAGATTACAGGTTTGATCCCCCAGTCGGGGTGTGTACAGGAGGAAACTAATCAGTGCTTCCACCTCTCACTCTTCTTTCCTCTCTCTCTAAAAATCAATGGAAATATTCTGAGGTGATGATTAAAAAAAAAAGACACTGTGAAAACTACCTGTAGAAGGATGGTGCCTACCCTACTGTTCTTTTCAGTATTTTTAAGTCTCTGGAATTGGTGAAAGGCAAAAACATGCTTTTGTTAGCAAGATTCTTGGAAATTATCATAAAAATAGAAGGGTGTCCCCTCTGTACAGAATGTGGCAGCACTGGGAGCTCCTGTCTGCCCCCTTACTGTGCGTAGACAGGCTTTCTCTTTGCCCCAGCGATGAAGTCAAACTCTCCTATCAGGCTAGCATCTTACCACTGACTGGGAAATCTTGGCACCTCCATCTTTCATTATATGACAGTGTCATGTAGCTACAGAGGTAACCTAGGGCGGAGAATATTTTTTATTATTTTCTAAAAAGATTTTCTAATTAATTGGGGTTATGCAAAAATGTAATGGTCAGTGCTGTGAAACAGCAAGTTCCTGGCCACTGAAACAGGCTGAGTAAGGTGCATTGGGGGTAAATCTGGAGGGCAAGATTTATGAGGCTGACAAGCTCTGACATTTAGAAAAGTGAGCCAGTTGGCTAAATTATAGATCCAAATGTTTGATATTCTCTTCTTGTGAATTGAAGACTTTTTGCCGTTCCTTCAAAACTCATCAGAACTTCACCGAATGAACTTTGTGAAGGTATGTATCTTGGTATTATGTGCGTTGCCATATCCGTTACTTCTAGAATAGTGTAAACACCTAGTCAGCACCAAGTATGTGTTGCATGAATAAATTACTAGTTTATAGTACTTATATTTGCATTGACTGTTCAGAAAAGAGCAGCTCATGGCACATTATTACCAAAATTGAGTAAACTGGATATTCTTCACTTCAGGCTTATCTCATCACAGGGGTGCTGGGCGTCCTGGTCTGGCACAGTGTGTGTGTCTCACCCTGGCATCCCTGTTAACCTTGCACATTGGCTAGTAGATATTCATTCCTAGAGCAGGGTATTTGGTTTTGACGAAAGTAGACCTTCAGCACTTCAAGGGCACCTAACAGTGAGCTTACCTCCCACTGGGGAGCCCAGAACTCTATATTTAGTCTAGGTTCTGTTTCATACCTCTATTAATAGATGGTAGGTGGCAGCCTGGGATAAATTGGCATCAAAGTATATTAGAATAAATAGGATAGTGACTGGATCTTTCCAAGCAGGATGTTTTAAGTCAGGTTGCTTTCTAACCTGGTTCACTCTGACCGACCTACTTTCCACTGATCTGGAGTGCCATCTGCCCTCAAAAAGAACAGCATCTGATGTGAGTAAAAGCTGAAACTAGCTTGGAAAAGCCCTCCTTAAAGGAGAATGAAAAGGTAGATGTGGAACAGTGGCCCGTGCATTTACAAAATGGGACATAACGTGTCCAGAAGTACTAATATTCTAAAATATTTTATACTTTGACTTAGAAAATCCTCTTATCTCTTTCATGCCTACCTTTGGATCTGGTATTCTCTTTCCACTACTTCCGAGACAAGGAAATTATCCAAAGACATGAAAAAAACAAACTCTAAAAATAAGGCAAGGGTCATTTTTTACGTCCTTTGGACATTCTTTGGTTTTCCGTGGGAAAAACTGGGGAAAACCCAAATGTTCCAAGTAGTAAATGATTTTCTAGTAATATAATTGTATAGTAGATGACTACTGAAAAGACAAATAATGAGAGAGGAAAATGTGTATGTGAAGAAGTACAGGGCAAAAGAATGTAAAACAATCTAATATGAAAACATGAGTTATAGCAAATACATATGAAGTACACATTATAGAATATATGTATATAATTTTATATATATAAAGGAAGGAAAAGGGCATTGATAAACACCCCAGGAGTAAATTTTCATGGAAGTGGGGAAGACCAAAAAACATTATTTCCTAGTCCCTTCACAAATATCCTCATGACAAGTTTATGCAGTGGGGATTAGCATAACCACCTTACACACAGAGATGCCGACCTTCAAAGAGGGTAAACAGCATATCAAAGGACAAAGCCAGAGGAAGAGACAAAGTGGGAATTCCAGTGCAGATGTGTTTGATACTGAAACCAAACTCTCTTCATTACAACAAAGAGTTTGATGTTTATTTGCTCATTCTTTTCTGTAAAGTTGCATAAAATTGCAATTACAAAAATATAATTTGAAATAATTGCTTCACATATTAGTGGATTATGAGTTAGCATTTATGTTATATTGACACACTTGAGACAAATACAGTGTGACACTATGAGTTTAATTTCCAGTTGAGAGAAGGGGAAAGGTGGTAGCTGATGTGGCAGATAAAAATCTCTCTTAGTTTGATTTTTTTCCCTTTTTAGCATAGAACACAAGGGAATAAACTGTGCAAATGCATTTTCTGGCGCTCTTTGGACTATAGGGCACAGGCTCATCTTTGGGGGAAGTGACACTAATAATTTAGATATTGCTGCTAATTTGGTTTTGGGAAGTAAGCAAGCACGCAACCTTTTAATCCCTTCTTCTAAATATTAGATCCATCCAGCTTAGAAAATTAAATATACAAGTCTATATACCCATAAATATCCATTCCCTATGAATCTCCTATCCATCTCTTCTCTTCTCCATGCCACTGTTCATGAGTAGAGTACAAAATGTTTCTAATGTCCTGACTTAATTTTTTTCCTTAATTCTGACAGCATCTTTTGTCAGAATAAGCTATGTGATGTACTTGGTCTTTACACATATTGTTAATATGAACAAAACAATTTTATTTTCTAAACAAAAAGTATTAAGACAATGAACACTGTTCTACATATCCCAGGGACTCATAATTAATGTGCATTATATGACATTGACCTTAACACTGTTCTACATATCCCAGGGACTCATAATTAATGTGCATTATATGACATTGACCTTTAGTATAAAGCATACACTGGGGTTGCTCTATACCTAGTTAGTTTGATAGACCACTTGGCCTGGAAGGATGGGTGGGCTATTGAGAGAAGGTTGGGCATTTGGGTCCTGGCTCTGCTGCTGACCATCAGTGTGATCTGTGTAAGTTACTGAATTTTTCAGAACCTAATTTTCCTCAAGTATAAAATGTGGATAACACCTACTTGCTGAGGATTAGAAATGTGTAACAGGCGTGTGAAAGATCTGGGATAGTAAATGCAACCTAACACTTACAATTGATATTAACACAGCATAGTGCAGTGGTTCTCCAAGTGCAGTCCCAGACCAGCAGCGTCAGCATCATGTGTTACAAGGCAAATGCATGGGCCTCAACGTTGGCCTCAGCGAACTGTTTTATCAAGGCCTCCGAGTGATTTTGAAGATTGCTGAATTTTGAAAACTACTGGGCAGAACAGTTCCATGTGGACACCTCATCTGGAAAATGAGTTAAAAATTATACTGATGTCATAAGATAGTTGTAAGGAGCTTGTAAGAGTGTTTGGCACTTAATATACATAATGATAAATGTCAGTATAATTACAGTTGAAAGACAGAGTTTATATGTTTGAAAGAATATGTGAGCCAAGTGTTATTAGGTAGGGAAAATATAGTTGCTGTTAGGAGCATGGGTTTTGGATTGAGACAACTACATTCAAATCCCAATTCTGTCATGTCGAAGCCATTAGGTGTGGGAAAGTCTCCCTACCTCTCTAGGTCTCAGTGTCCTTATCTGTAAAATGGGAATGGTGGCACTATGCTTAGTAGGGTGTCTTAGATGAAAATGTTAGTCGTTAGCCCTGGTTGGTGTGGCTTAGTAGATTGGAGCATCGTCCTGTAACCAAAAGGTTGTAGGTTTGCGGGTTGGATCCCTGGTGTGGGTGTGGGCCTATACAAGCCCTGGTCCAGATGCATATGATTTCCTGTTTGGGTGCCAGTGTGTACAGGAAGCAACCAATTGATGCTTCTCTCTCATATCAATGTTTCTCTCTCTCCCTTCTTCTCACTTTAAAAGCAGTGGAAAAAATGTCCTTGGTTGAGAATAAATAATATTTATTAGTTGTTAAGAATTGCTTTTCAAATAGAAATCACCTAACTGAATGACAAATGCTCATTCAATGATTTTTATGGCTTAAAAGTGTCATGGTTAATTATCCTACCATTGATTCTTGCTTACTTTTGAAGCTTCAGTACATTTCCATAACATTTTTTTAAGCTTCAAGAACAGAAATTATCCCATGACTTTTGTTAAAAAAAAATATTCAGCTAAGCACATGTAAAGATCTAATTATCATCATTCAACAATATGTGAATTGGGCAGCATCCTATCTAGCAAATAGATTGGAGCTCCACTGAGCTATACAAAATGGAAAACTTCTACAGGCAGGAGGGCAAGGAGGTTGTTCTAACAAAGAGTGAATTTTTTCCTTTGGGGGACAGTGGAGGTCTATCAAGCAGATTTCTTATCTAGTGTTAACCAGAAAGTTCTGACTGTTTAAGATTACCTTCCTGGGAGGCTGAAACTGCAGTTAGGGTGGGTGTTAAGTCTTGCTTTGATGGTATAAGTCTTAGCATAAGTGACTCCATTTGGGGCCTGTTGTGTTTTTTAAAAAACACTTTCAGTGAGATAATCTGGGTATTTAATTTAATACTCCATTTAAAAACAATATTGGGCCTTGGCTGGTATAGCTTAGTGTATTGAGCATGGGCTGCAGACCAAAGGGTTGCCGGTTCAATTCCCAGTCAAGGCACATGCCTGGGTTGCAGGCCAGGTCCCCAAGTGGGGGCCATGTGAGAGGCAACCACACACTGATATTTCCCTCCCTCTCTTTCTCTCTCCCTTCCCCTCTCTAAAAAAATAAATAAATAAAATCTTAAATAAAAACAATATTGGTGTCTCTGACAGTTCCTCAGAAATAGGTATAATTGGCAGCTGCCATCCTACATGAGAGAGCTACTTTTACTGGTAATGTTGGCCTTTGGTTCAGCAACCTCAGTTCTTGAGTTCAGCAAAGAGAGAATTCAGAGCTGCCCTGGCTGGTGTGGCTCAGTGGACTGAGTTCCAGCCTTCAAACCAAAGGGTCACCGGTTTGATTCCCAGTCAGGGCACATGCCTGGGTCGTAGGCCAGGTCCCCTGTAGATGGCACATAAGAGGCAGCCACACACAGATGTTTCTCTCCCTCTCTTTCTCCCTCCCTTCCTCTCTATCTAAACATAAACATAAACAAATAAAATCTTAAAAAAAATTCAGAGCCAAGAACTCTAGTGCAAGGGAAAGTTTATTCATCAAGGAAAGCAAAAGTATACTTGAAAGGAAAAATCGAATGTGCTTCTCAGAGAGCTGCCTTGACCTTTTAGGAAAAAAAACCCCACAGAGACAGAGGAAGTGAACCATCTGGGCTGTATGGACTCAGGAAACAAGTTACTGAGGTAAAAGAAGGGCCCTGGGAGACAGGTTCAGGGGGTGAGGCTGGGATGAGCTGTTTCCCTGATTGTAAGTTCCCCAGAAACCTTTAGAGCTTAGGAGAAAGAAAAGCAAAGACATGTGCCTCAGGAAAGAAGGGGGGAAAG
The DNA here is from genome assembly GCA_028533065.1 of Trachops cirrhosus. Classification (NCBI taxonomy): domain Eukaryota; kingdom Metazoa; phylum Chordata; class Mammalia; order Chiroptera; family Phyllostomidae; genus Trachops; species Trachops cirrhosus. The sequence continues at coordinate 113,665,313 of CM052540.1, forward strand.
ATGCAGGTATGTTCCAGAGCAGGAGAGTGTGTGAGCACACTAGGTCCTTTATCTTAAGGGTTTTTATCTGTTTTCTAAAGGCAGAAATTTTAGGGGAGGTCTCAGGAGAGGATCTCATAGAATATTCAACAACCCAGGTATGTCCTTTCAGGGACACACTGAAAGGACACAGGTGTGGCCTCTACTGATTGGTTGACATTAAGGTAGGGGGTCATTGGTCATTGCATGGAGTCTTGATGTCAGCCATGGCATTGCTTTGTCTGGTGTGGCTGTTTTTCTGGGCCTGGAGCTGAAACCCAACTGAGGCCTAGGTGTTGTCTTTAGTTTGGCAAAAACTCTTTGTCTGTGGTCAACAGACTTGAGGCTTTGTTCCTAAGATTATTTGATGCTGATCAGAACCCATCCTCAGGGCTTAATGCTTAAAAGGGAGTGGTCATGCAAGGGAGAAGTAGGCAGTGAGTCAGGGTGCTGGATGAAGCCAGTTTGAATCAGCTGTCTGTCTGAGTTTCCCCATTTCACTTGCCCAGGAATTTCCCTAACTTCTTACTATGCCCATCTCTTGATAAAGGATAACTCAGGATAACACAAATATGATTACACACAGTGCAGTGCTGTACCCAGCTTCACAGTCTCAGATGAGGCTTTGTTCTTGTAGACCAAGATCCTTTAGATAGACTGGAAAACCAGTCACAAAAGGCTCTGAATAAAGGATGCACATGCTTAACAAGCCTGCTTTTGCTAGTCTCCATTACCTTCTTTCAGCAGGTGTAAAGCTTTATGCCTGATATTCCTTTCCAGTGTAGACACCTGGCTCTAAACCTTCTTTGTTTCCACCCAGATGCCACCTTCTAGTTAACTTTTTTTCCCCAGCTCTCAACCATCTGGAAGAAAACTGATTGGGTCTAGGGTCATTTCTGTACCTTTTAAAACTGCCATACAGGTAAAAGTATTTGTCAAACCCATGAATGACCCTTCTCAGATCTCAGAGGGACTTTAGATTGACACAGGGCTCCTTCTGGAAAAAGCTGATTCAAGCAGAGGTGGGAGTAGAGGCAAAGAAGAGAACGTTTAAGCTACAAAATGGGTTGAGAAATATAGATCTGCACAATTATAATTCAAACAGAAACAAGGGAGAAACTGTAGTCAGTTGAGGCCCTCTTGGCCGAGCATCTGGGCTTTGCATGCATGCATAATTAAGCTTCAGGCAGCTGCAGGCTTCTACAGTGCAACAGGGCGGGCAGGATATCATAATACACAGTAGGTTGCATATCAATGGAACTCTTTTCAAATTCACGTGAAGCCTAAGATAAAAAGGCATCAGCAAAAATTAAACAGCATTCGAAAAACATCAGTGAATAGTGATACAGGCCACCAGTAAACAATGGAAACAGACCTGGTTTCCCCCCATTGTTCTGGTTCCTCTCCACAAATAGATGAGAGCAACAGTGCTGACTTTCTTTTAAAATACACACTGGTTAGATCAAAGGGATCAATGTACATTTAAGCAACTTTCAAGTCGTAAATCACAGGAAGAGCCAAACGGTCTGCTTTATTTTAAAAGACAACAGAGAAAATCACACACAAGCATTGGGCCATTGTGATATGCAGATGGTTAGCTTGCAGGAGAATTAAATATTCATGGCAGATAAAAATCTCTCCCAGTATATTTTTAATGTATATGAGGCTTTGGGCTCAATGCCCTCTGTGTCCACTTACTAGACAGACCCTGTTTTCTGTATGCCAGTGCTGTGCACGAGGATGGCTTGATCACATCTTGTGATGTCCCCTTTGCCTGGGGCAGTCAGGGCTTCTGTAGCTGGGCTGCCCCACAGTAACCAGTGACATTGTCACCAGACAGGGGCCTGGCACTGAGTGGGTCTGCCTAGGGCCAACTGTAATGTGTGGACTCTTGACTTTGTGTAGGAAAGATTTCACAACATAAGGCCAGGTGACTATGAGGACACTTTTATTAAGGCTGGGGGCAGTGAAACATGGAAGTGCTCAGCATAGAAGAAGCAACAGGAACGGTAAGGCTGGGCTGCCTTGGCTCACTGGGAAGCCAGAGAAAAGGGGGCTATGGGACAGGTCAGGGATTAGCCCGGGACAAGCCTTCAACCGCCCATTGCCTTTGACTTCAGGAGACTCTGCCTGTGAAGAAAGAAGTGGGAGGGAAGAAGGAAAAGGAAAATGGCACCAGCTGTTCCCCACAGGGAGAGCGCGCGTGCTGTGTCCTTTGTCTTGAGGCTCTTATCTCTCTCTTGCTGGCATGAATCTCTGGGGAGGTTCCAGTAGAATACTCATCAGTTCTCCAGGTATGCCCGTTTAGGGTCATGGTGTCTTCTGGTTGGTCAGTGGCAGGGCAGGGGGTCTTCAGTCATTGCAGTCAGTCGGTCCTAGCATCACCCGTCTGGCTTTGCTGCTTTTCTGGGCCTGGAGCTGAAACACAACTGAGAGGCCTAGGTGTTTTCTCCAGGGAGGAAAGGCCAGGGGAGGAAAGAGTACCCTGGGAGTGAGGTCCCCGTTTTCCCAGTTTCGCCCCCACCAGGCCTTCCGCCCTGGTGACCATCTGCACCAGGTTATAAATTGCTCGGCCAGTGTGTTCAGCTATGTGTCTGTTTCCCTATTCCACTTGCCAAGGAATTTTCCTGGCTTCTTACTATCCTGTGTCAACATCATCAGAAGAATTTGGCCACCAGATTATTTTATTTCCTTAGATGCACAGTCTGTGGCCAAAGGCCCTCAGCAGGTGTTTTGTTTACTAATTGCCCAAAGTCTCCATTATATCCATAATTTCAGGGTCACAGGTAATCTTTCAGGACCCAAGAGGTAGAAGCAGGTCTGAGATACCTGGGCACACAATATAGTCATATTTGTTTCTTTTCCTAACCCAGGTGCAATACTATATTCTTCTTGCTTTTCTTGACAGGTGAATCAAAGGGTGTTTCTCAGAGACTTTTAATCTGACTCTCCACACGGGGGTAACACTATAAGGGTCGAGGTGCTGCAGGACAAGGAACCTTTGTGGATAGAGCTGGATTTGCCATCTTGAAAGCGCCACACCCTTCTCCTTATTTTCTCCCACTGCTCCCTGGCTTTACCTCCCTCCACCCCATATGCCAACTCACACAGGAGAACACCATTCAGAAAGGCACTTTTGTTTAGGAAGAGAGATGAAAAAGATGAATTTGCTCTTCATATGCTGCTGAAATAAAGAATTTATTAGTCAGAGATCAGTGAATTGAAAAATACATAAACTGTATCTGCTCACCGGAGGATGTTAAGAAGGTAGGGAAAATAAGTATTCCTCTGGATTTCAGTTGAATTTAGTTCTTTTTAACCCAGTTAGGAACCTGACTCTACCTATCTCATTAATTGGAGTGTATAATCCTACACTCTGTTATTTGGTGGCCTTGGCTTCCCCATACTTTCAGATGATATTCTCCATGCAAGAGGAGTAACTAAAGAATGGCTAAGGGGGAGTAACCCCAGCATTTTGTTGGCATTCAGGTCCTTGTACTTGCACCGTGAGGTAGTGAGTTGATCAGTTTCATTGTGATATACTTGTCTCCCGCCCTTTTTTGTTGTCACTGCTACCGTCTTCAAGATAAATTCCATCTTATCTCCAACTTAGTTCCAAAAAACCTTGTTTTCTAGGTGTTTAGTGTCCATGTTTTATACACAAGCGTAAATGTGTTTGTATTTCTAGACTCTCAAATATCAATAGATGTGACACTCAGAAATGAGAACGAGTGCCCTCTTTTCTCCTTCTGCGAAATGTGCTTGAGGTAAAAAGTAATGTTTCCATGATGAGAACATTTGGCTTTTTCTTTTAAGTAGCCTCCCAAACCCTGATTTAAACAGGACCCCAAATTCTTCTTCAGTGGGTTGGACAATGTGATAATATAGATGTTAGGGAGTAGAGAGAGGATTGAAAAATCAGCCCCTTACCTACTGGGTCACAAGGCACCACACTGAAGCAGCAGCGTCAGCAGGCTGCATGCTGGACACAGCTCCAGCCTTGCTTCCCAGAGGCCAAGTGAGCAGGGCTGGTGGCAGGGCATCTTCACCTGGAGAGGCTCCGATCCGGACCTGAGGTATCTCACACGCACAGCATACCTCCCTTTTATTAGTCAGGCCACAGTCATTCTGAAGAAGGCTGTTTGCTTCTTCTTCTACCCAAGGAAAAATGGTGATTGTTTATACCTTGGCATTTGACCAGTTGCTAGCAAAGCTCTAGTCTCTTGGGAGACATAGAAACCTGGCTTGCACTATAATCACACTGTCTACTTCACAAGTGCGAAAATAGCACCATTAATTTTAGCAGCCCTTAAAAAAACAAACAAAAAAACCCCACCTCTCATCCTGCTCCTTGCTGCCCTCCCTCCCAATCTCCCCACCCCCCTTTTGACAGCTCAGCTGCGTGATTTTCTGATTTCCCTCAGAGGGATGTCTCAAAAGAGATAAGTGGTAGGAATCAATGCACTTCATCTTAATTACCAAATACAGTTTATTTTATTACAAGTCATTTATCTCCTAATGGCCATAAGAAACGTGCCTGGTCCTAGTGCTAAGGATTTGCCTACTCTTCTAAAATGGTGCAGAAATATTTGTTGGGTAATTGAAACATCCCCAAACTTACTTTTATATTCAAGATATATGAAATCATAAGAATTGTCTCAAAATTTAGTTTAATATGTAGACTCTACTCATTTTAAAGTGTCCCAGTATCTTCTGTGCATATTTTTTCTTTTGTCATGACTGTTCGTAATCCATAGATTGTACGAATTAGCTGCAGAAGGTTGGGATTCTCCTCAGACAGCTTTTGTAAGTGTATTTTCAATGTACATGTATGTTTTTAAATGACAGAGTAATACACCTTCACTCTAAAGCAAGAAAAAATACATGTATATGAAACATGGATGTAGATGTATGTACACATATAGATACCATAGGATCAGACCTTCCTGACCAACATGTGACCCCCGGGGACTCGGACAGTCATACTAGGGACATTGTAGGAGTTCGGAGCTCTGCATGAGCATTTGACAGTCTTTTCACCCAAGAGGAAACCCTAGTAGTATCCTTTGGTTTTTTGTTTGCTTGTTTTTACCATTTCCATATTTCACATCACAAATTCTCCTTATTCTATATCCTAAATAATTGTAGAATCTGCGACCTCTTATTCAGTATCTGTTAACTCTAGCTTCTGATTTGTGAACACTCAGGTTCATTGTTATCAGCCAAATGACCTCTGTAAACCTGAATCTGATGTCAATTCTCTGTCCCTCAGGGACACCCTAGGCGTGTAGGATAAAAGCAAACACACCCTGTGTTCGGGCCCCATCCAACCTCACAGCCTCACCTCCTATCAATACTACCCTGAAGCGTGGCCGCCAGGAGGACCTGTGTGGGATAGTTGTAGCCTCTGGGCCTTAGTCAGGGCTGTGCCTTCTGCCCACCTGCCCTCCTCGACCACTCCTGCTGCATGGGCTCCTGCCGATCCTCCGATGCTCAGTTTAGGGATGACCTCGTCCTTGAAGGCTTTTCTGGTTCCTCACTTCCCCAGAGGACCACAGATATGCCTGCTTTGTTTTCCCATAATACTTTGTGCCTCTGCCTGTCATTGACTGATAGATGAAATTCCACCCAGAACTTAGTTTAGGGCCATGGGCCTGGCAGGAGTGTTGCCTGGAGTGGCAATGCTTTGGGTATTCGTGAGCATTTTTCACCTGCAAGGGGGAAGGGCAGCAGTGGAAAGACAAGTAAGGAGAGAGGACACAGGGTTCTGAGACTGGAACATATGAGAGAGGCCCCAGTGCTTGACTGAGGGAAGAGGGTCCAGGAGGAAGAGTTGGGCCTTCACACAGCCCGCTGGCCTATTCTGTAGAGGTCTTGAGGTATCCATCCCTTTTTTGCCTTCCATTTGAAGAAAGGACACAGAATGGAAACCAAAACATTACTGTTAGTTCAATTTGTGGCGGAAAAAATTGTTCTCTTGGCTGAACTGGAGTTTTGTATTAGCATGACTTTTTAAATAATGTTATAGAAAGTGTACATGTATGTTTTAAGACTTTATACAGTTAGAGTGTCACTATTTTTGTCTATACTTGACTCTAGAGCAGTGGCCATTGGAGACTCAAAAAATCAGTTTTCAACAATTAACCTTCTTGGCTTTCTTAGGTTCATGTAAAATAAATTTTGAGCAATGTATGTGCTATGAAATGTAATTTTTATGTTAAATATTACATGTAAGTATGGTTATGAAAATTTGATCCTTTTTCTTTAGTATCTAATCTAAGTATTTTCACTTAAACTGAAATCTAGATAGTCATAGACTGTAATAGAGGAAAATGGCCTAGACATAATCTAATCTAATTGTCTTATTTTATAAATAAACATGCTAAATTAAAAGCATAAGACTCAGGAGCTGACTTTATCTTCTGGCACAGAATTGCTGTGTGACCTTGCACAGATTTCTTAGCCTCTCTGTGTCAATTTCCTCTTTGGTAAAATGGGGACAAAAATGAGCATCTACTTCTTAGGGTTGTATGAAAGATTAATTAGGTTAATAATGAGTGCTCATTAATGTTCGCTATTATTAGTGTTGTTGTTGTTTTATATATCACATGGCAAATTATCCAAGACTAAAATTCAGGTGAATGCCTAGTTAAAATCTAGTGCCACAGCCAAGACTAAAATCCAACTCCTATCCAAGTTTCTTTGCACAATTTTTCCCCCAAATTCACCCAATTTTCCTGCGTATGCTATAAGATTCTATAGGCATGGTTAAAAAGCATAAAAAGCATTTTTTCTTACATTAATCTTATGACATCTACATCAGTGCTATGTATACAGTGCCATATGCATTTTTCTATGTTTATCTGGCTGTCACATCTATTACTCTCTTCAGTTCAATTTATGCCATCACTACAGAGGTGCCTTAGGCTAGTTAAACAGAGTCAACGTACAATCAGCCACTTTCCCAGGAGAACCTCATTCAAAAAATGTAAACTCATATCTCTAAGTCTTAAAGACTATGTACAGGAAGACTGTGGAGAACCAGTCCTCATCACGGGCTCACAAGCTTTGGGCACATTCCCTCACAGGCCAGGGCTGGCTGCTCCCAACATTCACCCACTGGACAGACGTTGCCTGGGACCAGGGCCTTCTAACCCAGTCTGACTTCAGTTCTCGTTGAGATCAGGGCAAACATGGCCCAGGATACAGGGTCAGCTCAGGAACCAGAATGAATTATATGCCAAATATAGGATGTTGGTCACCTACCTCTAAGTATTGTCTTTTCTAGTCACCACCTAAACCTTAGCATACTTGCTGGGGTGTCTTGAATAATCTCATTTACACTTGTTGTTCTGGTACAATTACAAATAGAATCTTTATTCACTCTGAGAAGTATCATCCAGTCCAGGATATAAGACCACACTCATCCTCCACTATCATGTATCCTGTAGGATTGATGTATTATATTCCTTTAGTAGTGGGCACTTTGTGTTCCACGACTCTTCCAAGCTTGTATATTAGCCCCTGTGTTTCTCCATTGTTTCCATCCTCTACCCTCTGGCATTCACTCCATTGTGAAACACCTACACTGTAAGCCTCTAGAGAATGTGTCTCAGCTTCCCAGCCCAGCTGTTTCCCTGACACACATGCAGCTAAGGTGCCTGGGCTGAGGGCAGCTCAGCCCTGCGTCAGGAACCAATTTTCCCTACTGATGACTTCGTCTTGTTCTCAGGGGATCTCAATAATCTGCCCACCTGCATGATGGTAGGAGGCAGAAAAGCTTGTTCATTCATATAGATTATTGGCTTCTCTTAGTCTCATGAAGTCTGTGTAGTAATGAACTTGGCCTTGTCCACAGAGAAGTGTGGCCTTTGCCCTCCATTTCTGGGAGGCCTGACATGAGTGATTGGCTGAGGGCAGGAGCTGACCACACTGGATATTAGAGTGGGCCAGCCTCACCCAGTACACATCGGGTGGGGGCTAGCCATAGCAATAAGGTCATCCATGTGATTTAGGGTTGGGGCTTTGGGTTATGTGGTATTAGTTAGCCATTGCTTGAAGACTGAGGTCAACCATGTGGGCAATCAATCAATCAAGTCTGCATAATGGAGTCCCAATAAAAACACTGGCACCAAAGCTTGGGGAAGCTTTCCTGATTTTTCTTGGTTGGCAATATCCTGCGTTTATTGTCACATGTCGATGTCAGGAGGGTAACAATGTGTTAGCATTCCACAGGGAGGGGACAACAGAAACTTTGTTTTTGAAACTGCCCCCTACTCTGGACCATGTGCATCGCCCCTTGGCTGCTTTTCACCTGTATCCTTTCCCCTTAATAAATGTAACCATGAGCGTAACAGCCCTCAGTGGTTCTGTGAGTCCTTCTAGTGAATTGTTGAATGTGAGGGTGGTTTGGGAATCTCCTAACCTTGCATTTGGTGTCAGAGTGAAGGCTATCTTGGGTGGAAGGCTATCTCTCTAACATTTGCAGTTTGGCTAACTCTGGGTAGGGCTCACCTTAATATATTAGCATTTCCATGGGGGAGAGGACAAATTCCAGTCCCCTTTCTCTCAGTAAGTTTCTAGCTCCTATCCTAGGCAGATTTGCCAGGGAAAGGATCAAAGTGACCTCTTCAGTATCAATGTGACACCTCATTCCTTGGCCAACAAGGTCTGAGTCTCATTTCTCCAAGTTCATCCCAACATGTCTTTTATTTCTGTGCTGAGATAGTAGACACACTGAACCACTTTCAAGGTTGGCACTAGAATCCCTCTTCAAAACCTCTAAGAAACACTTGATAAGCCTTTCCAATGACATTTGAGGAAGGGAGAAGAGGATCTGTATAAGGAAGAGGGGTTGGCAAGTGAAGAGGAGGAAGGGCGAGGTGAGGCCAGGATGAATGAGAGCAGCAGTGAATGGAAGGTCTGACTGGCGGGTGGCCCAAGGACACTCTAAGAAGGCTGCTGCGCTGGTCCCCTCAGAGCCTTCCTGCTGTCCCCATCTATGGCCCCTCCAGGGGACACCCCTCCCCGCTAGGGTCTGGGAGGAGGCCTGGGTTTCTTAGTTGAACAGACAGTGCAGAGCACAGAGTAGTGCTGGGAAGCAGACCCTCCGGAGGCAACAGAGGCCTTGAGACCAGTTTACTATGGCGGTTTGCAGAAGCCTTAGGGAGGACAATGGACATGGGGGCATTATGGTAATGGTACTTTAGATATCCAGGATGGACAACATTTTGGTCACGTAGGTATTTACTGTCTCGGCCTTTCCTGAGCACTGATCTTGTATCAGCCGCTAGCTAAATGATTTGCTCCCTAGTGAATCCTCCCCCTGCCCTATGGGGTGAGTACAGTTATCTCCATTTTACACAGGAGCCTGACAGGCAAATTCACAGCTGGTCAGCAGTACCTTGATTCTGGCTCCTGCTTAACCCACCCTAGTGACTGTCCATGATGTAAACATTCAATTTCAGAGTTCTTACATGGCACACCAGGCCCTGTGAAAGCTGACCTTGCTGGCTCCTGGGGCCTGACTTGTTACCCTTCCCTGCTCCAGCTTACTGGGCACTAGTGTTTAGACAAACCAGCTCATGCTCATTTCTACCTCCAGGTCCTAGAGCTATTGCTTCCTTTTCCCAATCTACCTTGCCCCTCCACCTTGGCCTGGATGACCTCAAATGCTCTACTGTTCAGATGCCATCACTGTCTCCCAGGCTGGGACAGTCGCAGAAACCATGCTCTGTAAAAGGTTAAATCACTGCATTCAGGTTAGCAAAAGAATGATTGTGAAGGATGGCAAGAGTAAGACAGGTTTGGATTTCCCTAGCTGAGCTGCTAGGAACGTGGTCTTAGGAAACTCAAGTTTGGTTGCATTCACTCTCAGAGGTTGACCAATGAGGCTTTGGGGTTGAGGTGGGGATGGGCAAATGTTAGAAATCCAGGGGACTGAGGGTCTCAGATTCAGCCTTCACTTATCCACATATGTTGAATTGTCAACAATTTTTTCCCTACCCCCTCACCTCTCTTTTCTTATATGTCATTCTGAATTCCAATACTTTAAATAGGCTTGGGTTTTTAGGTTCTTTACTTATGGCATTAGTGAGTATGGTAGACAGAATAATGGGCTCCCAAAGCTGTCCATGTCCTGAGCCCTGGAACCTGTGAATATATGAGGTTATATGGCAGAGCGAAAGTAAGGCTGCTGATCAGCTGAGCTTAAAATGGGAAAATCCTTGGGGGGGGGGCGGCTACTGTAATCATGGGAGTCCTTAAAAATGGAAGAGAGAGGCAGAAGAAGTCAGTGTCAGAGCGAGAGATGTGACTAGGGAAGAGCCAGAGAGATGGCAATGCTGTGTCATTTCAGCAGTTAATAAACTTTGCTGTGTATAATGCACACATTTTGCCCAAATTTTTGAGGGAAAAATAAGGATGTGCATTATACATGGGTAGTACCTGAAATACCTTGTATCTGTTCTTGTGTTTTGTAATTATTCATTACATAAAATTTCTTGTACCATATATGTTCAAAAATAAATGCTAAAAGTCCTTTATAATACAAAAATCAAGTATCTAAATATAAATAAATAACTGAATTAATATTTAAAGTGAAAGATTTCTATTCCCGAAAGTTTGGGCCAAAAACGTGGGTATGCGTTATATATGAGAGCACATTATACACGGCAAAATACAGCAAGTTTGTGGTGATTTGTTACATCAGCAATAGAAAATGAATAGAGTGATGAGTATAAAAAATGTCTTTCTCTATTTAGGCCCAGTGTTAAGGAACTCAGGTTCTGAGGCTGTCTGGGTTTGAATCTTGGCTCTTGGGGTGTTGATTTAAGCCTCTTGTAAAGTTAAGGTAAGTATTGAGTTAATATTTTTATATTCTACTCTAGCCAGGACCAGTTCAATTTATACACATGCACACACACACACACACACATATGTTTTATATATACATATATAAACTTGTCTATGTATGTATACACACACGCACATATTTGCTTCCCATACTACATAGAAAAATTAAAAACTCAGTAGCCTAACTTGCAGATCTGAGTACAAACCCTAGCTTTCCATACATGCTTTGGCATTCGAACGTTAGAAGACCACAGTCCTTGAGATCTCGAAAATTTTTCAGGCTAAGCACATAGCTTTGAAACTACACAAGGGAGGCTGTGCATTTAAATTAGAGGGAGCTTGGTACTTTACACAATTAGTTGATTGCCAGCAAGTGAGAGAGGTTTCGATTTTTCTTAGTTGAGTTGCTGAGAAGGTGGGGTTAAAATACTAGGTTAGGTAATGGTATTCTTGAGCCATTGAGTCTGTTTAGAAACATATTGCAAGTTAGGGGTGCGGGTCAGATTGGAGTTGCTTAGAAAACTCGTGTTAAAAAAAGCAAAGGCAGGTTTTTTTGTGATGGCTAATTGGAGCTTTTCTATAGTTCTTTATGGATGCAAAAATATTTGCATTTGTATATAGAATGATTTTATACTTTATTTGCAAGTCCAGTCGACAGTTTCCAATGCAAATCAAAGTATTTGTACTTGCAAAAGACATTCACCTGCACTCTGAGGTGGATCTGGTCTCAGGCTAGAGTTTGAATGTGTATGTATATTTGAATGACCGTTTCCCACCGCTTCCCTTCTCTCCATCCCCAACAGCCATTGTTCGTTCCTAATTCTGTTAAAAAACTTGCTCCTAGACCGAGCTGAAACACTTGTGTTTTTATTGTCTGCTTTAATCTCTTCCACCTTTCCTGGCTTCAGCTTATCCAGTTAGTGGATGACCCTAGAGAGTCCATAATTTCTGCATCTTGAATGTGCCCATCTTTCCCATTGTCACTGCCTCTCCCTAATCATGTCTAGAAGATGATCATAGCCTCCTGGCTGTGCTGCCTCCAGCCTCCCCCTTTTCTAATTTGTTCTCTACATATTCAGTTATTTTCCTGAAGTACACTTTTGATATGTGGTCACTCCAATTTGCACAACACTTCAGGCTCTTGGTTGTTCCTCAGTTCCATATTGGTCCCTTGTCCCAACATCCACGGCCTGTTGTTCCATTCTGAGGCTTCCCTCTCCACAGACTCCAAGGCTGCTCAGGTTCCTTCTGCTTCCTCCTCCTGAAATGGCTGTTTCGGTTCCTCTTTTGCCTGTTTGAGGTCCTACCTATTATTTAACCAGATTTTGAATCTTATCTTTTGGTTGTCCATGGTTACCTCTATACAAGGTGGGGCAAAAGTAGGTTCACAGCTGTTTGTGTGGAAAATAATACAATAATTAATAAATAATAATATAACAATAAACTCTGTATTTCACATACACCTGTAAGCCTACTTTTGCCCCATTCTGTATATATTTATTATATTTTTATAAGAGAATTTCTATTGTAAAGACATGTGTACTTGCATTTCCTCCTAATCTAAGTTCTTTGAGGATAGAGACTCTGAATGCTTCAGGTCTGTTAAGATCCTCTACGTATGGCACATTACCTTGAACATGGTGGTCTCTAAAAATATTGTATAAATTCAGCTTAATCATTTGTGAAGTTATAAATTTTCTTTTTTTAAAATTTATTGATTTTTAGAGAGAGGAAGGGGAAGAGAGATAAAGAGAGAGAGAGATAAAGAGAGAGAGAGAGAGAGAGAGAGAGAGAGATTTGTTGTTCCACTTATTTATGCATTCACTGGTTGATTCTTTCATGTGCCCCGATCAGGGTTCAAACCCTCAACCTTGGTGCCTTGGGATGATGCTCTAACCAAATGAGCTACCCTGCTGGGGGAATTTTTTTTAAATGCAGATAGAAAAGGTACATAAAGTATGAAGTACATATTTTAATTTTATGGACATAAAATGAGTAAATATGGCAACATGGCGTGTCTTGGCTTTTATATTATGTGGTAAAAGGAACTTACAGGTGAATGAATTCCTCTAACACACACACACCCCTCGTGTAATTATTGGGCTCTGAAATGAAATGTATGGCTTTATTTATGGAGATGCCTCAAGGTAAAAGGATCCTGTCAAGCAGTTTAGGATTACCCTATGCAATAGCTGTCTACTGCCATGTAACAAATTAACCCAAAATGTAGTGGCTTAAATAATAAACGTTTATTGCCTCTCATAGTTTCTGTGTGTCAGGAATGTAGGGATGGCCTAGCTGGGCGGTTCCGGCTTGGGGTGTCTCATGAGACCGCAGTCACTGAGCACTAGACTGAGGCCAGAGAGTCTGACTCAAGGAGACAGACTCGCACGGCAAACTGGTGCTGTCAGTGGGCAGGGGTCCTTAGTTCCTCACTTACATGGTCTCCTCCACTGGGCGCCTTGATTGTTTACTGACACCATGGTTGGCTTTCCCCAAAGTGAATGGAGAGGAGGGGAGGAAGTGGGGTGGGGAGAGAAAGAGAGAGGGGCAGGGGAGGAAGGGAGAGAGAGAAAGAGAGAGAGAGAAGTGGCAATGTCTTTTATGACTTGGTCTGGGAAGACGTACAATGTCATTTCCACAATATTCTATTGGTTACACAGCAGAAGCTATTCAACATGGGTGTGTACTACACAGGGCACGAATACCAGGAATTGAGAATCACTGGGGCCATCTTGGAGGCTGGTCACCATACTCCAGTAATTATTGTCCAATTATGTTTTTGGGACCCCAAAAGAAAGAAACGTTGTCATCTCTTGAATTTCATGGTGTTTGATAAGGGTTAAGAGGTTTGTCCTCAGCTATGAAATTCCAGCTTTGGCCCTCTGAGGGGCCACCTTGCCCTCCCACCCCCCATGCACAACAGCATGCACGACTGTGGAGACTTTGACTCCTGGGCCTCTCACTCAGCTTTGCAAGAACGCAGCAGCCTCACAGCAAGCCCACAGCCATCAGTGGGTTCTGGACACGAATTTGACTGAACATTGTGAAGAAGTCCTACTGCTGGCAGAATGCCCCTAGTACTTTTGACAGGGCTGAAATTAAGGGCTGATTTCTTCTGAATGGAAGGTATTTGTCCCCTCTTTCGGAAACCAATTCTTTTAATAAGGATCTGGAATGGTTTCAGTTCTTTACTCGGAACTCTCAGCTGCAAGATGATTATTAGATACATTCCATTTCAGTGACACACACATTTGAAAGGATTCATCCTTCCAATCATAAAAAGATAAAGTTTTTTTCTCTCTTAACATCTGGAGCCTGATGAATAATTACTATAATTAAACAAGAGGCCATTGTATATTTGGGTATTTTTTAAGCTTCAAATGCCTCTCTGTGTGCAAGATTCATGTTGCACACTCTTTGTTCTAAAGCAGTCTGCTGTGCAGTGCTCACCAGCTACTGAGGAGCCTTAGTGGCTGGCATTAAAAGTAGGTCATTATGGCCTAATCTGCATCCCTCCCTTATTTGCTTCTCCAAAAACCCTTAATAGGTAAACCCACTGCCTCACTCAGGATTTCACACCCTGCCCCCCATGCTGCATAGCATGGGAGGGTTAGGAACTGGACTGGTCATTTGGGGAGGGTGTCATTGCCTCTCTCTTCTCTTCCCCACTACCATTGCTTCATAAGTAAGACATCATCTTTGTAAGTAAGGCCATGTCCATGCCTGTTAAAATTACTAGAGATACATTTTAGATGAACCAATGTGAAATATGCAGCTAAAACAACCTGTGGTTAGACTTGCAGTGACACAGTGGCATCTTCTATTTTTTAGGTACCTATTTCCTCACTAAATGATGCCAGCTATAATGTTATCTGATCACACGCCCAGGTTTACTTCCCTTCATGTTAGAACACATTTACTCCTTTGCAGAATCTTGGCACTTTGCTAGGCAGGCTGACCTTGGCACTGGGTCTACTACCCAAGAACTTGGATCTACAGGTGGACTTGGTACCCAGGTCAGTGATAGAAGCCATGGAAATAAATCTAATAACCTAGAGTTCAAAGCACTCTGGAAAGGCCTGAAATCTTCATTTCTCTTTGAATTTACTGTTTGTTAAACTTTATAGATGTTAATTATTTTTTGACAGGCAAGAAATTACAGAGTATTCTGGATGTTCTTGAGAAGAAATTGCTTTATATTTCATAATTCCTTAAGTGTTTGTATGATAGGTGTTCAATAAATTCTTGCCAATTGGTTGAAATAAATTCTGAATAGTTTGTTGTTTGATATTTATGTTTGACCTATCATATCATGATCCCACAGGCAAAAATGACTATAAGGGGGTGGTATAGATGAAGCTGGACCAAATCAATATAAAACATTGGGAGGTTGATCATTATTGAAAATTCTTTATAAGTCTCTAATAGTGTTTAAATAAATATTTACTATTCTGTAGAATGTAATGTTGAACTTGCTACAAGAGAATGAAAGACACAAATATTTATTTGATATACAAACATTGTGCCTATCACATCTTTAAGAGTTTTGGGCAGTCACACCTAGAAATTATAGACTGATGAGCATTTTCACCTCTTTTCATTCACTATGAAGAGGTTTTGTGAAAGTCATAAAACAGACATTCAGCACTCAAGATGCTGGAATGAAATATGCTTTAGTATTTTGTGATTTTTTAAAATAAAGTAATCCAAGTGAGGTTAATTAATGCATACACTCAGTCTAATCAAAAGAATCTGCTGGGATAATACCTATTTAGGTAGTGATCACAAAGAAGAAAGTATGTATTCCTAAGGCAGAAAGGAAATCTATTTTCATATCAAATGTATATTAAAATTGCACACTCCAGCATATTAGGTACATGCAGAGTTAGTGCTATGGCTCATATATCATTCTGGAGAAAAATCAAAGTGGAAATTGTCCTTTGTAAAGAGTTACTGGTGTCAAGTGGCAGAATCCCAAGTGAGTGGATTCATTTGTTCCACAAGGGATCAGATGACCAGCTCTCATAAAAACTACTATTAACCTAAAAAAATAGGGTCAGTAAAAGCCTAGTTCTAATTCACAAATCTGAACAAGCTGAACCATTAAACCAAATGAGCTCATCGTGATACATTAAAGACCAAATATAAGGAACTATGAAATTTGTGATTTTAATATGTTGATCTCACATAAGAGCAACCTTTTTAATAACATGATTTTATCATGGAACCTCACATATTTTTCTTAAAACCAAGAAGGCATTCTAAAAGCATTTAACCCATTCTTGTTTCATAGCTTATAACTCCTTCTTGCTTGATTTAGTTTGGTAAAGCTGGCTGAAATGATGCTATTCTGGTATAGCTCATAATGACAGCAAATATGACAGAAGCCACTCATGTAACTCAGCTTCAGATTTCGGTAAAGAATCCTCATCCTGCCTGCTGTTGGGACAGTAATAATGCTGAGGGCTAAATTCTAGGCCGGAGCCCCCATCTTGTATCTAGATTACAACAGTCCATACCTATTTCCTTTTACAAGATCCTAGCCCAAAACAAACCTAGGGTTTGCAACAAAGAAAATAAGGAACAACTCATAACAACCAACCTAATCAGGTCCTTACAGTGAAACAGGACTTAACAAAGCACCTTCTGTCATAATTAGTAATCTTACTTAAAATAGGAAAAAAGCTTGAGATTCTGAACAAAGATGGGTCAACTCATGTCCAACAATAGTTTCCAAGAACAGTTTACAGCCTACAAGAATGAGCTATCATGTTTTCTCATTCAACTTTCAACATAATTCTATTTTCTATTATTGATTACAATTTACAAATGCCGAAATAGTCAGAAACAGCTGATTTGAAAGTCCCTGCGTTTTCTACTGGGTTTGGATTGGGGCAACTCCACAATTATCATCTGCAAATAGTGAGAGGCAGGTGGTCTGACACAGTCCTAGAACTGCAAAAAGACAAGAGGCAATCCTCACAGGTGATGGTTTCTTCGACTGAAATCTCCTTTAGTAATTTCTTAATCTGGAGCTGATGGTCATTTGTTTTGACCATGAGGTAATGAAAAAAATTCTCAAAATGTACCCTCAAAGCCAATTGTGTGCACTTCCTTTTTTCCTAGTGGGGAAAGTACAGGGTTCGGCACAAATAATGCCCCCTTTTTATTACAAACTCTTATTACAAAAACATAAGCATGTAATTCTGTAACATAACAATATCACACTCAAGTATACCATGACATTTAGGTAAAATCTTCAAGTTAAAGCTATAAATTATTACACCCATACTATTACCCTACTAATGACACTTGAACAGGCCTTACTTCTACCGGATGCTGGATATAAGGGCAGGGACAAGCCACTCCAGATCCAGGGACTTGATGACCACCATCATTCATGCCCAGGGCAGAAGAGACCAACTGTACTTTGAGAGACGCTGAGAATAAGTGAGATGAAGATGTAGGAAAGGAAACAGCTGAATTAAAAACATTTTCTTGCTTGCTAACAACCAGTTCACACATTTAAAAAAGTATTAATTTACACTTTTTATCTGTGGAGACGGGGTGTTCACCCAACATCCCATTATAATGAGTACCATTAGAGCAAAGCGCTCTCAAGGACTTAGCCATTTCCATAAGTGGTGGTAAAGGACTAGAGTTAAGCTGTTATAATGATTTTGTGACCAGACCTGGGTGAAGGCTGCTATCTTCTGAATGTTTGTTCCCTCTCCCAAATCATTTTGAAATTCTAATGCCATAATGTGATAGTATTAGAAGGTGCAGTCTTTGGGAGGTGCTTAGGTCATGGGGCTGGAGCCCTCATGATCCGGATTGGTGGCCTTATCAAAGAGGATCCAGAGAGATCCCTAGGTCCTTCCACCTTGTGAGGACACTGAAGACAAACTGCTATCTGTGAACCAAGAAGAGGATCCTCACCAGATGCAACAATGCTGGTTGGTACCTTGAGCTTGAACTTCCCAGTCTCCAGAACAGGGAGAAATAAATTTCTATTGTTTATTAGCCATCCGGTCTGTGGCATTCTGTTACAGCAGCCCAAATAGATTAAAACAGAGGCTGTAGGTCTACTGGCAGGTTAATAATTTCATTGTTTCAAAATCAAAATCCTTAAAGATTGCACGTTTGTTTTGAAAAAGAGTCTGAACTCTGTGCAGGAGAAAGGTTGGGGGCACATCAGGATCCCTCAGTGCCTCCTTTCATGTCTCAAGCTAGTCAGCTCTACCAGACGTGAAAATGGCATACACACTGCTCTTACAGCTGCCTGGCCCTCTCTCCTGGGAAGTCAGGCTTAAGTAATGCCTCTGAGAGTCTCAGCCACACCCTAGGTGTTTTGTCCTAACACATTACCTCTCTCTCCTAAAAAGCAGTGTGGTAAATACAAGTTGCTCCAGGTTGTGACATTTCCATGACTCTCTTAGTCCCATAGTCCCACTTAGAAAACGGTGCCCTAGGCAACAGCCTGCCCGGTCTGCCCTTAATTCAGCTCTGTTTCTGACATGTTTTATAGAAAAGAGAATCTTGTGCATCAGGTGTTTTCTGTTTCCAGTACCAAAAAGTTATGATTTGATTACATATGTATTTGTAAGGGCAGAGAAGAAAAATAACCAAAAGTGTTTTACTACCTTCATTCTTCAATTGATAAAGGAATGGTCTTCAACTATTTTTTTTTAATTCTTCATCTTCAGTTAATCTCTCTCCCAACTAAGAAAGCCCAGTTTTACCACCTATGGTACCTATATATCCACATACTACAATACACAGATGGAGGAAAGGGGAGAATTTTAGGGGAGAATCGCTATTTGGAGGAAAGAAGATGTAATTTACTTTTATTTCAAAATTCACTATAAAGAGATAGGAAACCTCAGCTCCACCTCCTGGATATACAATTTCTAGCTACCTATGAACCTCGCTAACATTTTAATGTTATTAACAAGAAGAAAGAAAAAAATTCAGGTGTTTGTAATGAAGGGATTTTGCCTTTGTTTGTTTTATTCCTGAGGCATCTGCATCTGTTTGCTTAGTAACATTTAAAACTGTTAGATAGAAATCCTTCCAACTTTAGTGTTATAGTAATATTTAATCTGTTATTTTTGGTGGTCAAAGTCTTTTTATTTATTTCAATCATAGACATACAACTTTTTTTTAATTTTTGGATTAAAAATTTTGGGAAAGTATTAATATTTGTTAAATCTAGGCTGTGGCTGAATAAGTTTTTAAGTTATTCTCTGTACTTTTAAATATTTAGACAGCTTTCATAATAAATTAAATAATATTGGAAAAAAGTAGAATAAATTTCACTAGAAATTACAATTTTTTCAGACATTTAATCAGAAAAAAATCTCAGATTAGAAAACCTTAAATTTTATTTTAATAAATGTAATTTCTAGATATACTTTAATTTATGTAATTCCTTTCATATTTTATGAAGCTGATAAAATGCTTCATAAGCTGATGTATTATTTAGCCCTGTTATAAGGGATTGTAGCACTTAACTCCATACTTTTAGAGAGGCACATACATGAAAAAGTGCCAAGCTTTCTCAGCCATGCTCAGCTTCCTTGTGACTCGCCCGCTGCAGGGTCCTTGGCACGGGGTGCTGAGCTGGCCAAGGACGCTGCTCTGCAGGTAGGAGGCTGCCAGGGTGGGATCTGGGGTCGGCTGACCAGCTAGGAAACTACTGCAATGAAAACGTTGATGACGTGCTTACTCTGGGCCAGGCACTCTCTAGGTGCTGGGATACAGAGGCGGGTAGACACAAAAGTCTTTGATTTCAGGGAATTCCTTTTTTCTAGTAAACAACCAGAAAACGGTGACAATAACCATTGCTATGGAGAAAACAAAGCTGGACCCTGTCACAATGACTGAGACGTGATGGAAGAGCTTGTGTGTGTGTGTGTTTGGTTTTAGATAAACAAATCAGGACCATCTTTGGAGTTGGGAGGGGGGTCAATCCCACCCAGAATAAGGAAGACATGTTTTTCATTTTACTCATTATCTTTGTTTGCTTCCCCAAATAAACAAAGGTCTAGGAACTGATCCAGGATGCAACAATTCATGCTCTTAAAAATCCAGTGTTCAGTTGTAGGGTAGGAGGTAAAAAAAGGGGGGAATGAAAGGGAAATGTGGTGAATCTTTATGGTCTGGTAATTTTCATTCCTGTTATGAATTAATTTTTTGCCTCATATATAATTTTAAGTTATCAATATGAAATATAGCCCAAGTGCCTATGGTAGCCAGCACAAATATTACATAAATATATACTCTGATGAATAAAAATTAAAATACTTCATCTCATCAAAGTGTTTAGTTAAAAGTTAAAAATGAATTAAACTTGGGAATGAGAATTATTGAAAAGGATTTTTTAAATAGCTATGTGTTTGAGAAGTGGTTAAATCATACTAGCTACCTGAAATAGGATTTTTTTTAAACCTTTTAGCTCTTGAGTGAAAACCAGCTTCTCCAGCAGGAATGCCGGTGTTTAACAGTCAGACAGGAGCCCAGCGCAGGCGCAGAGTCGCACGCCCTGGGTCCCACCAGGGCGAGACATTAATGCAGGGCCGCGTCTACACTTCAGGTCACTACTGCAATTAGCCTTGTTCTCATCGGGCCCTGTTTGGAAAGAATTAATGTTTTAATGTTTATAAATGGTTACCCTAATTTTATTGTGGGCTCTGGGCCACGACTTCTTAGATCAAGTTTTCACTAGAAAATATCCTTGCTCTATTAACTTCCTGGACCAAATGGAGGAGGCAGTGGTCCTGGCTCTAGACTCCCATGGTGTGGGCGGGGCCTGTTACTGGCAAGGCCGGGTCATCTGGTCACAGTGCTTTTATAACACACACACAGGGCAAATCCAGCAAGGACCCAGCCCCTCTGGGGCCCACAGAGGTTCTGCCGAAATCCATTAATCCCTCCCACAGAAGGGAAAGGGGAGACAATGAGGAACCGAGGTGTGGAGGAAGAAATGTGATAAGCAGCTCTATTTTGTTTACATCTCTAGAGGCTTAGGAACCGGGAGTTTTGTGAGGCTCAAACAAATTGAGAAACTGCAACAGCTTTAGAGGTTGATTATGAATACGTGGGTTTCTCTTTAGTCCCGTTCGACGGGGCACATTGTTTAATTTGAAAACTCAATAGTCCTTGCATGTTTTTAAAAACAAAATTCTCCTTATACCCTGTGTCCTTAATGGCAATCTGATGAAGACTCTCCTGCCCCAGAATTTTAAAAGCAAATGACCTAATCTGGGATTCTAAGTAAAATTGAAACACACCTAAGCAGCTCACTGAGATTTAGATACATGTCTTATGTTCACCCAGCTGTAGTCAGTTATAAAAGAAGGAAATATACCCCAGGGCTGGCCCCGACCCAAATTAGGAAATCAAGGAAGTTTCCCTGGGGGTGCTTTTCTCTCCCTTCTTGACAATCCCGTCAACACCCTCCTCTCTCCTGCCTCCCCAATAAACATGCACACGTTTCATCCAGCCCCTAGCATCTGTTCAGTTCCCGTTCCCAAGTTGCTGCCCCCAACTATGCTCAGCCATTAGGAATAATTCACCTTTGAATGGATAAGGACACCTAGAGAGACTCCTCTGAGGTGTGAAGTTCAGAGCCCAGAAAGGAGGAGCGTGCAGTGGAAGAGACAGGTTGTGGGTGGGTGTGGAACTCCAGAGAAGGACCTTCATCTGTTGCCTGTCACCGTGTCACTCCCACTGTGACCACAGACATTGCTTGTGCTGACTGGGTTACTGGGTCTCCCTTCTAGTCTTTGTTTACCTCTTACATTCCAAAATCTGTAGAAAGCTGGACAGAGTTCAAAACAAGCAATTAAAAATCTAAATAACCAAAAGCATTAATTTAAAAGTCTTAAAAATCAGTCCTGGCTGTGCCAAGTGTGGTTCCCAGAGCAGCACCAGCAGCATCAGCATCACCTCACAGAGCTGGTCGGAGATGCAGAGTCTTGGGCGCAGCCCGCGCCCACTGGATGAGAACGTAGGAGATTCCCAGGTGTTTCATGTGCATCTTAACATTGGAGAAATACTGCTCTGGCCCTTTATGGGTAAGTTACTGAACTTACCCATAAAGGACTTGAATTATGAACTCTTTCTTGATAATGGAAAGTACCATGCTGACATGAAGACTGCTTGTGGCACTTAACCTTGAAAGAATGCTTTGAGAAAGAAATATTAGCATTGAGTGTTCCTGTTGAAGAGAGTTCTGATGGGGAAGGGGTATGCCATTACCAGAGTGTTATGGTAACAGATTTGAAGGAAAGAAGGTGGCAGGGGATGATGAGATAGATCCATTTCGAGTCAGAAGGATTTGCAGACTTTGGAGGAGGGGGTCTCTGGGAGTGTTATATGGTATAAACAAAGTGAATGAAAAAGGAAATCAGAATTATTCAGATATCCAGCTATGGGCTACATATCCTCCTCCTTGTGTTGGAGAAGTCCAAGTTTCTAATGTGAGTTATTTCAAAAGTACCTTTTGTTTGGAACACTATGTTTTTTGATGGCAGTACCCAGTCTGGATCTGACTACAAAAGTAATAGCTTTAGTAGGGTTAAGAAAAATTACACTCTAGAAGCACCATTATCAGATTGAAGAATAAGTTACTGCTCAAACTTTGTAAAACCTACCAGCAGTGAGCATTACGTTTTAGGTTATAGTTATCTGCTGGTGGCAAACTCGACAGCGATGAAAATGGCGGGGTCTGGGACCGTGCTTTCACTGACTCCTGGCCTAGTATTTGCTAGACTCTGAAGAAGGACGCCTCTGTGCTTGGATCATTTTCTGATGGTGTTATAACATCCCAGCATCCCTGGGACACATTTTTCTTGTATTTTCTTGAATTGCATTTACATGATATATAATAGTATAGAACTAGACTCATCCTGTTCTGTTCATTACTAAGATATTCCAATAGTTTTGGAAAGAATAATTTATAACATGTATAACATAAATTATTAAAGATATGAGTTTTTAAAAGCATCCTAATTTTAAAAAACTGTAAAGATACATAGCTGAATATCTATAAGAAATTGTGCTATTGGGTAGAGAAATGACAGGATCTAGACATTTCTTCTTTTCCCCTGAAAAAATTTAATCTATTTTTGTAACACATAGTATATTTTAAAGATGACCCCAAAACATTTCACATCTCACGCGCTTTTACAATGTGATTTTGACATTCTTTCCAACAAAAGTTAAAGTCCATGTTGCTTCTTCTTGGCACTGGGCAGAGTTTAATGGCTGTTTCGACCAATGGAGTATGCTAGAAGTGATTCTATATGAGTTCTCAGGCTAGGTTGCACAAGGTGATTTAAATTCTGCCTTGCTTGCTGGAATACTCGCTCGAGCTTTCAGCCTCTAGGTAAATGGTCCTACTGTGACGACCTCCAAGTCAGCCCAGATAGAGAGAGCAGTACATGGAGGAGCCGTGAGAGTGGAGATAAGACTGTTCAACCATCACTGTTTCAAATTCACTGCATGAGAGACCTTAACTCAGAACCACTGAGCTGAATTCTTGACCACAGAAAAAGAATAGCTAAAACAATTGTACTTCTTTGAAGTTACTAAGTTAATGGATACAAGTATTTTTTTGCTTCATGGCCAATAAAATTGTACGTTTCCATGCCAGATTCCTGTGGCAGTATCTAAATCTGAGATGTCATTCCTGCTGTTACAGTGGGGATGGCGTGGTCTAAGCAGTAAGGAAGGTCTTGAAAGAAGGGCAAGACTCAGAAAATTGAAGAGTGAAGGAAGTGGGGTGTTGGAGTACCCTCAAAGTGAGGGAGAACTGCTTGGGCACACTGGCAGAGGAGAAAATGGAACTCACACAGGAATTACCTTTGCTGGTCCTGATTGGGCAGAAAAAAGTTGGAGCCAGGATATGGGGGTTATTAAATGGCAGTTGAATTTTGACTTTCATCCCTGGACAAGGAGGACTGATTGACACTTAATTTTGTGTTTATGGGGTTTGGGAGAAGGGACGCTGGGGTGTTTATTTAATTGCTATTTATTACAGTTTCAATTGTTCATACCATGAAGTGTAGCTGATAAACTTCATCGTGAATATTATCTGAATACAATATCCAAATGTGTTCTTTTATGCTTGGTCTTCATAATTTGTTTCTCACGTGGCAAGGACACGTGCTCCCATGTTATAAAAACACAGGGAATATTGCTCACAGCTGTATTTGGACCACTCTTGCACTCCAGTGATTTCACTCTTTTTTTTTTCTGTTTTTATAACCATCTTTGTCACTTTCACTTCTTTTCTTCTTCCTCCTTTTGATTCAGCTGCAGCCGTATCCAATAAAACACAGTGACACATAGATGGATCTTACAGAAAATCTGCTGATTGCTCACTCTGTAAACCTCAAATGTAAACAATAGAAGGACATTTGTTTCTCTGTTTTTTTTTTTTTTAGTACATAAAGATGAAGAATCAAATCAATGTTAGGAAAAAAGAAAAAAAGGGATATGTTATGGCTGTCTGCTAGTTGGCTTTTTGGTCACCATTCTCCCTTAATATGGGCTGTTACATTTTGCCTATTTCACTGGGGACAAAAGAATTTCTATCCTCTAATTTTCAAATTCCTTAGTGAGTAGACTCTACAGAAAGAAATCAAATCCTAGTTATTGAAATTGTTGGGGGTTCTTTTATTCCTGTGATTCTATGAAGTACTGTAGTTAGAATACGGTATCAAAATAACATCTCAAAAATTATTGTATGTGGAGGGAATATACTCAAGAATATGCTAAGTATTGATTTAATAAAATCTAAATGTGAGTTTGTTATTTTGTAATTTTGAAAAGGGGATAGTGACAAAATGTAGTTCACACTCCACTCCTCCTTTCCTCCTTCCCTTTCTGTGTCTCCCCCTGCCCCCACCCCAACCAGAACTGAGATCCACATGGAAAAGATCTCTGAGTTCTGCACACAATGAATTGTTTCTCAGTTTGGTTTTGGTTGTACAAACATGCACTTTGCCTTGATAAAAATCAGTTAGCTCTACCTAGATGCCAGTGCTTCTTCTATTTCTGAATATAACCTTTGTGTTTATAGTTTTCACAGCTGGAAAATGCATTCCTTGGTCAGTAATGGAAGGCACAGAAATTATGTGTTTGTGATCAATAGCAGGTGAGTGACTCTGGTCCCTTGTGGAGTCAGATGGACAAGGATCCAAATAGCAATACAGATGGATAATTTAGGCACCATGTGGTCCCCTGGGGTTTGTACTGCTAGAAAACATTTTCAGCCCCAAGTAATAAAAATGACAGACAGTCACTCAGCCTACATGGAATTGTATCCTGTCATCTGCAGTCAGGAAAATCTCCTTCTGAAGTCAGTGGGGGGTTTTAAACTGAGAATGGAACTTAGACTATGGCCCTTTAAATAAAGACAATAGAATTAATGTTTAGCAAAGCAATTCAGAACATAGTTCAGTGACATGTATGAGGAAATTAAGTATACTTTTACAATCTGCCTTATAACTGCACCATCACATTACTAGGTATCATGGTAGCCACCAATTTGTCAGTGAGGATGGCCTGAACTGGCTTATTCACGCAATTCCACGGGGAAAATTGCTTTTCTTTTCTTCCCACAAAGAACTGCATTTCATCATTGATTTCTGGCCAATTAATATCAGCATGAAGTGCCAGACAGGTACTTAAAAACAACAGCCTGTACTTAATTCTGAGGAGTTTCGCATAGAATTAATATTGGAATGAACATGGTAGCTGACATTCAAATGCTATTCCCAGGCTCCCGATTCGCCATCTAAACATGGGGAAAGGCCCTTCTCTTTCTCCCTTCCCCTGACACGCAGCATGTCAGCATCCTTCACACGCTGATGGTGCCTACTGTGTAGATGCTCTTATGTAGTATTATCGCTTACCATCTTCAAAGTATAGTTACTCAAGTTAAATTTCTCTTTAAGTTTCCATTGTGCTCTTTTGGTAGATCATATATATGTGTGTGTGATACATATCTATTATTTCATATATATAAGATATATTTAAACAATGTCTAACACATTCATACCTTAGAATAAATGTTTTTTACATTTTTTGAGGCATTGGGATCGATAAAAAAATAGGTAAAGTGCATGGGCTATGGGAGAGAGGCTGGGACTATTTATCTGATGCCTCAGGATTAGCATTAAGTGTTGGTGAAATGCAAAGAGAAAAATAAAATTGATATATAGTCATTGAGAAATGTAGTTGAGATGCAGCTGTCTGGTTGTCAAACTTTTATCATTACTAGTATTGCTTTAGCCTTCCTTAGAATTTGCTTTTGTTTCTCCCTTGGTATATTTTAATTTTTCTCAATTAAGTGTTGGGTCAACTTTCCATTAAAATGTGGTTGGCTGATGGGCACAGGTAAGTGTTTCCTCTCCTCTACCACCCTCTCTGACAGCACATTTTTTAGTAGAGGGATGAACTGAAACACCTGAACCAAGGCAGATCGTGCACCTGACAGTTCTCATTTCGCTGCCTGTTCACTGCGTTGCATGGCCGTTGTCTCCCTTCATCCTTTCTCCCTAAACTGCAGACAGTGGCACAAAATTCTGACATCAGTTCAACTAATGTTTCGCTCAGATTTTTCTCTTTCTTTTTGTCAAGCTCATTCTGGACCTGCAAAGACCGCTGTATAAGTGCCAACAATCCACTAATCTCAGAAAATTTTGTTGACATTATAGGTGAGGTCCCGTCTGCATCAGATGACTATTGCAGTGGATTTGCATACACAAGGGACAGTGAGTAAATGAACATAGATTGTTGGCTGATGTGCCATCAAAGAGGACACAGCTACAGACACCTCAACTGAGACTGTCAGGTCTGGGGACTAAAAATCAAAACAGATCTCCCAGAATCTCTTCCACTCGCTGCCCAGTGGCAATTTGTCCAGTTTTCTTTTGAAAACAAATGACTCCCAGATAAATGTCTTGATGTTATTTCTTAATGCTCTTCTGATCCCAGTGGCTTACATTCCTGTCAGAACCAAGTGTAAAAACAAAGTGAATAAAATAGATACCTCTGCTCCTCAGTTCTTGCTTTGAGAAGTGGAGTGAGACGGGTCTGGACACTGGATACTACTGCACTCAGGGCCACTGGGTGCTTCTTTCCCTGCCAGCACACTGTAATTAAAGAAAAGAGACATCAACGTGGAACCAGATCCGAGGCGCCGTCCAGTTGAAAAGGTCACTGCCGCAAATGAGCAATTAGTGCTCCCTGCTGTCGGGGAGGCTTTGGCTGCGGAAAGAGCCATAGAAACACAATGCCCAGATAAACCAGCTTTGTAATCTGCTTGTCACAAGTCCAGTCATCAGGGGTCTGCCCTGAATAGGACAGAATAATGCTGTCCGGATTGGGAACAGTCAGATTTTCAAAATGCGGCGGTCAACAGAACAGAGCAAAGTGGTATTTCTTTTGTTGGTAGTCAGGATGTGGTGGACCAAGCATGGGAGCTGTGGTTTTGAAGCCTCATTATAAACCTTTAATATTTGGGAGCTGCTTTTCTGGAAGCCTCAGAGCCCACCAGCAAAGCTTTGTTGCCTACTAAAGCAGGGATTTGAAAAAGTGGATATGAATGCAGGGTTAAATCAACTGCATTATTGGCACATTCTCTAAGAATCAGCTGCTTTATTAGAGATTGTTCTTAAGATTGTTTCACTTAAAACTCCAAACCTCTGCTTTGCCTTAATAAGGGTGGGAAATTGAAAGAGTAAGGGTGGGGGTGAGGTGCTTGGAGGTAGCAGGTGAGTGAGGTGAAATGGGCATGGAAGGGGGAGTGGAAATCACCCCCCTCACCATGTGCCCAGTGCAGCCAAGCCTGGGCCTGTCCAGTCCCCCACCTTCCACGCTGCAGAGTACTGCAAGCAGACTGGGCTTTTGTGAGCTTCTCAGGGGCCAGGGGTTTGACCTTGAAGGCAGGTGACCCCCTTTCCAAGGTAGCCTGATATAAACTTCATTTCTTTGCCCACTCAGTCAAATCCAGAGAAAGAATGAAGACAGTTCTCATCTTATCAGCCCCAAAGGCAAGGTTTTGTTTGATATTACAGACAAAGCTCTGAAACTGCATTTGACAAGAGAGGCTCCAAATAGTGAATCATCTAAGGTTTTGACACATGAATGAGGATTTTCCCCTTTGTGTTGTAAGGTAAGCCTTCAAATTGTAAGGTAAAATGATCAAGCTCTTTGTGTTTCATAAAGAGGAAGAAGACAGCTGTTCTCCCCACCCCCTTCTCCTTAGGGTGTCTCCTTGAACTCATAATAGGTCCTGTTTTATGTAGGCTAAGACTTGATTTTGAATGCTAGGTTGCAGGTCTTCTCACATTTGGAACTGTAAACACATGCCTCTAAGATTAATTTAGTAGTTCCTAACACTGGTTGCGGAGGTAATCCCAAGAAAGAACATTTTAGTTGTTTTCTCTTCTGCTTTTCCATATAAACTCATATGCAATTCTGCCTTGACTCTGTGCACATTTTCATACATGTAAATCTGTAATGCCTACTTGGTAATAATTTGAGCTCTCTCTCATGTCTGCGTTGGTATGGGGAGAGCTTTTGTTGGCAGGATTGTTTTATTTCCTTGCAACTGGTCGAGAGAGTAAGAGGTACTTTGAGAAGGGTAGAGCTAGCCAGGAGATAAGGAGTTGTGGCAGAAAAACAAACCTTCATCTAACCTCAAGCTTCTTCTGGCTGGTTTAATAATCAAATAGACACAAGACAGATTAGCAAGAGAAAATAACCAAATTTAATACATGCTTGTGTGTGGGAACCCCATATACCTGAGAGAGCTCAAGGCCCCACATACTGGAGTGATTCAGAGATAGAAAGGCAGATTGAGGTACTCAAGACCTCCTGAGCTAAAAATGAGGTAATGCATCTGGAAGGATGGGGGAGGAGAGGGTGACTTCAAAGGGTCATTGTGGGATGATAAGAACAGACATTTAGTAAGTAAAAGTTTGCCCTGCTTTATAGACAGTTCAAAAGAAGTTATCTCTGATAACCTCTTATTATAAGCAAGGTCCCTGACTTTAGACATAAGTAGTTAAAGGGAGGGGCAGAAGTTTCTCTTGAGCCTGCAGGCGAAGTGCCTTTAGCTCAAACCAATCTGCATACCACAGAGGCACACCTTGGGGTGACTCCTTCTGGATCCCCACAAAGTGAACGGAATGGGTACCTGTGGGCAGTCTAGGTGCTGAGGCATGAGGAAGTGCAGGGCTCAGAAGTCACCTTAGTGAGGTGGAGTCGTGAAGCTTCTCCACCTGGCTGGAGACTTTCCTCAGCTCATCTCTCATGGGGATAATGTTAGAAGGCTCCATCCCACACTCTGCTTTGGATTCTTTCCAGACTAAACTTTTCTAAGTTTGGTTTTTCAAATTCTATTCATGTGTTTTTATTATACTGCTTGCCTGAGCCTCATGGAGGTTGAGACAGCAGTCAGTGCTTGAATGCTGCTTTTCTTTCCAGGAGCTCGGCTTATTTCATGGAGGCATTTTGTTGCCACGCCTTGAGTGGATAGCACAGAGTTACTATCACTCTTCCAACAGAAACTAAGTTTATAAGCTTCTAATTAGTGTTTAATGTTTAATATTGACACAGAGCTTTATAAAGCATTCTACAATAAGAAAGAGGAGAATAAGTAAAATATGAGAGAGAGCTAGAAAAATAAACTTTCCTTCTAAATAATTTATGGAAGTTTTTAGATTATCACTATGGTATACCCTGAAGCATATTCTTATTGTTTTTGTATAGAAATAAATAATTCCATTACTCTACAAGTAACGTTATTGAATGCTTTATTGAGTCCAGGCTCTCTGATACTTAGGGGTTTTGGCCATAGCAAACAGAAGCTTATTAATGTGTGTATCATGCATCCATGGAAGATACCCAGGGAACAAGACAACTCTCTGAAGTGGCCTAAGACACTAGCTTGTATGCCATCTTTAGTCAAAGATGCAAGAAAAATGTGTGGGTATCTGAGGAGAATGGGGAGGGAGGTGGGGAAGTAAGAGGAAGTCACCAGGAAAAACACAGGTAAACAAGGGTAAGATTTATGTGAATTTAAGCAGGAGCCTTCGCCATTGATAACATTTTCTTGTGATTTAGTTATCCTCTTCCTTACAAATTGAGATTTCCTTTATAAATGTAAACGTTCCCTTACAAAAGGGTAACTTCTACTCTGTTCTCAGAGCTTCCATTTCTCAAAATGCTCACCTCAGAATAATCTTTAAACTGAGTGTGCATTTCGGGGTGGCACATTCTGCTACACCTCATATTCAACAGGCTGCCTTCTGCCCAGGGTCTGGCTCTTTGTCCTTTTTCCTCTTACTCCCTCTCTTTCTTCTTTTCCTTTGTGTGTGGCTTATTTCTTTTCATTCCTAACTTGTTTGTGAAGTTTTAGGAGAATAATAATGATAGTATTGATGTAAGAAATGTCTAAAACTGTAGAGAATTTTTATGATTTTATTTGAGCCAAATTGACAATTGCCGGGAAGCAAAATCTTGGTGGAGTGAGGAAATGCTCCCAAGAATGGCAGTTTTGCAGCTTATTTTATACGTTACAATCAAGAGGCGATGTAAGGAAGGTTACATGAAATTCATCCCTGAGACTGGATAAAGAGTAAATGGAGAGACACATACTTCTGTTATATTGGTGGGAGAACAGATTGTTAACAGTTAACATTTATGGCACAGAGAGGTGGTGTTTGGGCAACAAGATAACAGTGAGGGGTCTGTGGTCTCCTGCTTGGGTGGGAGATTGTGCCCGGAGGGGTCTGGACAAAAGGGGATTCACTGTACATTCCAAAGGTAGATGCAAAAAGGACAATAGACAGGCTCAGTTAAAGTAGAGACTGACCTTTGTCAAGAAGATACCGGCTAGGACATGACTACTTGCCATGACTCACTTTTAGTTAGGAAGTTTTATTTTCAGATCATCCTATGTGGTTACTTTCATCTCTGAGTTCGTAAGGCCTCCATGCAGGCCTCCCCTGAGCTTGTCTGTAGCCTCTACCTTTGTTGTCCACAATAGCTGACATTTCTTGAGTACTCATTTGTGCCAGGTGCTGCTCTAAGCATGTTAAATTTAATCCCCACAATACTGCTATGAGGTTAAGTATTATTTGAAACTCTACTTTACTTTTGAGAAAACCCAGCGAGGTTAAGGAACTTGCTAGGGTTGCATAGTTAGCAAATGGCAGGGCTAGTATTTATATCCAGGGCCATGTTTATAACCTCTATGCTCTTTCTCTCCGAAAGAAATAACAACCTTATGTAGAAACTGTACATCTGTATAAGCAATAATGTGTATGGGAGCTTTTTCTATACCACTGAATTCTCAATTATTTTTTTTTCTTGATTGTTGTACAGTTCTCCATTTTATAGATGGGTGATATTTTATTTAGCCATTCCTCATTGCTCAACATTTTTGTTGTTACTACTTTTCCACCATAAATATTTACTGCAAAGCCAAGCCTTGTATTTTTAGTTTCATGAATATATATGCATGTATTTCTTAATGGCATAGAAAAGAACTGGGAATTTTTGCACTGATATGATATAAGATATATTGCCAAGTGGCCTTCAAAAGGTTGCAGCAATTTCCATTTCAAACCTACATTGTATGAAAGTACATATTTCCCTTTTGTCTTGTCAACACTTGGTGTTATTGATGTTTAAAATTTTTGCCAACTAGATGAGAAAAAAATTGATATCCCATTGTTTAAATCCACATTTCTTCATAGGCATAGTGGTCATATTTTCCCCATTGCAATTTAATCTTTGTTTTGCTGTTGTGAGCAGCCACTTTAAATTTTAGTGCAACTAGGATTTTCCCAGGCCATCCCATCTGGGGATGCAGATGGAGGTACTTTACCACCAATAGCCCATGCCCAGCACAATGCCTACAACATAGTCAGAACTCAGTAAGTAATGATTGATTGAATATCATCCAAATTTCACTGACTTCTAAATCTACCTACTTCTGAAGGGCCTCTAGTCTCCTAAAAGTTAACTGTCCCCAAGTATATCTCAGAGTCATCGAGGTCCAGCTCACACGTGATCACAAGCGTGCTTGTTGGGCTGGTGGTGCCAGAGCTCTGCTGGGCATCGTAACTTCCAGCAGCCACATTACCATTTGGCACTGCTCTTCAACTCCAGGATCCATGGTGTCTCCTTCCCCTCTGTCAGGCTCCCTGTCCCCTTCCTCCCCATGGCATTACTGATCCCAGGAACTGCCACACTGCTTGCTCTATGGGCCAGTGGCTGTGTGGCAGAGGTCTAAAGCAAGGAGAGGAGGAACAGCTAACTCCCTCTCCGGTTTCAGGGTATAAGAGGATCCTGGGAGCAGTGCCTCCAGCATCCTATTTGTTTAAAACTTTAGAGAAACAGGGTTTTTTTTTTTTTTCAGTGTTTGCCTACAAACTCTCTTTTAAATGAAACACATTTCTAGGAAGCAAAGTTAAACGTCTATGTTCTTTTCCTCTGGGGTCATTTTTTTTTTTTTTGCCTTCAGAGTACCCCCATCTCCATGCAAACAAATCTTTACCCACTCTATTTTACCAATTCATGGACAATTGCAGACATGCACCAGGCTGTGGGAGGCTCTCCAGTCTTGCCATTTCCCCAGCTCCATGAAATCCCATGCTTTGATTTGTTAGGAAATATAATTATTCATAAAATTAATTGTTTAATTAGGGACAAAGAATTAGGGCCTAAAGTAATAATTTTGAGATTTTTGTGTAAGGAATTTTTTGGTAACTATTTTAAAAGATAGTATCATGGAAGATTTCTCCCTTTACTCTGCAAACATGTATCTGACAACTACTATGCTGTGGTACTGGGAAATAAATACACAGCCATACCTTTAAGGGGCACATAGGGTTGATTAAAAAGTAAGAAAGAAGAAAGAAAATGAATGTAACCGAGCATAGCACGTACTCTGATACTCATACCTTAACGGTCTGGCAAAGATTTAGAGGGGCTGCAAAGCAGGTCACGGTGAATTCTATGGTAGGGAGTCAGGAAACCCTCCCTGTCAAGGCGATGCTTCAGCTAAAAGGATTTGATATTTTAGACATGGGTGGCTGAAGTTAAGATGCTTTTACTGTTGTCAAACTTCAGCCATAATGATTGATAGTGGCTCAAAGAAGATCTGACCTCTAATTGACATTTAGCCTGCAACTAAAACCAAACCAAACCACTTCTGATAAATGTGAGGCCAGTTTCAAAGGCTAGTAACAGGAGCTTTGTGAATATTATCCAAAAAATGCTCTGCCATAACAGGAAATATTGTGGTAACATGAAGTAAGACAAACTTTTAGAAAATCCCTCAGAAAAGAGAAATCTGATCATCATGGCAAAGAAGCAATCAATCCATTTGCCTAGCAGGAGTTGGTCTATGTCTTTATATTTTCATAGTCTGTATCTTTAAATTTCTATATTTTATACTATTTATAGCCTATGTCTTTTTGTAAATGGGCTTTGAATGCAATAACTTAGATGAGTTCAAGCATTTCTGATGCTTTCTATCTTCAAGTTCCTAATAAAATGTATTTTTTAAAAAAAAGAGATGCTTATAAAGAGAGGGTGAAAAGCCAGAGAATGCAAATATCTTTGTGATGGTTCTTGTTTTATTTTCAAGGTCAGAGCATAATATATAGCTATACACTTTTGAAAATTATTTTTTTAATTCTCACCTAAGCACATTTTTTTCATTGCTTTCAGAGATAGGGAGGGAAGGAGGGGGAGAGAGAGAGAGAGAGAGAGAGAGGGAGAGAGAGAGAGAGAGAGAGAGAGAATGAATTACCCTGACCAGGGATCAAACCTTCAATGTAGACATGTTCCCTGACTGGGGATAGAACCTGCAACCTTTTGGTTTAAGGGACGATGCTCCAACAAACTCAGCCACACCAGGCAGGGCTACTCTTTTGGGATTTTAAAGAAAACACCTTAAAACTTACATTGTTCTCTTACATTGTTCTTTAGATGTTCCTAAATGAACATAGAAAAAGAAGGATGGAGATGAGAGGTTGGGATGAGTGAGCATTAGTCACTTGAGAGAAATATGTTTACACACATGTTCATTTATTCATACAGCAAAGGCAATGAACTTCCACGTACTGGGCAGTGAGCGAGAAGTAGGGCATGAGAAGATGATAGGATGTCTTTCTCTTTACAGAATTTATAGCCTACTCCAGTAGACATGAACCTAATATATAATTAGAGTACAATAAAATAAGCACCCTCTTTCTAGACAGTCTTTTACTAGATTCGAACTATGGCCAAATTGTGTGTTATGTGAGTTTATGGGTGGGAATTACTGACCTCACTGGGGGAGGCAAGGAGACTCCACAGAGAAGGTGATGTTTTATGGATAAAGAAGTATATGAGTTATATATTTGCCCCTGAAAAACTCCTTCCCAGGAAAGAATAAAGCAAAACATATACAATAAAAATGTTGCAAGAGAATAATGTTGAAATGAGAAGCAAACTCAGATATGAAAGGATTTCTTGTACTTATGATTTTTAACAAAGAGACATTCATTTGACTGAGTACTTAGTGCACTGGATCCTTCTTTGATTGGCACAAAGGTCATGACTCGCAACCTATGGAGGAAGGAAAATAATTCTGGCACCCTGCTTGGCTCTGCAGTGAACAGTATTTTACATGTCCTATTAACTGAAACACTTTGATGGGTTTTCAGTCTTCATTTACCTAAATTCTCATCTTCGAGTTGGAAGAGAATGAAAATCGGTAATTTTAGTATAATATATTACTTAGGGTTAACTAAATCACTAAAAACAGTAAAATTAAGGTGATTGTCTCTGTGAAGTAACACCCCAGGATGGAAAGCAATGGAGATAAGGACAGTTTTTTAACAATTTAAAACTAGTTCTCTGGTAGTTGACAGTTTTTAAACAATGTTTATGTATTACTATGTTTTTTTAAAAAGGACTCATTAAAACTCTAAGATATAAATAGTGTGGGGGCTAAAGAAAATATTAACACTCTTCCTCCTACCTTCTAAGTTCTTCTAGCTGGGCCAATAACCACATTAACAGAGTGATTAACAGGAGAAAATAAAAGTTTAGTACATGCACATGGAGCATTCACACAGACATGGTAATACACCCATGAAAATACCAAAGACAGAGAGGCAACGTTGGGTATGTAAGACAGTTTTGGACAAAGGAGAAAGGTGGGGGAATAGGGCATTTGATTTCAGAAGGGGGAATGGGCATTGACAGGTAGCTGAGGAAGACCAGAAGGTTTGGGGCGGGAAAATCCTTGCTAGGTGACTCAGAGACAATGGGACACGGGTTAACTAGTTAACAGACTCCTACCTGGAGTACTCTATTTGCCATACTTCATTTAAATTAGGATAAGGTAGCATCCTAAGATCCCCTTCTTGTAGCAGGTTTCTGTATGAATCTCTTGGGCAGAAAAGGAGGAAGGGTCAAAGGTGCTTTCTGAGTCTTTTGTTTCTTAATAAACAGCTTAAACTTAATATCCCAAAAAGTAGCTTCAGGGTGGCAGAATTTTAGTACCTTCAATAGTTTATTAAATTAGTTCAATAGACAGAATCATAATTATTCAAAATGACCATCCTTAGCTATCTGAAATCTATAGATCCAATAAATACTTTCTCTGCTTTTTGTTCTGATAAAACTATATGCCTCACTTCTTGTCCTCACTCATAGTGGGGCATTTCCCACTGTGCCAGGGGCTTTGTGTTTTTAGTGTTTTAGAGTTATATTATACACCCTCAGTCTCTCATCCCCCCGACTTTCTTTTTCTGCCACACTGAGACAGGTAGAAGGGAAGGAATTGAAGAAATATGGTTCAGTAGCCATTTGTCTAGAAGATAAATGGTTACAAGTACTTTTGCCACTAAATTATGCTAATCTACTCTATAATCCAATCACTATTTTCTAAATGACAAGGGACCCTAGTGCCAAAGGAACTGTAGTCAATTTTCTCCTTTGTCCCAATAGATCAATTATTCTTTTTGTCCTGAGGTAAAAGAATAACTTTCTTTCCCTAGAACTTGTGAGGGCTCTGAAATGCACCCCACCCACACGATCTGCCGAACTATTATCGCTCCATTAGAACTGGCTGAGATCATAATTACCCGAGCAATACCATTCTTCAGCTCTGCGTTCCAGCATGTCGGTGACTCCAGCCACCTCAGCTCATTCAAGAGTCAAGGTTCATATAAGCTGCCCTTTATTTTCCCTCTGGACTAGGTGATTCCACATGCTGAAGAATCTATGGGGCATTGCCTTAGAGTTAGTTAATGAGCCCCAAAACCCAACCATTTGAAACAAATGTCTATATCTCTTGCAGAATCTACGAAATAGATGGCATGAAACATTCTTATTTTTAAGAAGCATGAAATTTCATCACACTTTGGTTTCTGAAGTAATACCATATACACAGAATTGGAAGGGGCTGTGGATAGGTTTCTCACCATTGGGTGGTTGGTCTGTACAAAGATCCAGGAATAACACATAAATATAAGGCATGTGCTTTTTAACATTAGTCAGGCTTGGAATTGCAATCACTGTAGAATGTACTGTAAAGTGAATAGAAGAGTCAGAAAACCTGCCCCCAAATAACTGACTTTGAAGCTTTTCCCCGCTTTTCTCCTTGTTTCTACCGTAGGACACTATTAATTTGCCTTGTTTGAAAGGTCACAATGTGTGTGTGTGTGTGTGTGTGTGTGTGTGTGTGTGTGTGTGAAGTGTGAATAGGGGAGAGGGGATTTTGCTTAGCTTTGAAGAGTCCTTGCATAACCAATACCATTCTGGCAGAAGCGGCTCTAGCATCCTAGCCGTATCCTTAGGGTGGCTTTATTGGGTGTTTTACTCAATCTCTGAACATTCAAAAGAATGTTATCAGTGATTTTTCATCCTTTGAAGGTATGTTTGGATTTCAAAGACTGTTGAAATGTATTTGGAGCCAAGCCTGATGAATAAGTGGGTGGATGATGAATCTGGAAAATAGACTATTTAGAGAAGTGATGAAACACAAATGATCCTAAAACTGTTCTTTCAGCAATGCACATTTAGAATAAATAGAATATTAACACCCAATGGTGCCTTGAAACGAGACTTAAATTTGTTCTCTTTAGAAACTAGAGAGAGGCTATCAGGGACCTGCTTCTCTGAGAAAATGCCAGGTGGGTGGCAATGTTATTTACCCACATGAATAACTTGGGGACATTCACAATACTCTCATCAGATAAACGGGGATGTTACTCCTAAGGTACAGCCTTCCGGCTCCTTGTCTGCAGTTCCCAATTCTCTAGGAACTCACCTGGCCGTCCAGCAGATACCTCCACCGTCCACTCCTTAGGTGGGCCTGTCAGATGTGTAGACAACAGAGAGCTGTGGAAAAGGTCAAAGCGAGTGGGCAAATGTGGGCACTAACTCCTTCCCTCTGCTCCCCTGAAAAAAGCAGGACTTACACTCCAAACACATTTATGTACTCTGTAAGTAATTATGTGTAAAACTTTAAATTTTTTTTAATCTCAAGGACATTTTTTCATTACTGCTAGAGAGAGGAAGGGAGAAAAAGAAACATGATGTGAGAGAGGAGCATCAGTTCATTGCCTCCCATACACACCTGGATGGGAAACACATGTGCCTAGACCGGGATGGAACCGCAACCTATGTATGCGTCCTGACCGGGAATCGAACTCTATAACCTTTTGGTTACAGGGTGATGCTCCAACCAACCGACTGAGCCACACCAGCCAGGGCTGTGAACCTTTTTTAAATACAGTAAAGAGAATTTATTTTTTTTATAATAATGTGCAGGATATGATTTTCTCTGACATGAGAAGAGATATTATTTATTCTTATTTGATATATGGAAGAAAAAAAACAAGACTCAAGGGCTTAATCAACCTGCCCATATTCTCACAGCAAGAAAGTGTCCCCCTGCCCAAGACTTTTGGCTTCATGTCCAGTGATCCTTGTATTGGCCACAGTGAGGTGTGAGTCCCTCATCAGTTCCCCATGAAGCAGCCAAAGGAAACCAGATTAACTGGATATACCCACACTCTTTTTACTATCAGACATGCAAACTAATATGATGGACCTCTTTTAAAATTTCCTTTCTAATGCCCAGGGAATCTAGATGTAAAATATGAGCATGTTCTGTAATATACTACAACAATATTAATGGAGCCAGACCATAGCAGGGTGACATATTTATATTTGGAAAGACTGGATGTCATGGCAAATTGGCTCTCGTGTCACCTGTAATTGTTGCCTTTTAGAGGAGAGATACTTAAGTTTATCATCACTGTGTAAGAGGAAATGGCTTTCTGGAAACAAAAGTAAACATGCCTCTTTCCCCAAAGGGTGCTGACACTAATCAAGAGGGGTCTGAAAACAGGCCTCAGGTGGGCAGGAACGACTCCTCTGACTGCCGAGATCCTCGACTTTTTTCTTCATTCCTAGAAGGGCTAAATTTAAAGGACCATTGAAACTTAATTGATTGCTACAACATTTGTCTGAAGCCAGTAATATTCTTTTGGAATTGAAAATCCTAAATAATTTGCCTGAAGGCACATTTCAGGTCCTTAGCGATACTGGGTGCAGAAGGCAAACAGTTCAGCCTGGAATTATAGCACCGAGAAATTACTGCAAAGCATAAGCCTTGAAGCCCCTCCACTCGATACCAGAACTAATTGTGAACGTAGATCTTCTAGGCCCAGTATCACCATTAGGCTCCTCACTGAGAACAAGTGCATCTCATACCAAGTGAGAAAAGACTCAGTTCCTGGTATTACCTGCTTTACAATCCTACAGTCAATATCCTTCCATTTAGAAGAGAGAACCTTTCATAAAAATGCTTAAAACATGAGCACTAAGGAAACAAACATGACAGGAACAAGTTTATGGAGGTGTTTAATTCATGCAGGCTTTAAAATTTTTATTTACATAAAAAATTTATGCTTGTCAATATCTGCTCCCTGTCAACATCTCTTCTATGCCCTTTTATTACAAAAGACAACACCACCTAGATAACATGTATTTCATAAATAGCAGTCATTTTGAGACTTTATATGGGAAACACGGGACAAAATTTTTCTTCCAAGTTCTCCAGTACAAAAACCACATGTTCTGTTACCAGGGTGAATATGAAAAATATTCCTCCTAATATATATACCTACGTAAGTTAGAATGCGTGAGCCTATTGGTATCACTCATGCTTAGGTACATATTAACTGTTTTGTTGGTTTGATTTGATTTGCTTCTTAATTTTTACAAAATTGATTTATTGAGCCAAAACTAAGATCATTGTGGCCCAAAAGTATAAGTCAGTCTAAAACTGACCAGTAAGTAAGCAAAAGAAATACATGAAGTGGAGCAGAAAAGAACGAAAGTATTTGTTTAACTTTCAATAATCACATAATTATATGATATGCCAATAGGAAAGTCTCCAAACAACTTGGAAAGAGATCTGTGAAGCTGTTCTTTTTATTCCTAGATGAAAGGCAGACCTAAAATAGCAAATAGTTCCGAGAGTGGTGGTTGTATACCACCTAGTTCAATGTTAAGGCCACTGGTCAAATTTGATTTCAACTCTTAACTCTGCCTTCCTTTGCTGATTTTCTTCCATTTAGCGATTTGGTAGTACTTTAATGTTTTAAAATATATTGCTGCTTATTACATTAAAAAGGACATTTAAAAAGAGGCCCATCATATTAGTCACAGGATTGCTAGCAAAAGAGTGTGGGTATTTCCAATTAATTTGGTTTCCTTTGGCTGCTTCATGGGGAACTGATGAGGGACTCACACCTCACTGTGGCCAATGCAAGGATCACTGGACGTGAGGCCAAAAGTCTTGGGTGTGGGGACACTTTCTTGCTGTGAGAATATGGGTGGGTTGATTAAACCCTTTGACTCTTAGTTTGTTTTTATTTTTTTCCCCATGTATCAAATAAAAACAAATAATATCTGCTCAACATGTCATAGTGAGCTGGGAATGAAATGGGGTATTAAATGAACAGGCACATTGTAAACTGTCACCCTTTGAATAAATGTTGGGGTAAATTAGTTTCACGCCTTTGGTTACAAGCCATTGAAATGAATCTTGGCTAACCAGAGCTAGGAGGAATTTATTGGAAGGGTACCAGAGGCCCACAGAATGACAGGAACCTGGAAGACCATGCTGGGAATGTGGCAGGACATACAGCTGCTCCAGTCCAGCAAAGAAGCAGGACTCTGTAGAGACCCCAGCAGGAACTGTCCATGGGGTAGAGTGGAGCTCTAGAGTTTCCAGGACTTTTTGCCTTATGCTCAGATTTAAATACTGGGGAAGGGGCACCTGGTTGGGTCACTCTGAATCTTGTGCTAGTCCCTTCTGTAAGGAAGGGCATGGCTCCTGATTACTGCCCCACCAGACATGCCCAAGGTGTAAGAAGTTATTTCTCAGAAGCAATCATAAGGCTGACAGATAGTGAAGAGATGCTGGGCTCCCCCAAAATTCACAAACGTGAAATCAATATTCCTTACTTCCCAGTTTTGGGACTAAAACGTATACATTCAAATTCAATGACTGAGACTTTGTTTCCTGTGATTGAGGGGGTGGCAGTTTTTTCCTCCTTGGGGTGTCACCTGACAACTGCAAAGAACAAAATGATTGTTCAGACTGAAAGGTCAATCTTGACTACCATGGTCTCACACAGAGAAGAGAAGACCTGAGGTCTGGCTTTGGGGAATGCCACTGATGTTGCTGCCCATTGTGGCCCTGCAGAAATCCAGATGGTTTGACTGGCCTGGCCCCAGCCTCCTGGTCCGCTGCTTAAAGCTGGGGTTGGCTGGGTCCCAGCTATAAATGAGGGGCCTGTCCGCTGGAAAATTGTGTTGTCTGTTATTTAAAGCTGCTGCCAAGCTGGGGTCCTGGCTATATATTTTTCTCTGTGTGTAGAGGTTGAAGAAGACACCTCCTTGTCTTCATGTCCCCCAAATCCCTCAAGGCTTGGCCATGATGCTGGTGATAAGGTCCAGAGGAATTCTTGTCTTTTAAGAAAATATTTGTATTTATTCATTTCTGGAGAGGGGGAAGGGTGGGAGAAAGAAAGGGAGAGAAACATGGATGTGTGAAAGAAACATCGATTGGTTGCCTCTCACACACCCCCATCTGGGGACCTGGCCGGCAGCCTAGGCATGTGCTTTGACTGGGAATTGAACCAGCAGCCTTTCATTTTGCAGGCCGGCCCTCAACCCACTTAGCCACACCAACCAGGGCAGGAATTCTTGTCTTAATCATAGGCTGAGCCTTGACCCTCTGGTACCGAGTGCAGAGGAAGTCCCTCCCTTTTTCTGTCCCAAGGCCCAGCCCCAAGTGCTACCATAGCAAAAGTGAATGATTTTCATGGGACAACACTATTTTAGAGGACAATTTTTACTGTCTATACAATCTTTTTTAAAGTCTCAGAGGGAAATACAAGAATGTTA
Source organism: Trachops cirrhosus (assembly GCA_028533065.1). Classification (NCBI taxonomy): domain Eukaryota; kingdom Metazoa; phylum Chordata; class Mammalia; order Chiroptera; family Phyllostomidae; genus Trachops; species Trachops cirrhosus. Next base: position 113,706,701 of record CM052540.1, read on the forward strand.
TGCTTCAACAAGTATGTTCTAACCACTCCTTCAGATGAGAGAGCAGCTTGGTTTTGAATAACAATTGTGTCAGAGAAAATTAGGGCACTTAAAAGAAGGAGCAAAACACAGCTAGGGAAGCATGACTGGTCAGTTCTTTGAGGTCAGCTGTGTGTCTTCTTGCCTGCCTTCTCCTGCCATGCTCTTTACAGGATTTGCGTGTTTTTCCCCTTTGAAGATGGAAAGCTCATTTTTCCATGGGTCCCGACAGGTACCCAGGTTGATGTAATCAAGTAAGGAAGAAAAGAGATAGTGCCTGAGCTGGTAATAGAAGGACAGCGGTGGGGGAAAAGACAGCTGAATTTGAAGTAAAAGACCATGGTAGACATTAGAGAAAGCATGTGGAGACTGGTCTCTCAGGCAAGGCCAAGAGAAAATTCTGGTGAAGAAATATTCCTACGTCTTTTCCCCCTTCCCACCCCAAGACAAGCTATAGTGATTTTGTGTGGAAACACGGTTAGGACATGGAAGTCTTGTTTTATTCTCATGTTTCTTGGCCTTCTGAGCTGACTTCAAATACCAGGTCACTTGTAAAGAAGATAGCAGTCCTGTATTCAGATGAGCCCTTTTGGGACATTCAGGAAGATGTGAAACAGACCAGAGCTGCTGGGTCCCACTGTGCACTGGGTTAAGCTGCTCTGTGTCAGGCAGGACATCTTGTAAAGGTCACGTAGTTACCGGTCTGGCTGCCAACTAGAAATGTGCATGTTTAAGGTCTGAGCTTATGCCCTCACTCAAGATGTTTTTTAATTAAAAAAATTTGATACAAACTTCAGTTTAGGATGATACCAGGCCTTCCTATAATATATTACCATCTAGAAATATTTCCAAGGATGCCACAAATGGATTGTTTGGGAAACTTTCTCCCCAAATGTTAACTGGACCAGTGTTTGCTGTGAAATCAGAATGCACAAGAGTAATTGGATCTGCTGGAAAGATGATAGTTTGGAATTTCTGCTTTCCAAAGCATTTTACAATTTCAATCATTTTTCCCCCTCCTGAGACTCTATATCCTATGTTATCTCTACCTCTCTACCTAGTTATAAATGCCTCCAGGCTATATTCTACAGCTCGGCCAGTGTGCTGTCCAACAAAACTTATGTTCATTTATAATACATTTCACCTACTTGGCAGGGGTTTATCAATAGTCTTTGGTTTATCAAACAGAAAGATTAACATCTAGTTTGTGCATTTGCTTTTTTCTCTGACACAGATGTATTTTTTTAAAATCAGGACATCTTGTTCAAATATTTTTGTTCAAGTTTGGATGATGTTCCAGAAAAGGTATGAAAGAGGCTCTGCGAAATATTTTCGGCGTGACCTAATGAGTCAGATAAAGAGAAGCATACCTTGCAGTTTCTCAACACATCAAAAATGTGCTCGGAGCATTAAAGGAAAAAGAACTTGAAACACAACGCACATGTTTTCTCTCTGTTAGCAAATTTTGGCAATAACCACAATTGTTTACATGGAGAACTTGAGAGAGTCTAATTTAACATGATGTCAATGTGTTTTGGAATAAAAATGTGTAGATATATCATGAAATTATGCTCTGGCAAGAGAATCGAATAATGTCAGAGCTGAAAGAGCCGAGAGGGTATTCAGCTTAACACTCTTATTTCAATGATGAGAAAATTGGGGCCCATACTGGCGAAATTAGTTGCCCAAGATCAAATACCTAGTCATTTGCAGAACTCAGATGAATCTGATCTTATAATCTTTGGCTACTGTTCTTTCTGCCTTTCCATTAAGATGGTACATGATATGTTCTCTTTTTGGTTCTTCTCCTCACATTCAAAAGACCACTTTGGATAAATACTTCCATTGCAGTGATCAAAGTATATGAGACTATCAAATGACAGACTGTGAAAATTAAAACCAAGGCAAAATTATTACCCAGCCTAAAGAACCTCTGCATCTCTTCCAGTAGCCTAAAAGAGTAAATCAACTCTTCAGGTAAGTAGGGAAAATTCACTCTTTTTCTGAAGTTTGCATCATGATTCTGTGACTGAATTTGCCCCAATTTAAAACCCAGTTCTGTAATAGGATAATAGACTTTAAGGGAAGAACAAAATTAAAGATCAGGGAGAGGCATTAAAATCTTCCAAAGGGGAAGTTTGATCTCATGTATAAAAAATACTTCAAGTAGACCATTTGGTTGAGTTCTGGAATACTGAGGTATGAAGGAGAGAGCAATTTCCATATAAGCTTTGGTCATAGCAAGCAAGATTACCTTTCTCAAATATTTAGGGTCAATAATAGGCAAAAGACCTGGGTTCAAATGTGCATCTGTCATACAACCTATGCTTTTAAGCTTGTGTGTCAATTTCCTTAACAAAAAACTTAGTAAAACAATAGTTGAGCTCATTTGCAGTAAGTAGGAGTTGTAGTAAGCTCATTGAAAAAATCAGTTACATTTCTGTACAGTAACCACAAACTAGGGGAAAGAGAAATTAAGAAAATAATCCTATTTACAGTAGCATCAAAAATAAGAAAATACTGAGGGATCAATTTAAGAAGGTGAAAGACCTGTACCCTGAAAACTATAAGATATTCATGAAAGAAATTGAGGAAGACACAAACAAATGGAAGAAGTTACCATCCAAATATACAAGGAATCCATATAGCTCAGAAAAAAAACAAGTTAAAAAATGAGCAGAGGAACAGAACAGACCTTTCTCAGAGAAGCCATATCAATGGCCAAAGGCACATGAAAAGGTGCTCAACATCACTAATCATCAGGGAAATGTAAATCAAAACCACAGTGAGTAGTCACCCTACTTAAGGTGAATAAGATTTGAGTAATCTATAGCATGGTAATTATAGTTGATAATATGTATTGTATAATTGAGAATTGAAATATGCTAAGAAAGTAGAGCTTAAGTGTTCTCACCTCTGCCACCCCCCAAAAAAAAGAAAAGAAAAAAAGTAAAGATGTAAGATGATGATGGTTTAATTAACTTGGGGGTGGAAATCCTTTCACAATATGTCATATATGAAATTATCGCATTGTACACTTTAAATATATTGCTACTTTATGTGTCAATTATACCTCAGTAAAGATAAAAAACAGATTTATGATGTTGAACAATAGCAAGAGGTAGATTCTGTCTCTTCACTTCATTGTGTCTGGGCTGGCCTTGTGACTAGCTTTGACTTTGAATGTAGCAGAAGTGACGCATGAGTTCTGGGATCTGTGCTTCCAGAGAGCATGTAGTTTCTGCCTTTGCCTTCTTGGAGTGCTGCCATGATAGCACCAAGAAAGGAAGCCAGTTTAGTCTATTGAAGGATGGAGGGCCACAGAGAGGAGAAATGATCCGCCCCAGCCAACAGGTTGGCAAGCTGCCCGACGTGTGAGTGAAGCCATCTTGCTCCTTCCAGTCCAGTTGACCATCAGCTGAATGCAACCACATGTGAAAGCCTGGGTGATAAATCCACACCTGCTGTGTGGTCACACTCTCACTGGAAGGGCATACAAATACTCTCTTGATAAGATGTTTGTGCAGTTGTACCCCTATCTCACCATACTTTGGATTTCCCCTGAGGCTGTTTTTATGGCAGCCTGTTGTTGCATTCAGAGGCCCTAAGCCTTCCTCCATGTAAACGATTGGGGTCATCAAGTCTGAGAGTTGTGCCTTGTTGTACCTTGGCACCTGGGGTACGTGTGAGTGCTTTGGCCTGATTAGGACTTTAGCCAGAGCTGCTGTCTAATGATGGTTATACGGATTGTGTAAAAATATGCTGAATTAAGAGTAAGTGTCACATGAAGTTGGGATTCTTTTTTGTAAGTCCCACTGGGACACCATATTTGGAGCATTTGAAGGACATCCCCATCACAAAACGTTTTAGTAGATGTGAACTATTCTACTAATAAATTTTAGCTATTAATAATTTATATGGTATTTTAAAATTACATATCTAAAGCAGGCTCAACAATTTTGTTTGAATTATACTTCAAAATAACCCATTGGGGGAATTATTTTTTCCATAGTCTAGAAAAATTTAACCTAAATTTAGTAATTTATCTAAAATAATTAGAATCATAAGTTCGAAGCAGGATTCATACCATGCTGTTTTGATGCCATTTTTAATTTCTAGGTTTCTGCTTCTATATAAGTGACATGTAAAAACACAACATCATAGACATCATTGGTAATAGGGTATCAAAGCCTGGTTTTAGGTAGTGAAGTAATTATGTGCTTTGATTTCAAATTTTCTTATTGCCTGAAGAAATTTTCCTATTACTTCTCTAACTTCCTTGCTTTAAGATGAATAAGAGTAATTCCTAACATACATCTTCATCTTCTATTCTTTCCTATTGCAAAATGATGTGGTTTGTATTATCACAAGGGTCTGGGCAGTAAAAACTCCTTCTTAAGTACCTAACCTGTATTGGCCATAAGTCCTCTTAGCAGCACAAAGGAACCAGAGCAAGGCACTTCCAGAGGCTGTGATTTATAGTGGGGGTCATTGAAAGGTTTTCTGCAAGAGACTAAGGCAGTTTGCCATCAGGGAAGTGTAAACAAAAACCTCAAGGAAATATGACTTCACACCCATTATAATGGCTATAATCAAAAGGACACAACAACAAGTGTTGACGAGATGGGGAATAATGCGAGCCTAGATATATTGCTGGTAGAAATTTAAAATGGTGTAGTCACTTTGAAAAGCAGTCTAGCCATCAATAAAAATAGCATGACCATACAACCCAACAATTTTACCTTTAGATATGTACCGAATAGAATTGAAGTATGTGTTTACACAAAATCTTGTACATGAATGTTCATGGGAACAATTGTCATAGTAGCCAAAAAGGTGGAAATAACCCACCTGATGAAATGTCCATCACTGATAAATGGATAAATAAAATGTGGTATATCAATACAATGGAATATTATTTGACAATAAAAAGGAATGAAGTACTAGTATATGCTACCATATGGATGAATCTTATACTAAGTGAAAGAATCTAGCAGTAAAGGATATGATTCTGCTTATATGAAATGTCCAGAATAGACAAACTCATGGAAACAAAAAGTAGATTAATGATTTCATAGGGCTCTGGGAGGAATAGAGAGGTTGGGAGTTGGCTATTAAGGGGTATGTTTTCCTTCTGGGGTGATGAAATGTTCTGAAGTTGACTGTGGTGATGGATGCACTTGTTTGTGTGTGAATATACTAAAAGGCACTAACTTGTGTAAATTAAATGCATGAATTATACAATATGTGAATTATATTTCAATTATGCTGTTAGAAAAAGAAGAGAGACTAAGGCATTGGCTAAAGTTATTAGCATGCCAACCCCTGATCTAGTGTGAGTAATAATAAGATATTGAAGGAGATCATCATAAAGGAAGTCATCTGCCCAAAATACAGAACACAGGAGTTGGAGATAAAAGCACTGGAGGTTTGTCTTCATTACTAACCAGGAAAGCTGTGACCCAGGTACTAAGGACGGTGCCGGCTCCTCCAGATGCGCCCAGCTGTTATTGATCCCATTCATCACCTATTCCAATGATCTGACTTCTTGCTTCCCAGTTTGCTGGGCACTGTAGAGAAAGGTAGTGCTGGTCAGTGTTCTTCTGAGGTTTCATCTTGTTTTTTCATTTAGAACATATCCCTTTGTTTCTTATTTTGCTTGGCTCTCTGGGTTGGTTTCTATGTAGTAGATAAAACAGTCACCTCTCCCAGTTCTGAAGGAGTGGCTTCCTGTAAAAATGAACCTTATTGTTCAACCCTGCCCTAGCTCTTGGTTCTGTCAAACTTTTGTTTTGTCCAAGCAGCTAGTTTCATTTTTAGTGGCTCTCAGTGGTTGAAGGTGTGCCAAGACCTGTCTGTGTCCCAAAGGGGGGATCTTGGCACTAGATTCAGGCTGATTGGAAGCCAGACCCTCATGCAGTAGTTTTTCAAGTGTGCAAATATATACAGTCTTATGGCACTGCAAGCATAAGCCCTACAGACCATCATTGCCAGGCAGTCTAGAGGTGATCCTTGGTGGCATCTGCCAAAACTGGGGCACCAGAGGTGTGTAAAAGCTCCCTGCTGGGAGACACTGGCACTCTGGAGCAAATGGAGGGAGAGCTCAAAAAAGGTGCCCACAGGCTGGAGTGAGACAGAAGGAGAGTTATAGAGATGGTGCCTGCTAGGTAAGAAAAAAGAAAAGAAAGAAGCCTTGAGTTAAAAAAGAAAAGAAAAGAAAAGATGGCATCCACCAACTAATTCAAGGCTGAAGGAGAGCATGAAAATGTTGCCCATGGGCTGGAGTGAAGAGGGGGAGAGTGTGGAGACGGCAACCTGTAGGAGAGGGGGGAAAAGAAAGAAAGTGCCTAGAGTGTTTAAAGGCAAACCATGGCGCCCAGTGGCTGAAGCAAGGCAAAGGGAGAGCACACAGATAGTGACTGCCAGTCTCCATCCCTGGAGAGCGCCCCCCTAAGCCCCCAAATCTGTGCAAAGAGGATGCATGCTCCTCAGGTGAATGCTTTAAGACTAATAAATGAACCTCTTCCTCACAAAGTCCAGACATCCCCCCACCTTTTTATTTAATCTTTAACTACTTTTTTTGAAGTATAATTGGCATAAACTACATTATTTGAAAAATATATTTTTAATATTTTGATACATGTATGCATTCATGAACACATAATCACAGTCTAGAAAGCGAGAGCCATTATTCTGATTGTTTCCTTGGAAACTTTTCCCCCATATTTAGGATGTGTTTTATTATTATGTTTTTTTTTTTTATTTTCAGGCACCCCTTGATTGCCCACTCCTGCCTCAGGTCCTGGTGCCAGTGAGTCCATGCGTGAGTCCTCAGACTGGAATAGCCGTGTGGGTCTCGTGGACCCCTTTGTTTTTCAGTACTCAATGTTTTGCTGGCTCCTCTCTCAGGTGCAGGTTTTAAAAGTTGGGGGTACCCATTGTGGGATTAAACTCTTTGCTCCTCAGAGAGAAGCTCCAGGTTTTGAGTTCCCTTCCAGCTGTGGGTTGCCATGCAGGGAGTTGGGTATATGGCAAGATTGTGTCCCTGCCCCTCCTCCCCACTTCACTGTGGGCCTGCTCCTGTTTGCCTGTGGCATGGGAGTAGCTGAGCCAGTTTCTAGGTGTTTTTCAGAGAAAATTGTTCCTTCTGCAGCTACAGATTTGGTGTGACTGTGGGAGAATGTGAATTCAGGATTCTCTTGTGTTGTCATCTTGAAAGAAAACCCTGGTCAGTGTTCTTGACAGTATATTTTTCGCCATTTATTAAGGAGCAGACTTTAAGGCTCTTGCATGGGCAGTAGGAAGAGGTGGGTCAGAGAAAGGGGAGGGAGCTAAAGTTTACTCAGCTCAGCAACTATATTCACTGCACTGTGTTAGGCTATCTGCCTACCTTTCAGTTCTCACAATCATCCTGTAAGACAGGTATTATTTACAATTTAGAGTTGACTAAGTTGAGGCTGAGAGAGGACAAGTGGTTGGTCACCTAGCTCCCAAGTGGCAGCACCAGTATGTAAAACCAGGTCTAGTTCTTGCTAAAGCCTGTGACTTTCTCACGTAAATGTCCAGTAGTGTGACCCCAAATCCCCAATTCAGACAGATGGGGAATTGACAGACAAATTTGGGACCTGCAGAACTGAGAACAGACAAAACCCCATGCAGACATTCACCACAATCATGCGGCCCTGTGTTAGCCAGGTTTCGCTAATCACACGCACTTTTGATTAAGAGGGTAGGATGGGTCATGCACTGCTGCCTGGACACGGGGACCTGAGGAGGTTCTGCTGACCAGTAGTCCACCTTCACTTGCTCAACACATCTGATCTCCTTTGCAGATGCTCAAAACACTAGCCCTTATAGCTAGATGCCCCCTTGCTTCTGAGTGTTCCCTCTGCACGCCGGGGCTGCTTTGTATAACAGGGCTCCAGGCAGCTGCTGTGAGCTTCGAGGTCAGGCCAATGTGGGCTGAGGACATGAGGACACCTGCCTCTTGCATGCAAAGATGGAACAAATGACAACATTTGTTGCCTTGGATCTGAGCAGCCCAGGCAGCATGTGTGAGGGCCTCACAAGCTCTGTTTTCTTCATAAGCATAGGCCCCTCTTTTAATATCTGGAGCAGGGAACAGATGTTTCATCAAAAGACACATTTAAAATAAAGATAATTATGCAGTAAGAGGCTTAATTACATCAGCTTATTCAGGTCCACTTAATTGCCTGACAGCCTGAGTGCCTCCCACTTATTTGCAGCCCAGGCTCTTGTGTTTTGCTGGTTTATCAAATCCTTTGATGGCTCCAGGAAGATGTTATTGACTTAGCAATTCAGAAAATATCAATTCCTTATATACAGCTGGTAGAGGAAAATGTAAATATTTTTAACAAGTAATAAAGAATCATCATTTTGCTAGAAGTGGCTTAGGGTGTCCTATAAATGATTAATAGCTGGAATGACTCCGAGAGGTAAGCCTGAACTGCACATTTCATCTTTAGTTGTCTCTTGGTCGTATTTGAAACCTTTCTGTCAAATTAAAATCGCAGGGAGAAGGTGACTTGCTAATTTAAGGAAGCCATTTGAGTCATGTGACAATGAGGCAATTGACTGACCACCTCCCCCGCCAGAAAAAAAGAAATTTTATAGTGCTGTTTCAATGTCTCCTTAATCTTAAAGGCATAGGTTAGTTCTGTTTCAGACTGGTGTTCTATCTCCTCTTTCTCTTCCTAGACCACTGGCCTTTTTGAAGCAATATTTTTTACTCACTGCTTTTATTTTCTTTTGCCATTTCTTTCCCTCCACCAAACCTTGCATCCTGACTCCTGTCCACACCAGTCTTCTGAAAACAAATGGCACTCTGCTTCTATTAGGTCTTTATGTCATTATGTGTTCTGTTGCATTTGTGGACTCTCTTCCTTGGCTTCCAGGATATTGCACCCTCCTGGACTTACCCCTTGAATCAGTTGGGATACCAGCAAGAAACAGATGGCACATTCACACTGAGTAATTAAAGGGAGTGCAATCAAGGGGCTCTTTACAAAGATGGAGGGTAGTCGACAAGGGATGGGTCAGTATGCGGAGACTACAGACAGGTGGAGCTGTGATCATCTGCTAGTGTTGAGAGGTACAAGCAGTTAGCAGAACTGCTGCACGGAGAGGACCCACCTGACAGAAGCTGTGGACTTCAGACAGAGAGAGGTAGGTAACCGGCGCAACCCATCAGAGGAAGAGCTAGGGGGATAAATACTCCAACTTCACTCTCTGTCCAGCCTCTGATCTTCTCCAGTGCTTCCCATTGGCCAAATCAGATCCAATGCCAGAGGCCAGGGGAGCCCATGCAGGCAGCTCCTACAAGTCAGCTTCCCTGGGCGCAAAGCAGGGTGCAGGTGGATTTAGAAGGGCAAATGGTCTTGACTTCAAATATGATTGTTATGTCAATAATTTCCAAGTTCCTATATCTAGTTCTTTTCTGCCCAGCTGCTTTTACTGGATGTGTCCCGATTAAATGACTCGCCCCTCCCTCCATTTTAACACATTTGAATTGAACTCATCTTTCTCCTAGTTATAGACTCCTTGAAGTCTATCCTGGGTTAAAGTTATTCTCCCAGACACTTAGGATGGAATCATTATACTTGTGTCTGTTTCCTCATTCATATCCAGCCAATTGGCTACTAAGTTCTGTGAATTCCCTCTCTGATTTTTCTCCAATACTCCTTCCCTTCTTTCCATCATTATGATCAAGGGCATAGGTCATACTCTCATTTTTACGTGCACTCTTCTATGATAATTTCCTTGCTTCTAGTCTTTAACTTTTACAGAAGCAGTTCTCCACACTGCTTCTGAAGTTGTCTTTTAAGGAGTTTACATTTTGTTAAACTCTTAAGTAAAAGCCTTTAATGTCTTAATATCACCTAACAAATAAGTTCAATTCCTTAGGGTGGTTTTCATAGCCCATTCCATTGTAGTCCCAACCTATTTTTCTATTTTTACTGCTTAGTATATATCCTTTTGAGTAATTCACACTTTATACCTCCCTTCTTTTTATCATACTACTTCCTCTATCTTGTCTCTCCCTTTAAATTAAGATAGGCAATGCAAATGTGAGTGAGGGTAGTAATTCATATAACACAACAGGGATGGAGATTGTGGCATTTGGAGAGAGCGTGCCAGTGTAAAACTGTTTTTTTTTTTTTTAAATTCAGGTCTTGTGGATTATTGCCATGAAGGAATGTAGAAACTTTGTTTTTAGATGTTTATTATTCAGGACTACCTAAAAATTTGAATATTTATTTGAAGCTCCCATGGATGAACAGTTGTGTGAGTTTATCATGTGTTCAAGATCTACCTGTATTAGACCCTCTCTGATAGTTTTAGTCCAACAGGAAAAGACTTGACAGGCACATTAGGCATTCCCTGCAGAAATAAATTTGAACATTCCATGTGCTACACAGGGCTCCAGGTCCTGCTGCTTGTTATCCAGGGGGATCAATGGCCACATCCCAAGTACTGCATGGAGGGAATACAACACTGTGGTAAAAGTAAAACAAAAACAAAAAAATGAAGCGAGACAGCTCTTTGCTGATTTTCAAATGTTAGAAGCTGAAACCTGCTCATACTCTTGCATTCTGAAAGATTTGGGAGGAATCCATTGATTTTCCCTACATATGATGGCAAAAGCAGCTACCTACGGATACCCAAGGTTTAGCGATCAAGGGAGAATGCAATGAGGTGCTATTTTTCTGAAGTACTGGAATGATGGGTGATTTGCAGCTTTTAAGAGGGTGACTCTGGATGCAGGGCTGACCCCAGATTCCTGAACACAGGCTAGTCATGCTTGACAGCTTTATCAATGAGGATGTGGCTCTTGCTGTGTGTTAACTCTTTAAGGAATTGGTTTTGCGGACTTTCATACACTGAATTCTGCATTTTCACCTGGTCACCTGAGTAGAATGGGTCTATACATTGACTAGAGAATTAGAAAAGGTCTTAGGAAAGTGCAAGGCCTTAGAATCCTTCAAATTCTTGGAATTTATAGATTTCCATAAGACTAGGTTTTTGCCAAAACTCACACCACAGCAACTAGTCCCCATACTGAGCTGAGGGTCTATAATGTGACCATCCAAGTAACTGCTTGCTGGGTCTCTCATGGGAGCTTCGACACAGCATGCATCAGCAGGTAGAGGCAATGGCACCAGTGGTGTGGTAAGGTCAGGTGCTTAGTGCTCGAGTCACCAATCTGAGGGACAGAAAGGAGGCTGCTAGAAATAATAAGCATGACCACTGGTGGGGGGAGCTTCATACTCCAAACCCCTGTACTCCTCTGGGTGCCCTCATGAAGGACTTTGAGGTCTTACATCACCTATGCTCTAGTCATGATAAAGAATGCTCTTTCTTGAATGCCACACTTATCCCCTCAATGTCACCATCCTCCTATTCTCCCCACATTCATAACTTTTGCAACCCTTGTCATGAAGGAAGATTTTCATCTACTTGAAATACTAATCTTCCTGATCTCAGATATTTGCTTCAAGTTACTGTCTTGGATTTTGAGAGCACTATTCAAATTACTTCATTTCCACAAACATGTTAATCATCACTGGTTACAGACCGATAACCTGATGGAGTAATGCAACTGGTGCCTCAGGAATGCCCTATTCACACTTACCCTGCACAAATCATGACTTCTTCAGACACTACAGAATCTGCACAGAACAACCTGCTTACTCGTCCACCCACAATTCCATCATTCTAGCAACTAACTCTTCCACCATCTCAGGTTGTTAACTACTAGCAGAAGTTACAAACCATTCAGAAAGAATTACATGATATATTCCAGTAATCCTAAGTACCATATAAAACGTGATTTGCCTGTCACTGAACCCTAGGAGAGATCATTTGAATAAAATATGGTATCTGAGTTTGTTCTCAAGAAATACCTGTGCATGCTTAGAACTATAGGATTGGTCCCTAGGGCCTAATACTTCTGTTCATGAATCTGCCATGAGTGGCCTTGTAAGCCCTCATACTCCAGGTCTTGGCTGCAAGGACCAGGGAATGACTTTCTGGTCCATCCCAGACCCTGAAAATATAACCAGTGATGCTTTATACCACATAGTAGGGGCATGTGAAAGCAAGTGACAGACGGCAATGCCTGCTGCAGGCTTGTTCTGTGCTTACCTTGTGCAGATACTGTCTACCATTTCTGGCCCCACAGAGACCTCATCAAGTGACCTGGCTCTCCACCTTCCAAAAATAGAAGATGCTAAACCTCAGAAAACCCACAGGTCTTTGTCCTTTGAAATATTTTCCATCTGCTGTGGCCCAGTTCAAATGACCACGTGCTTTTGTGAAGTGTTTCCCAACCACCCAGCCAGAATTAATGAGTCCCTCCTCTGAACTTCTGTAGGTATCTTCTTCAGCAAAGGGCAGGAATGGGTGTCAAATTATGTAGAAACTTCCTAATGTGACAGATCTTATGAGGATTCTTAAAGCCACATAATAAGATAGTATTTTTAGCTTCATTTATGGTTAAGAAAACTCAGGTTCAAAGAAGTATTAGAACGAGCTTAAAATCATATAGAATTAAGTAGCAGGATCAGGATTCATATGAGCCTCTTTCCGATTAAAAATCTATATTTCTCTATAACAGATTGTTTTCCAATTTACTTCATTTCCAATGTGATATATTTAGTTTTTTTCCCCTTATAGCAGAGTTGCAAACTCAGTTTTTCCCATGGGTCAGGTGGGTAATATAACTGTATGGAGTGGTCAAATGTCAGCCAGCAAAGAATGAGCTGGAGAGTGCAAGTCCAGCTTAAAGCACTCAAATTAGAAAGTCACCAAACAAGCAAACAAAGCAGGGCTATAGACCAAATTTGCCTACAGGCCACTGAGTTTGCAAACCCTAGCTGAACACCTGATTCTATGACTAAAGTAAGATCTTCAGGGCTGGCTTTGCAAACTACTCATTTTAGCAAAGCCTCACTCTGTTGTCCTGGCCCCTGCATGTAGTAGATACCAATAGATGTCCACTCAATTAAATGAAAAACATTAAAAATATATCTTTAACCTTCTGACTCATCTTGTTTTTATAGAATCTATTCACACCAAGGTAGTTTAAAACTATTAGAAAGGTTTTGTGAAAATCCAACTCCCCTCAACTGTTCATCTAGAATTTTGGAGGGAGATCTGAGACAGCAAGGCCAAAAATGACAAATTGGTCTGATTTCTTATTGTTGGCCTCAAAAATCATAGAACAGATGCTTGATTTCCCAGTGGCCCTGAAGATGTGGTCTGTTCAATAGGACAGACTGATTCTGTCAATGAGATACATTTTGTATATTAACCACAAGCTCTACTTAAAATGAGGAAATTACACAGTGAAAACTTAACCAAAACTCAGGTGTACCTCAACAGGCTGCCAGCGTGAACAAAGGCTCTGCCCAGTTCCTCATTTTACAGGTTTCCCCTCCCCACTAGCAAGTACATCAATCTAATGGCCATGAGGATAAGCACTGATATGTGGTTCTCAGAAAGTGAAAGAGAATTGCTTCAAGGAAGCCAAGACCCAAAAAACTCTGTCAATTACTGTTGGTTTTCTGACAAGAAAGATTTATGGGTAATCTTATTTTATAAAAAATTATAAAGCCTTTGAGCTACAAATAAGTACCTGGACCCAAACTAGAGGATGAAGGGATTATTTTGTCACTCAGGAATGTGTTTGCTTTCATGTTCTACGATGGTAGACTTTGTATGAAATTACACATACTAATTTTTTCAATATGAAGTCCTTAAAATAGAAAGCCCTACTTAAGACAACGTTACCAGATTTATCTTAAAGGAGGAGAAGAATAATTGTCCTGGAATGATTTTAAATCCATTCTTATGGATAGAGTCATCTCGAACAAATTCTGATAAATTTTGGAAACCTTCCCAATAAACTGAGGTTTTAATATCATTATCATTTTGTGGTTACATTAACTACTATTTTTGAGGGCAGCCACAAAGATTGACCATGTGCAATGAAAAACCTTAAAACTGCTTTCCATGTTTATTTAAATGGAATTAGCACATGTTTGGGATTAAACTTTGCACTACTTTGCCCAGATTTTTTCAAATACTCTTACTTTTAGACAGATATAGTGTACTAGTATAATATATAAGACAGTCCAAGTCTTTAACATTTACTGCTTAATTTTGCATCCATGCTTGTTAGCTTGTGTCTTGCAATTTTCCCAGTTAATTAAAGGCTTGTTTCAGTTCCTACCACAGCACCGGGATGTTTCAAGTTTTCTGTTGATTTCTTGGATTTCGACTGCTCAGCTTTCATATCATTCTCTAATCCCCAAACATATGTCTCTCCACACTTTATTCTATTGTGCTTGCATTACGTATTTTGGGGGTTGTTAAATAATTTTTCAATGTTTAGATTATTATGACCATGGAAATATGTAAGTAAATATATAAATATAACGATATATAGGGTGGGGCAAAAGTAGGTTTACAGTTGTGAGTATGGAAAATAAAACAATATTAATAATGATGCAAAAATAAACTTTCACACACAACTGTAAACCTACATTTGCCCCACCCTGTATACAATGAACTCTATATTATACTATATTTAATATATTTGAAATCCTTTTTATTTTTCCTACGACTAATAATTTGAATGTTTTAAGCTGCACACACACACTCTACAGTTTACTCTTTGCTGATATTTGGCCATTTTACACAATTACATTGTATCACCCATCCACCTCACCATGAAATAATTGTTTTTGATCCTGCAATCCATCCTAGGATTTTCTGAAAGAACTCCAAACTCCTTTCAATCTAGTCTGACTCCTCAGGTTAACTGTTACTTCCTTTTCCCACCCCGCTCTGAGAAATGCCCTCCTGGAACCCCGTGCCCTCCCTCTCTCATGTGCACTGGTTGTGCTCTGGACCCACTCGCTGCACAGCTATTGTCCTGGGACTTCTCCTCTAGGAAGTGGTGAATTACACAAATGCCTGGTATCCTTTACCCTTTCATGAATCCACACTCCTTACACTGTGTCCTTGCAGCTCCTCCCATCAAGAAGTGAAACTCATTTTCCTTCCCTTGAATCTTGGCTAGCCACATAACTCACTTTGACCAATAGAATGGAAGTGACACGTGTCTCTTCTTCTAGGCATACTTCCTCTCCTTGCTCTGGGAACCTTACTGTCCCCGACAACAATCCCAGTTTACTTGGAGGATGAACAGTATGTAGAGTGAGGATGACTCACCCTACTGAGGCTGCACTAGACTAGGTAGTCCCCAGTTGACTCAGAACTTGACTGCAGATGCCTGAAACCATCCAAGACCAGAAAAACTGCTCAGCTAAGCCTAGTTCAACTTGCCAACCTGCAGAATCTTGAGCTGAAAAAATACTTGCTGTTTTAAAAGTCTAATACAACTGGTTCCAAGAGAATGTACCAGGTGAATTTATGGGAGGAGGAAAGATAGCATCTTAAGGAATGTAGTAATGGTATTGGTCCACATGAGGCCCCAGGGCCAGGCAAGTCTTAAGTATAATATTACTGATGGCTTTGGTTCAAGAATATGTTGAAAGTACTTTTTTAAAAAAAAGATTTTATTTATTTTAGAGGGGAAGGGAAGGAGAAAGAGAGGGAGAGAAACATCAAAGTGTGGTTGCCTCTCACACACCCCCTATTGGGAATCTGGCCTGCAACCCAGGCATGTGCCCTGACTGGGAATCAAACCTGTGACCCTTTGGTTCACAGGCCTCTGTTCAAGCCACTGAGCTACACCAGCCAGGGCTGTTGAAAGTACTTTTTAAAAAAATTGGAATATAATTCACATACCATAAAAATTTACTCTTTAAAGTATGAAATTTATTATTTTACAAGGTTGTGCAGCCATCACCACTAATTCCAGAGCACTTTTATCACCCCTAAAGTAACCCCATACCCTTTAGCAGTCATTCCCTACTCCCTTCAACTCCTTTTCTCTTAATCCCTAGCAACCACTAATCTACTTTTGTCTCAATGGATTTGCCTGTTCTGGACATTTCATATAAATGGAATCATATAGTATGTGGCCTTCTGTGTGCTTCTTTCAATTAGGACACAATTTTAGCTGTTACATTTAGAGCTTTGATCCATTTTGAATTAACTTTTATATATGGCATGAAGTGGGGGTTCAGCTTTATTCTTTCACAAGTAGGTATCCAGTTGATAGTACTAACATATTCAATGTGGAGGCGAAATTCTTTTCTGAGCAATTCTAATATAAGAGGCAAAAGTAGCAGCACAAACTAGGAAATAGTTTCTGGTAAAGTAATATGGCATCTGTGTTACTACTAGGCAGAACTCACCCTCAGGCAATACCGAAGTTCCAATGCAGACCAAAAGGGCAAGTGAAACAAGTTGTTCAATATAATGGATGAAAACGATGTGCACCTCAAATAATGCCTGGTGACTGAGTTCCTATCATTTCAAATGTCTAAACTTTGTAAGTAAGCTGTAGTGTCTCAAATGCACTTTGAGAAATCAGACAGTAAGTTCAGAGACACCATCACAGAAATGGTGAACAAATAGTGCCAACATAAACATTTTCTTGGGAGATTTAACCCAAATGATTTTGAGTTCACAGTTTGTGAATTCTGGTTATAGGCATCAACTGATTGCTTGTGGCAATAGTGAACCAAAAGTGTTTTCATCATTTTTCCTTCCCTCAAACATTAAATTTTTGTTCAGTGGCCTTTAATACCTTTTAGAATGGGTCCTTAGAATATACTTTTGCCTGCAGTAGCTATTCTAGAGGCTGAAGATCATCTTGTTTTCTCAGTTTGGTGATGGTGGAGCCAGGGCTATAATCATCTTGTGTGTTCAGCATCTTAGAAATGGACTGTGGTATTTCGAGAGATGTATCTTTGGTCTTCATCCTCACTTGGCATTCCTAAGTAGAGAGAGCAATAAAGGTGTATTTTGTTGTGCTAATGAGGCTGCTTTTAAAAAGAATGGGAGCTGGTTGCCAGTGGAGCCAACTATGTGATTAGAGGGTTAGAACTTTCAGTTCTTCCCCCTGAAATCTGCGAGTGGAGAAGGGCTGGAGGTTGAATCAGTTGCCAGTGACCAATGATTTAATCAATCATACATGGTGTGAAATGTAACCTGTATAAAAACTCAGAAGGATGGGGTTTGCAGAGTTAGTGAACACATAGAGATTTGGGGAACTCAGAGAGGGCACTGAAGCTCCTGTGCCTATTCTCATACCTTGCCCTATGCATCTCTTCTATCTGGCTTTTCCTGAGATAAATCTTTTAATATCACTTGTAATAACTAGTAATCTAGTGTGTAAATGGGTTTCCTGAGTCCCATGAGTCACTCTAACAAATCAATCAAACACACAGAGTGAATCATGGGAACCTCTGATTTATAGCTGGCTGACCAGAAGTATAGATAACAAACTGAACTCACTATTGGCATCTGAAATGGAGGGTGGTCTTACGAAACTGAGCTCTTAATCTGTGGAATCTGATTCTATTTCCTGATAGATGGTGTCATATTGAGCTAAATTGTAGGGCAGCTAGCTTGTGTCCAGGAATTTCTTGGTGGAGTAGAAAAATGCCTTCATATATCAGAATTGGGTTCCAAATCAGAGGGAGGTGTACAGGGAATTGTACTGAACCAATACCACTTGATGCACAGAAAGAACTAAACCCATCCCAAAGAGAGACAGCTCAGGAAAAAGCTGATGAATAAACAACTTTTCTGAGGCATTAAGACGTCCTTTACTCCCTGACCCAGTGGTTCATTTGGGTGCAGTGTCATCCCCTACACCAAAAGGTTGCAGGTTCCGCCCATCCCCGGTCAGGGCACATACCTAGGTTGCAGGCGCCATCCTTGGTCAGGGTGCATCTGGGAGTCAGCCAATCGATTCTCTCTCTCTTCCTTTCTCTCTCTCTAACATTTTTTAAAAAGTCCTTTACCTGAAAGATGAAAGAACACTAAATTAGGGAGGATGGATTTTGAACTTAAGAATTTCAGACTTAAGAATTAACTCACTAGGTCAAGAAAAACTGATTTTTAACTTTAACCCCTTTAGACTTTAACTTGAATTAACTTTTACTCACCAGGGCAAAACTAATTTGATTTGTACTTTATTATATTTGAAATATAATGCTTTTGAATTTTAATATGATAATGAGAAGGTGTTTATATTGAAATCGACTCACCTCTACATTGTTGACTTTTTATTTAAAGTATCCATGTATTTTACTAGTATTTTCACATTGTCACTTAATCTCATTACTGATTCTCACATGTATTATGTCAGACAGTGTGCCTGGACATAATTTAGGGTGAGAAATAGAATAGTTAAGGGGTTTTCAACCTGGGATGCAGAAGGGCTTTGAAGTTAATTTAATTACCGCATCACTCAAATTCACTTTAGAGCATTCTGGGTGGGAAAATCAATATTACTCCCTAGTGGTTTTAAGAAGAATCTTCAAACAGAATGGTGTTGTGGAAATGACTTCATGAATGGTTATTATGATATACACTGACATTTACTCCAGTGTGCTAGCTGCCCAATCCTTTCCCGGGCCCTCAACTGACCACGTGCTTACTGATTAAACCTAGTATGTTAAGACCAAAAAAAAAAATCCAAAGTTAGGGAATTTTATGGTGAAATACTTCCCTTTTATTCCAGATGTTTTTGTCCCTATGAGGAATCTCATATAATTCCATCTCCTTTCTGTTCTTTTGGCTCATTCCACCAGGGAGAACCAAGGCTTCTCACTGCATGGCAGTTAGTTTCACAAGGGGAGTATCAAAAAAGTAAGCATTTTAAGAATCTCAGGCAGAAGCTGCAAGGTTTATGATAAGGTAGGCTATGTTGTCCCACAGTGTCGTATCTGTTATATTCTATTCATTAAACGAGTCTCTAAAGCCAGCCTACATTTCAGGGAAGGGGAATTGGATTGCACCCTCTGACGTGAACAGTAGCATGCTTATCTAGACAAGGTAGAAATTGATGGTGGCCTTCTCTAGAAATTATTTACTACCTTTTATATATATTATATATGTAATTCCTTTTCCATATTTTCAAATTGTCTATGTTTCATAATTAAAGTATGTTTCTCAGAAACAGCCTAAAATTGGGTCTTATTATTTAAAAAACAGTTTTAATTGAGAGAGAGAGAGAAAATGAGAAAGAAACACTGATTTGTTGTTCTATTTATTTATGCATTCAATGGTTGATTCTTATATTATATATGCCCTGAGCAGGGATCAAACCTGCAACCTTGACGTGTAAGAATGACACTCTAACCAAGTAAGCAACCTGGCCAGAACCTTGGGCCTCATTATTTTTAACCAATCTAATAATTTCCTTTTAATAAATATGTTTAGTTCGTTTACATTTAATATAATTATTGGCATGTTGCATTTAAGTCTCCCATGTTCACATTTATTTTATATTTACTCTGTTCTTTTTTCTACTGTTCCTCTTTTTCTGTCTTCTCTTAAAGAATTGCATTTGTTTTAGTATTCCATCTTCTTTTATGTATTATCTTTTATGCTTCTTTGTATTAAATTTGTTTTGAGTAATTGCCTTAGAATGTACAATATGAATTTTTGAATTACCTACTTTAATGAATAGTACAAGTACCTTAAAATAGAATAATTTCCTCTATTCCTTGAGTTCTTTCCTCACACTTTGAGTTCTTGTCATTTTATATTTTATTAGTACCTATGTTATAAATGCCATAATCATGTTAGTATTCCTATTTTAATTAAAACTTTTAAATTTTAGATTTTAGAAAGGGGTGTAGGGAGAAAGAGGGGGGAAAACATTGATATAAGAAACATTGATTGACTGCCTTCTGTGTAGGGGACTAAGCCTGCCACCCAGGTATGTGCCTTGACCAGGAATCGAACTGGTGACCTTTCAGTTTACAGGGTGATGCTCAACCAAGTTACACCAGCTAGGGCTTAGTCAAAAAATGTTTTTTAATCATATATCTATATGTATATATGTTATATGTACATATAATATATATCATGATATTAAAATCATATATGTGGGCATACATATATAAAACAAATGTATAGGTATGTATCACATATATATCTATGCTAGATAGATAGGAGGGGCACCCAAAAATGGAATTTATTTATAAAAAATTGTGTATTCTTACATGTTTAAACTTCAGTCACCTTCCAAGTACTCGCCGTTTGATACAATACACCTATCACCTATTGAGACTTTTTTTTTCACTGCTCACAACAGTTTTTGAACTTGCTGATTTCAATGCCTTTCAGTGCTTCTGCCATTCTTTGTTTCACTTCTTCCTCATTGGCAAAATGTTTCCCTTTGAGAACTTTTTCATCTGGGGGGAAGTCACTGTAGGTGATGTTTTGGGTGAATAGGGAAGGTGGGGCACAGGGGTCATGATGGTCTGAACACTCAGTGTGGTGTGGGGAGGTGTACTGGTAAATCACCCCTCATGAAATGGGCAAATGAATTGAGTCTTCAAAAAAAATTCACTGAGCCCAAATGCAGCCTCTCATAACAACATCAGCTGGTGCACTGATCAGATGGGTTCCTAGAACACTCACCTAGCAGAGGA
The DNA here is from genome assembly GCA_028533065.1 of Trachops cirrhosus. Lineage (NCBI taxonomy): Eukaryota > Metazoa > Chordata > Mammalia > Chiroptera > Phyllostomidae > Trachops > Trachops cirrhosus. Next base: position 113,727,328 of record CM052540.1, read on the forward strand.
ATCCTGTACTAAACGGCCCGCCCTCCAGAAGATAATTCTGTTTTTTCTGGGTCTCCCTCAAACAGATGGATAGAGATAGACACTATCTCAAGGAGTATATCTCTAAGATCTCCATCTTTCCTTCTCTCTCTAGGTCTGCTGCCCCTGAGCACTCAGTAAAGACCCATGGAAAAGACATGGTGAGTAGCTGGAGACTCGCTCTGTCATGCTTCACACATGAGGCTATGAAAAGGTCATTAGAATTTTGGCTGCTAGGTCTGTGGTGGATCTTTCCTTTTGCTGATTCTGCCAGATATGAGAACAATGCTGGGTCTTTTCTCTCCTATAAAGGGTTCCTCATTTTAAGGAATTTGGCTCATTTGGGTTTCTTCAAGTTGTTTAGTGATGGGATTTTAAAAACTATGACTCTGTAGTATTTTTCAGCCTTTTCATGTTTTTTGTTCAAGTGAGAACTCCTGTGTCTGGTGTAGCACTGTAATAGAATCCCAGCCTATGCGATTCTGAAACAAATGTGTGGGCTCAGTTGCCCGCCACCAAGACTCCCAATGCCGGAGTATGGAAAAATGGAAAGGCATTGTTTATTTAAAAGTTATACAGATTGAGAATATTGGCAGAGTTCTGCCATTAAGTGCCATTCCCTTTAAGATATCCACAAACACACACACACTCCTGCCTCGTTTTTGCCAAAATCAGGCCAGTTTCAGAACTATGCCAGTCAGAGGTACTGTCTTTCAGGAAGAAAAACAAGTCCACAGCTCAGTATTCCCCCAGGCTTGGTTCAGCATTCCTGCTTCTCCCAGTAATCCAGGCTTGGTTAGGCAGATCCCACAATCCCCAGCACCATCAGCCATGTTGCCATGTTCTCCAGCTCTTAATCCAAAACTGGTGGTACCTCCTCACAGTGGACCAGTGGGTTCCTTCTGTATCCTTTCAACCCACATAGCCAAGAGAGGGAATGGCTGCTGCACCTAGTTTAAACCCTGGCCCAGAGCTTCCGGAGTGACCCCATTTCCTACTCCTCCCACAGTGGGCTATATATGCCTGTTCCCTGTATCTTCTGCCTTTCTCTAGCTGCCATCGTTAGTTCAGGCAGGCATGGCCCCATGACCAGAATGAACCTTCTCCAAGCTCTTGAGCAGGTGCAGCAAGCCCTAGCTCCATCACATTAAAGTCACGCCCATCTCCCTGGCCCCTAGTGTGGCAGGCACAGCTAGTTAACATACCTGTGAAGTTAGCCAAGTTGCCATAGATATGCAGTCTTCTAGTCGCTGTGCTTTGCTTCTCCTAACCCCCAAGCCAGGTTTATGGAGAATATCCTCTAAACTCCATTACATTTTTATATATGATTTAGAGCAGAATTTTCCAAATTCTTTAGCATTAAGATACTTCACATTTAGGGTTCCCTAAACCTTAAAAGACTTCTACTCTTGAGTTTCTTACTAACTCATGTATGAATATATCCTTCAAGTTTCAGCTTAAATATTATTTCCTTGTGAGAGGCTTCCTATTATAATCTTTATACTTCTCTTCTAATTGTAAATCATCTTCTTTGTGAGATACTCAGTAGTTGTCTTAGTGACGGAACTAATACTCTGTGATTAATCTGGCTATTGTAACTTAACCCACCGAAAATAGGGAGAGAGAGGATTTCAGGACAGTAGTTATCTCTGATTTTGTCTGCATTGCATTTCTTTTTTGTCCTTTACTATCAGTGGTCCCCATTTCTTTGGAGAAATGCTGCTCTAACATTCTGTGTAGACCTGAGGGGCTGTAATTCTCCAGTGCCTCTCAGCGGTACCTCTCTCCTATTCTACGTGGGCAAGTGATCTAGGCTGAGCGAACTGTAGAAGCCTACTCTAGTACCAACATCACTATTATTCAGTACTCCTGGTTTGTGGGGGAGTCTACCACCTTATAGAAGCTTAATCAATACAGGCAATTCATTTGTTTATGTAACTGAAAAGTACAAGGAGATTATTTCAAAAATTGAATCATGGGCATTTCTTTGCAACATGTGGGTTTTATTTAATAATGAAAATGATGAATGTTAACTTTCTATTCTTATACATTATCTAATAGGTTCTTTGTAGGTATAATAAGTCAGTGGTTTCATTACTAATTTAACAATTAGCCAGTATCCTATAGTAAAACTGTTGTATACCTTCATTTGGGGATTACTATTTTATATGCTAAATGGAAAATATCAGAACCACTGCAGTTTATTAACAAAAATCAGATTATTATAGAGAAAGCCTATCTATGGCAATAATAATTTCTTTCATTAATTTCAAATGGTCTTGTTTTAGGAATACAGCATCAACATAATGCAGATTGTGTAGAATCTGTTTTAAGTAGAATCCTTACTTTTCTCTTTTTCTTGCTTCTCCCTTCTTGAGCTCCCCTCTGTTTTCTCTCCCTATTCCTTTACCACATTTGTTTTCTTCTTTTCTATACATTCCCTCTTTACTCCCCACACCCCTTTCACTTTTATTAGAATGCATGTAAAGGAGACGATAAAATAAGATAAAGTGACAGTTTACTAAGACAGGATAGGCCAGTGAAGAATCCCTGAAATGTTTTAGCCTCTTCTGAGGCTGGGCCAGTTTCTAATAAAGTCATTTAGTGTAAGAGAATTCCCCTGGATGAGGATCTGGCTAAGCTTGATAGGCTCTGGGGCAGGGTTACTGGCTCTCCAGGGCTCTCCAGTTGCTGGGTTATGATGATAAAACCAGCTCTGAGTACAGGAGATTTTCATTTGATGAGTGGTCTGAACGTCTACTTAGTGGTTATAAAATATTTGCTGCTGAAAGCCACAGAGCATTGATAAACAGATCCTGGACAGCTGAGTTATTGCAATCTACTTAACATGAGGAGAACAAATTATGAGTCAAATGTTCCTGTTTCATAACCTTACTCAGGGCAGAGGGCTGTTCAATGCTGGCGTTAACCCTGCTTGCACTGAGCTTGGCCGGGATCCCGGAAAGGGCTGTGCAGGCACTGGAGCAATTCAGGTGGCTTTGTCATTAGGACAGAAGTACGCAGAGAGGAAATTTTAAAAGGCCCATCTGGTAAAGGAAATAAACAATTTGTAAAACTGCTGTATGGTACTGAATACACTACCTAGACTCCCTCTGTGGTTTACTTTTCATCTTCCTTAGATGACACGTGTTTAGGCTTATTAAGTCTTGTCTTCAGCATAATACTGTATTCTTTTATGTTGTTGGGGGAAGGGAAGGAATATGTATGGGCCTGTTCTCTATTAGTCATTTGAACCTGGGTCAGTCATCTCAGCCCAAGTACTATAAATAATCTCATTGAAATCTGACTCCTCTTCTGTACTTCCCAGATTATGCTTTTCTGTAACATGTGCAGAAAGGGAGGGTTTCATCTCACTCATGGGAAACAGACTAGGAATTTGTCTCTAGTGCCTGTGATTTATAAAAGTAAACAAAATAGTGGGTTTTTTTCCCTTAACCAGTTCTCAAACATCTATTTTGGGGTACCAATTTGAGCACGAGTGAAAAGCATTTTTAGTGGGCAGTGAGAAAACAGTTCCTTTGTTGCTCTTGACTTAAATGTTGTTCTGAGAATTTGGCTTAATCGGTGCATGGGGTGCTATTTGAGTCTTAGCCAAGTTGAGGCACAACATTTCTGTCCTGCATTTTCATTCACTTGCAGCTCACATGCTTACCTCCCCCAAGAACAAGTGCATGCATACGCACAAGCATGCCCACATATGCAGAGCTCCAAGCAGAGCTCTGGACTTGGGCTCTGACTGTGCTGGGGCTTCCACTCCTGCAAGCCATTTTTCATTCTTCACTCAGTCCCACGGCTGGAATTGCTGCTGGCAATTTACTTGCAGAATTCAGACATAGACTTGGAAATAAAAGTATGCAAAATACATGTTTTAATAAAAAAATACACAGAGCCAAATTAAGCTGCACTGTATTTTTCTTCTTATTGGCACACTCCCAATAGTTTCAAATTGGTTTTCCTGTGCCAAGAATTTTCTTAAATGAAATGCACTGTGCTAGGAAGGTTTTTAAGGCCTCTTCACCTTAAAGTGCAAACCTCTGAACGCGGCCCTAAAAAAGCAAAGTCTAGATTTGGCATGCCACTTAAACCATGATTAGTAGAGCGTATCAGCATGCTAGAAATAGCTGTATTTGTGAACCTCCTGTTCTTCAGCTTTTGATAGCCAGCCAAGCCCTAAATCAATTCCAAAGAGTGAAAACTAAGATAATAATGAGAAAATAGACTTTTCATGCTAGAAAACAGGGAAGATCTTACTGTGTACATGCTGACTTTGGGTCACATAGAACCAGGAGCAGTGACCCTGGCCTGCTGGTCTTGTCTTCAAGGCAGTGCACTGTGTCACTACACACAGATCCTCCCTACTCTGTAGGTCTCAGTTTCCTCATTAGCGAACTGGGGACCAATTGTGCTGGCTTTCTCGTGTGGAATATAATGCATTCCTTATTCCTGTGTATCTGGTGCTTCCAGTCAGCTGGGATATTTTGGGGGTGGGGGGAAAGGTTTTTAAAAGCTTAACTCCTATTCTGAGTTAGTTTGAGGCAGGCTTGATATTTTTTTTTCTTCCTGTTGAAATACATCCTTGTGCCTTGCTTGACAAGCTGTTGTAAAATGTTTGGAGACATCTCTTTTATTTTGAGGTCTGTATCTCAGCAAGGTGGCAAATGGCCACACTTTCAACTATTCCTCCCTCTGAAGCCGAGTGGTGGGTGTTCATGGCAGCTATTTGTTTGGGAGAATCAGCCATAAATCAGTACTCATTTTCTATTTTCTTCTTATTGATGGAATTGCTGTAGGAAAACAGCTTATCTCCCAAGCTCCTAGAGCCGTGCTGGCCTGAAAGCTGCACGCAATAAAAGTTGTTTTGACAGGAGACTGACCAAACGTGACAATGGACAGAGGGGGATGGCGGAAGCGGGGGAAGGGGTACGCACGCTTGCCTGTTTTGAACCCAGACACTCTTTCCCTTTTTTCTTTGTTAAATTACTTTTTCATATGAAGGACACAAAGGGAACGGCCCTTACTGGCAGCCAGAAGGCAGAAAACAAACCCTTTGAAATTTCTAATTTGTTTATAGATGGTCCTCCAGGAGCCGGCTGGAAAATAATTTTGTCTGCCAGAGACAGTGAGCAGCTACCCGAGGGTGCTGTGGTGAAAAAAATGACTCTCCAGTTTTGGTCCTTGAATGTCTTATTGTTCAGCGCACAGCGGTTGTTCTGAAATTACTCATCTGGCAGAGAAAGAAAATGAAAGAAAAATCCCTCCTCTATTCTCTGGCCTAAGTTTCTAGGAAAGTTACCTTTAAAAAAAAAGGCATTTCTTTGGCTTCATTTGTTTGTCAATTAATTTTGGAGTTACATGAAGATGTGTTAATCTTGCCCCCTAATTTGTGAGTCTTTTCCTCTCTGAGGAAGATTTTTACTGTGGATACTTCTCAGGCTTCACACAGCAGAGACGCTGTTTTCTCCCTGTGAGGTGCTAACAAGTTGAGCTATTTTCCTAGATAATACCACACATTCCACAAACTCTCATTCTAAGGGTGTTTCTCAATGTGGGCAAGATAAAGGTTTGGAGATAGAACAGAGAATCTCTGTTCTATAAAAAGTGTTTCTAGAAGTTTCCCCTCAGTTCGGCTATTTGTGAAATGGGGAGTAGGACCACCTGTTCTGCATTGTACAGTAATATTGTGGACATGCCCTCATACCTGGTATAGCTGAGTAGCAATGTTTTCTCAGAAGTTTAGATCGCTGGCTTGGAGGAGAATGCAATTCAATTCTCTTCCATACAATCTCATACAATTGTTTTATTTTATTGAGCAGGAAGTAGACCCCCAGTGACTTGACAAAGGAAGCACAGCTGTTTGGGGCACAGTTATGGCCTGAATTCAGGTCTCTATTGTTAGCCCACCACTGCTTCTACTACTCCTTCCATCTGCACAGCATTGGGGTAAAATTAGGTAATATGTCAATTTTACATAAATCCTTCTAAATCCATAATCTTGCCTCCTCCCTATAAATCCAGAAGAGGACTAGCTATTTGCCTTCTAAAGCTGGAAGAGTAATCCAAGTGGGTCCATCCAACTGTTTGCCTCTCTGTACCTGTGCCTGGGTGCTGAAAACTGCTAAAATTGTGCAATTCTGGGTTTGACTGATGTAGCTCAGTAGGTTGGGCATTTTCCCGAAAGTGAAAGTTCGCCGGTTCGATTCCTGGTCAGAGCACAAGCCTGGGTTGTTGGTTCAGTCTCCAGTCAGGGCATGTACAAGAGGCAACTGATCGATGTCTCTGTCTCACATCAATGTTTCTCTCTCTCTCTCTTCCTCCCTCTCTCTAAAAATAAATAAATACAAATTTTAAAAAATTACTCAAGTCAGAAGACTGGTACAACTGCAGCTTTAAGATCTCCAACTTCTCCTGGGTTCTCAGTGTTCTCTGACGACCCTCCTGTGTTTGCCTAATGTGCTCTTTTTACTCAGGCCTCCATTCTCTTTCAACTTCCTGCCCCCACCTTCCTGCTAAATCTTATTCAATGGCTCCACTCTGTATTTTACAGAGAAAATGAAAGCCTGTAACCAAAGTCTCCCTCAGCCTCCCATCTCTATACCTATACCTTGCATCTTACCCGTCTTGTTCTCCATCTCTTATCCTTCATATTTCTGTGAAATGCATGTCACTTCTCCTTAATTGATATCTCCTCTCTACTAGCAATTTGTTCCTGGTTTTTGTGCTTTTTCAGAGATCTCAATATCTGTGTTCTTAATCTATTCACTGTGTTCCTTCTTTCTTATATCTTTACCTTTGCTCTATTTGTGTGTGTGTGTATTTATCCTTATCTGAAGAGATGTTTATTGATTTTAGAAAGAAAGAAAGGGAGGAAGAAAGGGAGAGAAACATCAGTTGGGAACCCACAATCCAGGCATGTACCCTGACTAGGAATCAAACACGTGACCTCTGGATTTATGTGAGATGCTCCAACCAACTAAGCCGTACTGGCCAGGGCAAACTTCACTCTATTTGGTGGTTCTTTCCAATCTATGTTTAAACCACTTCCATTAATCCCCTATCTCCCTTTGGCTACTGATGTATCTTTCTTTTTTTTCCACAGCAAATCTTCCTGATATGTATATAATGTACATATAAAATATAAAAATATGTAAAATATATATAATTACTTCCCACTAATTCTTTAACCCAAAATAGTATGAGTTTTAGTCCTACCTTGCCTTCTAAATCTACTCTTGTAGGTCACTCACAAGAGCCAAACTTGTTACAAAATTCATTGAATAGACACTTTATAGACATAATCCTATTTAACCCTTGGGCAGTGTTTTATCTTATAGTCTTCTTATTGACAAACATGGCATCGTAAACTCCTGACCACTTCCTCCCAGATTTCTTTTCATTCTCCTTTTCATCTGCCCAGGTCTTCAGTATTGGTATTGTGTGGATTCTCCCCTATTGTCCTTTCTACTTCAGTATGTTTAATTTCCATCATTATTCTGACAACTTCCAAATCTTCACCCAACACATGTCTTTGCTGATCTTCAGACCCAGTTATCTCTATCTGAACATTCATCTCTTTTTTGGATGTGCTTGTATCTATCAATACAGAACAAACTATCTTTTATTCTAAACCTGCTGTTTCTTCCACGTTACTTATGTCAGGAAATGGTACCATAGTTCACCCAGTTGGTCAGGCCAATAACTTAAGATTCCTCCTTGACCCTTTTACCTAGCCAATGCTACTCATATAATGTTTCCAAGACATTTTTACACAACCTTAAGCATTTCTCAAATCCATCCAATTTCCTCCATACCTTAATCCAGTCACTGTCTTTCTTGTGTGGATTACTCCATGAACTTCTCACTGGTCTCTTTATCTCCTATATTGTCATCAGCCCACTTTTCACACTCCATTCAAAGTAATATTACTAAAACATATCTATCCAAGTCACCATCTAGTTTCAGATTTCCGAGTTGCTCTTAATTATTCATAAAAGGCTACACTTTGACTTCCTTATGTAAGTTACATGGCATCTGCTTATCATTTTTGCCAGTTTTCCCTCCTTATAAACTTATTTCATCTAATGTGTTCTGTTTCCTTTCTCTATATCTTTCAGCCAGCAAGAGTGTACTGAGCATGTATTACATGCTAAGCATTGTAACACTGTGAAAGGTATTCACTTGTGGGCTTTTGGATGTGCCTTTACTATTCCCTCTATCTTCACTTTTTCTCAACCCTCTTTTTTTTTTTTTTGAGGGGGGGAAGGGAGGGAGACAGAGAGGGAGAGAAACATCAATGTGACAGAGAAATATCAACCAGTTGCCTCTCATATGTGCCCCCAACTGGGGACCAAACGCACAATCCAGGAATGTGCCCTGACTGGGAAATGAACTGGTGACCATTTTGTTTACGGGAGGCCACTCAACCAACTGAGTCACACTGGTCGGGTGTCTCCACCTCCTTTTAATATAGCTAAATCTGAGTCATTATTCTGGACTTCCCCTGAAGTCCTCCTTGATAGGCAGACTCCCTGTTGTTCAGGGTTCCTGCTGTATGCTTCCATGGCACCTGTGTGTCTTCCACAGCAGTGCTCACGGTTTTCTTTAATAGCTTCTTAATTTCCAGTCTTCCACACTAGATTGTATGAGTAAGGGGCACAGGCTTTTATCTGCATTGTTCACTACTATGTCTCTGTTGTTTAGAACAAAGAAGAGCTTTAGTAAATATTTATTGAATTAATAGATAAATGAATATTTTAAAAGTTTGGGGAAAGAATGTGCATGACATTATCAGTAGATCACCATTTAAGTAATAATAGTAATATAACGTGCCTCTCACTCAATGAGTTAGGAAAAGCTATGTTTCAGTTTTGTCATTTTGTTCTGGAGATGTTTAGAACATTCCCAGAGAGACCTGGCATCAGGGAAGGGAGGGTTAGATAAGTTGTTGTTCTGGCACAATTATAAAGGTCTCAGAGGACCCCAAATTAGTCTCACACTGACATTGTTGAGGGGTGGCCACAGCAGAGGATGTCCTCCTTGTTCTCTGCGACTAGTTGTTAGAGACTCAGAGAATGCTGATATGGGTACAACACCCAGCTTCTACCTCATATATGTGGGGGGGCAGAGAGATTGAGATGGGAACAGAGAAAAGTAGAAAGGGAGCACAGAGACATGTAGTGACTGTAGAAGTTCTGCAAACTGTATGCTTTTACTTTCTATAGCTTAATTTCAAAGCCTAATGGGCAGTAGCATGCCCAACCTGTGTTGAAAGATAAAGCAACATTCATAGCAAGGTTGCCAAGTGTAAGGAGTTCTTATTAGTATAAAATCACCCAGAGGTACAAGAATAAAAAGTGACAGAGGATGACTTTATAACAGTACAAAGTTAATGAGCACAGGAATAAAGGACTTGGGGCTAAAAGGCAAAACGTAATATTTGTGTAAGGGGTAGAATAATGATCATTAACAAGACCGATAACGCATCGTTAATGGGATCAGAGCCAGCAAAGTAGCAGAGATTCCAACATGATTATTTTATTAGGTTATTTATAATCTGTGGCTATTGTAAAAAAATTTCCTGGAAATATCACATAGCAAATCTAATAGCAGATCAGATTTAACAAAAGCTATTCTATTTGTTGAGTTTTATCTTATGCTGTCAACTGTTCTAATACCTTATAAATGTTACTGGATTTAGTCTTCACATTGACCATGAAGTAGATGTTATTATTCCCAGGTAGGGTGGGCATGGTGGAGTAGGTATGAAGACGAGGAAATGGACTAGAAAGTGAACCATCATTCTCCAAGTGATTCGTTGTGTGTAGATAAACCACTTTTGCTACATATCTGCAATTTATATTGTCACTCAAAAAATTGGACAATATTGCTCCAAGTTCCCTGGTAGTATATCTTGAATGGATAAAACTTTAAGTTGCCAGTGGAAAAAAAACACTTATTAAGAGAGTTCTATGTATCTAATTTTCACGTAAACATTGGGGTATTGTTTAAAGCAACATCAAGTCCAGCAAGAGTGCTAGACATATAAACAACAAAATAAAATGCAAAGGGAGAAGTACCATACTGGATATTATAGAGGTGGTTTATTAAGCTGGCCTTCTCATCATCCCTTCCCCTTTCTCTGGTGACACGAATTCTTTCTGGCAGGGAATCCCTTCTGTCTATGATCGTGAATTTATCCACCTCAGGTATGGGTCCAAAACTGAGACTTAGTCAATCAAAGAGAAAATACTCTGTTGTCTCACCTCTGACCTCATCCTGAATTCCTTCAGGAACAGGCATGTGGCTCACACCAAATCAGCAGCATTTTCTTTCTCAGGAGTTTGAGTCTTGGGCTGAAGGGCACAGGGTGGAAAACAGAAGTTCCTTTCTAATGGCAGCACTCTGGGGAGGTGGCTCATTTTTCTCCACCACCAGGATTCCTAGGACTATACTGGTTCTGTCCTTCTGTAGGCCTGATACCCAATTCCTTCTGCAAGTCTGTGGGAGGCTTTGAGTTCATTGATGAATTTCTCTTGTGTAATTGTATCTTTCTTTCCTTCCTTTTTTTTATTATTTTTGACTGCTTGTTTTCTGATAGCTAGAATCTGATTTTGTTACCTGAAATCAAAAGATCCTGCCTGATATTTTAGAGAAATTGCCATCAGGAGTGAGGTGTAGCAGATAACCGAAGCTCAGATATGAAATCTGCCGCATTGTGGCAGGTTTGGGACAGTGAGTGTTCTTCCTTTTCTGATTGAGCAGTTGGCAGTACTTAGTAAGTGTCTGCAAAGCGGCTTTTCACAATGTCAGTATTTGTTGTTCCTTGATACAGAAATATGCCTACTAAAGATTTTGTGGAAAAGATTTGGAATTTGCTGATTACTTTTTAAAAGAAATTAATAAACTTCATTTAAATTTTAGAGCAGTTTTAGGTACCTAGCACAATTGAGTGAAAAGTACAGTGAGATCCCCCTTTTCACATGTGTATGACCTCCATAAGGTGTTATGAAAAAGGAGCCAGCCAGGGTTAAGGAGGAGCATCTGAAAGCAAAGAGGGGAGGAGAGAGCTCTGTGGTGAGAACACTGGAATCGGGGGCCATGAGGGTAACTCTCATGGAGGCCTCGCACTAAGAGATAGGAGTGGAAAGAGTAACCCTAACCCTAACCCAGATTCAGGGGCCAGGACTTGACAAGTTGGCTGACTTCAACTACTAGTCTGTGGATCTCCTGGAAAGTTAATTGTGCAGCAGGGGCCAAGGGAATTTTTAACGCATCGATTTTGCAAGGTCTAGGTCTGCAACTTCTTATCCCCCAAATTTCGTAAACAAGGTTTGGGCCGCTCTGGCAATTAAACCCCCAGCAAAGAAACGTTTTTCCATACTTCTCTCCTATTTCGTTATAAGGAGCAATGGACATAGATAATCTTCCCAGAGGACAGAATCGGGGCAGTTATGTGAACTAATCTAGATAGCCATTTTATTGCCTGAATAAGAAATCTTTGCAATCCCTGTCAGCAGGATAAGATATGTGTTTGTGAACAGTAACCATAGTAAGTGGCTTCCAAATGGTCGTTCTTCAAATATTTGTATCTTGTCCTGCCTCCTATGTTATGTGTGGAGTGTGTTAATTTCACAGGCTGCCATAGCGTTAAGAGCCTCACTTGCTTTGAGTGAGACCGGAGGTTCTGTACACGGAGTTGGGCACAGTAATCAAACACACTTTTAGATCACCTTTTTTGAATAGCGTGCTTTGGTTGTTAGTAGAAGAGTTCCTTGTAAATGTGTTTTAGAAATAGTATGTATGAGAAAAAGAGGGATATGAATGATATCCAGGCAAGGGGTGGAATGTCATGGAAATCTTTTATCTTCCCAGCATTCCATCCTCTCTTTTTTTAAAGAAAGAACCCAGTTCTGTGTGGGGTCACCCTTTTGTTTCTTTAGTGTATGCTGACCATTGCATTTTCTTCCAGTACCTTCTCCACACAGAGGGTAAGCATATAATACAGGGTATTCATGCTGAAGTTCTCCTCCCCCACCCCGTCACAGTGACTGGTTAGGGGTGGACATGGGACCTAAACCAGGTTCATTACAGCCCTTTCTGTGACATTTCTGCTAGCACTATGGGAGAAAATGCTATCTTTTTATTGGAATTGCCAAACCAATAGGATGTGAGCCTTGAGCTGCCGCAGCCACAGGTCCGCCACGTGGAGAGACTTTTCTGGGGAATGGAAAGAAAGACAGTGGGTGAGTGAGCTGAAACTGACTACATAATTTGAGCCCTAGGATACCTAAAGTTACCTTTATTCCTCCTATGTTGTCATATACATTACAAAGTAAGAGAGAGCAAAAAATATATCAGTACTTACTTATCTGCCCTGAGGACAGCTTCAAAGAGGACAAAACTTTCGAGGTGGGTTTTGAAGGGTTTTCCAGTCAAAATGTGTTGGAAAAGGCATTCACGCAGAAGTAACAGCATAATTGAAGGTAGGCTTACCCTGTATTAAGAGATTGGACTTTCCAAATGTTGGAGGATGGGGTGGACAGGTGGAAGATTGCTCTTTTTAAAAAAAATATTTTATTTATTTATGTTTAGAGAAAGGAGAAGGGAAGGAGAAAAAGAAGGAGAGAAACATTGATCAGTTGCCTCTTGTACACAACCCGACTGGGGACCACACCCGCAACCCAGGCACACACCTTGATTGGGACTAAACCAGCAACCTTTCCCTCTGTGGGAAGATGCCCAACCTACTGAGCCACATTGCTCAGGGTGGTGGAGGGTCATTCTTGAAAGGTAGTGTGGGGACCTGATTGTGAAGCATCTGTTCTGTGGGTGGCTCTGGATTCATCATGTAGCCTTTGAGGGGATTTAAGTAGCAGAGAATCCCGATCCCACTGAAGGGGCGAGGCAGGCTTGGGTCATGGGAGGAGCAGAGGCTCAGGGGCCAAACTGCCTGGAAGTAAATCCTGGCTTTGTCGCTTACTCCCTGTGTGACTTTGGGCAAATTCTTTAACCCTTTTGTGCCTTGGTTCCTTCATCTGTAAAATGGGGCTGATACTAATTGCACTAATAGTACTTTGAGGTTTCTTATAACTATATAAGTCAATGTAAAGCACTTAACATAATTGCTCAACACTGCTGACTGTTCAATAGAGGCATTATTGTCTATGATTTAGGAATAAAGTTCTGGGGAAAGAATTGAAAATTTGGGAGGTGAGTGAGAAGAAAACTATTGATCATTTGCAACTATTATTTCTTTAACATGGATTAGTTTCTCAACCTAGATAGCTGTCCCCAAGCACAGAGGTCCCAGGAGAATAGGATGTAAGGCTAGCATGTTTGGGTATTAGAACAGAAACAGAATAAAATAACAGGCTCAGGTCATGTGATGTCGCCCAGAAGACAAATTTGTGTGCACCTCTCAAGTTGCTTATGTAGCCAAGGAATGACCTGAGTTCACTAGGGAATTGAGGGAAATGGCTGTGGAGGGAGAGAAGCTCCGAAGTCCAGCAGCCAATGGGACATTTTTGCTCAAAGATGGCCTTGACAGTGGCAAATCAGTGGAAGAGCCTTTGAAGATGCGAGGGATAACTTTTCAATTGAAACTGCAGACAGCGGTCTGCAGGAGGCCAGAGCAATAGCTCAGAGGGCAAGGGGCCAGGTCACTCAGTTAACACCATAGTGAGAAGTTCCGCAGGATCCTTAATAATAGCAACTAGTCAGGGATTCCATTTGATACCCTATTACCCAGAACACAGGTTTAACAAATGCTTTAGCCCCAGATGTCAGCAGAAGGGTAGGCAAAGTCCCTGAGGGCCACTACCAGGCTTAAGGCAAAGGCAGAGAAAAATTTAAAGGTACAGAAAGGTAAAGAGAAAGCAAATGGAAGAAGGGGTGTGTAAGGGCATAGAAACGGCAAAAGAGAAAAAGGAGGCATAAAGGGTCCACGTGGACAAACAACTAAAACTTGACATATGCTCTAAAGACCGTTTTCTTACTATGCTGAACAGCATTCTAGGGAGATGGGATAGAATTTCACCATTAAGTCTATTTCACTTTCTTTGCTGCCCTCATTTAAATGACTGCCTCTCTTGCCATTATACTTATATTATATACATATACAGATACTTCTGTTATATGTCAAACATTAACATTCATTTAAATTTGCCACATAAGCTGAGCCTACCCTCAGATGGGCCAGTGCAGAAATAGCAGCTGTGTGTGAGCTTCTTGACCATTGGAAACTCCACCATGGCTGCAGTCTTCATTCACGAGTGGTTTTGAGTAAGACTTCACATGTGTATTGTATGTACTAGACCTGCAGGAGACTGCTTCAGAGGCAAGAATTGTCCAGTTTCCTGTTGCCCATTGTATTTAAAACAGTATCTGGCAAATAGTAGCTGCTCAACAAATACTAATGAATTAAGCACTATCTGCTTGCTGCTGCTTAAAGCACCAACCATAGTAGCCAGAGGAGAATAAAAACAATTGGACTGATTTGGCTTTGATTTGTATTGAATAGCTCCATCAGTGACTACTCTGTGACTTTGAGCAAGTGACTTTATTTCAACAAGCCTTCATTTCTTTATCCGTATCATGGAGATAATAACATCGACTCTACAGGGTTGCTCTGAGGATTAAATGAGTTGATGTGTAGCATTAGGTATAAGGTAAGTGCTCAATAAATGGCTAAAAACAAAACTCCCCTTTCCAGCGTAGTTTCAAACTACTGTCAATTGCAGTTTCAAAAATTCACAAAGTTTACAAATATATGCTGTGACATGTGAAATTTGGAGGACAATGCCACCTCAAACGCTGCTACTTCTGTGACATCCTGCCTGGTTTCAGTATGCAATCTGACTTCCTCCACCGAAACAGTAATTGGTCCTTGATGGGAAAGTGAGAGCGAGAGAAACCTGACCTCAAAGCTAAATTCTGACATCTACTAGCTGTTTGATCCTAAACAAGCTGCTTATTTAACTAGATCTCAGAAAGACTCAGTCTGCCTGGATCATGATTACATGTTCAATATCTAGAGCAGAACATGATACGTAGTGAGCATGCAGTAATTATCTGTTGAATCAACTTGTCTATAAAATGGGATCTTGTAACAGATGAGAGAGGAATAGTTAATTCTCTTTGAATGCTCACTGCACACCAGGCATTATTGTGAGTGTTTTACATTTGCTAATTTATTGAATTCTCATAATCATTCTGTAAGGTAGATAGGATTATCATCTTTATTTTGTAGATAGACAAATTTGGGTAGAGATTAAAAGCACTGTGCAAAATTACACAGCTAAGATAAACAGAACCAAGTTTTTCCCTAGATATTCTGGCTTCAGAAACCAAACTCTTAACTACAATGGTATATTGGCCTTCAATGTGGATTTTGTAATTGTCAATCCAATGTTGCATTCCCCTGTCCTTTGATAACTAATCGAATTTTCATTCATTTGTTTAAACCTCTCTCATGTGAAGTCCATGTGCTTTGGGAAAAGAAACAAGGAAATCAGGCCTCAAATAATAAACATAATTCCATTCCCTGCACATGATGGATAGTTTAGGAGTCAGCACATGACTCAGTTTAGGCCAGTGATATTGGAGAAGACGTTTTCTTGGGGTTTCTAGGAAAGAGGCTTCCTAACTTTCTAATTCTTCCTAGAGAGCTTCTGGAGGTGATTGCCCCGCCACACCCCCTCTCTGTCCTCTGTCTGTGTTGGCAACTATTTTGTGACCATGAAAGGGATCCTGCCTTAAAATTAAGCTGATGAGGGGAAGGCAGAGTAGACAGGAAGAAACTGAATCTTTAATGATGTCACTGAGTCACCAAACCTAACCCTAATTTTTGTTTTTGGCAAATATAATACAAAAAAGTTTTTATTTTTCAACGATTTGTGAATAAACTGCCCACATGATGGCAACTTAACTTTTCAGAATTTATTTCCTGCAAGTGAGGTATTCTCTGGAATAACCAAAATGGAACTATAAAATTTAGGATATTAACACTCATTCATTATTTTCATCTTACCCTCAAATCACATTCAAGTTTTGTCAATTGTTCCAATAATGACTTTTATAGCAAGATAATCCAGGCCAGAAGTTTGCACCACAGTTAGTTTTTATGTCTTTCTGTCTCTTTCAATCTGGGTAAGTCCCTCAGTTCTTCTTTACTTTTGTGCTCTTGACACTTCAGAAGATCCCATACCGATTCTTTTGTAGAATATCTCTTAGTATGAGTTTGTCTGCTTTTTGCTAAGGACTAGATTTAGGTTATGCATCTTTGGCAAGAATGTCACAGAAGTGAGGCTGTGTTCTTGCCATTGCTTCATTGGTGAAAGTAAGTCCTTTTGCTATTGCCTGAAGTTACTCACATATAATTATGTTTCTTTGCTTTAGGGCTGAACCACTCTGGTCACACAGTTTTCCGTTCTGCGTTGCTGGTGTTTCCCTTGTTCATACTCTCAATCTGCTGTCCTCAAAATCTTCCTTTTGAGACGTCCAAGTGTTAGTCTATTAGCTTATTAGTTCTAGTAGTCAAAAAATGAAAGCCTCTTTCTATTGTCTGCCAATCAGGGAGAGATAGCTGTCCACTACTGGGAATTTGCCAAATTCTTTCCTTAATAATACATTGATTTAACCTGAACACCTGTTTTAAGCTATAGATTTAGTAGCACCCATACATTTGTTTTTTTTATTTATTTTTATTTTTTAAAATATATTTTATTGATTATGCTATTACAGTTTTCCTATTATCCCCCCTTCATTCCCCTCCACCCTGAACACCCTCTCCCACCCACATTCCCCTCCTTTACTTCAGTACATGTGTTATAAGTTCTTTGCTTCTACATTTCCCATACTATTCTT
>CM052540.1:113751432-113785050 GCA_028533065.1 Trachops cirrhosus
CTCTCTCTCTCTCTCTCTCTCTCTCTCTCTCTCTCTCTCTCTCTCTCTCTCTCTCTCTCTCTCTCTCTCTCTCTCTTTCTCTCTCTCTCTCACCTCTTCTTAATAAACCAGCAGGGAGATTAGAAGGTACACTCTTGATGTACCTATTTCCTTGATTTTCACAGCTGCACAGTGGGAAGACTGCAGACTTCCCACCAATATAGTGCTTCCTGTCTGAGAGTCCCATGACTCTCTGAAACCTCTTTTCCACATCTTGTCACAGTGAGTGTCACTCTTTGTTGTCATGTTTCACTACTGGACTCTGGGCACCATAAGGGTAGAAGTTGTTATATTTGTGCCTGGTGCATGGTACATGGCCACCAACGAAATACTGGCCTGAAGGCACAAATGAATCAATAAGCAGGTAACTGGGGAAAGCTCCCTGGATCTAATGCAAATGCTGAGTATAAAGAATGAGTCCTGGAGGTGGAATCCCTCTTCTCTGCTGATAAGGCAAACAAAGCTAGTTTTTAAAATAACTACATATATTGTATATAACATTAGTGATAGAATTTAGTGGAAAAATGAGACAGGCCATGTAAAAAAACTTGCTGAGTGTAAAATTCTTTTACATACTTTTACACAAAGGAAGGAGGCATGCTTTATTATAGAGACATAAATGCAGGATGAGGAACTTTGAAAAAGAAAAGCAATTGAAATTGTGTACAAAAATATTTTTAAATGGCAAAGGCATACTCACGTTTATAAATTTGGAAGTAAAGTGACCATGAAAAAGGCAAAAATAAAGGCAGGAAAACTCCTTCCTATTTGTACCAATAAAATGTAAATGCATGTTATTTCCTTATGAACATCATTATCTTTGATTTGTAGAGCAGTTTTCCAGAATTTAAAATGCAGCACTCTATAGGGAGAAACTGTTCCTCTGACAACCAAACACTGCAAAAATTTAGAAGTAAAAGGAAATATGGAAGAACAAAAAAATTCTCAACTCACATACTGAAAAATCAAACCAATTTTATTTCATACTATTAGCAAGAAATGCCCTGCTTATTTACTGCCTGCATTTTCCCAATAATTTATAATTAGAACCCAGCAGTAAGTATTGATTTCCAATTGATGGATATCATCTGTGCCCTAATAAACTGACAGACCTTCAGAAATCTATCCAGGGAGACCTTTAAAATACATGACATGAGTTAAACATTTTATTTAACACCAGGGGAAATTTGCATTTCATCTCTCAGGCTTTTACAAAGCTGCTGTAAATGATTTAGCTTGGCTTTTAGATTTCAGAGTCATTTCATTTCAATTTGGGCACACTCTTCTATAATTCTTAGCCTTTGTTCAACCACATGTGGACGACCGACATTTAGCGTGTGGAATAACATGTCAAAAATATGGGATGCTTAAATTCACAGTTTGTGAATTTAGTAAAGATGTGAAATAAATCCTTTGATGCATGTAAAAATCACAGTAAAATGTACGTGAAACCTAATTGTAAAATGTAAATGAGGCCTAATTGTTTACCATGCTCTCCTAACTGGAGTCCTGCTGGGTAATCCGCCCCTGCATCCCTTGGGGAGTAGTACTGCCTCGTTCAGTGAAGTCCGGGGAGGTCTACCTCCTACAACTGCTATCATTGTTTATGAGCAGCTTGGGTAGGGGCATTTCTTCTAGGAGGGAGATCTCTTTTATATGGCTGGCAGCCTCGTCAAGGCATGGCCCCCCAGAACAGAGTATTCGTGTAGAAAGGGCTAGGTTTTAAGATAGGGAGCAAAGAATGTGCCCCTAACGGATTGCTCTAAGAAAACTGAGGATCCTAGGCTAATGTATTATCAGCATCATTTTATTATTTTTCTAAGCCAAGAAAAAAATAATGTGAAGACCTCATCATAAAGTACTTTGCATTAGTAATATGTCAATTTACCATAACTTCCATTTACATTTTTGTAGAAGAACCATTTCTTTTTTGTTCGTTTGTGTGGTTGGTTGGGTTTTTTTGTGGGGGGGCAGGGTGGGAGGTCTGGTTTCCTCTTGAAGGAAGACAATAGCACTCAGGTTTAATATAAAGTATGGGCCCTTGAGCATTTGTATGTGGATTTTGTTTGTTTTCTGGGGAAGAAAAGATCCTATTACCAGGTTCATTTGTATAATAATCATTCATTAAAATAGACTCTGTGGCAATGAAATACTGTACTTGAATTCAAGCACAAAGCCTTTAAAAAGCTAAAATGTCAAAACAATAAAACTAATTAAGGCAACAAAATAGCTTTTCCCAGCTTAATGACAGACTGGCCCAAAAATGCACTTCAATGATTTTTTCTTTTCTCTAGAGACACTTTAAGTAAAGCAAGGATAGAATTTTCTGCGGTCATTATCTAGCCCAGCATCACTAGGAACACAGCCCAACTGAACTGTCTGGCAGAGGAAGTAACGTGTCTACTTTTGCTGAGTTTCCCTCCTTCCCTCCCTCTTTGTCTTCCTCCCCTCCTGTCTTCCACAAACACTTACAGGGTTTACTGTGCTCCAGGCACTGTGGATGGATAGCAGACTGAGCTCAGCTGTGGGTCCTGAAGTCAAACAGCGGCTGGACTAGGAAGGGAGTCAACACATACTAACTGTAATCCAGGGGAGGAAAGTAACACATTGCAAAATTACTGAACAGTTGCCAGAATAGTACACAGAGCACCTGTATACCCCGTGCCCAGAGACTGAATTCAGACTGCTAATTTTTACAGCAATGTTCTTTGTAGCCAAGGATCCAGGATCATGGTTGCTCCTAGATGTCACCTCACTCCAGTCTCTTTTGATTTGGAACAATTCCTCAGTATTTTTTAAATGTTCATGATCTTATCATTTTTGAAGATAAGATCATGTTATAGACTGCGTCTTGATTTGGGATTGTCTGGTGCTTTCTCATGATTAGATCCCTGTTTAATTTTGGCTGGAATATTACAGATACTGTAGTCTTATAGTATTCTATTAGGTGACACATGATGTCTCTTTTCCCACTGGTGACGGTGTTTCCACTTATCATTTCATTTATACAGCATGTTAAACAAAATCTTTTATGGCCACAAAGCATTTCTGAAAGAAAGCTTTTACTGAACCAAACACTAGTCAGAAAAGGCCTAGGTCCTGGGCCATGCCATCTAAACCACCAGCAGCAAGGCTAGGTCGAGAAGGCAAATATATCTGCCATCCTGGAGTGGACAGGAGATTTTAAACATTATGTTTTGGGGAAGAAAGATGTAACACCTTCTGAAAGAATTTACACTGGCTACAGATAAGGGGGACGGGAAAAACTGAGGCAAGGGCAGCTCTGGCACAGGGGCACAGTCTGTGAGGTAGAAATAATCACTACTTTTGATCGGTACAGGCAGCGTTCTGACTGGTCCGGCGTATGTGGGCTGCGGGGGTGCCTGGTGGTCACTACAGAAGTCAAGTCAAAGCTCCAGCAAACATTCAGGAGGGTCAGCAGTCCTTTGTTAGTGGGCCCACAGTTATTAACTGTCTAACCACTCTTGTCTCCTTCACTCACCACCCCACTGTAATATAACTCAGAATATCTCAGAATTTTTCTCTTCTCAAGTATCGTTCAGGTTTTTCCACTGTAAGTTAGTTCTTTTAAAAAATAATGGACTAGCCCTGGCTGGTGTAGCTTAGTGGGTTAAGCGCGGGCCTGTGAACCAAGAAATCACGGTTCGATTCCCAGTCAGGGCACATGCCTGGGTTGCAGGCCAGTTCCCAGCAGGGAATGCACAGGAAGCAACCATACATTGATATTTCTCTCCCTCTCTCCTTCCCTTCCCCTCTGAAGATAAATAAATAAAATCTTTAAAAAAAATAATGGACTAATATTTTGTGGGCTGATACTTTAAGACCGTGTAAAATTCTGTTCCTTACTTCATGTTTTTTCACTAGTTTTAACATCCTGTGATGTTTCTTGCCTAAATTAACTACTACCATTACTATGTTAATGGTTTCCTAATACCATTATTTCCTTTATGATTAGTGCATATTTGTACTGGGGGATTTTCTGTTATAAGGACTAGCTTTTTCTTCTTGTTTGATTATTTCATGTTGACACACTGATTCTTATTTCCTGAATACTGCTATCATTCAATGGGTGTAATCCATTCCTACTAGGATTTGATGCTCAATTTTCCCCACAGTTGTTCGGTGGGAGCACCTTCAGTTTCGCTTTTCTGCCATTTTGATATGACCTGTTATTCTTTGAGCATCTCCTTACTTTCTGCTATGTGACACGTCA
This sequence comes from Trachops cirrhosus, assembly GCA_028533065.1. Classification (NCBI taxonomy): domain Eukaryota; kingdom Metazoa; phylum Chordata; class Mammalia; order Chiroptera; family Phyllostomidae; genus Trachops; species Trachops cirrhosus. Next base: position 113,755,706 of record CM052540.1, read on the forward strand.
GGCTCCTCTTGTGCCACAGCCATCTATGCTGCAACAGTCACCTGTTTTTCCAAGGAGGTGACACACTTAGGTTGGACTTTGGAAACTAAAATTTCGTCTACTGGAGTGGCACTGCTCCCTCCCACTTTCAGTGGAAAGAGTTGGGATATGTACAGGGTGGGGCAAAAGTAGGTTTTCAGTTGTTCATATGGAAAAGAATATAATAATTAATAAATAATAGAAGAGTAAACTGAGTTTCACATACTCACAACTGTAAACCTACTTTTGTTCCACTTTGTATACAAGTATACAAACATGTTTGTACATATATGAGCACACTGACAAGTATATTTATTATATATTTATCTATTTATAATATATATTGAAAACTTTAAATTTACATCAGTGCCTCCCATTCCAAGCCAGCACCTCAAGGTTTATTCTAGCCTCCTTTTCATGCTTGTGCCTCTCTTCTCTGACATGAGAAACTTGGCTCCCATTATATCAATACCCTGGTATTTAGCCTATCCCTCCTGCTGGCCCCAACGTGGGTTCAAGCTTGCTTATGCTGGTGATCTCCTTGTTCAGGCCTGCCTACTGCCTTTTTGAGGAAGAAGGGAAGGAAGGAAGGAAGGAAGGAAGGAAGGAAGGAAGGAAGGAAGGAAGGAAGGAAGGAAGGAAGGAAAAATGTAAGTATTTTTTTGTAAAAAGGGAAGGGAATAGGAAGAGGAATGGTGCGTATTTGTTGTTGACATTTGATTGGTGTATAAACATGGTTTCATTCAAAAAACAATTGATTTAGATTTGGTAGCTGCTCTGGTTGTTGGTTATACAAGTGAAGTGTTGGTTCACAGAGCAGGCACTAACTCCACTTGTATGATTCTCCCCATATACTCTCATAGTAGCCATCAGACACTCCTTCAGGAGCTCATGGGCACCCAGACCTTTCTCACTGGTCTCTTCATATTCTTCTAACTTAGAATATCAATACTAGTCATTAGATGACAAAAAAGTTAGTTTTGTTTTCCTAATATTACTCATGAACATAATACTTAAATTTGAAATAAAAGCCACATTCATTGTTATAATGAAACCTCTATGTATCAGTGGTCTGTCTCATGTTCAGTGTCTCATAGGGAGATAGAGGAAGACTATTTATGAGGCATCTGAGCTGAGTCTTAAGAAGTAGGTAGGACATAGAGCACTGTTTCTTTAAGTATATTTCCTGGAGTATTTGTCCTTTTGATACAGACTTCAAAAAGTGTTCCATGGTCAAATAAATTTAGAAAATGTATTATACTACATGCTTACCTTAAAACTCATGTATACTGTAAGATTATATATTATATATTAAAAGCGTATATACTCTATGCTTACCTAAAAAATCACAAAAGGCTCTGAGAATTCCTTTAGTGAAGAAATGTGTTAAACTTTATTTTATTCAACCTTTCCCATGCTTGTTTAATGACAATTGTTTTTGAGTGATAATTAACCAGCAAAAAAAAAACCCCACAAAAGACAAAAACACAAAACATGGCTTGGGCATAGAGGGAAAAGATAATTTAAAATGAAAGTTAGGGAAGTGGAGGTGGGGTGGAGAGAGTATGCCAGGCTGGCAGAAAAATGTCCTAGGTAGTAACTGTACAGAAGGTTAAAAGTCTTGAGTACAGGCTCAATAATTTGATTTTATTCAAATCAATGTATAGTAATAGGCAATTATGCTATTTTCTGCACTTACTGTTTATAGATTTGAGGAGAAGAAATGACATTTGCTAAGTGTCCCCTACATCACAGCTACACAAACACAACTAAAGACTTAAACTACCTAACCCTGGTGAGCTTACTGTCCATGTCAGCAGGACTTTATTTTCTGTTGTCCTTAACAGCAAACTTTACTAAGGAGAATCTTGCAATCTTGCACAGGCAGGTATTGATTGATTGTTTATTATCTTTATAATAAGATTCATCAATTCTTCAATGGAAAGTGTTAATGGTGTATCAAATCCAAGATTCTTTGAATTCTTTGCCTCAAAGCTCCTTACCTTGCTGTTTCCACTTGGAGGCGATCAGAATGTGCCCCCCAAATATATGCCACTTTGGTAGAAGAATTATTTGTAGCTGAAGATGATTGAGAATCAACAGAGGCAGAGAGAAGCTGTCTTGGAGTTTCTTTTATCTAACTAAAAGCAGCAATTCCTAGAAAATAAGGCTGCCATAAATTCCTTCATTTGGGCAGATTTACTCCCAGAAAGCAAATGTGAATAAAACCTACCCTAAATCCCTTCTCTGGGAGAATTTTATGGCCCTGAAGGAGAAAGACCTCACATACTCTATACATAAACATTATCACAAATTTTATCTCCCTATTATCCTAAGAACCCATGTGTTTATCCTAAAGTAACCCATTTATTCTTCCCATTAGAAGTCTGTGTTCCCCTCTCCCTTTCCCCTGCTAAGTTAGTCCATGAGCCTTAACTTGAATCATTTAGTGAGACAGCTACTTCTTTTGTTGGTTTCCATGTACAAAAAAATAAACCTTTTCTTCTGTAAACCTGCCTTTGTCAGTTTAATTTGCAAGTCTCAATCACTAAACATAAGAGAGCACAGGAAAAGCTTTTCCCTACCCTTCATATCATTCTTTCACTGTTCTGTCATTGAGTCTTACCCAATCCTAATCAAGTCCCCACACCGAAAAACCTAATTTAACACAAATCTTCAGTTCTAAATACATTCTGATCTTGCTTCCAACTTCTGAGACACTACTCAAGCTCTGTTGAAATGGTAAACTCCCTTACTGTGGTAAGCAGTGTCCGCTCTGTCACATCAGCAGGGTTTGTGGGTGGTAATTGGGGGCATACACTTGCCATTCTGTGTATCTGTCAGCCTATCTATTATCTATCTATCTATCTATCTATCTATCTATCTATCTATCTATCATCTATCTATCCATCCATCTATAATTTAAACCATTTTAAACTGAAATCTTCCAATATTTTATGTTCTTTTTTTATTGTTATTCAAGTACAGTCATCTCCATTTTCCCTCCACTACTTTCCGCCACCCCACCTCCCCCACCTCCCACTCTCAGTCCTTCCCCCCTTTTAAAAACAGTTACATAGAGAAATAGTTATTGGAGAAGATCCTTTAATGGTGCTATTTAGGAAAGTCTTTGACCTCTAAATCTGTGTTATCTTTTGTTTGAATATTGGCTTTCATTTGGCTAATGTTCTCATTTTGTAGTTAAGAGAAATGTAAGAGGTATGACTAACTGGGACTTACAAGTCTGGAAGAAAATTGAGAAAGGGTTCCTTCTCATCATGAGAATAATTGAAGACCTAAAATATACTCAGAAAGAGTGTGAAATTGGTAAACTTCCTAAAGATGCATTTTTTTGTGCACGCAATGTACATAAGGACTTTTCCTTTGTGTTTGGTTATTCATAAATGTGTTCAATACCATTCTAATATCATCATTTACAATTCTTAATTCTTGCCTTCCAAATACCATGAGGTACTCGTAATCCAGAAAGACTTAAAAATGAAAAGGCTTTTGGTAATTGTTATTTATGTATTTCTCAGTTATTTCTCTTAGGTATTTTGCAGGTATTTCTCAGGCCAGCCATTCCCCTGCCCTCACTGTTCCTTCCTCCCAAGTTCATGTGTTTTATCTCTCTCCCAGCAGGCGTGTTATACTGAGATTGGGTTCATTTTCTTCAATTTGTTGTCTCTGTCCTCAGGGTGCAAAATTCAACCTCAGATTCTTTATTTTCCTAAATATCTGAAAAAAGTTTTCATGGTTCATGTTAACCTGGAACAAGCTTTTGAGATTGTTAAAGACATCAGGAAGCAAACATGCACATGTTGCATATTTGAAAGGCTGGGGAGTGACTGTCTTAACCAGGACATGGCCCTGATATGGCAAAGACAGGAGCCCTTCATTTTGGTGAGTTGTTTGATCATTTCTTAAAAGATAAAAAATTTAGTCCTTTAAATTTGTTTGATGAAAAATTTCTTAAATTCTATTTCTTTAAAAAAGGTTGTCTAACAATAGAATTACTACTAACTTTAAACTATTTAGCATTTATCAATGCTTTATATTCTTCTATAATGTATAGTCACTTCATATCCTTTTCCCATTTGCCTACTGTTATTTCTATCTTAATAATTTCTAAGAAAACTTTATGCAGTAAGGATAGCAATGTTTTATATCTTGTGCATATGCAAATATTTTTGCCAGCTTGTTATTGGTATTTTGTGTTTTCTGGCATACAGAATCTCTAGGTGTTTTATATTCACACCCATGAACATTTATTCTAGATTCCTCTTATGCTTTGTTTGGAACAACTTCCATGTCCTAAAACTACAGTGTCATTTACATTTTGTTTTGTTCTCTTTTATTTTGGTTTGGTTTTATTTCTGTTGAACCTCTAAAATTTCAGTAAAATTGGAAAGATATTTTAGCTTAAAAAAGGTTTCAGAGCAAAATAAAATTACTACAAAGGATAATAAGAATTATAAAATTTTGGAGTTAGGAACTTTGAATTTATTTAATTCAATTTAACCAACATTAATTTAGTGCCAGCTATATAAAAGCTGTTTTGATGGATCTTCTGAGCCACTGGTTCTTAGCCCAGGCTGGACATTAGAATTTCCTGGGGGTGGTCAATTAATCTGTTGTCTGGGTCCTGCCTCTCAAAATTTTGATTTAATTGGTCTGGGTGAAGTATACGCATCTGCATTAAAAAAAAAATCTCCTTAGGTCCTTATAATGTGCAGTCATAGTTGAGAACCATTGTAGAACAATTGTCTTCATTTCTAGAAATAGAAGCTAAGTTGTGGCGAGGAATCAGGACGTTGGAGTTTAGATACCGGTTCAGATTTCTTTCCAGTGCACTTCAGTTTTTCTTGTAGTCAGGGACAGAAAAACCTGAGAACAATTGTCACTAGTTCTGAAGGCCTTCTATTCTCCCTCACATTGGTGGGCAGTTGGTTTCATAATTACATTTATTCTTTTCCTACTTTAGTTTCCCACTATTATAATAATCATGTCAATACTTTGATTTAATATCTCCTGTTCCACCTTCCCTCCAATCCGCAAAGATGAACACATGGACTGAAAAAGCCAACTTTGGGGACATTTTCACTGATACTTAAAGCTCTGTCTTGCCTCTACACTCAGAGACTAGCAGTGGATTAAAAAGAAATTGGGATGGAAAACAATTGAATGATGAAAAAGCAGGACAAGGCAGCAGCAGAGCTAGAACATTTACCAGAAGAGTCCATTACGTCTGCCTCAGAGTTTTCGTTCACCAACATAGTGAAAGCTTCTTAAACCCTAGAGATGTGGCAGGAGGGACATGTTTGTCATATGCAGAGGGGAGTAGTAGAAGCAACTTATAAAGCTCAGGTGCCTAGAAAAGTTTGTAATGATACTGATGCAGTTTTGCGTTTTCTGAGGCACCGTGACAACTAGTACCGCGTCTTGTGTCAACCATGGCCTCTATTTTAGAAACAAAGGTAGCCCTGATTAAGTTTTATCTGTTGCTTCCATTTCCAAATAAGTTGAAAACCCACTTCAGAGTAAATAATCCAACTAGAGGTCGATGCTGTAGGAATTTTGTCTATCTTATTTACTGTTACAGCCCAATACTTAGAACAGTGCTTGGCACATAGAATTGGAGCTCAGTGAATTGTTCAGTGAACTAATGAATACCAGGTCCAAGTCATAAACCAAGTTCCCCTGGGGGTCAGACCTACCACATGAGGGAATGGATCTGGCCGGATGGAGGGTGACTGAGAAGCAGGATGCTGTGGCAAACAGGGCATCTAAAAGGTTATTTGTATTGTTGTTGTTTTTAATCAAAGTGCTGTGTTAGCCAGGCAAAGCGCTGAAAACCAAGTTTGGCACAGAGCTGGCTGTTTGTGATCTATGCACATAGCCACTGTGAAATTTCTGCAATTTTCTTGAGTTTAGATCGTAGTGAAGCCAAGCCCCTTTGAATACTCTTATTTCTTAGTGTTACAAGGATTTCCACAAGTATCTTAGATTATAGAGCCCAGCTTTTCAAAACCAGATGAGTCCCAAGAGCTGATACGTACAAGCATTTCATTTTTTATCAACAAGGAAGCCGTTGTCCAGAGAGGTTACATGAAGTATTCAAGATTAAACAACCAGGTAAAGTAGAAGTTAGTCCGGATCTGGGGGACCGGAGTCCCACTTTGGTATCACTCCCACACCACTCTGACTGTGCATTTTATGGAAAAAGCTTTATTGCATTAATTCTAAATGATCATTGCTTAACTGGAACCATGCTTGCTTTTATTTTAATTGAGATTTTGTTTTTGCCTGCCTGGAGCAAGGAGAGCATTATGGTATTTTAAATGAGAACCAAGGAATTACCCGCACTTCAAATATTAGCAGTTACATTCTGCTAAAGACGCATGTGGACTATCTGTTAGAGACATGTCGTAGGTAAACCAGAAACATTTCATACTAATTGTTATAAGGGTATTATCCATCAAAATGTAAATTTCCCAAAGTGGGCTTTATGTGGATCATAATTTCCTTTATTACAAAATGGACTTGAAAACTCTGGCTGGCTCCTTGTCCTTATGTAAAACCTTCATTTCCTGTGGTGCCTCCAATTTATTTTTTCACAGCTTTAACAGCTTTCACACTGTGATTTTCTATATCTGTTGCAAATGTTCAACAATTTACAGAGAAAATTTCAGTCCATGGCTTTCTGCTTTTAGCTTTTCATGTATAAAGATTAAAGAATGAATGTGCAATCAGCAGATATATAGAAAACATCTCCTGCTAGAATAAAATAGATGGTTCAACTTCTGAAACCCCAATGGAATTCATAATATCTACCTACAGCACTTCCTCTCTTTTGTGTTGCACCTTCTGATAAATAGGCTCCCAGAAGAGACAATTTGGGGAGCTGGAAAGTACTTTATTTTTCTTTACAGCATGCCATTGCATTGTCCAGGCCTTGCAGGTGGGAGAAATATCAGAAACAGAAAGACGGAAGGGGACCTAGGGGTGATAGTGACTGACAAATCAAAGGAAGCCTTGCACCACCTAATGTGAGCCTTAAAGGCTAATAGTCTTCTGGAAAATAGCACAGAATTTGAAATCACACCTAGAATATTGATTATCAGGTGTTGCAACCTCAGGACTTAAAAACATGGCAGTGCAGTCAGGCACCTGCTGGTGCATTTAGTTAGAGGCAAGGGGCTGCTTCTTGATATTGTATATGGCTGGGGTATGAGGGTATGTGTGTGTGTGTATGATTTTGCATTTCTTTAGTAAAAATGCTAATGTTGATATTGGAGCTCAAAGAGGGGAAGTAAGGCTCCAGCCTGCCCAGTTTGCTCTGACTTGTCCATCTGGGGGACCCGGAGTATTTGTCAGGCTGCAGGGCTGCTGCTCATGGTAGATCTCAGATCCAGTCTGTCTGCATCTGATCTTCCTGACCTAAACCTCTCTTTTAGAAACAACAGCTACCATTTCTGAAATGCATAAGTAGAAAAGCTTATATTATGTCTTTATTTTTCACTGTACTTGAATTTGGGGGGACCTGATGGAAATGTGTGAACTTCCCCAGGTGTCCTAACCCAGCTGCTCTACCCCAGCACAAGCACTTGAATGCACACTTGCACTGCCAGGTCACTGAGGCATTAAGGAAAAACCTCCCCCTGTCACTCTTGGTTCTCCTGGCTGGTCTATGAACTAAGTTGCCATGAGACAGAGTAGCAGGAGAAAACCAAGTTTAATTTGCATGTACAGGGGCTCCATAACAACATGAGACCCAACAGCAATGGAGGCTTATGTGCCATCTAGAGAAGGGGGTTGGTTCTGGGACTGCAAAGAAGGGGAACACAGTTTACAGGAAAATGGAAAGAGCAAAGTTCTGGTAAACAAATGTTTGCCATGCCATGCAGGGACAAAGGGACCTGGAGAGGACTTGGGGCAAGCAGGCCTTGCAAAGCTCCTTCCAGTCCACTATATCTATCTCATATTCTTGTAGTTATCTCTGCTGATAACTCCTGATCTAAATCTTGTCCATCCTGGACCAGACTCCCTGTCTAAATTATTTTAGGCTATTAAGGGGCATGGTGGTGATAAAAAGCCATTCCTGAGTCTTTTGTTTCTTAAAAATAATCAGCCTAAAATAACCCTCCCCTACAGAGGTTGCTGGATAGGGGCAGTGTATTGGGTGCAGAACCAGTGAGGCCTAAAACAGTAGTTTTATGAGTGGAATTGTATCCCCTCAGAAGATATATGTTGAAGTCCTAACCTCCAGTACCTTGGAATGAGACTATACTTGGAGATAGGGCCTTTACAGAAGCAATTAAGGTAAAACGAGGTCATGTGGGTAGGCCTTAATCCAATATGGCTGGTGTCCTTAGAAGAAATCAGCGCACAGACAGATGTAAAGAAGGAGCACAGGGAGAAGACAGCCAGCTACATGCCAAGGAGAGGGGACTCAGAAGAAACAAAGCCTACTGATACCTTGATCTCTGACTTCTAGCTTCTGGGACCGTGGGAAAATACATTTTTGTTGTTTAATACCCAGTCGGCAGTACTCTATGATGTCAGTCCTGGCAAACTCTTACAAGGAGTTTCATATGTTAGCTTAATTGTAAATGATTTGTTTTATATGGTGTTTGACCTTCTACTCTAATTCTCATACTCAGTTCTGCCTTTGTGTCTCTACTGCCATTACACTTTTAAAGACCATCTGCATTGTTTGCTTGGAATACAATCAGGCAATAGTGAGAAGGCCCTAGCTCAGGGATGAGAGAAATCTTACCTGTGATGTGATAGGAGTGATTGCCAGGGAAGGTAGAGAAGAGTAAGAGAGAAAATTCTCACTGTCTTATGAGTCATAACTTCCTCTACCCGTCCCATTTATTGCCTGGTCATTATAAGTATGGATGATGTGAGAAAAAGAAATAGAGACTATTGGTATTAAAATACACAACAAACAGTCTCTGCATATTTAAAATGAGAATTTATGTCCACTCATGTGAATCCTTTAAAAGAATGGAGAGGTCATATTCGCTAAAACTGTTCTGAGACTGAGATTAAAGTTGATATTGAGGCAGTGCCCAGAGGACAGTGACCCCACCTTTGCCGCTCAGATTACATAGCCCACTGATCAGCAGCCTCAGCACCTCCTTGAAGTTTGTTTGAAATGCAGAAGTTTGGGCCTTACCTCAGAACTACTAAATCAGAATTTACATTTTAACAGGATCTCCAAGTACCACAGATTAAAATTTGAGAATTACTAATGTACGCTATCAAGTAAGACACATCAGTTGAGGGAGGGATCCCACCAGAGGGATCCCACCCAACTTACGGGGAAGTAGGGTGGTCTCCCGGGGCATCTGGTGAAGCTAAGGTGGAGGGTTCAGAGCTGGGTTCCATAGCTGAAGCTGCTGGCTGTCACTGCCATGCTTCCCCAGGACGGAGCAGGTCCACAGGCACTTTCTCCTAGTGGTGGCACAGTGACCCACCGTCTAACCATGAGCTCAGAGCCACAAAGCCTTATGTCTGCCAGTTCCCAGCTACCTATGATAGGTTATATTCTGTTCTCTGCATGTAATAGTGGGAGGACAGAGGAAGAGGACTGATGAGGGAGAGGCTTAGGGAGCCACAGGTGTTCCTTTTTTAAAAATATTATTTTATTCCTGACTGACATCAGAGTAAAACTGAATTCTTAGGAGCAACATGAAGAATATTTGATTGATGAATTGAAGTTATTTTCAAAATTCCAAACACTGGGGCCTGGAAAACATTGTGGCAGGCACTAAACTTTGGCATTGCCCTTGTCATTTTCATGAGCTTTTAAAATAAGTATCTCTTTAGTATCCATTGCTTGACCTACAAGGTTTCTAATTCTAACAGCAATGCTATAGGAGTATGTTGTCATATTTGTGTGTCCATTGCACAAACTTAGGTTCAAGGGCTATGTATTAATGCCAGAGTTGAGGTTCCATAGAGGGTCGACTCCCAAGCCTGCAGTGCCCATCACAAGCTGTGTTTCTGCTCTTGTGTCATTTTCCTCCTCCCTCTGCCTTCCCTCCTTTTATACATCCTTGCTGAACATTCATAGAAAGGACCACTTCTTCTTTTGAGACCTCATCTCAACATGTAGGGACAGGTGCTCTTTGAGATACTATCAAGCTCTGTGTTTCTATCAATTACTTAAAAGGCAACCCCACACAAGCAGGTACTCAGCCAATTAACTCTTGAATCATTCAAACAATGTATGTTTAAATGTAAAGAAACAAAAATAGCATTGATGGGTGTCTAGGTACATGTAGAACAAAGCTGATGTGGTGCCCACATGCTGCATCTCTGTGTTCTTTTCATTTTTGTGTCTGCTGGATGGACTAAGCCTTGAAGAATGACAGGTTCACGGAGAGGAGTGTGCAGAGAGGAAGCGGAATGGAGGAGCTTTGGAAAGACAGGTTCAGAGCAAAAATAGAGGAGACGACATACTAAGATGGGCACATGCCCTATTCCTTTAGTGACCTACAAAGTTGAAAATGATATTATATAAAAACTTATTAATATGGTATTTTCTGAAAGTGGGGAAGAGAGGAACAGTTGGTGAGCACAGGGTGTGGGAAGTGGAGATGTGCCAAAATTGGACATTTCCTACTTTACAAGTTTGCTTCCCCGTTAGAAAGCAGCACAGTTCTCCCACTTTTGGCATTGCTCCAAGGCATCAAGCACAAGTCTTTCCTGGAACACCATCCACATGTATTGCTAATTGAATTTTTTCCAGAGCAGACTGTTAAGAATCATGTTAATGATAAGAGTATATGAAAAAAAAGCAACATTTTAAGATAATGACTTCATATATCTTAAAATTTTAAAGGTTGGGTTGAGAAAGTAGACATCAATGTTTTCAAAACATAAACAAGGGTGAACTTGGATACTGTTAGAAAAAGCAAGAAACTCACAATGTAAATAATATGCAATAGTGTATATCAATAGCTTTTAATAATACATTGTCCTACGGAGGCTTTGGTCCTTCAAAGCCAACAATAGGAGTACTCAAGCCCAATATATCATGTTAGTAGGAATGCAAAATAAAGCCTAGATTGGATCAGATAAGTGTTGTTGCTTCCTTTTCTAATGAGAAGCCAGAATCACAATTAATGAAAGCTATGTAAATGTGCTCCAGGCTTTTAAGATTACAAGGAGAGCTCAGGACTGGGGATAAAGAATCAGGAGAATAGGATCCACAATCAGTTCCAGAGAGGTCCTCCTATCTCGGACAGGCACACACATTTTGATATCTCATCAGGGAAGCAATTGCATCCAGGTGCCTTTTGCAAGCAAGATGTAGGAACATGCTCCCTCCTATTTGGGGAATGATACAAGGGGGCTATTTTTGAATGATTAATTAAAGGGAATCAATCTTCATTGCTTTGCTACTGACGTGAAAAGCGCCATGCCTGTGCAATAATCGCATGCAATTATTCAACTACCCCTTTGGCAAGGACAACATAATTAGTCCTGGTGGTGTCTAGAGATTCTCTTTATTCCCAACAAATTGGCAGTTTTAATCAAGTGTTGCTAGAAATTTATCATAACACAGGGAAAACAATAGGTGAAGGTACAGGGCCCCAAGCTGTGTGACTCCTATCTGCAATGGTACAAATTTACAATGCTAACAACATGATAAATACTACCAATCCATGAATGCGTTGATTATAATTTCATATCAGCACCAAGCCTTGGCAGTCCTTATTTGTTTAGAAACATGGCAGTAACCCTTTTTGTGCTGCCTTGCATTCATTTGCTGGGGAAGCTGAGGTCAGCCCTGCCGGCCACAGGGAGCAGGGGGTGGCTTGCAGAGATGCTAACCTGCTCCCGCTGCAGGAGTCTGAGAGCTGCTGGAGAGCACCAGAGATAAGGTGGAAAGCAAACTCACCATGTGCTATTTTTGTGTCTTACTCAAAAGAGCCTCCTGTGGGGTGACTTTCCTTGCATCCAAGGACAGGTCTTGTCCCCACTCTTTCTTTCCCCTCCTTTCATGCTTCCTAAAATCTTTGCTTAAAAATATAATAGCTAATATTTATGAAGCACTTGTAATATGCCAGGTGTTATACTAAGCAATTTACCAAATTGTCCAATTTAATCCTCTTTAATACCTTATGTTGGGGAATATTATTATTTTTATTATCCATGATTTTACAGAAGAGGAAGTAAAGGCTTGGAAAATGTGGGACAGCAGAGCGTTCACAAACCCAGGTGGCTGTGTCCCATGCCTGTGCCCTTACCTGCCTCCTGGGCCACCGCCGGCTCTCTCTTAGGCTGATGCACTCACTATTCTAGGGGCCTGGCAATGCAAAAATAGACTGACTTTCTATGTTTCAGCTTGAGTTAGAATGCCACTGCCTACATTACCTCTGCCTTCTTATTGCAAGAAGAAATAATCTCTGTTACCTTCAGGGGTTTGTGTATTTTGTGGTGTGCTTTCATAACTGGCATGCATATTTGTGTGTGTGTGCACGTGCGTGTGTTTGAAGGGGTGAAGAGGGTAGTTATACAGAAAGCCAGAATTTCTGAAACTGACTCCATCGATAAGAATCCTGGTGTCCTTGTTAAAAATCAGGTTCCCAGACCCCTTTCCAGATCTACCCAGTCAGATCCTAGGGAAGGGCCTGGAAATCTGCTCCAGGTGTATCCTATGTGCATGCTGTAAGGCAGACTGTCTCATCGTGTGCTCCCCTAAGAGCTAGTTTGATGGGAAGTTAATCATTATATGGAAAACATGCCCCCTGGTCAGATAATCTAGGGATATGTGGGTTAAATAATATTTAACAAGTTTCTTCTAAGAGACTTTTAAGTTTAATGCTCAGTGAGAATTTCACTGGCATTCAAATGTTTCCCCAACTCCTTGGCTATGGAGCTCTTGCTTCAGAGAGCATCTCCTGAGACTGGGGATGTGCAGAATAGGTATACCTGGGAGATCTAGTTCCAAAGGGTGCTTAATAAAATATAAGCATCACCAAGATGCTTATAAAAACTTTGGTTTCTAGCTTGGACAGTTATGGAAGCATTTGGAGGCATAATTACCAGTATCTTTTACCTAAAGATATTGAAGGTAATTTCTGGAAAATAGTTATAAGGAAACAGTGTTAAACTTATCCAGGAATTAAAGAGTGCATTGAATTTGCTTATTTCAGGTGAGCTTCAGACATGTATTAACTGTATATCTGATAGATTTTAACAGCATGTCCTTAGAGTCATGCCGGAATGCTGTTTGGGAAATAAACCATGATCCATTTTTTCTTTTTCTATTCCTCTGTCATAGTAGCAGCCTAGGCTGAGGGGATGAAAGTAGTTATTTAAAGGCTGTTTTGGCATTTGGAAGGAGTCTGGGATCCTAGGCTGGAAAGGGTTGGAAGCATCTCTCATAAATCAAAAGATGTTAGCCCCAATCCCATTGCTTAAAGGTGAGCCCTCTCCCAAACAAAATCTGAAAGCTCCAAGACGTCATGATCAGCACGGTTAACACCAAAGCAGCTGATTTCTGGCCTCTGCAAAATGCAGTGCACTGAAAGCAGGTTTCAGGAAAGAACACATCAAGAAGGAACTCCCCACCGGTGAGCTCATTTGTGGACAAGGCCTTGTCAGTCGCTGCCCTGATCTCACTTTCGCTCCTTTGTTCTACTTGTTGTGAGAAGACACATCTGGCTCAGGGCCTGGAAAGCAGACTCCATCTCTGATTGCACCTGCCCCAGGAGGAGAAGGAGAAATGCTTCACTGACAAAAGGTAGGATTTTCAGAGCCGCATTCCCACCCATTAAAGCAGCTTGTTTGATCCCTTCAAAGCTCAAGATCAAAGGGAGGCTTTTCCGGAGCTGCCAACCCATAAAGCTACAGGCACAGAGAAGGACCTCTTTGTTTTCACACAGCCAGGTGGACTCGCCATTCCAGTTCTCAGCCAAGGAGGAGGGGCCGTGGGCAGGTGGAAGGGTTTTCTCACATCTGGCCGGTGCCGTTTGGACGCTGGACCTTCTCAGGAAAGCAGGAGCTATTCTAAAGAGATCTTGGCAAGTCTGACCCCTATTTGGCAAAGAACCCCCTTAAATCTTCTCTCTCTCCTCACGTCCACCTGGAGGCCAGGTTACCTGCTTTCAAACTGAAAGGCATATTCACACATTTCTCTGCCCAAGGAAAGCTCCCAGCACATTTCCTCCCCCGTAGTTTACTGAACTCCAGTGTGAGAAAGCAACCCTGTAGTGTTAAGTGTATTTAAAAATCTCCATTTTATGTGGTGCTCACCGGCTTTGACTACAGCGGAATGTATGAAGCAGGGAAATGAATTTGGACTGGGTTCCCTGAGAAAGTGTGATGAGAGGATTCTGAATCCCCCTCAGTCTGTCACCACCTCCCTGCCAGTAGCAGAGCCTCTTGGCCACGGGCCAGTGCCACATGCTGGCTCTGGCCATGGCTCAAGGAACGGAGGGGTAGTTTGTTTCTGGTAGAGAGGCAGCCAGATTGTGACTTCCTCTGGCAAGGGCTGAACAGTGCTATAGAAATTTTTTGCTTTAAAAATAATAGCAGTCCCCCTTCCCCCCACACACAAACTTATAAACAAACATTTATAAGCATATCCAGCAAACACCACCAGTCACTGGAAGAAATACAGGACTGTGTAGGAAGTCACCAAGGATCCACACGGGCCTGCACCTACAGGTCCTACATCTAAAGCACAGAACCTACAGGCGGGAGAAGTTCACAGTAATTATGAATCTCTAGGGGACAGGAGAGAAAAGAAATCCTCCCTGGACACCTGAAAATAAGGACAGAAACCAGATAAAACAGAGGCCAAGAGAGTAAGCAAAACAAACAAATAATTTCTGGAGGCATAAAGGGCCAGGGTACGATAGCACCAAATCTGCTTTTGGTCCAGGGACCTGTTGTGGCCTGGGACTCATTTTCCCACAGAAAAGAATATTCATGGAAACAAAATGGGGTGGTATCACAGGCTTCTATGAATAGAAGTTTACTGAGGCATGATTTTTCTTTAAACTATGTCTGTTTTCCAGGTCCTGTGTATAAGGCCAGTTGGAGAGAGGGGTGAGCATAGAAATGCTACACTCACTAAGAGATAGCTGAGGTTGGAGACACAGAGAAGTAGAATCATTTATTCATCTGGGCATGGGGGAAAGAAGGGTCTGCGTGACAGACAGGGTCACAGCTGTGAAAAGTGAGGCAGTGGAGAGGAAGTGAACAGTGGGGAGTGAAGTAGGGGCAGGAAGCCAGTCAGTTCCTCGCATCTGCTTGGGCAGAATCCTGACCTGTGAGAGGGCCCAAATGGTTGGGTATCACTGGGTCACTGTCTGTTCTGGGCTCCACCTGGGCAAGAGTGCTCTGTTCTTGCTTCCCCACTGGACTCCTGTATGTGGTGGCCAGAATGCGCCTTATGTGTCACCCAAAGCCTCTGTATTTTTCTCCGCTGAGAAAACAAAGGGAAAGAAGGAGCAATGGTAAATATTGGGACAATGAGAAATAAACAAGAGCTTTCACCAGCTTGGAGAGATCAAGCTAGGACACAGAGGGGCCAAGTTCGGGTTGGGATGTGCACCTGGCTCTCTAAGCCTTGGTCGGAGAATGGCAGAGGCAAGTATCCTACTTCAGAGCCCTCCTTGACATCATAAGACAGCAGTTAGGGATTTCCCCAAAGGTAGAAAACCCTTGGGTCTCATTTTTCTGTATGTTGGAGAGAGCACTTTCGCAGGTCATTACCGCAGTTCAGAGTCTGTGACAGGTGCGTTGGCAATCACATGCTTCTGGCGGAGGGTACAGATGTAGGGGAGCCCTCCATGTGTCCCATGTCCTAACATTTCTAATTTTTGGAGAGACCCTATGTTTCCCTCAAAATGCAGTCCCTCCTCATAGAAAATAATGAAAAAAGGCATCCCCATTTTTAACCTTTTATTTATTTAATTTTTTAGAGAAAGGGGAAGGGAGGGAGAAAGAGAGAAACATCAGTATGAGAAAAACATCAATCAGTTGCTCCTTGCATGAGCCCCAAATGAGGACCAGTCCCGCAACCCAGGCATGTGCCCTGACGGGCAATGGAACTGGCAACCTTTTGCTTCACAGAACAACACCCAACCAACTGAGCCATTCTGGCCATGGCAATATCCCTTATTTTTAAAAAAGTATTAAAATTGAAAGCCACCTTAGTTTGTGTATTTTATCAACATCTTATGAGGAAATTGAGACCCAATGAAAATAGTTGACTTGCGCAGACCTGGGGTGCGAGGTGACCAGGGGGACCTGTGGTAACAGGAAACACGAAAACAGATGAGGCCACCTTGATCTGTGTGAGGACTGGCCAAATCATGAAGATTAGCTTAGAGCGAATTCATTGCTCTTTTACTACCTGAATGATAAAATTATGGTGCCTTTGTCTGTTTAAAAGTTATTGTCACCAGGGAAAGCACATGGTGACAATAATACAGGAGTCAAATACCTCAGTTCATGTCCTATTAGTTTGGGATCTCTCTGAACCTCAGTTTTCATAAAAGCAAAGTGAAAATTACAGTCGCTACCCTGCCTAATTCAAAGAGTTGCTATGAGGATAAGGCATCATATATGTAAAAGTATTTTGAAGACTATCAAGCTTTTGTATGTAAGTTACTATGATTTTCTCTGAAGTCTTCTTCCCTAAGGAGATGGCTTGTTAATTTTAAATGCCAGGAATAAAGGAGTTGATGGAGCCCTTCGGACACTGTGTTGCCATGAATTCTAAGCAGCCATCATCAATGCCTACAGGTTTTTTTGATCTACCTGACTTGGTGAAAACTTTGGTGATACATTTGGGAGAAATGAATAGAAATTGTCAGTGAGGTTTACTTAATGATCCTCAAGCTACAAGTATTTATCAAATATCTGCTAGCACCATGCTAGATGTAGAGAGGAAAAGTGTGTTGCCTAAGACTGTAAGCCCTCTGGCCACAAGTGCAGTGTAATAAAATATAGGATCGTAGCATACAGTAAGCACATGTGTTTTATATGTCTGAATAGCTGTGATGGGGAAATCTGCATTTCCAGCATAGGCCCACTGACGCAGGCTCAGAGTCAGGTACTGCCTGTCCCATCTCCTATTTTGTGCTCTAGTAAGACTCAACACTTATCCCCCAAACACCATAAAAGTCCCACGTCATTATTCATGGTGATTTCTTTACCTCCACTGCCCTCTCTTTTCTCCTTTTCTTTCAACCTTTTTTTCTACGCTCCTTTCTCCTGCTAACAATGTTAATTCTTTAAGCCTCAGCTTAGCCATAAACTTTTGCAGTGTATTCAAGTAGTTTGCTTTACCCCATCTATCTTGTTGAATTAGAGGCTTCTCTTTTTCCATTTCTCCACCTATATATAGAATGAAATTTAAGTTGTGCTCAGAATGAGACCTGCAGCGTGTAGGGTCTAATCCTGGCCTCCTGCTGGGCCTCATCCCTCAGCGTTTCCTATAAATGTTGGCCTTCTTTATGTTCTTCAGACTTCATCTACATGCCAGACTTTTAAGGTCTCTGCATTTGATGTTTTCTCTGCCTAGAGACAAAATTTGTGTGTCAATTCAAATGTTAGCTTCTCAAATGTTTGTGGAATTGTTGATTACATGTCTGGGCCCCCAGTATGTAACAAGGCTAAAGAAATGTTTGTTGAGTTGACCTGAGAAGATGGCATAATCTCTGAAATCCACTGTTGAGACAGAAACAAGTGACAGCCCTTTTTTAGGTGACTGATAGCTACACAGCAGAACCTGCTCTACAATGTCAAAGTGTTCTGTTTCTGAGTTAGGTCTACGGCCGCACCACCCTGAATGCGCCTGATCTCGTCTGAATTAGTAGGGTTTTGCTAAGTAACTAATAACTCATACAATCTTGGAACGTTTGTCTTTTGATCTTGGAGATCAGTCCCAGCTCTTTACTTGATAAATGAGAAAGCTGTGCTATTCCAATCACAGAATCCCAAGTCATAATGCCTTTATGATTTTCAAAGCAGAGCTGTGGATGCTGAGTTGACAGAAAGATGGGGTTATGTACACATGGCTGTGACGGTCTGAGTGTGAGGTAGAGAGCACTGGGAAGAGCCAGCACTTTCTGTGGAGTCTGTGCCTAAATGCCAACCTCCCAGTTCTCTCTGCATCCCTGTCCCTCGTATCCTCTTCTTTCCCTCTGCACCCACTCTTCCCTGCAGACAGCACACGGTGAGTGGTGCATGATCTTCAGACTCGACAGGAAGGGGAAGGCAATAAACACAAATTTTATGGTGACATTTTGGTGCTCAGACTAGATCCCTGACAGCTTGGGACCATGTCATGTAAGAGCAGGGGACACCTATTTAATGTGGGTTGTTGAGTTTTTATTTTGAGAGCCTCGGAGTCTGTATACCTGTTGGTCACCCGGTGCAAATGGCAACCCCAGTGTGGGAATAAAATGGGGCTTCTTGAAGTTAACAGGACTTCAGAGACCTGGCGGTACTCCAAGACCCCATCCATGGTTACCTGAGGTTGTGAACATGCAGAGGTACACAGGTGCAGCTGGGGGTGTTGATACCAAGGACTCACAGCTGTAGGAGGAATCTATTGGCCCACTGTAAACAGTGATCTATTCCTAACAACTACAGTGGTCTTAATAAAATTTCAATCATATTCCAACTATCAAAGGATCATAGGCTTTTCACCTTCATTGGGTTTAATGCCTTGTATTAATAGGAATCAGTCCAAAAGTGTGAAAAAGGCAGAATCTATCTTACTGGCCGAAAGCAAACTGGATTCAAACTAAAAATTAGTTTTCATATTTTAAAGTTCTAATGACACACGTAATTATATAGAAAGGAATCTTTGAACAGCTGGATAGAAATATTGAAGCTCTTGGTTTTCTTTTGAGTGCTGTTTACAGTTCTCTCTACATTGGCCCCAAATATGACTTTCATCAACATCTTTTATTGCTTAAAATTATTGTGAAAACCCTAAAAATCACAAGTTAATAAGTGTCACCAATCTTGAGGTTCAGTTTCTTTTCTAGATTTTATACCTTATTATAACCCTTTGATTTTGTTCATTGAAAAAGGTGTATTTCATAGTTATGGTTGTTATAATTACAATGTGCCATCCTAATCAGCATTTCAGAATCATGATCAGGTAGGATATCAAAAGGAGAGGTCGAGAAGTACAGTGGAAAGAACTGTGTTCTAGGCCTGGCCCTACTATTGGCTTATTGATTTTTGGACATCACCCTCCCTAAGCCTTGGATCTCTTACCTGAAACATCAGTGGACTGCACTAGAGCAGAGGGTTAGAAAGCCACAGACCTCCACAGGATCCAGGTTAGCTGAGTGTGTAACAGAAGCTTGCAAACTGGTGCGACAGATTTATAGGGGATACAATAACTCAGCCTCAAATGTTACTTCTACTTATAGATATTCAAAGAAGAGGCAGACATAGATGTTTATGTATGGAATTCTATTATTTTTAAAATTTACAACTAGTATACACTAAAAAAACTTATGAGCTCAACAAAACTTATCTGAGGTTTTGTTTGGCCTGTGGACTGACTTTTTGTGATATATGAATAAAGAGCATTTAAAATTCTTCCCAGGTAAAATGCTATGAAGGAAAATAAAATCGTACCATCTTTCAGGTGTCATACTGCCTACTCTCATTGCAGGCAATGGCAATATGGAACCTGGAAAAAAGGACATTTAATGACCTACTGAGGAAAAGCCTGCTGTTTGTGTGTGTTGGTCCTGGTTTCATCCTTCTTACCATGTTGTGCCCCTGCCTGGGGCTGGAATGCTCACCCTCAGCACAGGGCTACCTCGGAAGGTGATCTTCCTGAGACAGGAGAACCACGTGATCTAGGAAGAATGGCCTTAACTTTCCATATACTGAATCTTCTTTTCCTAAGGAAACTAAGATGATTTTTCACAAGTTAGAATCTTCAAAGACTGCAACAATATAATGGGTGAGTCATAAACAAATAAGGTATCTTGTTAAACCTGGGTTATTTTTCCAGTTTAATAAACAAAATTGTGACTGTAGACTTCTACAGTAAGCATGGTTTAATCATTAATACCAGGTTTAATGTAGATTGCCTGTAATTGTATGTGGAGTTGAATTAATTAATTATAAATGGGGAGGAAGCTCTCTGAACAGCTGGGCAGAAACTTTGAAGTTCTCAGTTCCCTTTGTGTTCTGCTTCCTAAATAATATCGTAATTTGGCTGAGATGGTTTTCTCCCCACTTGGATTGCCGCACAGTATAAAGGGAGCATTGTGTTGGTTCTTTTGAGGTCAGGTTGGCAGTCAATTTTGAGGTCATCAGTTGGTACCACTGATGTTTAAGCATATGTCTTTTGTTGGCATGAAAATTCCGCAGCCACTAAATATCTAACGAAGCACACGTGTGCTTTTAGAGACCGTCATTCACGTGGTTATCTTGGGCAAGCGTACGCCCTGCACCCTGCCTTCACCGACTTCATTCACTACTGCTGTCATCGGAACCTCCACAAGGCGGTTGCCTTTAATGTTTGCGGTCTCTAAAATCACCTCTGAACTTTGAAGGGTTTTTTCCTCAAGGTACATTTCTGTGTTCAATGTTTTATAATACTGCAAGTGAGATGGCTTTGTGCACTGCTAGAAACCTACATTACTTGTGGCAAATTGGCGATTTGTTGTACTGAATGACATTTAGTTAAAGAGACCAAAAAAAAAAAAAAAATGTGAGGTAGAAAGGGAGAAAAGGAGAACAGAAAAACGTGGGCTCACACAGCTAGGCTGTGTGTCTGATCTGAATAACATCCAACCCTGCCCCGCTCTCTTAATGACTTTGCTGAAGAAGTTGCCATGTCAAATCTATTTAAAAGCTTTTGCCTCACGTGAACAATTTACCAACAGAGGCAATCTGGGAACATTCTGATGGGATTTTTAGAAAACAGCTCAGTGATAGGAAGCAAGCTTGAAAGAGTTGAATATAAAAATAGAAAAGTTTCACAGGATATAAAGACTGGTCCTCAAAAGGTCATTATATGCATTGTTCTGGTTTTAAGGAAGGCTCTGTTGGAGATTTCTGTTTGGATAAATAGCCCATTTTAAAAGACACAAATCCAAGGAAGGAAATTCATAATCTCCTACTTATCAAGTCTATTTTCTTTTTAAAAAACACCTACCTATTTAGGAATATTTTACTTATATTTTCATAATTGTGTTTTTAAGCCTCTGCCCTTAGTGGAGTTACGGAGTATACCGACATTATTTATATACATGCTATTGCTATATTGACAACTGGGCTGTCATATTTATATAGTTTATCATCTTCACTGGGCAGTTATCTTCATGCTTGATAAAGCAATTATCTGATTTTTTTGTCTTATCATCATAATCAGATAATTCCCAGAACTTATTAGAAACAAAAACTGAAAAGAACCCCTGTCGGCCCCTCCTCAGGGGCTTCCTTCCCTTCTTGAGGATATTTCTGGGTTTATGCTCATTTGAAAGATGAATATACTTCAGTGAGGGCCTGCATGTTACAGGGAAACAAATATTGGAAACCAGCTGTATGGCTTATACTCAGAAAGCACTTTCCTTAAAGGTATTAGAATAGAGAAGTGAGAAAATATGCAAGAAAGTGAATGGGTGGAGTGGGCACTGATGCTCATTAGAACAGCTCCCTGTCTCCACCTTCCTCACCATCGTCTGCTTGTAGGTGTGGAAGTAGGTCGAGGGGAAACCCAGGCCACTGATGAGGTTTCTGGGGCCTGGATGCTCTGAGTTGTCATAAAAGCCCTATTCATGCTCATCTTAATGTAGGAAATCTCCACACAGAGCAGAATCACTTAAGTAGATAATGGACAAGAAAAGTTTTCCATTGGCTTTTCAAGGTTTCAACTCGTGTCCAAAACAAACATTTCATCAAATACATTAAACTCCAGGATTAGGATCTGCCTGGATCTCAGGGGTTTCAATGTAAGTAGAAAATGTGCCAAGAAAGCATGTGGCAGAGTACATAGAGGAGGGTAGTCAGCCTAGGGGAGAGGTAGTAGAAGAGATTATGGGGATGTGAGATTCTTACAGATCAAGCCCAAGCAGAGCCTGGAGCTGCAGAAATGTCTTGGTGGTGCTTCCATGAGGACTTCCTGTTCTGTGTGCAAGGTGGACAAACCCATCACAATGCAGCAGGAGACCAAGGCCAGAACAAGGCCAAGTGCAAAATGAGGCAGTAGGATCTGTGGAGAGTTAGGGAGCCACAGGCAGACGTGTCCTCCTCAGCACACGGTGTGGGCCAATAGCACTGCCTGGCCTTCCACACGGCACAGACCACGGGGCACAGAGCTGGTGGGCTGCCAGGCAGGACAAACAGGACTCAAGATTTGCATCTTCCTCTGTCAGTTCCCAAACCTCCAGGACCCTTTGATTCAAATTTGGACTGCAGGTCTGGGGCCTTCTAGAATGTGAGAGAGTGGAGTTGGGGTTGCGATGGGATTCTATTCATATCTGTTGGAACTTCTCATAATTTGGAGTCCTTAGGAACTCCAATAACTGCTAATTTCATAATATTAATCAAATGCTTTTACTCAGTCTAGGAGAAAAGGATATGGTTTTCCTCTGACAGGGCTCCCGTAGAGAATTTACGGAAAAAGTAAATTCTCTTTTTGGCTATATATCCTTTGAAAAATTTTCTTTATTACTTTTATTACTCCCAACCCTACTGATCAACAAATCATCCCAATTAGGGTTGTCAGACTTAGTAAATAAGAATATAGGGGCAGTTACATTTCAATTTCAGATAAACAATGAATGTTTTAAAACACATATATATGTTTTATATTAAAACATATATTTAAAACATGTTATATATTAAAACATATATATATGTGGCCCAAATGTTTCATGTCTCAAATATATGTTATTTTTTGCATTAGAAAACATACACTAAAAAGAAAAAATATATACATATATCCCTATGGGTTCCCAGATTTTGCAAATAAAAATATAGGATTCCCCCAGCTAAATTTGAATTTCAGATAAATAGCTTTTTAGTAATTGGACATTCTTATGCTAAAATTTATTTGTTGTTTATCCAAAGTTCAAATTTAATGGAGTGTCCCATATTTTATCTGGCAACCTAAGTACTGATTCTTTTATGTTGTTACATTTAAAAAAATTATTTGTTGATTTTAGAGGGAAAGGAATGGAGAAAGAAACATCAGTGTGAGAGAGAAACATTGGGTGCCTCACATATGCACCCCAACCAACTGGGGATCAAACTAGCTACCTAGGTATGCGCCCTAACCAGTAATCAAACCCCCAACCTTTTGGTGTACAGGACAAGGCTCTATCCAACCGAGCCGCACTAGCAAGGAGTCATCTTGTTAAAATTTTTGAATCCTCTACAAATTGTTATGAAAAATGTGTTATGGACTGAATGTTTGTGTGCCCCTGAAATTCAATATCTTGAAGCCTTAACACCTAATGTGATGGTGTTTGGGGATGGGGCCTTTGGGAGGTAATGAAGGTTAGGTGAGGCCATGCAAATGAGGCTCCACGGTGGGATCAGTGCCCTTGGCAGAAGAGACACAAGGAAGTTTGCTTTCCCTGTCTCTCTCCCACTCCCCCTCACTGTGGAATGACACACAAAGGAAAGGTTACGTGAGGACACAGCAAGGTGGTGACCCCTTGTAAGAGAAGAGGTCTCAGAATAGAAGGCAGCCATGCTGGTACCCTGATACTGAATTTCCATCCCCCAGAACTGTGAGAAATAAACTTGTATCATTTAAGCCCCACAGTCTATGGCATCTTGTCATGGCAGCCTGAGCTGACAAAAATACAAGGCATGGTGTTAGAGGCTGTGAAAGGGTTCAAAATGAGTATAAAGTGGCCTCAGCCCTCAGTGACCTCTCTCTTTCTGGAGAATGTGGAAGCATGCACAACCGTGTTTCATTTGCTTTTCACCGCAATCCCTCCTGTATCTGTTCCCTCCTTTTCCAGCCATGGGCTCTGCCCCAGAAAGGACCCTACATGATTCTCCTGAGCAGTAGTAATATCCACCGTGATGCCCTTCTTTCCAGGTTTTTCACGGTCCAATTCATCGTCAGCACTGCCAACTGAAGTCATTTCTGAAATATAGATCTAATCAAACTGCTCCTCTGGGTAAAGGCCATCAGTGTTTCTTTATTTTCTATAAAGTAAAGTGCAAGCTACACAGCATCACAGAGTTCTATTCTAGTCTCATTGACTACCT
Organism: Trachops cirrhosus; assembly: GCA_028533065.1. Lineage (NCBI taxonomy): Eukaryota > Metazoa > Chordata > Mammalia > Chiroptera > Phyllostomidae > Trachops > Trachops cirrhosus. The sequence continues at coordinate 113,779,970 of CM052540.1, forward strand.
CTGCCTGCTTGTTATCCATTTCTCTTTCTCTAATGCTCAAACAGTAATGCCTGCTATGAGTTGAATTGTGTCCCCTGCACCCCCAAAGTACATGCTAGATTCTTAACTCCCAGTACCTCCAAATATGACCTTATTTGACAATAGATTCTTTACAAGTTAAAATGATGTCTACTAGGATGGGCCCTAATGTAATATGACTGGTGTGCTTATAAAAAGGAAACATTTGGACATAGAGGGACATGAACACAGGGAAGATGATGTAAAGAGATGCAGGGAGAACATCAAGAAAAGATGTTAGATGGGAATGAATCATGTACAATCTGAGGAATGACAATGATTGCTGGCAAACCACCAGAAGCTAGAAAGAGCAAGGAGGGATTCCTGAAGGGGTGTCCAACCCTCAGCCCACAGGCTGCATGTGGTCCAGGATGGCTGTGAATGTGACCCAACACAAAACTGTAAATTTACTTGAAACATTATGAGATTTTTTTGTTTTCATTAGTGTTTGTGTATTTAGTGTGTGGCCCAAGACAACTCTTCTTCCAGGGTGGCCCAGAGATGCCAAAAGGTTGTACACCTCTGCTTAGTTTCCTTCTACTTCTCCTCCTTGCTGAAACCTTGATTTTGGACTTCCATACTCCAGAGTTGTACGACAACACATTTCTGTTATTCTCAGCCACTCAGTCAGTGGTACTTTGTTCTGGCTGCCTTAGGAAAAGAATGCACAACCTGACTTATTTTTCTCTTTTACATGTTTATGTCATGTCATGTGCCTGATTTGCTCATGTTATTCTCTTGATCTGCAATGTCCCACCCCTACCTTTCTCTACTGACTCTTATTCCAAGGCCTAGGAAAAACTCTGGGAAACCTTCCCTGAGCATGTGCCCGTCAGGCAGAATAAAATGGTTCTTCATCTGCGCTCACATAGAAATTTGTTTGTACCTCTACTCTAGTATTGTGCCACCATGTGCTATTGTTTTCAGTCATTTCACACCTAATGAACATTGCAAATATATGCTGGGCATGTAAAGTGCATAGCACAGTGCTAAATGTTTGCTCACTGTCATGTAACTTCCACATAAACCCTGTGTGAAGTGGGTTTTATTAGTAGTCCTGTTTACACATGGAGAAATTTAACGTTAGAAGAGTTAACTAAATTGTGCAAATCACCTATTTGGTAAGATCAAGACCAGAACTCAAATTCAGGCCACCCGATTCCATGGCTGGCACTCTTGACCACCCTGTCATCCTGCTTTCCATTTATGTGTCTTTCTCCCCCTGTTCAGCAATGAGATGCCGTGCTTTCAAATTCTTATCTTAATGCCCCACCTAGAGCAGCTCTCAATAAAATGTTTATGGAATTGCAGGGTATTACCCTGCATTTGGTTGCAATAACTATAATACAGGTGTATGTCTTAGGTGAAAAGAATAGAACAAATTGGAAAGAAGAGAGGTCATGTTTACTAGAGAGCTGACAGAGGTTTTAGTTAATATGTGATTTTAGTATTTACCATGTAGTTACTACACATGTATTGAAGTTGTCACCGAGGTAAATGCATCTCTTCAACATTTACTGTACTTTTTTCAAACTTTCAATTTTTGCTTTATTCCAGATACTTGTTCCAATATCTCCATTGGCTTAAATCAGGAAAACACTGAAAGAAATGGTATTGCTTTGTGAGATATAAAGGTTGAATATCCTTAAAATTTCAGAGGTATTTTCCACTAAATAAGTACTTATTAAAAGTATACTAAGTGCAACCTAGTGCTCTAGAAGTAGTGATTAAAAATATGATTGGTATAATAGACACTACAAGGGAGATTATATTACCTTTTTTAAGGTTGGTTAAGATTTACAAATATTTATTTTGATTAGTTTGAGATCTTAATGATGTTCATTGTTTCTTATGAACTCAAAAGAGATGTCAATTTGTTGCTAAAAATCCAAGGATGTCTTAAAGAAGTGAGTAATGCTCTTAATGAAGTCTTTCTTAAGGTTGGATGTTAATAAGTGTCACCAGGAAAAAAAGTACTCAAGTATAAGAAATAAAAACAAAATCAACTAATTTTATTTCTTTTAACTGCAGGATTTCTGAAAGCCTTAATTTGCTAGAAGTCATTTTGAATTTCAAAGATGAGAACTTAAAACATGTCACATACTTACTTGACAACAGAAATTTTTCTCCTTTACTTTCTATGTGAGGTAATTCAAGGACAACATTTTAGGAACTCTTGGTTAATATTATTATACTTTGTAAGTCATAAGAAGGAAATTTTCTTGCCATTATCTTAAAATTAATTTGTCTCTTCTGAGTGATATTTGTCTTGAAATAACCTTCATTCAGTTAATAAGTTTATCAATATTTTGAAACTTATGTACTATAACATTTTATTCATAAATTCTGTACCATATGGACAAGTTTTAATGTTTCTTCTCCTCAGTAAGGAAATTACAACTGAGCATTGGATTTTTTTGCCTACTACTGCATTTTCTTCTCGAATTCAAATCAAGACGCATCTTTATCCATTCTATTCTAGCTTAGTCTCATAAATATATTAATGAGTAAGTGAATTACACAAATAGCATACTTGTTATACGCTGAAAATTTAGGAAGGTATTTGTGTACTTACTGATGTACCATTAAAAAGTTACTGAATTCAGCCTTAATAAGTGAAATCAGAAAAAAAAGAAAAAACAGGGAATTAAAAACTCAATAGCTACATTTTTGTTTAGGCATGAGAATAGATGCTAAAGAACTAAATATTAAGATTATCCAATTAGTTTATTGATCAATACTAGGTAGCAAATTATGACTGTGCTGACATAATTTTAAAAATTTAAAATGAGAATTATTGCTATTCCTAAAACTGGCCCTAGAATATTCTGGGAGCAAGTGCTGAGACAGAGACTCCTGGGTCTGGAAGCTCCATTCATCATTCAGGCTGGTGCTTTTTGTTGAAGCTTAAACAATAACAATGTAAAATTTGGGGAGAGAGAAAAAAGCAAGAGCACTACTGTTTTTTAAATATATTTTACCAGTAGAGATTTACCAGTAGATGATAATCACCTATAAAAATGATAATAAACCTACTAAATTATAAATAATTCAATCTATTCACCCTTCGTCTCTTCTTTTGTCTATTTTTCCTTCCTTGTCTGCCTCTCTCCCTTTCATCTAGCTCATGTCAGGCAATAGTTACTTAGAAATATGGAATGTATGTGTTTGTGGGAAACTAAGCTACAGAGAAGGAGAACACATTTGACAGTAGTTTGTCATGAGAATTAGTAGATTTTTTTTTTCTGCTACTGTGGAAGTTATGAATAAGAGATCAAGAGAATTTAGGATTTGATCAGATGATAAAAAAAATTCCATTCTCAGGAAATTCTTAAAGGGAAACAAACTAATGCCTATTAAATACCTACTAAAGTTGCTTTATATGTAGTTTATTTTATATAATCCTTACAATAACACTGAGGTAGATATTTCTTTTTATTGATAAAGATACTGAGAAACAAAGAAATAATGTAACTTGATCAAATTTATACAGTATGTGGAAGAGGAAATTTGAACTTGAACCTTTTGACACACCTTTAGTATTTTTCTATACTTGTTCCATTCTACCAGCATGCTTTGTGATTAAGACATAGAGATGGAGATCTGAAGATGGCGGCATGGTAGGAAGGAGCAGATTCTACCTCCCCCTACACACGGGAGAAAATCCTGGCTGATCTGCGGAGGAACAGAGCAAACAGTCAACATTATCACAACATATATGAAAATAGGAGATCACAAATTGTAGCGGACACTGAAAAACACGACGGTAAGGAGACTACTTCAGGAATAATAAGGGCCCAGGGATCAGTGCGGGGACCAGGGAGGTTGCAGCCCCAGGCCTCGGGGTGCTCCGGGGTCTGCCTCAGGGCTCTGGGGAGAGAGCTGGGTCAACTGCTCCCTCCCTGGCCAAATAAGAACTGAGCAGCACGGGGGGAGGCCAGTTTGCTGGAGGGCACAGAGAGGGGAGTGAGGATGGAGAGGTGCCCACGCAGGGGTTGTGAGCACCCACGCATAGCCCTGGTGAGAGTGTGTACCCCAGCCTGTGCAACCAAGGGTGCCCACGTGTGCACCTGAGCCCCCAACGCAGAGAGAGTATGGTTTTGTGGAAGACTCAGAAACCACAGCTGTGAAAAGGAAAAGGCAAGGGCACTCCCTGGGACCTATGGTGCCCAGGCCATGAATTTGAGGGAGTGGGCACCCCTTGGGATCCACAGAGTGCACACCCGTGAACCTGGAAAAGGTGCAGGCGCTCTGCAGGACATCGGAACCCACAGCAGTGAAATCCTGAGATCATGCTTAGGAGCACCTAGACCCCACTCCCAGGACCCTTCAGAGAAGCACCAGATGGGCTCTGGGGAGAATGCGTGGCTAGCCTAGGGACAGTATGCCAGAGGCTGCCTGAGTTCTGAACGGAACAGAGAAAAACTGTCTCCAGTCACCCCTCAGCCTACTGAAGCCAGCTAGAAAAACCAGTTTGACCAGTCTGAAACCAACAATAGGTATTTTTGTTGTTGTTTTTTAATTATTTTTAAGTAATGTTTTATCTTTTAATTGTTATTATTTTTAGATCTATCAATTCTTTATGCTTCTCTTTCTGTCATTCTAGTGTTGACCCTTATCCCTTGCTTTCCAAATTTATCTCTTCTTCTTCCTTCCATCTTCTGCTTTGTTCCTTTTTTTTTTGAACTTGCAAGTAATTGCATAATTGTATTATCATTATTTTGTTATTCTTACACTTTTTATTTTAATAGTATTTTGGTATTCCTCTTCTTTCTGTATAGTCTTCTTTGCTTGGAGGGTTATATTGTATCATTTGATAGGTTTCCCCTTTTATCTTATTCATAGTGTATTGCTAATTTACTGTCCTTCATTTGTGTTCTGTTAGTACACTACTCAAGGTTCTATACTCCCTATTCTTGTTATTTAGATCTCATAGATTCTGTCATATGATTGTTGCTCTAATATTAATAGCTATTCCATACAATTGTAAATACTTCATAACACCCATCCCAGATCTTAGCCCA
>CM052540.1:113785550-113822694 GCA_028533065.1 Trachops cirrhosus
ATATGGACAAAAACTAGGGGGGGTTGGAAATGGGAGGGAAGAGGGGAGGGATGGGTGGGTTGGCTGGACTGGGAGTAAAGGATAGAAACTGTACTTGAATAATTAAAAAATAAATTTAAAAAAATTATTAAGAAAAAAAAAGACATAGAGATGGAGCCCTGGAGTGGGATAAGATCTATTTTTCACATCTCTATGTGGATCATCGTCAGTTAGGTTGCTTCTGGAGATGGAAACAGAGGTGAGGCAGAGGAGCGCAGTGGCACAGAACGTCACAGTCTGCTCCAGGACGCTGCTGCTGCGTTCATGGCGTTCCTTCTCATTGCCAATGCAATATATCATTTCCACCATGAGTAACCTAGGGAGTGGGTGTAAGAATAGGTTTTTAAAATCTGTCCTTCCTCCCTCCCTCCTTCCCTCGTTCTCTCCCTTCCTATTTTCTTTCTTCCTCCTTTGCTTCAGACCTTCCTTCCCTCCCCCTCTACTTTCTGAATTTTCTGAAGGCTTTTTTAGTATTCATTCTCCATTTTCAACTTCTACAAATTTCTCTATTGGCTATTATGTTGAGGTCAGCATTACCTCTTGATCCAGACTTGGGTCTTGATTGGCTTAAGGCACTCAGTATACTCTCAATCCCAATGTCCAAGCTATTGGTTCAAAATAGGGGCTAACCTTCCATGTCAAAGTGGCCTTTTCTCTTTGTCTAGATGGTGAGGTTATGCAAAGTGAATGTCTGACACTGAGGGAGCCATTTTGCCACCAAGAAGAAAGTTATGGAAGAGGGCAGAGTCAAGAGATTACCAGAGACATGGAGATAGAGCTGATCATACCCTCTGATGTCCATACATTCTGGATTTTTCATTTATATGGTCCAATGATTACCTTAATAGCTAAGTCAATTTAATGTGACTTTTCAGAGTCCTTCTGTGGAAGGCATTCTAAATGATACCTTCTCCCTTCCTCCTCTCAATAAGAATTTATTGACTATCTAATATATTTCAAAGTTTTATATGTATCATGGAATGCAAGAAGTAAAATATATCTAGAAAGATGCTGCACCTCCATTTTTTTGTCAATTTATCATACTTCTATATCTCTTGTACTGTGGAGAATTCATTCTGTTTTTGGCTCTGAGTGCTGGGATCATCAGCCACCCTGACATTTTGTGTCAGATCCCATTTTTGAGGAGAGGAATCGCATGCCGTTTGTATTAAAAGATTTCTAGCACCAAACACTGTCCACTTCTTGAGATCTCTTTTGAGTCATTGCTCTCAAGGAGAACAATGATATTTTTTCTTGTCAGAGTAGGGAGATTTTATTTGGATCACCGTTCTAATAAAACTGTCTGTTTGCATCAGTGAGGCCCAACTGCCGCAGTGAAAGGTGGGAAAAAGATGTAATAGAAAAATGAAACTGGTGAGGGAAGAGTTGGTAGTATAGGCCAAGTTCATTCCATGATGACAATGACTATAGACCCAGAACAGTGAAGTCCACCTTTCACCTTATTCTGCCTGGCCTTGAGTTTGGGGTTGTAGCTGCCTTGGAACAATGCTCAGATCTGCGCAGCCCCTCTGTCACCAAAGGTGCCTCAGAGAGACACAGCTAAGCCTCCAACTCCAACTGTGGCCCAGTGACCCAACAACGTCTTGGGTCAGTGGACCCAAATGTAGACCCCTCTGATGGAGTCACAAGAGCTGCTGAAATCTTCTATCTTTGCTGAGGGTGCTTTGGGACATCTTGCTTGAAAAGAAACTACTTACTTTAGGTGGTGACTGAGTGAGATGTGAAGAGGTCAATGCCATTGAAAGAAGAATTTATTCCTTACATTTCCTGAGAGAGGGGGTCACACCATGCCATGCCACACAGGGAAGTCACCGGTTTTGGTCTAGAGGCAGAGGAAAGAATGAAGGGAAAGCCTAGTCCAGAACTTCACTGGCACTTCTGTAGGAAAGATAAGGCAGGGCAGAGTAAACAGCTTAGTATTGGCCAGTATGAATACTGTTGGTCGACTCTGGGCTGTAGAGGTTGTCTCTAGTTAATTGCTACTTGGCCTTAGATACTTAGGTTCATTTAAAGCAGCTTCCTGGATGGGTGTGTGAGTTAGATACAAGAGGTAGTTGGGGATTTTGGGCTTGGGATTGGTTGGTTTACATATACTAGAAACGCTCCCAGCCCTTTGCTGCCTCTAAGAATTGACAAGTCCCTAGAGGGATAGTTGATCCCTGGTGGGCAAGATTCTTTAGATGTCAAAACATCATAAAACATAGACAGTAAAAACATGAATAGTGCTTATGTTCTCTGTGCCTTTCCAGCCAGCCCTTCCAAATCTCTAGACCAGAAAAAGCACTGTCTCTATATCGAAGGACATCTTACACTTCAGGAAACCATGTCAGAGTCTTTTCAGAACTACTCACTATTCCCCTCTCAGGAAGCAACACTGCGGAGAATGTATAGCTTGTAGGTTTTATGTCCCAAGTGGACTCCAACAAGGGAAGATAAAGGCTGTTTCCCCTTTTCAAAATCCCCCTCCACATTTCTGGATGATTGAGCCGTCTGTTTCTGCTCCTCACTCCTTGGGAGGGAAAAAGGGAAAATCATAACCTAGTGCTATAGAATGGATTGTGTCTCCCTAACCCCAAATTCCTATGTTGAAGCCTTAACCCTGGATGTGACTGTGTTTGGAGACAGGACCTGTAAGGAGATAATTAAAGTTACATGAGGCCATAAGAGTGGGGCCAGATATAACAGGGCCTTCTAAGAAGAGACACCAGAGAGCCTTCTCCATCTTCCCTTCCTCTCGCAATGCACAGACTAAGGCCACGTGAAGACACAGTGAGAGAGGAGCTGCCTACAAGATAAGGGAAGAGGCCTCAGAATGAAACTTACCTTGTAGGCACCCTGATTTGGGGGCTTCCTAGTCTCCAGACTATGAGAGATAAATTTCTATGGTTTAGCCAACCAGTTTCTGATAGTTTTTGCTATGGCACCTCTAGAAGACTAATGCACCTATAACATCTGATTCTTACAGGTTGATGGTTATTTTAAATTCCTCTTCTCTATTCTCTTCTATCCAATGTTCATACAAAATTGGGTAACGGTGATGATGGTGGTGGTGTTACCGTCGGTAGGGCAGTATCTTCATAAACCCTGGGGAAATTTTCTCCAACTGGTAGCAGTTAACTGGTGGCTCTACCTTGGGCCTTAGCTGCAATTTTTGGCTAGCTGTCTACATAGAAATGAAAATATAACATAGCTTGCTTCATATGGGCTATTTTCCCCTATGTATGTAAGTCTTGTCTTTCTACTCTCATTATGAATTCCTTGAAGACAGCACTCCAAAGAGCCTAGTATATAGTTCTTACTGGTTTGAAGAAAGTGCTTTGCTTATCTGACAAGTGTTATCTCCTGCTAGTTCCTCAGCCTTAGGCAGCATTCCTCACCTGCTGATATCACCATAGAGAATCCTGCTTTCAGACCCAGGAATATTTAAAAGTCGATAACTCCCTGCAAAAGGAAAGGATCATTAATCACAAGGCATTTGCTTACAACTACATTCTGATTTGCCCAATAAACCAGGCTGTTTATTATGTATTCTAGAGCTTTACTTTCCCTTGTTTAATCCCACTGTCTGCATGTCCTTTTCCGTTTATAAGCAGACACCGCTTGGAAACTACAGTTGCTGCACGGCAGTAACAAGGGGCCCTCCGCAGGCCAGACTGCCAATCCAAAAACAGGTGCAGTCACACCCCTCCGCAAACAAAGATAGTTTGTTTGAATGGGCACAACATGGAAGAATGGGAAGTATTAATAGCTAAATAGTGTCTTTATTAACAGTAGAACAGCTGGCAGTTCTATATGACAGCGCTCAGTCCAATCCATTTTATCCAATTGCAGGACCATAAGCACGCTCCACCAGGGAACTAAGGGGACCACACGCAAGCAATCAGCCATTCAGCAGCACTCTAATTGCCTCACAGTGGGAAGTGTGTTCTCCTCAGCCACTGTTATTCTTGCAGGAGGAATTGTTGGTGCAGTAGGCTATCTAGAATCAAGTACTAGGAAGGCAGATAAGTTGCTTGAGGAAACTTCCTTTGTTTTACAAGCCTTGTGAGCAGTCCTCCACAGGGGTGCTTCCTGGCCTTGGCTGATCCTAAATCCCGAGTGCTGGGTGCCAGAAGGGAAGCTGATGTGGGGAGTCTCAGCAACTCTGTCATCCTCTAGCAAAGCAGCTGCACTAAAGAGGAAAAAATAAACTCCCAACTCATAAAGATCCCGTTAGACCCTGCTTGAGAACCTTTCCTGGGGGCATCCTACTGAGCTGAAGAGCAGACTCAGAGAGTCAGTGCAGGCATGTAAATGTCTGTGACTGCACTCCGTGTGCCCCAGCAGTGGGGAAGCTGTGTAGGGAGGAGAACGTGTCAGGGTGTCATCAGGTTTCCCAGGTGAGAAGGAGGGAAGAGGGCAAGGAGTTGCCAGGTAGGTAAAGGCACAGCTGAGGATGCATATTTAAAATTTGACTTGGAACCTCTAGGCAGACATTGAAAAAAATTTAGTCCCTCACTGTGTTTATCAAAGAGGGATCAGGCAAAGCATGTTTAAATCATTCGCAATGTCAAATAAAGGAGGTTGGGGTGCTTTCTTATTCTTTTCAGCTACTGTTTCATTTCCCTTGTTTTATTTTCCATTTACTCAGTCTAAGAAAATATTGTTTGCAGAGCATTGTATTTCTCTGCCTCTTTACAGGGTAATTTCTATTCGGTAAATTTTCAAAGTATTCTTTGGGGGAGACTATTCAAGAGCTCTTGGTTGTATTTAGCCCAGACAAATATAGGCAGATATGAAATTATAACATTTTCCTGATTTGCAGGGCTTTCTTTGTTCTCTCTGGTCATTTGGGAATGAAAGGACTCAGAGGAATAGCAGTTATTGTTTAGGATTTGCCAATCAGGACACCGATCCGTCTCTGGCGCACCCCAGTCATTGTTGGGACTTCTTGTTTTGTCCTTGTTAGTACACAACTCTCGGTAATAAAATTATGGGTTACTCTGATTTATTTACCCCTGTTTTTTAAATTGCCCCCAAATGGCTTTTAACCATTTTTTTTTCATTCCTATTATTGGTACTTTCTGAATAAAGAAGCACATCTTTGGCCAGGACAATAGATTCAGATGAAATGGAAATCATTGTTGAAAATAAAATAGACCCTAGAGAGCACAGGACAGTGAAAATCGCCCGCTTGCAAAGAAAGTTTCACAAAGAAAGTCGCTGAAGCTTTAATGAAAGGCAACAAAGACACAGGAGGCCAAGCAACAAACTCCGCGAGGAGGCAAAAGGTCATGTCTTTGATACAATATCTTTTATACTGCTTTCATGATGGGTTAAGTTTTTAGAGCAGCATAAATTCCCCACAAGAATCCTTAAATTCTCAGCCCTTCTGCCAAGAAAGTGAAGATGCGTATGCATCTGTTTGGAAATCGCCCAAATGCATGTGAGAAATGGGCCAAGCAGACTTCACTGCCAAACAGTCCACGAACCAGTCACAGCCTCACGCGGAGGACTTCATTTGCAGGAGGAAGGCACCTGCAGACAATACTGGGAAGGGAGGAGGGGGAGGCAAGGATATTTTTGGCGACAGGATGTCAGGGTCTGCTTTGAATGGAATAAACAAATCAGACTCCTCTCTATTAAATGGGGATATTTCAAAAGACACACCCAAACATGTTTCCTTTTTTAAAAAAATCCTTACCTGAGCATATGTTTATTGATTTTAGAGAGAGAAAAGGGGCAGGGAGAAAGAGACAGAAACATTGATGTGAGAGAGAAAAGTCCATGTGTTGCCTCCTGTGTGCGCCAGGACTGGGGATGGAAACTGCAGCCTAGCTGTGTTCGCTGACCAGCAATCGAACACCCGACGTTTTATTGTACAGGCCGATGCTGTAACTAACTGAGCCACCTGGCCAGGGCCAAATATCGCTCCTTTTTAAACTGACATTATCTGCATGAAGAACTGAATTAATCCCCTCCCTCGCCCTTTCTCAACATTATTTTCTCGCTATCTGGTTGAGTACATAGTCAAGGAAAGGTGCGACCCCTGGTCCTTAGGATTCAGGGTTTCTTGACTAGTTAAATCAGCAGTTTTGCATTTTCTGGGACATGTGAAAGAGTTCAAAGAAGATTCCGTACTTATCTTTGCTCAGACAGGCATATTCAAGAAAGTGTCTGACCCCTGGACCTTAAGTGCAAACGTGTGTGTGATTTTGAGCAAGTTACCTCCGGTGGTCAGCAGGGGCCGCCATCTTTGCCATATGTCTCACAGGGGTAGTATGAACATTCACCTCAATGTTTGTCTTGTAGGAGCAGGAAAAATGTGCATTCTTACATCTGTTTGCACCCTTCCAAGTCTGAGTAACTTTCACGAGTCTTATGTACCAGGGCAGTTATTATGTTGCTCTACGTGTGGAAGTACTAATGGCTCAAAGGTACACCCACAGTCAGTGGTACCAGGAGCCTCCCCACTAAGCTGGGCTTTTCCTTCATCAGAGTTCTAATTAATTTTTGGTGGAAGCAAGAAGTCAAAGGGAGGCCTTGCATGAAATTGCACTGCTGTTGGGGGTACCAAAAACCATGTGTCTCATCAGTATTTCCTGAAAGTGAGTGAACAGTTGTCATCTTTTCAATTTTCAATCTTTTCAATTCTTTCTTTTGTATCAGTCCACTTATATGGGCAGACTCTACCCAATTTTTAGTACTTTTCTTTCTGGGGATTTGGTGTTCTCATTTTTACAGCATATTCTGTAGTAGCTATGTGTCCAAGTTTCTTTATCTGTAAAACTGGGACCCTGGTCTCAGCATTTTTTTTCCACATAAGGGATCTGATTACACAGAAATGTTAAGTGCTCCAGCTTTGAGACTCTCCATGCCAACCACATGGTGTTCTTGCCAGTGCTGGCAGAGCTGTTTCCCACTTTAGCTATGAGCACGGATAGAAAGTGCCATCTGGGGAGAGTGGCTGCTCTTCCCCATGTGCCAAACTGGCTGGGACCCGCTGACCATGTGTGCCTGAGGGCGGGAGCCTCTCTCCTTTGTGGCAGCAAGCAGAGCCTCCAGCTCACAGCCTGGCTGCTCCGTCAGAGGTCCTCTTCCCACCAGCAGGAGTAGGAGCAGACAGGTGTCCTCATTGCAATGAGTAGCAGGGGAGAGCTTAATCCATTTTAATTTTTTAAAGATAATTCAAATATAGTTGTCATACAATATTGTATTAGTTTCAGATGTATAGCATAGTGAATTGACACTTATATACCTTTTGATGTGATCACCATAAGTCAGGTAACCATTTGTAACCATATGAAGTTATTGCAATATCATTCTTGTTTTTCCTAGGCTTCACATTACATCCCCATGACTTATTTACTTTATAACTGGGAGTTTATTCCTCTCAATGCCCTCCCCTGCTTTTCCCATTCCTCCAACCCCCTGTCTTTGGGCAGCAATCAGTGTGTTCTGTATCTACGAGTCTGTTTCTGCTTTATTTGTTTGTTTTGTTTGTTAGAATGAAATCATGGTATTTCTCTTACTTTGTGTTACTTATTTCATTTGGGATAGTACCCTCGAGGTCCATCCATGTTTTCACAAGTGGATTTTATTTTTTTATTTTATTTTATTTTATTTTAGGCTGAGTAACTTTCTCACACACACACACACACATACACATACACGCACATATATGTATATCCCACTCTTCTTTATCCATTCATGTACTGAAGGACTTTTAGGCTGCTTCCATATCTTGGCTGCTGTAAATAATGCTTCAGCAGACACAGGCAAGCATATGAGTCATATATCTTTTTCTTTGATAAATACCAGAAGTGGAATTGCTGGATGTACAGTAGTTCTATTTTTACTTTTTTTTTTTTCGTAGTGGCTGTACCAATTTATAATCCTACCAACAGGGCAGGAAGATTCCCTTTTCTTCACATCTGCACTTATTTGTTATCTTTTATAATAGTCATTCTGACAGGTTTTGATTTGCATTTCCCTAATGATTAATGATGTTGAGCATCTTTTCATGTGTCTGTTGGCCATTTGTATGTCTTCCTTGGAAAAATGTCTATTCCGGTCCTCAGGGGAGGTTATTTCTTGATGAATGCCTTTCTGATTCTTTTAAACTCTGCTCATTGGGTTTGGCCTTTAATATGTGGACTCTGGTGTCTCAGAGTCTGACCCAGTAACTGTCTACTTCTTTTATTAAGTGACTCCAGGGCTAATGTTGACATTGTCTGGTGTGAAGCATGCTGGGATTTCTGCAGAGGCTGCTGAGACAGTGTCATACTCCACCACCAGATTATTCGGCTTTTGGAAATATTTGTTTTTTAATTGAGGTGTAATTGACATATAACATTATTTTAGGTTTAGGTATACAATGTAATTATTCAATATTTCTATACATTGCAAAATGATCTCTTCAATAAGCCTAATTAATTCTGTCACCATGTATATAGTTACAAAATATTTTTTCTAGTAATGAAGACTTTTAAGATCTCCCTTAGCAACTTTCAAGAATGTAATACAGTGTTACTACCTGTAGTCACCATGCTGTATGTTATATACCCATGACTTATTTTCTAACTGGAAGTTTGTCCCTTTTGACCCCCTTCACCCATTCCCTAACCCTGTGCCTCTGGCAGCCACCAGTCTGTGTTCTCCATCTACAAGTCTGAATTTTCTGAAAGTATACTTTCAGTAACAACACATAAGTCGGCTAAATAAATTATGGTATCTTTATTCAACGGAATATTACCAGCTCGTTATGAGGGCAATGAAGCACAGTATTTATTGACCTGCAAAGATGCTCATGACCCAATAACATGTATAAAATTATTCCACTTCTGTTAATTTGCAGATATTAGTACTTATATATATTTATATATGAGGACAGATGTCTAGAGAGTTGTGTATAAATTAACTACAGTCATCTCTGGGTGATAGATTTTTATAGGACTCACAAATTTTTTTTCCTGTTGTAGCTATGTGAGCTAGTGGATGTGTGAACTAAACTTATTGTGGTAATCATTTTGCAATATATACATATATAAAATCATTGCACTTGTACACCTTAACCTTACACAGTGTTATATGTCAATTACATCTCAATAAATCTGGAAGAAACATATTTTGCCTCATGTGTCTGTGTGTAATTTTAAAATTTCTTAGAGTCTCATTATTAGCACCAGGAGAAGGTAAACTTGTTTTGAGAATAGATGTCTTCTTTGAGCTTTTTCACTGACGAGCTTTGCAATAGCATTCTCTTTAGCACAGGGGGTGTCAAATTCATTTTCACCAGGGGCCACATCAGCCTCGTGGCTGTCTTCAAAGGGCCGAATGTAATTGTAGGGCTGTATAAATGTAACTACTCCTTAACAGCACTGCTGCTGGGTAGAAACATGGTGCTGGGTGGATGAAACAAGGTGGAGGGCTGGATTTGGCCCACGGGCCTTGTGTTTGCCACCCATTCAGCAGCAGTATCAGAAGGCATTTACAAAGTGTATATTTGTGACTGTGGCATTTTCGATACCAAAGAGTTATTTAAATGAAACTTAACCCTGCTCTTCCATAGCAGGGCAATGGTGTCAGCTAGGGGTTCTTAGGTGAATTTTCATAACTGTATAGTCAGGACCATTGGTGGGAAGCAGGAAGAAGGGGGTATTCAGATACTTAGAACATCATTTAAGTAAAAAGTACATGTGACTATTAGATAAATAATGGAGACCAATGCATTTATCAGTGATGAGTAATATGTAATTGATGTTAGAATCAGGGAGGAAGGAACAGCCAGACAGGAGAAGAACTGAAGTGTTTACGGAACAAGGCAGAGCACACCAAGGCAAACACAGAGTTGAAATGACAAGAAAAAGAGAAGACAGAGTAAAGGTGACATGAGATGGAGAAGAGAAACTAAAGGAAGGGATGACTTTTACAAGGCCAGCACTGTGATGCTTTAACAGCAGCACGCTGGTTTTCTTTGGCAAAGAAAGTTCAGATGCATGAATTCAGAAACGTGTTACCTTTCATATTCACGTAACATGTTCACTTACTACTTGGACAGCAAGCTCCTCTTTATCTTGTCCAGAGACTTGATTGTCTAAAAGGAAGAACACAACAAATCAGGGATCTTAACCTGGGACTCCTGAAGGGTTTGTGGGTAGAATTCAGGGGCCCATGAACTTGGATGAAAGAAATAAAAACCTTTATTTTTACTAAGCTTAACGAGAATGGGTGTTTCTGTCAATTAGGAATGCAGACAAAACCTCACAGTTGTAGTGGAAGTGCTGTGACTTTGCCACCAGGGGAACTCAGTTACTTGCGTATCATATCCGAGTTTCTACAGAAATGGTGTTTATGTCCACCACTCACTTCACAATAATGACAGGTGTTTGACCAATTACCCTATTCTGCTAATGAGTTAATAAATAAGCACATACATTACAATACCGCAAATGATTTTGTCTAAACATTTTGATATAATTGGCTTGCTCTTCTAGTTTTTATTTTGGATTTTAGAGCAAGGGGAAGGGAGGGAGAAAGAAAGGCAGAGAGGCATCGATGTGAGAGAGAAACATTGATTGGTTGCCTCTCATCGGTGCTAGATGGGGGACCAAACATGTAACCCTACCAGGTACGCTGACCCAGAATCGAACCTACAACCTTTAGGTTTGCAAGATGATGCCAATCCAACTGAGCCGCACTGGCTGGGGCTAATTGCTTTGCTTTTGATTCTTTTGTATTTTATTTTATGCATGTAAGCACATTACTGTTAGAAGGGGTTCAAGGACTTTACCAGCTAAGATCCCCTATCTTAGACCCAGAAAAAGCCTATTTAAGGTGACACATTAGCTCTGAGGACACCCCTGTCACATTAGCTCTGAGGACACATGAGTCCTCCCCTGTCAAGGACACCCTTAAAACTCCCTGCATTTCTTATTGATGTGACTGAGGCAAGCATACCATAGGCAGCCTGGGACCCAAGTCCTGCAAATCACACAGGTGTGCAGGGAGGGAGGAATTCCAGTCTTCCTGTCAAAGGCAGTGCCTTTCTCAGTTTCATTAGTATGTTTTGGTGGTAACACAAAGCAGTGAGATTCCTCTGGATAATGAGAACATATTAATATAAAATACCATTTTATTTATAGTTATGTTCATAAAGGCAATAGATGAGTAGAAATGACAGCACAGACACCTGCTTTGGGTCGGGGAGGACTTAACTGTTCACCAAGTTGACAAACACTCATTTCAATGCTTGTGTTCTGAATGTTTCCATCTTTTCTGTAGGTGTAATGATCCCAAACCCAGTTGAAATCAGCAAACTCAAGCATGAAGGTGCAAACATTAGTTTGCTTTCAACAATTGTATTTTGCCCACATTGTCTGCACCATCTTGCGCATATAACACTCTTGTGACAATTCTGCCCAAATGGACAGATGGCAATGAAGGGGAAAAAATAGGGAAGCGAAGCTCCATAGCTATGGTGTCTGCGTGTTTCCAACAAAGGAGGCACCTACCCGACTCTGCCTCTTTCAAGCAGCTACAGCACAGGGCTTGTAGCAGATGGTTCTGCCACGGCAGCCCCACAGCTGTGTGTTTCTGGCACAAGAACAATGTTTGAATTCTGTACAGAAATTTTGTAAGATATGTTTCTTGTTGCCTTTTCATGAATTTTATTTGGTAATTTTTTTTAAACCACAAAGAGTCTGGAGACCATATTGAGAAAATGCTGGCAAGGGAAAGCTATTTGTTAGCTGGCCCGACTTATTTGAAGAGGATCAATCACATCTAATTCCTGGAAGAGAGGCAGCCCACTGGCACCAGTTGTGCATCCCAGCAAACTAGAACTTGAATGGCAGCCATGGTGTTTCCTCTCCTTCTCTTTTACATTTAAACTTCTTACCAAGCCAGGGAGGACAGAGCATTTCTGTAGGAAACAAATAGGAGTCCTCAGTGCTTAGTAAACTCACTTCCTCTCTGAGTGTATTCAACATATATTATTTCAAACTGCAGGGCAAAAACTAGAAGACATTCAGAACTTTTTGAGCTAATAAGGTACAGTGTTGCCTGACTTCATAGAAGTGGTGACAGTTCATTTCTCTGTCTGCGATGAAGGACTTCTGCCATCTTTATTCTGGGAACAATTAGGATAAAATTATGGGATGTTTTCTATGTCCCCTCTATCCCAGCTCTTTACAGGGAAGTTCTAACCTTGGGGTTGTGTGTGTGTGTGTGTGTGTGACCAGACCCTAGTTCCATTTAGTCTAGGGTTTACTGACTTTTGAGATAAGCCAGGAAGTCAGAGTAAACACAGACACAAGACTCAGGCTTCTCCAATTCCAACCACGTGTATAATTCAGCAGGACCACTGATGTGTTTAAAGAATACTGAACTGGTCACTTTCTAAAAGGAGCAATGTGAACACTGTGTGGGTTGTAAAACATTTTTTGTTTGTTTTTGAAGAAAATCCCTCTGGAAACCCTGTCATTTCCTCTGGTTCCCTTAATCCTAAACTTGGTGTTGGAAATAAATTTTAGGGTAGTTTCCACTGTGTTGTTGAAAGGTCCCAGGGACTGCTACTGTTATCAGAGAGAGGGGTCCAGTGCCATTCAGGGTGTTATTTGATAGTATGTCTGATTGTGTGCCGCTGGCAGCCAGCACTCACTCTGGACTGTCTCTGGAGCTGTTCCTGTGATTGACAGGACCGTGTAACCAGGGTCAGAGCTTCAGCAGCTGCATGAGGGAGCAGGTTCCTCTGCCTCACCTTTGATGGATAAACCAGAAGAATCTGGCAGTGAGATTCATACTAATGGCTATGGCCAGCTTTCCCTTTTATGATTTTCTTGCTTTTTCAATTTGTTTGAGATTGAATTTGAAAGTGAACTTAGTTCCACACTGTAGCCTATGGCAGTGGGCAAATGAGATAAAACTGCACGGAGAAATAGCATGCATACTGCACACCAAATATTGATATATGAAAAATGGAAATGACAAGGGTGGTTGAAGCTGACTTGCTTTTTATAGGAACTGAGCCGAGGAGTTTTTGAGGGAGGTTCTGTGGAGGAGATTTGCTGGAGTTTTAGCAATCTTCACCTAACTGGCTTTCCTGGAGAAAAATGAAAGCGAGCTCCAAAGTACCCAAGTGGACATTAAGAGCAAGGAAATAACAACCATGTGAGAAGCAACCCCAATTCAAAAGCCCACATTACACCCATTTGCTAGGTGCCTTGCTATATTTTGTTAGGAATCAAGAGGCTTTCAGACCCTGTCAGGAAAGAAAGCCAGAGTGACTAGTGAGGACAACAATAAGGCAACTCCATCTTGAAAAAACAGAATCACTCCTGTCTCATCTCCATTCTTGCTCCATCCTACCCAGATTTCAACTTTGGGAGTAGAGTGCATCTTATTTATACTGAAATTTGCTATAAAATATTCCCATCTTTCTCATGATCTTACATTCCTGCTACTCTTTTGCAAATATATTCTTCCAATCTGTGGCTTGTCTTCTAGTTATCTTCTCATTGTCTTTTGCAGAGCAGAAGATTTAAATTTTAATTAAATCCAGTTTATCAAATATTTCTTTCATGGATAGTGCCTTGGGTGTTTTATCTACAAAGACATCTCCATACCCAACGTCTTTTAGGTTTTCGCCAGTTTCCTTCTAGGAATTTTATAATTTTGTGATTTACATTTAGGCCTATGATTCATTTTGAGTTAATTTCTGTAACAAAGTAAGGTCTGTGTTTAGATTCACTTTTTTGCATGTGAGTGTCCAGTTGTTCCAGCATCATTTGCTAAAAAGACTTTGTTTTCCTCATTTTATTGCCTTTGCTCCTTTGTCAAAAGTCAGTTAACTGTGTTTGCATGGGTCTGTATCTGGGTTTTCTATTCTGTCCCACTGACTTATCTGCCTATTCTTTTGCCCATACCACATTGTCTGGGTTACTGTAGCCTTATAGGGCGTGTTGAGCTTGGGTAGTGTCAGTCCTCCTACTTTGTTCTTGTCCTTCCCTATTGTGTTGACCATTCTCTGTCTTTTGCCTCTTCACCTAAATGTTAGCATCAGGTTGTCGATGTCCACAAATAACTTTCTGGGAACATTTCTGCTACTTCTTTAACCTGGAATTTCTCATAGTGACTTACCTTAGCGAATTTTTGATGAATTCTAATGTCCAGCTCTCCCTGAAAGGATTCTGCTGTAATTGCGCTGGGGTGGGTGGGCTCAGCAGTGCTGTTCAGAGCTTCTTCAAGTGTTCTAGTACATCACCAGGGTTGAAAACCACTGCACTTGTTTTCATCGTTACCTTTCATCAACAATCGTACTGCCCATGTATTTCCTTAAAATTTGTTTGAAAAGACCTGGCTTTGGCAGAATGTCCTCCGGAGAGGTGCCTTCTGCTACCACCTGCATCGCTTCACACTTCCTGGATTTTCCTTAATTCCTGTGGCCTTCATGCTGTGGTGAGAAGCTTGGCCAGCCTCTGACAAAATCTGGGACCAGGAAAACATTTTTTGTTCAGGTGTAGATTCCACACTCTACCCCTTTACCTTTAACAACACTTTTAAAAAGACAAATTCTTATTTTAAAAGGTTGAATTATGAGCTTATTTTAGCATCGGAATCATTTACTAGATATAAAATAATGATAACATCTGCATTTAGAACCCTTGCTTGCAGGCACATTTTCCCTAGTCCAACTCTGCCAGCCCTCGTTCCCTCCTTTCTTCTTCCCCCTTTTCCCTTTACTCGGTTCTGTTATACCTTTTTTCCTCTTGCCTTTCTTTCTCCATTGTTCTGCCCTCTCTCTGTGAGGTTCACCTTCCTCTGTTCCTCCTCTCCCTTAGATTTCTTTCTTCATTTGCTTCACTGCCATCTCCCACCTTTCCTATTCTGCATTTCTTGGTCCAAGATCCCCATTCTCAGTGAGGCTTCTGATGGGCAGTTTAATTTGCTAGTTTACTCTAATTGACTGCAGAGGGAATGATGTAAATGAAGAGAACTCTGAGATATCAGAGACTGATTTAATCAGAAAGAGTCTATAGGTGAAGTGTGAACACTGGAGTTGGCCACCTACTTGTGGTTGACCTTGGAGACATTATTTAGACAACCTGTGCCTCAGTTTCCTCATTTCTTAAATAGAGATCTAGTAACGTTTGCCTAACCAGGCTTGTGAGTATTAAGTTAATGTATGTTTAGTTCTACTGTACTTGTTAAATATTAGTCATGAGTATTGTTGTTACTTTCAAGGTTAGTTAATAACCCTCCTGACAAAGGAAGGAAAAAGATTGCTTTAACAAATGGAGGATAGCAATTTATAAGTTATGTTTGTATTATTTGGATGCAAATGCTAATCTACTATGTAAGCTAACATTTCCCTTGCTAACACTATTAATTTACTTATAAGTTTCTGTGTTTATAACCCCAATAGGTTTCCAATCGAATGACATTTTAGAGTAAAGCTATTCTACAATGGAATTAAGCAGTGTCCACAATGGAATTAATTGTGTCCACAGTGGAATTAAGCAGCTGAAATTTGTTAATCTGAGTGGGTGACTAGTCTCTGCCTCACATAACCTTGTACAGTCATAAACACTCTATCTAGCTCTCTCCTGCTTGCATGGAAGATCCATTTGGTTATGTGCTGTGTTGGTTATTGACCAGGCAGGAAAAGGACAGGGTGGGAATTTCATTGCTAAAACAGGGACACTCCTGGGCTGATTGGGGTGGTTGGTCATCCTAGACATAAAAATTACATATTGAATAGAATTATTTTACTCAGCTATGAAAAAAATCACCATGTTAATAGGTATATAAAGGTGAAAGCTATTCTAAAGTTCATAAAAGGTTTTCTAGTTTGCACCGTAGCCTGTGCTCAGGTAGAGCTTCTCTAAAGCCTTGTTCCACTTCCCATCCCCCTGCATACAACTCTGCAGCTCAGCCCGTGAAACTTCCACCTCTACAGTGAAGGGTGTTATGCTGGTTATCTATTGCTGCATAACAAATTACTCTGAAATTTAGTGGCTTAAAATAGCAATTCAGACTTAGCACAGCAGGAAGAGTTCATATCTGTTCCATGTGTCTGGGGCCACATCTGGAAGACTCAAGGCCTGGATGGCTGAAATCATATGAAGGCTTGACAGAGGCTGAAGGGTGTGCGTCTAACTAAGGTGGCTCAGGCTCATAGCCTTTTCCTAGAGCTGCTTGAACGTCCTCACACGTGGTAGCTAGCTCCCTGTCCCCTTCCAGAGCTCGTGATCCGAGGGAGAATGCGGCAGGAGTGGAAGTGCCGTTATGACCTAGTTTTGGAATTCACTCACCATTACATCCTCTCCATTCTACCCACTAGAAGTGAGTCACTGGGTGCAGCACATTCAAGCAGAGGAGGAGTAAGTTCCGTTTTATGAAGGGAGGAGTGTCTAAGAATCTGTGGACCGATTCTAACACCATCAAAGGCGTTGTGAATAATTCCTCTGAGCATAAAACACTGCTGGTAGTATGATGATGCCAGAAACTTCCTGGAATGCTGGTTTTCGTTCTGAAAGTAGTAATATAATAGCTAACAATAACAGAGTACTTATTACATTTAAGACATTGTTCTAAACAGTTCATGTACATTCTCTTGCTTATAAAGTATAGCGAACTTGCGATCTGGCACTACTATTTTCCCAGTTCAGCAGATGAAACTGAGGCCATAGAAAGGTTTAGTTACTTCCCCTAGGTCACACAGTAAGGGCTAGAGCTGGGATTCAAACACAGGCAGGCCAGCCTCAGAGCCCTTTTGCTATATGTAACATGATTTTTAAATCTAAAATTTTAATACTTTTAAAATATAACATTTTAATGCTTTTTAAACATAAACAATTTCAAAATCCAAGAAAGTAATTTTAAAATTTAAATATTCAAGATATGTGATTTTATTTGTTTTATTAGATTATTTTATGGCTACCAGTCTAGTAGTATTTATAAAAATCCTATCTTCCTCACTGACTTCACAGGTTTTATTTTATCTAATATCAGACAACTCTGATCATTGTAAAAAATGAAGTTTGGGAAGAGAAAGTCAGGAGTTTACAAGTTATCCAAAATCTTCTGGGGATGGTGAAGACTGCCCTGTTCATCATAAGTGATAGTTCTAAGATCAGAAGGAAATAATGAATGAAAGCATTATGAGATCTTTAAAACTCTCTGGAGTTAACACACACTCCCCATATAAAGTGGCATCTCTATTTTCTTTTCTATGTTCCTGCCTCACAACCTGAGGCAAAACAAAACGACATTAAGGTAATTTGGAGAGTCGCTATTAATTTGGATTTAGCTCATGAAGACTCTTGGGGATTTCTCCATTGCATACTTTTCTGGAGTAATTTTTTTTTTACCTGCTTCCTAGCACTCTGTAAACTTACCAGGCAAACGCCAGTGATACGGGGAAAGTCCAAAGGTGCTTATTGTTTATAAGCGAGTAGCCCCATTGAATGGCTCACTAACACCCTCACCAAGGCTTGTCATTGTACACAGTTGGCCTTGGCTGGCAGCTGTGATGGCTGATGAGGTGTAGCACAGCAATCTGAAACCTAAAGACGAACATGGGCAAGAGGAAGTTAATTAGGTGCAAAAGAAAACGGCAGTCTGGGGGAGGGGACGGCATAACAAACCAACCATGCAAGTGGTCTATCTTATTCATTCAACAAACACATAGCATTTACTGTGTGTTTGTTGGAAACAGGAAAGAAACTGTTCTACTGTTTTTCAAATATTAATTCATTTATCCTCATAACAACATTGTGAGGTCACAACTATTTATGAGTCTCATTTGATAGATGAAAGTTTGTTCAGAAGCACTGACTAGTTAAGTCATTTCCCCAACGTCACAGGACTCGTGAGGACTGGAGCTGGGATCCAGTCTGCGGCTCTTGACTCCCAAATCCTGGACTCCATCCACTCTGTGATGTTGCCTCCTACTTTTGCCTGAGAGATGGGTCTACTCCAGAAGGATCACATCATTGCTGATCTCAGAATAAAAGCCAAATTTTCATCTGAATGTACAGTCAGGCATTTCCCATAGGGCAATACCATGGAGAAGAAGAAAAAACAACTCTTTTGCTAACCAAATGTCAGTTGCTGAAAGTCTAGCCCCAATTCATATATATTGTAGCATGCTGTCTGGTATTTCCCAGATGTGTGGATATAATATTAGAAGAGCATTTAATGTAATAGTCCTTTTGACATTTAAATATGGGTGACAGGAACTCTTTTTAAGGCTGTGTAAGCAGAGCATACAGGTGTTAGAAAAACAGCTGTGAATAGAGGCCAGGTCTTTTCAAACAGAGAGAGAAATGGTGCAATAAAAGGGCTATAGCCTTATGTTTTTAGGCTTATGACCTTTGTTTCATTAGGTGCACCTTTAACTGTGATAAACATCCACTTAAATGAATATCATTTCCTTACAATTACAGAAGGGTCATACATAATACACCAAGTTCTCCTGGCAGCCTGTGTGTTAGTCATGCATATTTCATGAGCAGTTTTATTCCTCAAGTCACTTTCAAGCAATGCTCAATCCCATGGCTTTGGTGCCTAGGAAATAAAGGTCTTGTTCGTAAAGAGATCTCAGAGCAATTATTGTAGCTCTGCACTTTATCAAGGAGAGCAACTGAATGCCTTGCTCACAACCTCTGATCAGCATTAATATCAATTTTTTCTTAATATACATGATTCCTCTTATTTATTAGTAGATACAGGAAACATGCTTGTCTGATTTTATTTGCCCATTGTAAATAGTTTGAATGATGCTGAGTGATATGAGGCGATCGACCCTAAAGAGAATACTTCTAACAACCTAATGAATATAAAAAGAAAAAAAATGGAGTCAGGCCCCCATGCCTACAACACGCTCACTACTTGTGGGCTAGCAAAGTGTAGATCACGGTCCGTGCAGCACGGTCAGGCGATGTGAGTGAGTCCACATCTGTTTGTACAATGTGATGTTTTTCCCAGCTGTATCAGCCGGTAGGAAATAAAGTGCGGGAATGATAATAAGAAGAAAGGAAATTTGCAGTAACAGCGAAACACAAGCCTCTTTATAGTCTCAGTGTCTTTTGTGGGCAATTTCCCTTTTTCTGTTTTCAAGACTTTGAGTTTATCAAGACAGCTTCATCTTTCTGAGATCTCCCTCCACATTTGGAATATGATCGAAGAAATGTGAATCCCATCTGCCAGCTTTTGCAGGTCAGCTTTCTAAGTCAGATAAAACTAAAAACAATTTGCTTTAAAAAAAATTCTGGTTTTAGAAATACTGCCCATGTCCAAAGTAGCTTCATTGCCTTTTGCCCCAGAAACCCTGCCCCCAGTCCACTATATTTCATTTACTTTAATTTGATAAGACCTGAGCCAAGTTAGGGTCCAGGTATTTTAATCATATCTATTGGTTCAACATCCTACCTTCCCACACCGTCCTACTCCAAACAGAGTTGGGTTGAAGCCTTTGTTCTGCATTTTCCAAGGTGGAGTGAGAAGTGGGGGTGAGTGGGTGAGAGGGACACGTTTCCTTTTCAACCAGATAAATTAATATTTACATTATTAAAATATTAGGCCCTAGAAAATTTTAAATCTAAAAAGGTTATAATTAAAATGGTGGCAGCCATTGAAATGTAAATCCTAGTGTTGGGGAGAGAGCCGGAGTTCTTGGTGCCTGGGGCCGCCTGCCCGGCTGCCACAGCTGCAATTGATCATTGCAAATCAAAGGGAAGGGAGACATCTCTGGTGGCACAACCAGGGGGGAGCCAGCAGAGAAAGATGCTCTGTTCTTTGGGTCTGTTATCAAAAAAAAAAAAAAAGCCAGAATGTGTTTCAAATCTCTCTTCTGTTGAATTTGCAGCCCTTCAAAGCTTACCCACAATAAATAAAGTTTTCAAAACCCATAGACTCTAAAGGATTCATTGAGAATTCCTCTGAATTAAGCAGCCCCTTTCTCTCCTTTCTTCCCTCCCCCTTCTGGATCTCTCTCACTCTCTCATTACCAAGGCCAGCACAACTGGAAACATGTATGGATTAGATGATTAAATAGGAGGCATATTTCAACTACTTTATTGCTTTTGTTGATAGTATAGTTGTTTTTTTTGCCGACACTTCTAAAAAGTGTGTTAGTTGCATTGTAAAAGAAGACACCACACTCTGAAGAAGACAATAAGAGGGCAAAGAGAAGCCGGTGAGAAAACAGGGACTGGAAAGTGCGTCCCTTGTGTCTAGCAGCGTCCCAAGGCCAAGGCTTCAGGCCTTCAGCAACAAATGACAGGAGACAACTGGAATCTTCCCCAGTTTCTGAATATTACTGACTGTGTAGACATTTCTCAAGGTCCATTAAATTCTATTTGACATACATTAAAAAAGATTTAATCACAGATGCCAGTCAGCTAACCAACCCATTAATCTAGCTGTTTTTCCTAAGAAAATTGTATTTAAAAAGGTCTTTTTTTCCCAATTTAATTTAGTCATCCTTTTAAATTTCATGTATTTATCATGTAAATGTGCCTTATTTGCAAAAGAAAAGCACAGATTCAGTGAAATAAATAGTTATTTCATTAAAATGGATACAAAAAACCCTGTGATTAGGGTAATTAATTTGCACACTAAAAGCTATCTTCCTGGTTCAGATCATTAATATTGATGGCCTTCGATTTTGTTCTCAGTAATGTTCCTTGAAATATACTCAGAACTGTCACCAGGGCTGAAAGAGCAGCCATTGGAACACAAGTAAAAAATGAGGCATCGCTGAGCATGGGGGACCACCGCCCTTCCCTCTTCTTGAGCCAATAAATAGCACAAAACATGGAGAACTGTGTCCCAAAATAAACTGGGCTGGTTCTGTCTGAATGAGCTGGCAAGGCTTATTTTATCTCAAATGTCAGTTATTGATGCCTGGCACTTATTGATGTGTGTCTTCGTTTGGAGGAGGCAAAAAACATTTAAATTGCAAAATACCATTACAGGAGATTATGTCTGGGTACCACATACTGTTATGCACAGCATTGCCAGATAACAAAGCAATGTCTGTCAATATACCTTTCTCATTAGATTTTCATCTGCATGTTATGCAAATGGCTTTGAGCAGGTTTCCACTTTGATAGCTCCCTGCCATAAGTTTGAGTTGAGGCACATATTTTGTTTCTGTTCTGTTCAGCAGATGTATTCCACCAAAGACCTTGTAGAAAAGGTGTCATATCAATGTGGTACGCAATCAAATGCAGCTGGAGGCTGCATTCACATGAAAATCAAATCCTGGCACAATTTTAGATTGCCTCACCTAGCTGTGTCAGCATGCTCAATGTTCCTGGTGAGGGAAAACAAATTAGCATTCTGCACTGGATATGCGTGCGTGCAAACAGAATCATACAGCAACGCAGGAGCCGGTTGGTGTTTGAACTTGCATTTCAGGGCTTGCTGACAGGGTTGTTGCTAATGCTTTTTAATTACAGACAGGAGTATGATTTGCAAGACTGGTTTTCATTTTTTCAACTGCTTTCTTTTTTTTTTTTCTGACACATTGCATTTGAGGTTCTCCTTGCAAGAGGTTATAAAGTTGTCCAAAGTTAGTTGAATGACTTTCTTGCCTCTGCTACATTGACGCTTTAGATACTAAATCTCCTCCCAATATAAGGATTCCAGAAGAGAAGTCTTTAATGAGCACCGTTGTTGTTTTGGTGAGGGAAGTGTTCACATTTTAACCCTGTTTTATTGAGAGCAGATTGTGTGGAGGGCTCTGTCCCGCCTCTGATCTTGATGGAGTACATTTCATCTCTGGTCACACACTCTCCTTGCTACAAGTGCTTTTGGGTTTTTAGCTCTATAGTTGGAACAGCAAAACAGTAATTCAGAGATTATCAAATGAAGGTAGCTTCATGAATTTCCATGGTGTTTTCTATGCAAAACCAAACAAAAAATTTAGCCAGAATTCTTTTAGACGCTAGTGAATGTACTTCATCTCAGGGGGAAAAAAGAGAGAGAGAGTAAAGGCGGGCAGAAAAAAATGAAGTTTTCTAAATATACTGTGTGGTGACTCACCGGGGCTCCTTTGCCCATCTTGCTTTGCTCACCGACCACTTCAAGTGGGGCTCTCTGGGTGCCCTGTAATAAGACAGGGTGCTGCTGCTGAAGCGACGTGCTAATTAAAAAGAGGAACACAGCACCAATCTGCTCGTTATTATTCATGGCAAGTGTGCAGCAAATCACTTAGCTGTTTGCTTTTAAAATAAGCTTTTTTTTCTACCCCATTTTTCCTTTCTTTTCTTTCCCGTTTTGTTTCTTTTCTTTCTCTTCACCACCGCCTCCCTCACCCCCTCATCTGCCTTGTTTAAAAGGACATGCAGGGTCTCAAAGATTTTTTCTAAAGAATGACATTGAAAAGACATTGCCCCAGGTTTGGTAGAGCAAAAGCCTGGATCATTTGTACTGTTTAATGTCATGCCTTACCCCCTCCCATTCTTTTTTTTTTTTAAACAGCTATTCACCCATTACAATATGCTTTCCACACTATGCTTCCTTTAACCAACACCAGATTAACAAGTAGGTGAGATGAGTAGGGAGTATTATTTGAGGGTTTTTTTCTAAAGCATTAAAAAGAAATGGTAGTAAAAAAAGCAGTTTTCTATCCCCAACTGCTGACATTAGAAGGGATTTGCAGCCTGACCCTTAAGCTATGCTCACATTTATTAAGATGCAAGTTGCTGCATAAAGAAGAAATACTATTGTTTTTAGAAACAACAGTCAAACCACATCCCCCTCCCCCAACAAAATTTGAATTCAAAGTCCACAAACCTGGGCTTTAAGATTCCAGCGTTTCACAGGGGGCAAGCATAACGACATGGACAATCGTTTTTGTTAACACTGACTTCTGCAATTGGCTTTCTGAAACACCACATTAAAAGGAAGCTGTCCTAACTATGATTTTAGATTTATACAATCCTTGTCCCTGGAAACATCTAAGCAGTGTATAAATGAGCAGTCCACCCACAGACTTTGTTATTCTCGTGATGTTGAGATCCTTATCTGCCAAGTGTGGTTGCTCAAGAATGTAAAGTTTACAGAGCTTCTTGAAGAAGAATGGAGCAATAAGAATCCTCAAATAACTCCTTGTTCCTTTAGATTAAAGGGACTTGGGAAGCAAGTTCTTGGTTTTTTGTTTGTTTGTTTTTCTTCAAACAATGCTGCTTAAATAGATGTACAAGCTCTTTTGGATGGTAATTTGTCTTGCTAGATGAAAGAACCATTGATATTTCTGTTGTTACTTCTTAGATTCACAAAAAGTATCAAACTATTGCCTAAAAGGAGTTTTTTTATGTGGGAAGAAACAGTTGAATTTCTATGCATTGGAATTCCCCAGCTATTTACAAATAGGCTGCATTAGGAGAAGCTATGGATCTGTGTTCATGCTGGAATTACTTCACCGTAGCTGCTGGGGTGTCTTGCTGACCCCCACTTTTTATAGTGGAGCTGTCATGTGTAAGTGACACTGCACTATATGGTAGACTGGCTGCATTGTGTGAATTGTCTTTGGTGATCTGCCCTGCTACCTGATGCTATTCAGTGGAGTCCACGGGTTACTCAAAAAACTGGATAAGGTCACACAATTCTAGCTCCAGAGGACCTTGGAGTTTTCATGGCTTAGATCTATGCATTTTGAACCAGTGTGCTGCTGAGTTAGTTCCCTCCTGACTTGTTGCACCATTGAGGAAATATCTATTTTAGAGCAAGGGCAATCTTCCTCTCTCAGCCTGATTAGGTGCTGAAGTATAAAATTTCATCTCAGTTCCAGTAAATGTCTTATATCCCTCTTGTTATGGGCTGAATTGTCCCCCCTCCCACCCCTGCTTTCATTTGTTAAAGTCCTAACCACATTAGTCCCTAACAATGTGACTATTTGGAGATAGAACCTATGAAGAGATGATTCAGGTAAAATAAGGCCTTTGGGGTTGACCCTAATCCTTATGAGAAGGAGGAATTTGGACACACAGAGAAACACTAAGGACGTACCCACACAGGGGAAAGACCCTGTGAAGAGGCAGTAAGAGGGTGGCCATTTGCAAGACAAGGTGAGAGGCCTCAGAAGAATCCAACCCTGCCAGCACTTTGATCTTGGGCTTCCAGCCTCTAGAACCCTGAGAAAAATAAGTTCTTGATATTTAAGCTACCCAGTCTGTGGTATTTCATTATAATGCCCCCAGTAGATGAATATACCTTGTTGGGATGGTATGGACTCCCTTTTGCTTAATTGTAGAAAATCTCCATTACAATCATAATCTTGACAGAATAGTGAGGAGTAAGCCATACAGTTCAGTAAGTTTACACATGGTTGTCAATGTTAATTTCAAGTTGATAGATGAGAAAACAACTTCTGTGATGCTAATCTTCAAATGTGTCCTTATTTTATTGGCTGAAAGTCTACTCTAATTTTCTCCTTGGAAGACTGATATTCAATAGGATTCATAAAGCTCTTTCATTTTGAATTTTTAAAATGAGGCTGGTATGTGAATTTTATTTTTCCTTAATTGGCTCTTGTTTAAAAAAAGTCAAAAGCACTCCTAATATGAAGAAAGGACTTGTCAGATTAAACTGAAATGGTAATAGTCAATAGAAATGTGATAATAATACTGATGCAATCTTTATTTATAATTTTAATATTTGTTTATCCTGGATATTTTTTGCATTAAATTCGCTTTTAAAAATGCTTTTCTAAAGTATAATTTTTCTTGATTTCTGAGTTTTTGTGTGTGTGTCCCTTAAACTTTGTTCCTGAGGGCCTCACTTGCCTCACCCTAGTCCTAGTCCTGAATGTTCAGACAAGAGGATATTTCCAGTCGTACCAGCGCATCCTTTTCTGCTTCCACAGCCGATGGGTCCATTTCCCAGGCTTTCTGCCATAATTTTTCCAAAGAACGGCTTACAGGCGGACTCTGCCGGTTGGGAAACACGTGGACTTTAGTTCACTACCTAGAAAATCCCAACAGGTCTTTAAGTCCTTTCACTTTATAGTTCCTGTAAAGAAGGAGATTATTGGCTGAGCTTCTGACAGTTTTATAAATGGGAAAAAATCTAAGACAAGTGTCATGATTAAGTTGGCAGCAAAAGGGGAAAAGAGGATTACTAGGGATAGGGTATAGGTAGGGCAAGGAAGAGATAAAACAAAAACAAAATAGCACTAACAAAGAACATTATTGTAAACTTGTGGACTGAGTAGACACAGAATTCCTTCCTGCTCAAAATGCTAAGAAATGCCGTGTGAATAATAAGAATTAGCAATTATTTTCAAGGGCGTGGAGTAATAGGAACCCTCATATTGTGCTGGTGGGAGTGTAGATAGGGAAACACCTCCTTAATGAGAATTTTGGCACTCTACATTAAGGTTTGAATTACAGAGGCCCTGTGATTCAGAAATTCCACTCTTAGGTTGCTCCATCTCAGAGCAACCCTGATATCTGTGGATAGAGATATATGGAAATGTTCAATTTGATATTGATGGTAATAACAGGACAGGAAACGACCTAAATGTTACCTTAGGGCAGGGGTGTAAAATTTATTTTCACGGGGAGGCCACATCAGCCTCGTGGTTGCCTTCAAAGGGCCGAGTGTAATTTTAGGACCGTATAACTGTAACTACTCCTTAACAGTTTAGCAAGAGTTTGGTGCTACCACCGGGTAGAAATAAAACAAGGTGGAGGGCTGGATCTGGCCCTCGGGCCTTGTGTTTGCCATCTATGCCTTCGGGGATGAATAATGAATTATGGTATATTCATATAATGAAATAGTGTACAAGAAATTAAATGAATGAATTAAATTTATCTGTATTGATATGGTTAAATCTCAAAAACAAAGCTGAAAATACTGGTGAGCCTGTGGAGAAATTGGAGCCCTTGTGCATTGCTGGCAGGATTATAAAACGGTACAGTTGCTGTGGAAAACAGTGGGATGGTTCCTCAAAAAATTAAGAGTGATGGTTAATTTGATGTGTCAATTTGACTAGGCTAAGAGATACCCAGAGAGTGGGTGGGTAGAACCTGTCATATGGGTGTGTTTGTGAGGGTGTTTCTGGGAGATATCAGCATTTGAATTGGTAGGCTGAGTAAAGATCACCCTCACTGATGTGGTGGGGAAGGTGTTACCAATCTGTAAAAGGTTGAATGGAAGAAAAAGATTGATTAAAGGAAAAGGTGCTTTCTTTGAGCTTGGACATCCATCTTCTCCTTTCCTTGAATATCAGTGTTCTTGGTTCTCCAGCCTTTGGGCTCAGACTGGGACTCACTCCATTAGCTCTTCTGCTTCTCGGAACACTGGACTCAGAGTGAGTTACAGCACCAGCTTTCCCGGTTCTGCAGGGTGTAGATGGAAGACTGTGGAACCTCTTGGTGTCCACAGTCACGTAAGCCAATTCCTCTAATAATCTTCTTATACATCTACCTAAACATATCTTATTGGTTTGTTTTCTCTGGAGAACCCTGACTAATACATTAAACATAGAATTATCACATCATTCATCAATTCTGCTCTGATTATACACCCAAGAAAAATGAAAACTGGGACTTGAACAGATATTTATGCACCCATAGCCAAAAGGTGGAAGCAACCCACGTGCCCATGAGGAGATGAATGGATAAACAAAATGGGGTATACACATATAATGGACTATTACTCAGCCCTAAGGAGGAAATAATCCTGACACACGCCACAGTGGGGATGGACCTTGAAGACATTATGCTAAGTGAAGTAAGTCGGCCACAAAGGACACAATACTGTATGATTCCATTTGTATGGGTTTCCTAGCATAATCAAATTCATAGAGGCAGGGAGGTGAATGTAGTTGCCAGGGGCTATGGAGAAGGCAGGAATGGGGAGTTATTGTTTAGTACAGAGAATCCGGTTGGGAAGATGGATGGTGGTGATGGTTGAAGAACAATGTGAATGTACTTAATGCCACTGACCTGTACACTTAAAAATGGTTAAAATGGTAATTCTTGTTATATTTACTTTGCTACAATAAAAGCTGAGTAAAATTGCAGATTACAGAAGGATAGATTGGAGAAAATTTGTGTAAACTTATTTATACATATAACAATACTACACATTGTTCGTAGATACCTACAGTGTAGCAACATGTGAAAACATCACTGTGAAGAGCACATGCCTCTTTCGCGATAGTGGCTCTTTTGGGACAGGAAGAGAGGGAATGGGGATGATCAGAGAAAAGGACTTCTCCTATTAGCAACATTTAATTGCTGAGAGGGAAGATTAAAGTAATGTATGGCAAAATGAATACCCTTATGAAATCAGAATGATGGCTGTATGGCGTGGATGTAATGCTTTAATTTATTATACTGTAATGTATATTTAAAATATGTCACTATTGAAAGCAAATACAAAATACTTACAGTCAACCATGGTTTTTCTTTGCTAACCCATCATCTCACAGGACCTTCTCCCGGTCAGACCACCGGATGGGTTTTAGATGGACAGTGGGCCTCAGTAAAGTCAAAAGAACTGGGTTTCTTCAGTCTTTGGTGCTGGAAAATACAACGTGTTTCCTGGACCTCCAGGTCTCCTTGCTGAGTCCAGGAGCAAGTGGTCAGTGCTACAGAGATCACATGAGGGAGAATCATCGTATAACACAGCTTTCCTCTAGGTTGCAGAGGTCCACTTGTCCCAGGGCCGTTTTGACTTGGTTGTTTTTGATTAGTGTATCGTTAACTATTGTGCTTCCTATGTAGGACTAGGCAGCATCAATGCCTAGTTCTGCATTTCTGATGATAATATTAAGTCTTATTCACTATTCAGAAATTCATTTATATAATATTAATGCCTTTTAGGTAAAGAGCATTTTCATAAAAGTGCTGTGGGTTTCCCAAAGATAAGGAAGCTAATATATAATTATCTGGCTCTTAAGTGAAATTTCTGGGTTTATTATCCTAGGTTTATTATCCATAATACTTAACTTCTGTACTCCTCAGTTTCTTTATCTGTAATATGGGAATAATACTAGCACCTATTTCATAGTGAAGATTAAATGAATGTGTATATAACACATCATGACTGCCAAATTGTAAGTATGTGGTAAATGTTAGCCATTGTTATTTTAGTCTTTAGATTTACTCTGCCCATAGCAAACTTTGGTTAAAATAGAAGTTTCCTGCTTTAAGAAATTTTTTGAAGACTCTCCTGATGTTTCACTATGTGTATAGCTTGTGAAGTTGAAAAATATTATAAACATTTACAAATGTACTCTTTTAATACATTCTAGGTGTTTTGTGAAATCTTCAAATGGATTTGTGTGCTCACAGTCAACTTTGGACCCTGACTTATTTCATTAGTGGTAATTAATCAGTTTGAAAATGTTTCTATTTTTAAAAATTTTACTAATTATACCATCTTGATGTAGAGTTGTCTTGATGGTGGGCTCTTCCAGGCAGCTAACCTACATTTCAGGGTCTAGGTTTGCAAATTGTGTTGAAGAATTTTTAATAGCAAAGACAACTGTTTAATGAGCTTCCTTAGATTTTTCTGTAACTGACATAAAACATAAATTATGGTGGCTGCATCATGCTATAGTCAGCTGGCCCTCTGATTCTAGGATTACACTATTCAAAACAACTAAAGCAGCAGTAGCAATTATTACTGGTATTTGTAGTGGTTGTGTGGTGTTAGTTAAGAGCACAGGTAAGAAAAGAAGAAGCAAAGGGGCTAAAAAGTCAGTTTTGCCCATTCATTTAACTGCATTGAGCCTCAATTTTCTCACCAGCAAAAGAAAGATAACATGTCAGCTTCATAGAGTTGCAATGACATAATGCATTTATATGTCTGGTATATAACAATTATTCAATGTGTAATCTGAAAAGATGCTTATTGCTCTCACTTTTATCATCTTGAAGTTGTTTCTTCTGTTTCCATTATGGAAAAGGAGCACATTCACATGCCAAGCAGGTACTCCTTTACTAGCTTAAAAATGCCAGGGAAAATGCTGTCTAGCTCTAGAATTTAATCATTCTTCATGGCTCTGACTGTCCGGATAACCTCTTGAAAAGTTAAATAGAAGTTTACTAAGTTTCCATACATGAATTAATGGGATTTTTTAGCCTCAATAAAAGAAGCTGCATTAAAAAATTTATACTTGTGCCTTCCAATGAATATGTGCGTGATCTGAAATGAGAGTTTTTCCAGGGGAGAGCATAAAGTACAAGAATGTAGAAGTTTTGGATTATATTTCTGTGCTTTTTCTCATGTTACTATTTGACCTTGAAAATGTAACCCTTCCCTGGATTTCAGCTTCCCATGAGTTAAATGGAGATGACAGTTCTCATTAGCTGGTACACTTTTCCACCTTCTAAAAAAGGATTTGCTATCAGGATTAATGAGACAATGTTTGTAAACAGCTTTGAGCTCTTTGGGAGGCAGATGTTGTATAAATACAAATTATTAATAAGGTATTTATACTGATGATTGCAGGGAATGTTAACAGTCCTGGAGTAAAGAAGTCATCAATTATTTGGCACATTCAGTGGGGGGGAGGTAGGGCTGTGGAACAGAAATACTCAACAGGCTTCTTTAATACTAAGAAAATATACTATTAAGTTAGAATGGCACCATTTGCAATGATATCAAAAAATTGTTTTAGTGAGGATCTTTCAGGTTATAAGGGTAGGGAAACACCTTAGGATATCTCAATATTGTTATGTACTATAAAGGATATCTGAAAAACACAAGATCATATTCTGACAGCTGAAAAGTCAGACCCCAAAGAATTATAACCTCACTCATCCTTATCTAGTCTGTTTTACTAATTACTAAGTTCCTCTTTCATTTTCTAATGTAACAGTATTATGTTTTTCCTTCCTTCTCTCATTTGTCTGTCTGTCTCTACTTTCTGTCTCTTTTTACTCACTTCTTTATCTCATGGTTTCTTTGGATTTATGGCTTTTACAACCTCCTCATGGTTTTTCCTTTCTGATTTTAAGTGGTCCTTTTCTTTTGCTTCTCTCTCTTGTAAGTGGCCCTCTCTCATACCTTGTGTTTTTATGTCCTGAGAGGGAGGATTTGAGCAGGCTAGTCAGATGTGGTCACTAACAGGTGTACGAAGTACCTACTGAGGAAAATTCTCATGCTAGGTTATTTCACAGGCCTACTCACACTCATTTTGGGCGTGGAGGTTTCCTTTGCATTAGACACTAATTGTCACTAAAATTAATTGTGGAGAGAGTTGTAGGGAACACTAGACAAGGAATAGCCTTGGAAAGAGTCTTTGACCCAGCCCAGAAGTGGCTTAAGGGCAGGGAGTCTCGGTGTTACACACACTATCTACTCATAAATGAGAACAAAAGAGGTGAGGAATTGAGTAAAAGGTGCCAATATTTATTTCTTAAACATTTTAGCTTCTTTATATGTTTTTCTTTCTGAATATTTTAAAAAAGAATAGAATACCAATGACATATTTCACAGATCTAGAACAAATATTTTGAAAATGTGTATGGGACCAAAAATGACCCTGAATAGCCAAAATGATCTTGAGAAAGAAGTGCAAAGTTGGATGAATCACACTACCTAATATCAAAGTATACTGAAAGCCCACAGTAATCCAAACTGCATGGTACTGGCATGAAAACAGACATGTAGATCATTGGAAGAGAATAGAGAACCCAGAAATAGTACCATTCCTTTATAATGAATTAATATTTGACAGAGGAAGCCATCACATACAATGGGCTGAAGACAGTTTATTCAATAAATGGTGTTGGGAAAACTGGACAGATATGTGCAGAAAAATGAAGCTAGAATACCTTCTTATACCAGACATTATTAATTTTAAACAATATTTAAACATTTATATAAAAAATAAGGAATACAATTTTTTCTTCCAGTCCTCATGAAACAGTTATAAAAATTGACCATAGAATAGGACACAAGGAAATTACCACTAATTCTCCAAGAGGTTAACCTCTTTCCTTCATTACAATTCAGCTGCTTTCCTAAGCAACTTTTGGGTTATAGAGCTGATCAGAATGTAATTTGAAGAGTATTTACAGGTAAACAAATATGAAACTGTACTCATAAAAATTCTGGGATATAAAAATCTCCATTTAGAAAAAAAATTATAACATTGGGGCCTTTATCACTAAACAAGAATAAAGATAAATAATTGACTTTTGATTTAAGAAATAGAAAAACAGCAACTTCCAATTAAAGCCAAGAATAATAAGAGAGAGGATTATAGGTAAAAGAAATAGTAAATAGTGATAGTAAATAGTAACCAGAAATACTTAGACAAAGATTAAAATAATTAATTAGAAAAGAGGAAAATGTAAATTTAAGAAGTAAATATAAAAATTTTGAAAAGCCTAATAATGGAATCAAACCATTGGACAGTCTAAATGAGGGGATGGAAAAAGTGAAATATATAATATAAAGGAAGCCATAGCCATGGGGGAAATGTTATGGTTATACTCTAATGGGCAACAAACTTAAAATCCTTGAATTAAATAAATGAAAAATGTGAATGACCTGAAAAAAAAAAATATGAATGACCAACATAGACCTAAGGGAATTTGAAAATCTGAAAAAATCATGAGAACATGGTAAGTAGAAGAGAGTGGCAGCAGCACAGGAAATACTAATATAGATCAGTGGAATAAAGTAACAATCCAGAAAGAGACCTAAATACATGTGAAACTGTCACAAATGATAAGGGGTAGGGTGCCTCAAATAAGTTGTGGAGAAAGGATTTTTCAACAAAGTGTGCTGGGTAACTCAGGCATTATTTGGAAATCAATCAATATCCTTCATAACTTACACCAAAATAATTTTGGATTGAATTAAGATTTTAAATGTGAGAAAAGAATTATGGTAAAATCCAGGTGAATATTTATATAATCTTGAGAGGAAAGGCTATCTAATTTGAACCCAATGACAAAAGCCATAAAGGAAAATGGTAGTAGGGGTAACCAGGTATAAACTTAAAATTTTGTTTCAATATTGCTCAAAAATATCAACTCATTTTAAAAAGAACTTGAAAGAATATTTACAATATATATCCTAGAAAAAGTTTTGATATTCTTTTTTTTAAAGATTTATTTATTTATTTTTAGAGAGCAGGAAAAGCAGGGAGAAAGAGAGAGAAACATCAGTGTATGGTTGCCTCTCATGTGGCCCCCACTGGGGACCTGCCCTGCAACCCAGGCATGTGCCCTGACTGGGAATTGAACTGCCAACCCTTTGGTTCACAGTCCATGCTCAATCCACTGAGCTACCTCAGCCAGGGCAAGTTTTGATATTCTTAACATGTAACAAGTTATATGGGTGACTCCATTCATGCAGATTGGGATACACTAGGAGCAGAGATAGCAAAAGAATGGAAAAAGGAGCCAGGGAAATAATAACAAAACTCCATTTATTTATTAACTCCCAAATGCCAAGAATATTCTTACAAGGGGTTATTATTTTCCTACTGAGAGGTTAGGGTATGAAAATACATTTATTAAAGGTATATGATAGGTGGAGCACAGGAAATTTTTAGGGCAGCGAAACTGTTCTGTATGATGCTGTAATAATGGGTACCTGTCATTACATGTTTATTAAAACCTGTAGATTGTACACTAATGTAAACTACGGACTTTGGAGGGTAATGATGTGTCAGTGTAGGTTCATTGACTTTAACAAATGGATCCTGCTGAGGGATGTTGATCATGCGGGAGTCTGTGCCTCTGTGAGGGTACTTTGCATTCAATTTTTCTGTGAACCTAAAACTGCATATTGAAGAGGCCAACTCTGTGAGCCATATCATATGGAACAGTTTTATTTTTCTTCATTCTCTGTTTTCAACTACTTTGTCAAATCTGCCTTGTCAAATCTTTAGGTCAGAGTTCACAACTTAACATTAGTTAAGTCTATACTATTCTGGAACTTTTCTTAAATCTCTTTTCCCCTTAGAACAGGTATAGCTGGGACCCTGTCAGCTTGAGTAGGGGTGTGAAGAAAGTAGGTGATCTTGCTTGGCGAAACCTTCATGCCTTTTCAAGGCCCAGTTCCCCCTGGGGGTTGGGGCAAAGAGTGGGAAGAGAAAGTAAACAAATGTGTCTCCTCAGTGGCTGAGGTTGCAGCCCTCCCTTTGCTATGTCTGTTTCCTTTCAGGTTCGGCATTCAAATGCTGGCTCACTCATGGGATGCATGTCTGAATTCTGAGGAGGGCCCTGTAGCACCTCCCCATTGCATTGTTCCCTGACCATGGGCATCCAGGTTTAGACAACCTCTTCCTTCACCTCTCAGCTCCACCCCTAGTCTATTGCTACCCCTTGTTCGGGGGTAGGTCTCATATGGAGCACTGGCCAGGGAGACAAAGTATGAGGTGCCTTCTGTAGAGTTCAGTTAAGCATCATGAATTCTTGTCATTTTAGCAAAAAAAGATGTGTGTAGGCCAATTCTTTGCCATTCTCTGTCATTTCTTTTCAATTCTCTAATCACACAAACCTAGGGTTAGTTTAGCAAATCCACTGACTAAGTAGGTATCCAATTTAAAAGTCAAATGCCATTGTCCCTTTCCTATCATCACTAATCTCTATGAATAACTCTTTTGGAGTTTCCCTCTCATTATCTTGGCTTGACAGTGTGGGAAAAGTGATGCATCTCATAAGGTACTAGGATGCTTGACTGATTCCCCTCTCTCTGCTCATCAGTCTCTAAGACAGATCAGGGGAAGGGACACAAGTGAGAAATTGAGGTACCAGTTGGTGATAGCCAAGCCCGAGGTTCACACTTTAATAAGCATTAGGGGAGGCATCTAACCTCATAGGTAGGTGTCTCTCTTTTGAATGTGTTATTTTTGAATATGCCGGTTTTCACTATATCAGCCTAGTATATTCCAGTTCTAGGGCAGTAGCAAAAGTCCCTCTTAGAGCACCGTTTGGTCATATTTTGGTTTGGTTATTTTCCAGCTCTGCAGCTGTCCTCTGCTGGTGAGGTTGTCTTAGCCTGGATGATGTGTTTGTTTACCTTGGGGGAACAGCTTTGTATATTCTATCCCCTCCAAGTACTAAGAGGTAGCCATACATGTATGCTATATACTTAGCCCTGCTAAATAGTCTATGCCACAAATCTTTTCTCCAAACAGAACTTCTCTCCCTTTACCTAAAAACCACCTGGATAGCTTTATGGAAGCTTATTTTACCTAGAACATCCAGGGGCCTGTCCAGAATCTCTGAGGTCATTTATGGTGCCCTTCAAGATCTATGGGAACCTAGAGTACTTGTAATTTCCATCGGTTTCTTCTTAGGCACACAGTAGTGACTTCTCTACTCAAGCTATGGCTCAGACTGCTCTGGCAAACCTCCTGCATTTGAAAAATTTTTGAATGCAAAGCAGACACATGCCTCTATGTCTTTAGCAAGCCCTCCCCACAAACTCCAAGGATGTGTATCAGGTGCATCCATGAACTTCACAACTTCTGGCTCAGGATATGAGTGAGCCTAAAGGTTTTACATTTTTTTGATGATAAACTTGGAAACAAGATGCTGATTTCCCTTTCTCACTGGCATCCCTGATCTCTTTGAATGAATTTCTTGGAGCCCTCCCTACCCCCACTTTACTTTCAAAAGAAAGACAAAGCTGTATCTTCCCATCAACTCATCTCCCTGCAGATGCAAGTGAGTTTCTTCCCATTACATTCCTCAGGTTCTGAGGAAGAGGAAGGATGAGGTGAAGGATTAGGGTAGTAGCTCCTAGGACAAGCACTACTTTTACTGGCTTCTTTGAAATCCCGAGAAAAATTGTCCTGCTGCAGTTTTGGGGTCCTCTTTTTAAAATGAGGGGTTCTTAATGCTTTCTGGACCTCAGCTCTGCTCTCAGATTACTGATCCTGAGGCAACAGGAAAAGTTGCTCATACATTCTCTTACCTGCATTTAGAGTTAGAAAAACATGATTCCTTTGATGAAGTCCCATTTTTCCCCTACATTTTTCTTCAGGGTTTGGTGTTTGACTACATGAAGAATAATTTTAATGAGAAGAGGGAGGATGAATAAATAAACACTATATTGTCATAGTGCCCCACTATTGCTTCAGAGTAATTCATATTTCACATATATTCAAAATCCCATAGGCAAACATGTCCTGAATAGGTATAAAAAAGGGAGGCACTCTGAATAATTAAAGCAGATATAAATGTCAGTGCTATGAAAATAAAACAAGTGGTATCACAAAGTTTTAGTAATTTAACATCACTTAATCCTCTCAAGTAATATTAAATCAAACATCAAAACTCACATAAGCCTTTTATGGATTCACTTACTCACCTGCTTACCAATTAATCATCTGAATCTTGGCTGACTTCATGTAACTAACTTCCTTTTCTGAGCATGAATTGTCCCAGGAGACTGCATTGACTCTTCCCTGCCCTCATCAGTAATACAGCAACAAAATGGGTGCAGTGCTTGTCTCTATGACAGAGGTAAACAGAATAAACAGACATGGCCCAGTGGAAAAACCTTACCTGGTGGAGGAAATGTAAGGGCTGACTTCCAGTATCTTCCCTGCCTAACTTCCAGTATCTAACTGGATGGCTATGGGAACATTAGTTAACCATAACAGTCCTCAGTTTTTCCTTCATAAAATTAGTTAATGAATTGCATTAAAAATTTCAAATGTTCCTTTCTAGTAAAAAGTGCTATGGACATTACATCTTTAAAAATTATTCTTGCCTAATATTATAAAAGGCTAACTGAAATATAGATTCTGAAATTTTGAGGAGATGGAGGCTAAGTAGGTGGAAGCTGAGTCTACTTGCTCTTGCCCCCAACTTGGATTCTCAGCTGATCTTCCAAAAAATAACCTGAACAATCAATGCAATCTTAGCTGATATGAAGTTTGGAAGCCAAGGAGATGGATGATGCTTCACAATGGGTGATAAGGAGATTTTATAAATTGAAGACGAAATACACCATACATGGCACCTACAGAAGCAGAGAGACTAGTCAGAAACTGCAGCCTTGTAGTTCCTTCTTCTCCCAGGGCAGAGAGCCCCAGTCCCATGCAGGGAACAACCAGACCTAGGCCTGGGAGTGACTTGGGAGGATATATGAAGTCCAGGCTACACACACACACACACACACACACACACACACACACACACACACAGAGTGAGCCGCATATCCATAGCTGCAGTGCCAAATACCAACCTGGAGAATGCCAGAGAAAGAGAGAAGGATTTTGTCTCCCAAAATGATCAGGGACCACACTTGGGTCAGGTGGAGGCAGGCTGTGGCCAGCTGTGACCACCATGAGAGACCCTTGGCTTTTTGGAGAGGTGATGTATGCAGAAAACTGGACAGGGTCTTGGTATTGCAGTGGGTGTGCCAGAGAGAGACTTTTTAAAAGGGGAGCTGAAGTGTGCTGGGCAGGGACTTTGTGCACAGCTGCCCTGTCAGTAAAGGGACAAGATTGGAAGAGCACTTTGCTTCCACTGAATGCAGCTGGACAGGGAGATCATTAATGTGCAAAGCAAAGGGTCTTCTGGGCCCCAGTCTAGTGCTGCTAGCAATCTGGGGACTACAGAAAACAGAGAGTTTGGGACTGTGTCTGCAGTGAAGACAGTGGGCTGGGAATTAGAATGGGCAAGAGTTGAGTGCCTGAGATTATTTACAGCCAGGCAGAACCCCCTTCCCTGGCAGAGTTCAAACCTCTGGGAAGGAAAGGACATACCCAGCTCCCACTTCCTGCAGGATCACAAGCACCACATCTGAGGAGGAAGCTCTACAGAAAAGGCAGGCCAGGCTCAAGAATCACTTGAAGGGTGCATTTCTGCAGGGGAAAGACAGGAAGAGAAACTCCAAAAGGGCCCATTTTAAAATTCTCTCAGGGAGACAAAATATACTGGTTTCTAAGGCCCTATTCCAAGAACACCTGGATACCAGAAGGAGACTATACCACTGAAGCTCACAGGTACTCTACCACAGAAGTTCACAACATAAATCCAGGGAGCCAATCAGATCAATTTAAGAAGCTGAGGCTAGCGAGAAGAGTCTCACGAACAATGAGAAGACAAAGGAACAATCCCCAAATGAAGGGAAAGGAGGAAGCCCCAGAAATAATGAT
>CM052540.1:113823194-113873033 GCA_028533065.1 Trachops cirrhosus
GTTAACCCTCCATGTGATCTCCATTTCTGTGGTTCCGTTCCTGTTCTAGTTGTTTGCTTAGTTTCTTCTTGTTTTTGTTTCAGGTGTGGCTGTTAATAATTGTGAGTTTGCTGTCATTTTACTACACATGTTTTTTATCTTCTTTTTCTTAGATAAGTCTCTTTAACATTTCATACAATAAGGGCTTGGTGATGATGAACTCCTTTAACTTGACCTTATCTGAGAAGCACTTGATCTGCCCTTCCATTCTAAATGAAAGCTTTGCTGGATAGAGCAATCTGGGACGTAGGTCCTTGTCTTTCATAACTTGGAATACTTCTTTCCAGTCCCTTCTTGTCTGCAAGGTCTCTTTTGAGAAATCAGCTGACAGTCTCATGGGAACTCCCTTGTAGGTTACTATCCCCTTATCTCTTGCTGCTTCTAGGATTGTCTCCTTCATTTTTACCTTGGTTAATGTAATTATGATGTGCCTTGGTGTGTTTCTCCTTGGGTCCAACTTCTTTGGGACTCTCTGAGCTTCCTGGACTTCCTGGAATTCTATTTCCTTTGCCAGATTGGGGAAGTTCTCCTTTATTATTTGTTCAAATATCTTTTCCACTCGTTTCTTTTCCTCTCCTCTTTCTAGTACCCCTATAATTTGGATGTTGGAACGTGTAAAGGTGTCCCGGAG
Organism: Trachops cirrhosus; assembly: GCA_028533065.1. Lineage (NCBI taxonomy): Eukaryota > Metazoa > Chordata > Mammalia > Chiroptera > Phyllostomidae > Trachops > Trachops cirrhosus. The sequence goes on from CM052540.1 coordinate 113,823,865, forward strand.
GTTCCCAAGCCTCTCCTCATTCTTTTTTGAATTCTTATTTCTTCATTCTTTTCTGGTTGTATATTTTTTTCTTCCTTCTGGTCCACTCCAATGATGTGAGACCCATCTTTTATTCCATCACTATTGGTTCCCTGTGCATTTTTCTTCATTGAACTTATTGTAGCCTGCATCTTTTCATCTAATTTGTGACCAAAATCAACCAATTCTGTGAGTATCCTGATCACCAGTGCTTTGAACTGTGCATCTGATAAGTTGGCTGTCTCTTGGTCACTTAAAAGGATGGGTTCTGGGGCTTTCAATTCTTCTTCTGTTTCAGCCATCTTTTTGCTGGTTTTTTTTTTTTTTGGTCTTGTCATCTCCTGTAGTGAGGGGCGGGGCCTTAGGAGTTCACCAGGGTGGGGCACCCCAGTTGCTGGGTTGTGATGCTGTATGTGGGGGCGGGGTCCGAAAGGGAACAATGGCACTTGCTCTGCTCTCTGTAGGACCCCAGACCTTTCCCCCGCTTTCCACAAGCTAACTGGGCCCCTCTGGCACCAATTCCAGTGTGGGTGGGCCTGTGCACCCCAAGGGACCTTCCTTTTCAGTCAGTGACCCAAAGCTCTATTTCCCGGTGCTGGGACCCTGAGTTGGGCGCAGTGCCTTGCTTCACAATGGCCACCTCACTGGGTCTGCCGGTCGCCACCCCCTGGCCGGGACCCACCAGCCACCGCTGCTTGTGCCCCCAGGGTCTGCCTGCTGCGGACTTGTGTGCCACTCCGGTTGCTCAGCGTCCCTCTCCTGGCCCAACTCCGCCCCTCCTACCGGTCTGGAAGAACGTGTCTATTTTTAAATCCTTGGGTGTCTGACTTCTACACACTTCAATTTTCTGTCAGTTCTGGTTGTTATTTTGTTTCTATATTGTTGTTGTCCCTATCTTGGTTGTGCGAGGAGGCACAGTGCATCTACCTATGCCTCCATCTTGGCCGGAAGTCCCCGCTTGATTAATTTTAAATATGATTATTTTAAACAAGGTTTAAGCAAGTGAAGTGAACTGGCATTGAACATTAGGGAATGGTGTGGACTGGGGAGAACTGGAGAGCAAGTGCGGTAACTGGGGTATGATTCGATCTAAAGGCCTAAAAGACCACACTTTCACCCTTGTATGAACTAATTTGTATTCAAATTTGATCAGCATTGCCATCTGGAAAACGGGATAAAGTGCCCTTTCTTTTGAAATTTGAGGTTCTGAGTGACTATTTTTAAATATTTTGAGACTTTGTTCCATTCCTAGTGTCTTGGTCTAGTCTAGCTAAGCCCCTAAATTTCTTCTCTGGAGCATTCTAATGTGTCTGGCCTCCACCATGCAGTCTGTCTTCCTTACCCCACTGATCCTCTTTCACATCAGTCATATTACGTCCACCTGCCCCAAATTAGATTTCATTGTTTTCATGCCAGTCTTCTATACTAGTTTGAAAGCTCCACAAGAACAGAAATCATGTCTTACTTTTCCTCTTGCTGTTCTGTCCATAGTATCTATTACCTAAGAGTAATTTAAGTAATTTACTCAATAAATGAATGACCTGGGGAGAAAATGTGCATTCAGTGTTCGGTGCTACCAGAGTCCAGTTTTATGAGGAAGCATGTAAAACCTCAGTCCAAAATTTATCTTCTACTATCAACGGTGAAATAGATTTAGCTAATGATCATCCACATTAGTGTTAGGCAAATGTGTGGGATGCTAGAAAAAAACAATTCATTTGTCAATACTTATTTCCTGATTGTCAATCTAGCAAGAATATCACCTCAGCTGAAGTCTATGACTCCACTTCATAAAGTAGCATTAAGTAGATATATGAACCAAACTCCAGTATTTTGAAAAGCCATGGCCATTTTTTAAAAATCCTTTTGGTTTCTCTATCAGGGGTCACAAACTCAAATGCAGGTAGCATAGATGGGTGAAGTGAGATGGTGTTAGACATAAGAGAATGGTGGGGACTATGGCAAATGGGAGAGCGGATACATTAATAGGGCAGCTGCCCCTGAGCTCCAGCCAGTTGTTGCCACTTGAAAATGTTGGCCTAGTGGTGGCATGTTAGCAGATGTTTAAGTGTCTCAAGGGAAGATTAAAAAAATGGATTTTTTCTGTACCGTTTTCAGATTTTAAAAACAAAATGTGGCCTTGGGCAGATAGTTCATTGATTGGAGTGTCATCGTGGACACCAGAAGTTTGTAGGTTCGATTCCCGATTGGGGCACATAGCTAGGTTGAGTGTTCAACCCCTCCCTTGTCAGGGCACTTACGGGAAGCAACCCATAGATGTTTCTCTCTCACATTGATGTTTCCCTGTCTCTCTCTTTTTCTTTCTCTCTAAAATCAATAAACATATTGTTAGGTGAAGATTAAATAAAAGTAAATAAATAACTATACAATGTAGAAGGAAAATAAAGTAGATGACTGTTTTGCAACTTCCAAATAAAAATCATTATGCTAAGCTGCCAATAACTTACCTCGATCTTATTTAGTAGTCTTAGAACTTTGAAAAAGCATGGAGATTTTTCAAACCTGATTTGGAACTTTTCCTGAAACATTTATCCCCTTTCAAAATTGGCGCTTTAGAGAATAGCCATTAGGAAAGAAGTGAGAAAATGGAGCTTCATGGGCAATAGACTCCAATCAATCAGTATCATATCTAGAAAACTTGAAGAATCATTTCTGAAGATCATTTTTCTATAATTTTTGAAAAGTCTGATTATCAATGATTAAAATTGACTAATGGTTGCTCTAAGGGTTTCCTTGGTGTAAAAAGAATTTCAAAGTGATCTAAGTGTCTCCTGAACTGTTGTGGGCTTCCTGAAGGGTAAATGCTTTCTCCTTCAGTGAAAACTTGCTACATAATTTTCTAGAGGGTGGGGTTCTCATTTTCTCAATCAGCTCCTTGTCCCCCACGTTCTAGCTATCTAGCTATGTACTGTAAACATGCACATGTGTGTATCTACACAACTTAACTTCTTCAACACAGGTTTTTGTTATTTTGTTTTTGTTTTTGCTCATCCTGGAGATCCTCCATGATCACCCAGCTCAGGAACCCCCGGCCTGGCCCGAAACCATGACTGAGCAAATGCGAGGTGACCGTCATTCCTGTGTGCAAGGTACCATGCTAAGTAGGTTACATACATTTTCTTATTTAATCCTCAGAATAACAATCCTCTGGGGCAAGCATCACTGTCACCACTATCTGAGTACATTACAGTGGATATGTAATAGAGAAGAAGGATAACCCCTCTGAGGGCACATAGCTAACATGTGTCAGTGGGGGGATTGTTGTATTATATTGTCAAAATGAGAAGCAGAGGCTTTGGATTCAGGTAGAACTGGATTTGAGACCTGGCTCTGCCAAATTGTAATTTCTCTGAGTCTGAGTTTTTTCACGATGGGGCCTAGTAAGTGCCTGTACACAATGATGTAGGTATAATGGGTATGAATTTGCCAAAACCACGCTCAGGTACAAAATATCCAATTAGCTAATTTTCTAAAATCAAGCTAAATCTGATTCTAGCCCATATTTTGAGGACTTCACAGAAACTTCACTATCAGTCATCATTGAGATTGTCTTCTCCTTTGTCTCAGGTGTGTAGAGATATCAAGGCAGAATATTTGAGCAAATGTGAGTTAAGGTCACTTTGGTTTTGAAAGGTGGCAATGAACCATCACTGAAAAAAAGTCACACAAATTATTTTTTTTTAAACTAACTTACCACTAGCACCTCTAAAAGTAGCTGCCACTTTTAAATACATTTACAGTTGTAAATTGCAGTGTAGAAAGTCCTGACTTTCATGTGGTGATCTTAACATTAGTCTCAGCTTCTGAGTGACCAATAGTTTTGATTTAGCATTTCCATGACTATTTATTCCTCAGCAACTCAGACACTTTATATTTCCCCAGTCCCTGAGAAAATGCTATGATTTGTCATCATGAAGTAGTCCCACATGGACAGTTACATTTTCCTATGTTTCTATCAGTGTTTGGCTCCTTTTTGGCTCTCAATAAACTCATCTTGCTTTCATGTTGCTATTAAGTTGTTCTATTTCTGACACATTTAAGGATATAGGCCTCCTTTTCTACCATTTCAGTTTGAAGGGCTGGTCTTTACCAGTCACTCTCACAATTAGTATAACATCATATATTCTTTTGAACTGAATAGCTTGGTGCTGCTTTGCAAGACTCCACCCCAATACCTCTCAGATAGTTCAGGAAACTGGTAATGCCTATGGTGTGTCACCATCATCCTGTTGTTGTCTCCAGAGTGAAGTACCCATACGTACCAGGAAGACCACAGCTGAGAGTTGTGCTCCAGAGTGATTTATTCATCTGTGGTCCTCTGGATTTGACATCCATGGTGAATGGTCTTCCTTAGGCTAGCCGTAGACAGCAAGCACTCCTCCTCAAACTCACTCATGCTACAGCATGGCTAAGACATTGTGTGAAATTAGTGAAGACACTAAATGAAATGTCATGTTGTATTAGCCTCTTCATAAAAACAGGTTAGGGATCAAAGTCCCACAGGTTTGTAATTTTATAAAAGTTTGTTTTTTAAAAGGTTGATAGTAAACTAAAGAACTTGATTGACAAAGAAATTGTTTTTGCTGTTCATTGTCAAGCTTCAGGGAGGAAGTGTGGTAGTAATGGTATGTATGAGAACATAGGGGTAGGTGTGTGTTCTTCCTGCTGGTGAATGATGAAGTGGAAAGGAGTTGACCCACTGATTCTCATTTCCTTTACTGAAATATCTTTGCTTTAAAAATAACATGATAAGGAACATCTTGTAGATAAGAGGATTGTATTTACTTTAAATTACTTTGATTTCAGAATCAAAAAAAGGACCAAAATAAGATAATGTATTGCAATCGTCTGTGTCAATTAAACAAATCACAGACTTATTTCATAAATATGAATGCAGTCTTATTAAATAATGAAACTGCTAAGAAACAAACTGTCTTTAATTTCTAGGTATTAAATAGGTAATAATACACCTAATTTCCAAGCCTCAGCACTGTATTCCTAATAAAGAACACTTAGACCTGGGCTTTCTATGTAATTTAATGGCATAATGACAGAATGAGGGACAGGAATAGTCTGACTCTGCCCTGTCATGATTTTATGCAGAGACATACTGAGCTGGAAAAAGAAATTCCAAATTTATACCAGTGAACTATAAAAGCTCAAAAAATAGATTTAAGATGCTGGTATATACCAAAAAATATAGTTGTTGTAAATTATTACTTTTATGTGTACTCCTAAAGAAGTATTTGTATTTAAGAAAGAATCACTACTTAAAAGTTTCTCAGCACAGCAGCCACACTACATACTTGCTTATAGCCCTCTCACACCCTCACTCAACATGTGTATAGAGCTCTTATAGCACTTTGGATAAGTAGGTCATAGTCTTTATCTTCTAACTCTAAAACTTTCAATGGCAGCATGGAAAAAAGCAGTGATGCTGTTGGAAAAACTGATTCAGTTTTTGAATAAGTTGCAAGTTTTCAAATCACCTTCTCTCCTCAGATAGGGGCATGGTGGATACCAGGAAAATTGTCAGCAAAATTTCTCTGAATCTAAACAATTTAAGTTAAAACTCTATGCCTTCCAATTTGTTCAGATTTCGTGTCTTCTATATTACACTGAAGGGGAACGTGTTCAGTGAAATGTCTCGTCAGTGATTTTATCGGTTTAGGAGCAGGATCAAACAAACGAATGAATCTCGCAATAAGCCTCATGCTCAGGAAAAGGGGTCATCTTTCTGTGAGCGGTCAGACATCTGCAGCCAAACCGGGTTTAGGTGGTTGAAAATGTCATTTAAGTAGATTCTTTTCACTTGTTCCTGAAAAAAAAAATGTCACTGACAACTATTTGTCTTCTCAAAGACACTGCTTTCAAATATCTTATCCCACAAGCCGAGGAATATATTTAATTCCAGAGAAAAGCCTTTCAGTGCCCCGAGAAATCCTTTTTGTTCAAAACTAATCAATTTTTGTTTTGTGCACAAAAGTAAAATACTTTGTCAAACTCTCTGCAGAAATCCTTTTAGCTATCTTAAAAAATACATTTGATGCAGCCCTGGCTGATTTCTGTTATATGGGCAAAAATTTACTTTGTCAAATTATATTCTTCAGAAAGCCTTTCAGCTGACTTAAAAATCCATTTTGTGCAAAACAATGACCATGCATCAGTTCAGAGTGATTGCACAGTAGTTACTTAGCCTGGAAAATGGCAGCAAAATGTCAGCTGAAATGAAAGACACACCGCCCAGGGCTTATCAGGGAAAGTGCAGATGATTCATGTAACATCATAAATAAATAACGCCAACTTTGTGTCGAGGCAGGTTTAACAGTGGAGGTTCTTTCACCAGCTATAGTGTGTTTCAAAGCAACAGTAAGTGGGGGGCGGGGAGCTAACCTGATGACAGTGACATGTGCTAAGATAAGGTATGGTGGCTTTAATGCTCATATTTCAAGGTCACTAAAGATTATATGTGTGGGTGAAGAGTTAAAAAAATATCCTCTGCCCAATGACAGGTTGGAATTTAAAGTATCAACAAAGTAACGATAATCATAAAGGGAATGAAATTTCTCAACCCAGTGCCGAAAACAGCCATATTCTTCTTCAGTACTCTTATCTTCTTGGCTAGCTCTGGCTGAAGGAGTTGAATGCAGAAAAAAAGGGTTTGGAAATAAAGACAGGATGAAAACAAAAGTGAAGACCCTGGTCTTAGCTTGTGAAGTACCGGTTCCTGGCAATACAATGATGCCCTCAGTCAGCTAACCAGGGCGGATGCACAGGGCCCACGTTCTGAGGGTCCTATGCTTGATTTAATGCTCGAATGTCAGCCCCTTGAAATCGATAATATTTTGGGCCCTAAGTCTTTTCATTTTGCAGAGAGCCCTGAAGTTATGTAACTGGCCATGATCAAGGAGAAATAGGTCTGCCTGTGACCTTCACAGTTCCTATGTACTTTTGCCTCCATGGTCCTCTTCCTTCATAAAAACATTAAAAATTTTATTTTACAACTGCACTGGTATAAGGATAAATATATTAAACATTTTATTTGACTTTTTTTCTGATTAAAAAAATTAAATTGTTTTCATGGGCCCTAAAACTATTGTGGACCCCGAGCTGTGCCCTACTGTGCCCAATGGAGAAGTTGGCTCCCAGGCCCAGTGGGTGGAGAGTGGGCATCAGCAGACCGTTTCAGCTACTGCCAACAAGTCCATGTGTGCTGCTGGGAACAATCGCTCTTGGACATTAATTTTGTCACTGAAAGATGGGGCCATATTCTTTGAGTGTGTATTCGTAGCATGTTATATGCCACAGAACCCAGGTGCCCCTTCTCCAAATAACAACATAATGAAGAGTTGGTCATTACAGAGATGTTTCCAGAGTTCTCAGTCTTTTCTGTAAGAACCTGAAAAATTCTAGAAGTTAAATCAGAATCATATTTGCTCAGAGCTGAGTCAGGTTATGGCAACCATATCCCAGACTTTAACATTCCTCTGCTATTGTTCTAGTGTTAGATGGGCAAGACAGGCACTAACCAAAATAACTGAGTGTTTAGAATTAACCTGCAAATGATTGTTCATACCTCTAGACCAATTTATTTTGGGGTGCTTTTAACCGCATCCGTGGCAGCTGATGACCTCCTTTTCACCCTCTGGAAACCCAGGGAACCCCACTGTAGAGTTCCATGGCGACGCCAACTGCTCTAGGATCAAACTCCACGTTCTGTGTCTTTCACTTCCCGTGATCACTGCCCTCCACCAGACCTTCTCTGCCCAGGTGGCTCTGATATCTGACACACATAGCATGGGACCATGCAGAGTGAGTTTCTGTGGAACTTAAGAATTCTCCCAGCTTGGTGTTTCTCAGCCCTGGCTGAGCACCAATATTACAAGCGTAGAAAAAAAATATCCTGGCCTCACCTCTAAATGTATTCAGTCCGCATTTTCAGGGAAGGTGTCTGGGTATTTGTGCTCTTATAAAGTCACCCAAGAAATGTTAATATTTGGGTCAATAACCGACACACTCTCCCGACTGGTCATCTGATGCAGAAATCACTTTTATAGATTTCCTGACTTGACTTGGTTCTGCGTTTGGAAGAACGACATAGTAGTGAATAGATGTCAAATATGATCACCCTTATGGGAGATATCCATATAATAAAATATTATCTTCAGTCTCTTAGTCTCATACTATATAACACTTGGGACTATGATGTGGATTTTTACTAAATTTGAAGGGTATATTCGGGATGGTCGATTAAAGTATAGGCTCTATGGCTTGCACACAATTTATTTTGGGAGTCTCTGGGAGAATCTCAAATAGATTGGTGCATTTTCAGAGTGGCTGAACTTAAGTGCACCTGTGTGACTGCCTTAGGGAGGACATGAAATACATGGTAAGATGCTGTGAACAGAGAAGACCAAAAATGAATTCAAGCATGAGCCTTAAATCAAGAGCCAGGAGGGAGAAACTCTTGAATGCTGTCATTCATTTGTGATTGAGCTGTTTCTCACCAGAGCAACGTTATAGTTTTGCTTCTTATATAATGCTAGATGCTCAATGAACATTTATAGTAGGTACTTAATACATGCTTTTTGCTTGAATTAATCACAGTAGATGGGCTTTTTGAGGTAAGTCATCTGCAATGACATTTTCTTTGTTAAAATAATTATCTTTTTGATTTGCTCTCAGAGTTAAGAGAGATTACATGTCTTTTATAAATTTCATTGTTTTCAAAATGTAATAAAACTATTAAGTTTTTCATTTTCTGTAGTCTCTACTGGACACTCCATGTTGGATATTTCAATTTAAGGCCTTTCCAAGGGCCTCTAATATCACCTAAACTTTGCTGCACAGCCGGTTCATTCTTGCCATACTCTCCAGACTGTTCTTTTAGGTTCAAACAGGAGGAGTTTTAATGGTACAAAACATTTTAAACACTTCTTAAAATGCCAAGATTATTTGCTGAAATGGGCTGCCCTGAGAGAAGTCTTTGTTTTGAATTTCAAATAGAAGTTCATAGATTGGAGTCTGCCTCTGAAGCGCTTAGCACTTCATTCTCTCTTGTATGGTTGATATTGCAAGGGTGAATCACTTTACAGACCTCTATGTCCTAGGTCAGGGTCTTAAATTCTTAAGTCCATTGCCTAGAATACACTTGCAAGTGTGGCCATTATTCCTGGTGTGGTTATTCTTAATAATTGATGATCTCTCAAGGGTCTCCTGTGACCTCAGTACTGCCCTGAACTTTCCTTTCCCCACCCTTCTACTGTTCCCTAACTATTGCATCTCAGCTGGGGTGTCTAATTGTATTTTTCAACTCTCACTTCAACAATGGCTCCAGTTTTGCAGATCCCTCAAAATAATCACAAAAATAGCTGCAGTTACCAAAATACCCCAGATTTTTATAATTATCTGCTTATGTATATAGGGTGTAAAAGAACTCATTATGCAGTGCTTATTTATGCCCATTCATATTCAAGTTTAAAGACTTTCCTGCTTAACTCCAGCTGTCTATTTGCAGTACATTATATACAGTCAGGTAGTTAAGACAGGGAGGACTATGTATTTATAACACAAGACCTTATATTATATGTAAATTATATGCTGACTCTTTTTACAATTCAAAAGGATATACCAGGGAATTTTCCTTATCAGTCCATATGCTTTATGTTTCCTCATTAGCAGCTAACAGAGGAAAAATACTTTAGAAGCAAGGAAAAATTTGTAAACATATATGCTTTTCTGAAGGTTGTTTGGAATATGGTACTTTAATTTTATTAGGCTTTGGGAAAAATAAATCACATCTTTAGTCACGGTCTACATCTCTACAATAGTTTTATATATTTAAGTGTGAGTGAATTTGATTTATTTTCCTGTGTCCACTAAAATTATTCCATCCTATTAGTATTTATGTCAGCTAGGTTGGAGAGTGTTTTATATCTGGGCCCTACACTCTTTTTCAGATCCCAATTTTATTGTGGGTCTGTTAAAAGGTCACTTTAACCTCTCTGCAAAATGAAGAGCATAAAGACATATGACTTTTCTGTCACTTTGCCGATACCTGTCAGAAAACATTCAGCCTTGCTTGCTCTGCAGTAGGTTTGTGAAAGAAAAGCTGTCGAGATACAAAAGATGACATGATGAATAATCAAAATAACTCTGAGCTTTAAATGTAATCCTATAGGAAGTGTTATGATGGAGAGTCCTGGGCAAAAATCACATGATAATTTCAATGTAGAAAACAATTCATACTGACTTTGTCTCCTTCCCCATGATACCATGCTGAGCAACGTCCTCAAGCTTTGGAGGCCTTCGGGTTACAGCCAAACATTGATTATTTGTCAGATAATGCTATCAGACTTACAAAGACATCCAAAGTCCTCCTGCAAGAAAATAAATGACTCGAGAATCTGTTTGGTGAAAAAAAAGAAAGAAGACACTGCATAAGCACTCTAAGAGTCTATAGCGGGTTGAAAGTGGGCTATGTTTTGATCACATTTCAAGTCCATTGCTAATATTATTAAAATTTATTTTCTCCATATAACAAGATATGATTTTTGCATTTCAGAGTGGGACTTACAATGTATTAAGTGGGTACCTGTTCAAGGTCAACTCTAAGACTTTTTGTCTTCAAAATTTATGGTTAGTCATCAATAATTGTGGCTATACGCTTATAGAAAATTATTACTAGTTTGTTCTTGTTTCAGAATATTTGGTGCCAACTGGAATTAGGACCAAGTGAATATTTTTTTTGGTGACCCAGATGACTTTGGGAACTTGGCTTTCTGGTACCTTGATAAATTTCCATATGTCTCAGGCATTTGGTCCTTGATTTCTTTGGGCACTCACATCTTTGGGACATTTTCCTGTGCTTACTGCTGTGCTTATGACAAAGCACTTGGGGTAGTCCATTACTGTTTTGAGCCTCTCCCTTCATTTTGAGGGATTTAATCAAAATGACAAGTCTGAACCATGAGGGTTTTCTCTGTAACTGGTCCCAGCTGGGAGAGGTCATACTGTGCATTTATACAGGATTAAAGAAATCTTGTAATGTCCTGTAGAAAGAAAAAAAATATTGTAGAAATAAATAAATAAATGGCACGCAGGGATCTTTGTTGATGGTAGCATCTTTTCTCTCTTTAGAATGTGGAGAATTTTCACCAACATAGAGCAAGGTAAGTGCACATTCTTGCTTCACCCGCGGTGTTGATGTAAGAGCAGAGAGGAATAAGGACACTTATTTTCCTCCAAGCGTGAACTGGCTGCCTTTTTTGCTGTGCACTTCATGTTCACTTGCTTTAACAAGATTTACACAGTCCTAACTCACTTATTAAATGCTTCAAAAGCGTTTTAAGGCAAAGATCTTCAAAAGCAAAATGCATGTCTCAGCCATTGGTCTGAAGCCTACTGCATAGAGTTCACTGATGAAATACGTGTGCTGGAATCGAAAGGAAGCCATTCAATCTCTCCAATTTTTCTAGTTCTGATTTCTGCTCCATTGCTTTCAACCCTTTTATTGAATCCCCCACATTCAATTCTATTAAAATAACGATCTGTAAAAGTTTACAGAGAAAATTTTGAGAATTAGAGTGTTGATTTTTCAGTGCATTTTTCAGTGGGCTGGAGGGAAGCCGGTGTGATGTGGGTGTGGTCTTAGAAGGATCTGGAAAGAGATGAGCGGAAGTTGTGCAGACTTTAAAGCAGAGGGGAAGTCTTGCCAGTAGTCCTGCAAAATATGTTTAGAGGTGGCAAAAATTAATTCCTGAGAATAGCCATAGGTAAATAAGAAACTCTGAAGCGTAGGGGCAATGAAGCCAGTAAAGAAACATTTCTCTGTAGAAAAGCACTCACTAAGCTTATTCTATAACTTTGCTATTGCAGTCAGCACTTTAGAAAATCCTACACTGAGCTCTATTTGTTTTTCCACCAGAAAAAAGATGACAGAATGTATAATAACTGAAAGATTCTTATAATACTGATTTGAAGAAATATAGGGTAATAAAGACAATGAGCTGGAAAAAGGGGGATAGTCTTTTTCTTGGCAACTCACACTTCCACACTTCTGGTTTGCATTACTGTTTTAAGAAATGGTTTCCAGAGACAGAATATTGCATAGACAGTGGGAAGGGAAAGACCTTGGACATGGACAATTTGCATACATTTAGCTCTGTTAATTTCATTAGGTAGGAGAACCAGTGACAGTGCAGCTAAAAGCTAAAGATGAACGAACCCACACTTTATCTCCTGTTGCCAAGGACTGCATGATGAACTCTGCAGTGACCCAGATTTATTACAGAATAGTGCTCATTGCTGCTGTACCAAGCACTCTGTTGCAATTATTGCACATTAGGCAGAGGAACAAATCTCAAGGGGCAATGTCTAGTCTTTTAATCAAGTAGTGGAAAAGTCAGGGTGTATAAAAATTACCTTATGAGATATATGTACATGCATCTCTATCTGATAACAGTCCTCATTTTGCCCAGAAAATGCTTTTATTATATACAGGAGTCATGAATGTACCGTGCCCTCACTTAATCTTTTGTCTACTGTAGTCCAGTTTTTTCTTTTATTCTCAGTCTTGAAGAACCCAGAAGCTCAGGGAAGTTATGCAAAATAAAATAAACACTTGGAAGAATAATTCATTGCATGATATTTTTGCCTCTCTTCATTTTTCCAAGAACTGCTCCTTCATTTTTCTTACCTACATTTTTTTAAAGTAAAAACTTCTCTGATTTTCAGCAATTTGATTGCCACAGGACAGACAATATGACATCATTTTAAAGGATATGTTTTAGTATTTAGTGAAACATGAAAGCTTATGCTACATGCATGCTGAATCTGATGTCATTGATTAGTTGTAATGGATGAGAGGAAAGCTTGTGTAAACATAGAGTTAGAAGATACTATTAACATGTTTTATAGGAGAAACAAGCCATTGTTTTATACAATTCCCTGAAATATCTTTCAGGAAAGATTTAGGAATTGTAAATCTGGATCACAAATAAGGCAATGTAGTTAAAGTTTATAAAGAAACAATGTAAAATAGTGGGAAGAGGAAAGGAGATAAAAAGGAAGCAATTAGGAGAGAAGTAAAGACTGGTAGAAAGATCCAGGTTACATCAGCACTCGTAAGCCATTGCTGCACAGTTTATTTTTGTTGTCATTGTATACATTTTAAATAATCTGTAGCATGCAAAGTCATTTAAAATGGTGAAATCAGTCTGGGTAGGTAATCACAGTCTAAAAAAAAGGAACATTCAGCTATTTAAAGTTACAGTGGTAGTAATTCTCCTGATCATAATATTTTAGATCTCCTCATTGATATCTAAATGTTTTTTTTTTTAAATGGTAAAGGCACTCATTGTCTCAAAAGGCTAGCTAAAATATACCTTATTTTTTGGACTACAAGATGCACCCCCCCACAATTTGGGAGGAAGAATGGTTGTTAATGCTACTGTTGAGTTCTGTTTATATTTATATTGGTGAAATATTATGTTATTTATGTTATTAAATATTTTACCACATTTTTTATTTCAAAATTTGTTTTCCTATTTTCCTCTAGAACCTAGGTGCATGTTATGGTCCAGAAAATATGGTAATTTATGTTTGCCCCAGACAGGGTGGGGTAAAAGTATGTTTACAGTTATGAATTTGTGAAACACTGAGTTTATTCTTGTATTACTATTTATTATTACATTATTTTCCATATGATATAATAATTTATAGTATAAACAGCTATAGGCGTACTTTTGCCCCACCTTCTATTTGCATTTTAAGAAGGTGCATAAATAAGGGGCACCAGCACACACACAGCAACTCCTGTGGTAAACACCTGTCTTTCTGGTAAATGCATTTTCAGTAGGAAGTGCTGTATCATGTTAGGTTGTGATGCATTTGGTTTATATCATCTTTGCGAGTGTGTATGTACATCTCTCTCACACTCACACAACCCACAGTGGACACTCATGAGGATATGCACATGTGGACGAATAGTTAAAGGTTTCATTTATTACACTCACACCACTAGGTTGTCCGAAATGCACCCACGGAGTTGGGACCCAACACTTCCATGAAATGTCAGTAATATGATTTTAAGCCCTTAATAAATGCACCTTCATCAATATTCCTCTACTCCAGCCTGTGGATTTACCTTTCCTGGTCCTGAGATCAGAGGGAATTTATGTCTTCCAATCTGGTCAATTTTTACTACCAATTGTGCATGTCTGATTTTGTGAGGTACTAAACAATATATTGACAAATTAGATCAGTAGAACAGCATTTTAGTAGTAGAGAGATTGGTTCTCTCTATAATTTATAAGCTCACCCTTTCCCACTTTATGCCCTTTCTGGAGTATTGAATAAAGGCACATAGTGAGGTACATGGAGAGCAGTGAAAGAAAATGAGATGTCAGAGAGGTGGACAAGTCAGGGTTGAGGAGAGAACCTGAAAAGCGCAATAGATTTTTCAAAGTAAGATCTATGACAGAATAAGGGAAGGTCTGTAGAGAGCATGAAATTAAATAAGATGGACTAACAGAGATGGAGAGATCTGCAGAAAGGAAGCTGCAGACCCAGCAATGGGGAGACATTTTTCTGATATCCGTGGAAGTGAGAACTGGAGACAGGGCTATTACAGTAGAAAGAGAAAGACAAATGAAGCAATAGAAAACGACACATATATACAAGTCTCTGCGAATAGCCCCCCAAGAAAAATAGCAGAGTCAAAAAACATTCACCAGTACATACAAGCTGGAGAGGACATTATCATTTTTTAGTCTTTCCAGAGTGCTTTCTATTTGGAAAGAGCTGTTATTTTATTTTTCTCAAATGTAAACCCATGTGTAGCAATCAATATTATTATCCATAGTTGAGGAATTTGAGACACAGTGAAAAGTGAGTTACCCTAGAGCAAGAATGAGAAACCCAGTGCCAGAGTCAGTGATCACCATGCTCGGTGACGATCAGAGAGCGGTGGTCCTGTTGCAACCCCCTCTCATCCCCACTCTGTTGAGTGCCTAACTTTCTGCTGCATCCCTCACCCACTTGTGGTTGCTTGTGGTCATATATTTAAGATCCTACCTGTATTCCTACCTTTGTCCCACTGTCTCACTAGATGTCTCAGCTTCCCTCTAAGATCCTGCCTTGTATCTTGTCATTTTAATTTCTAGTTACAAGAGTTATCTCTGGATGCCTCAGGGAACTGTTACTTCGTGGACTTGTGGTGCTAACAGCTTGTGTTAACACTGCCTGGAGAGTGCAGTACCTTTGGATGCCAAGACGAACCTCAAAGCATCCACTGTCAGCTAAGCCTCAGCCAACTGGTGGCTCGGGTGCCAGTGCATTTCTCGTAGGAACATTGTGTTCAGGGTAAGCACTTAAATGACACTGATGCCATCACTTCCACTCCTGTTCCCAAGAATGACATGACTAATTGTTCAGTACTCATTCCCACTGAGCCAAGCACACAGCTTCACAGTCACAGAACTTGTTAACCAATAGTCACTGATCTGAAGTGGCCTTTTTGTCACTCCAGAGCTCATCCAACCTCATACTGAAGGCAGAAAGTGATATAGATCATTCAGCACTTGAGTAATATTTACAGAAGGAGCACTTTTACTCATAGCACTTAGAAGAATACTAAATTTTAGGAAGATCTCCTTAATTGGACCCCAAATCTTTCCATCCATATATGGAAATGTTATAAGAAACATTAGTTTTGCCTTCTTGATGGGCAAAGAATAGAATTCTTAAGTTATTAAAGTTTTTGATGCTTTTTAATATCAAGTCTTAACTAATAACAGGAGCTGATATTTACTAAGCCTTATCGTATGTCAGGCATTGTTGTAAGTACTGGAAAATATTTTTTTCCCAGAGCAGGTACATTACTACCATTTTACTGATAAAGAAACTGAGACACAAAGTGATCTTCCCATTAATTGCTCTTTTTTCTCTGCACATAACTCTGTTGGGAATGTCATATAATGGCATTATGATTAGTTGTGTACATGCTTCTCTCTCACGCCAATTGCAGCTCTTCAGTGGTCCAGGTGACATCATTATCCTGAGCCTACCATGGTTTCTGGGACACAGACGCTGCTCCGTAAAGGTCTGTTCTTTAGTGAAAGGATATAACAACACTGTAAGAAAGGAATTCCAGTTCAGTTTGGTTGAGGAGAAAATGACTAACTGAATTAAATTATTCTGGATCAGATTAATGTGAGTCAAGGTTATGGAAGAATCATGTAGGTGTGAACTCAAAACCAAACAATTTTTTGAAGTCATGCAGAATTGAAAAGGTACCAGAAAATGAAAAGAGACATGTGAAGTCCCAATTACAAATATTTTAAAAAGTGAGTAAAGAATCTACAGAATAGTGAATTCGATGTAGCATACCTCCTCTATTCTATGCTGCATATCACATCTACTCTTTTGGGGCCAAATTTGAGTTATATTGACAATCAATGTAACATCTGAAATAGGATATCCAGGGTTGTGAGGGCCCCAATGCTTTGCCATACACAGAATGGAGATATTGTTCTTGGAGAAGAAAAGATGAAATGAGACATGATTTCTGGTTTTTTGCAGTTGTGTGGGCAGAATAACTTTTGAACTACAGTTGATAAGTGGGAAATACAGGGAAACTATCAGAAGGCTATTGTAGGGAAATTTCTATCAAGTTATTATATTTTTAATCATTATTTTTAAAATCATTTTTATTCTATTACAGTTGTCCAAATTTTCCCCCCTTTGCCCTCCTCCATCCATCCCACTCCCTGCTCCCCACTCCCACAGTCCATCCCCACACTGTTGTCCATGTCCATGGGTCTTTCATACATGTTCTTTGTCTAGCCTCTTCCTCTTCTTTCCACCATTGTTCTCCTCCTCCCTCCTGTCTGGTCACTTTCAATCTGCTCCATGCTTCCATGCCTGTGGCTCTATTTTGTTCATTAGTTTATGCTGTTCAATAGATTCTACTTATAGGTGAGATAACATGGTATTTGTCTTTCACCGACTGGCTTATTTCACTTACCATAATGCTCTCCAGTTGCATCCATGCTGTCGCAAAAGAAAGGAGTTCCTTCTTTCTTTCTGCTGCATAGTATTCCGTTGTGTAAATGTACCATAGCTTTTTTATCCACTCATTTGCCCACCCACTGATGGGCACTTAGGCTGTTTCCATCACTTACTTGTGAATAGTGCTGATATGAACATAGGGGTGCCTAAGTTCTTTTGAATTGATGACTTAGGTTTCTTAGAATATATTCCCAGCAGTGAAATTGTTGGGTCAAAAGGTAGTTATATTTTTAGTTTTTTGAGGAAATTCAATATTGTTTTCCACAGTGGCTGTACCAGTCTGCAATCCCACCAATAGTACACTAGGGTTTCCTTCTCTCTGTATCTTCCCACCACTTGTTTGTTGATTTATTAATCATGGCCATTCTGACCAATATGATGTAGTATCTCAATGTCATTTTAATTGTGTATAAAGGGGGATTATTCAATATTAGGCATGGCGCTCTCTTCTGGGTTGGATACTTCGAAGATTAAATACAGAGGTCTCAGCAAGGCTGTTATCAGATAACTCATGGAATTCATTAGATACAGAGAACTTGAGAACCAAATGCTTCAGAAAAAATCTTGGTCCAGTTAAAAATGCTAACTGCAGGTTTCCAAACCCTCAATAGCTTAGGCTGGGTCACTTTCAGGTATGACTACTTATCTATGGCATATGGGCTGAAGAATGTTATAAATGCCTTCATGAGTTCTCCAAACATTGCTCTCACTTGCCTAAACTATCTGGGTGAAAATTACGTTCTTTCACATCACAGCTCTATTCTATTGCATGCAAATGTATATGTGGAGGAAAACATTCTAGCTAGTATCAACCATTTTTACCTTATTTTAAGGAGAGTCAGATCAAAATTTCATAGAGAACAGGAAGGGGCTAAGCCCTTAAGTGAAAAGGAAGAGTGTCTATTATGGAAGAAAGGTGGGAATGACAGGGACTGATGAGCCAGCAGAGACCAACCAACAAGCTTTCGTCACCTTTGGGCCTAGGACTATGTACAGAGCTTGTACATTAGTTAACTTGAATTTGGATTTCCCAAAGTGTATTCCATAGGAATACTGTTCCTGCAAGATTTGCTTTAGAAAATCTTCCAGGAAGATTTGGATCTTGGGAAACTTGGATTCTAGGAAAAGGGACAATTTGGTATGTCTCATTTCTATCTGTGCTTCCTGGATGATTCAATTTTGTGAGAAAGTAGAGCATTTGGCTGATACTATTAACATTCCATGAGTTTTGTGTTCCCTGGAGTACACTGTGGGAAAACTGCTCACTCCACCTCCTAGAACTATAAATCCATTGGAGGGCTCTGGCTAACAGTTACCCCATTCCCTCCATAAAAACTCAAGAAGAAATCAGATTTCTAGGCCCTTGCTTGTGGGATTCTTTGTTCAGCATAGTTTGGTCCAATCCTTGTCTAATGACCATCTATATGCAGAACTGTAAGGAACTGAAAGACATGTCTCTTTGTTTTGACATCTTATTTATTTTAATATATGCCAGTTGTTGCTCTACTTTTTATGCATTCTGATTGTTATGCCTTTGAACTTTTGCCCTGAAGCAATTTAATCATGATTGGTTCAATTGTGTAAATCCAATAAACAAGTCTTGGCCAAGGTCCCTTGGAGGTATTTTCCTGACATTTCTCTAAGTGTGTTTACAAAACCCTTTTACCCAGCGTTCGAACCAAGCCTTTTCCATGTGTTCTCGAAACCCACTACTTTACCAAAAAAGCATCTTAGATCACTTAAAGGCCCTTCATTCCTAAAATGAAGACATTTTTGATTGACTTTCAGTCTCTAATTTCCTTTGTATTTTTATCTTAAAAACAGGCTGGGCAAAGGCATAGCCACAAAGAGTCAGTTGCTTTACAACCACATTCAGTTCCTAAATGGAAATATGACTAGCAAAGTTCGATATTTTATGTCTCTTTTTCCAAAGGGTAATTTTCATGTCTTTTATAAAATCTAAGTGTAGGCTAGTCTAGAAGAATATTTTCTAGTACCTTTAAATAGTTACTCTTACTTAAAATATAAAGATGTTCTTTTCCCTTTTGGTTGAAGCTACTGACCACATGCTAAGTACTGCTCAAAATTGGTATTGCATAATAAATATGCAAACTAAATGACAATGGAGTGATTATGTATCACCCCAGAGTAACATAAAAGCACAATGTAGAAGCTATATCTAAGACAGGGCTACCCCCAATTCTTTCTAGGAATTGTAAACATAGGTGGGAGATTTTATATTATTAATCACGAAACTTGAGGAAATTATCATTTTAATAGTCCTTGTTTTCCTTTTGAAAAGGAGAAAAATGAGCCACTTATGTGAATATAATTTCATTTCTACAAGCTGTTTAAGAGAGTTATTTTCATGTGGAATAGCCACATCAGCTTGTAAACCGATATATAAGAACTTAAGTTAAAATGTTTCCATTCTGTATACTCATGTCTAGCTCTGGTATTCATCCAAGAATTGGACCCCTCACAATTATAGCATCTGTTTTTGTTTGGTTAATTTTATAATCTCAGATGTTTCCATAAATCCTGAATTAAAGAGAAAACTGCTGGGACCAATTTGTGTGGGTAGGCTAAATGTAAGAGTATATCATCACTGCGCAAGGATGTTTTGCTTTTCTCTCTCCCCCTTTGGCTTGTTATTACAGATATCCCATTTCGGCAAATGCTTCCATGCCTACAAAAAAAAAAAAAAAAAAAAAGAACAGAAAAAAAGAGAGAAAGATTGATTTATACTGCACAGAAAATGGTCAGTTTTGTCTTGTTTCAGTTAGATGGTGATATTTGGGATTCAGGCCTTTTGTGCCATTGAGCAGATGGTAACAAATGGGTGGGTCACTTATAACTCTCAGAATTTTATAGAGTTCACAGGTGTTTCTAGTTCCTCATATTAGTTCAACACACTGGCAAATGCTTTTTTGGTAGTGAAAAAACAGGGTCAACAAACAGAATGACTAGAGACACAGAAATATTGTTTCTTCCTAAAATGTACTTCAAAGAAAAATAGTGACAATGAAAATGTGGAACACTATAAAAAGGCCAAAATTCTGGGTCTTTCCAAATTACTGGTCAGATTCTTACTGAGTGACTAAGAACCCACACATTATCTTTATAGATCTCTTGCCAAAAACAAAGAGATAAATTCTTTTCATTCTCTATTCACTTTTTGAAGAATTGAACAAGCAGAAATTTTTCAAGTAGCTATAAGATTGCAGTGAAATCTAAAAAAAAAAAAGCCTAAACAGACAGAAAATATGTTTATTGTTTTAATGTTCTAGCAGATTGTAGGGTACAACTTACAAGACAGTACCTGGAGCTTTTAAGAATGTAAGTATTCATTTGATCACATTAGGGTATTTTTAAAAAACTTATTATCATTGAAAATAATAGAATCACAAATAAAAAGAAGTGTCTCTGTTGCCTGCTGCTCCTTGGCTGTCTCAGTGAAACCCTCTTTGCATTCTCCTTTGTGGGTGAATGACTTGGGGGACTGCACTGGAGGATTGATATTTTTAATTGAAGGCTAAGAATCCCGCTACTTCTATCTGCCAGATCATAATTTTTCTCCATAAAATGAAGTTATTTATCTAATTTTCATTTACAAGACAACTGAACTTTTCCAAAATGGTTCTAGTTCTTTTATAAAAATTAATTGATGCCATTCATTTAAGTCTAACTTCTGAATTTTTAATTCCAGAACTAATTTTATGCACTTTGGGTAACATAGTTTTCTCTTTATTGAGAAATGTAATACAATTTCATTTATCATTAGAGCTTGGAGGGATGCCCTTAAAATAATAAATTATCCTTTATTAAGTTATCCCCTACAAGTTCTTTGAATTTTGGTTACTTTAGATAAGGAATTATCTAAATAATTTATTCTCTATTCTTTATTATGTAAATAACTTATCCTAAATAAGTTATCCTTTATTGTTATCCCTTATAAATTCTTGAATTTTGGTTACTTTCCATTTTATTTAGGGAAAACAATCAGTTTTGCAATCAGCTTTTGTTATTAGACGTAGTGAAGAAAGATGCACAATGTATTGTAGGAGAAAGTAGCAAATCTGACTACTCAACACTGTAAGGCAAGGAAGGGATGTTCCCAGAGAGAGCTGTACCACATGCCAGATCAGTACTCTTGGGCACAGGATCTTAGCCAGGCACCTGGTATCTCTGGCCTCACTTATGCATAAAAATAATGGTGAAGGGGTGCTGTGAGGATTAAGTGAAAAACTAGTATAATATTGATATTTTAAGTATTGCATAGATAGATAACACTAAAAATTTCCACAAATTTTCAAATCTTTCTTTGTGTAGAGTTGTGTGATTAAATATGACTAAACAGAAAAATATGACAAAGAATATGCAATCCTTGCATTATATTATTATCTGTCTTTTCAAGTCTATGTAGAAGTGAATATATGCTTATTTAAGCAATTATGGGAATAATGGTGAAAGGATCAATGATATTCCCATTAATATTTATATTTTATCTAATATAAAATTATATAATTAGGCCTAATAAAATACCAGAACTGGTATCAGGAAATAATTTATTATTAATAATTTGGAAATTCATGAGGAGCTATATTCAAAATTATGTCACCTGAAGCATACAAAATAATTTTAGTGTTCTTTAAATAAACACATATTATTTTATTAAAGCAAAATATATTAAATGTTTTTTACACTTTCTATTTTGTATGTTTTTAAATTTAACTTGCAAGGGCTACCAAACAAAAGCCTGTAAAACACAATTTAGAAATATTAGCATTTTGTAACTTTTTATAATTCATTTTTTTATAATACAAACACTATTTTTTAATTAGAAAAAAGCATGACAATAAGTTAAATGACATTTAATCCCACTACCTGTGGAACTATTTTTAACAGTGTGTTTTATGTATCTCTGAGGTCTGGTTCCCCAGAAGCTATGTCTGCAATAGAATCAAGCGTTCATGATTGAGAGCATGCTCTCAGGACCAGAGGAGTAATAGGATAAGGCAGGGGACAGAGCTGGGGAAGTCTGTGGAATCAGCTCAAGTCTCAAGTTGCTGATCTCGTGGGGCACTCAGAGCATGGACTGCGCCCCTGTTTTGTTCATGGGCTGAGGCAATGGGGACAGGCAGTTGTGCTGTGTGTAACTCAGTCATCGATGGCAGGATGCCATCGGAGGACGGAGTTGTAACTCTGGGCAAAGCTCTTCCTACTCGGTGAAGGACAATTCTTCAAAGAAGTTGTCAGTGGTGAGGTGTCAATTGTGTATGCTCACAGCAGCCCGAGTGTGGATGCACTGCTTCCGTAAACGTGTTAGATACGGAAGGGACACCTACCGCATTCACTTCAACTCTTCTTTCTGAACTAAAGACTTGTATCATCTGCATAGTAAAATTATACAGTAAGCATTGTTTTAATTGCTTTTAAAACATTAACAATATATAATGAATATCTTTCCATGTTAAGAAACTTACATGTGCTCTCCATCTATGAGTCTGTCTTTGTTTTGCTTGTTGTTTGTTCATTAGATTCCACATGCAGATGATGGCTATTAGGGGGTGGGGTTAGGGAGTGGAAGGATTCAGCAGAAAGGAAAAAGGACTCCTGGACATGGACAACAGTGTGGTGACTGTGGGGGGAAGAAGGTATAAGGAGACTAAATGGTAATGGAAAAAATACAGTAAAAATTACATTTAAAAATCAGTGCATGAATTTATATATACTTATAACCTTGGAAATATTTTAAAATCCTCAATGAAATATACTTTAAATATATATATAAGAAACTTACATAATGAATACATAATATTATAAGTATAGATAATCATTCTATTACTTAGATTACTTTCAGATCTCTTTCTTTTGGATGGAAAATGTATCTTCATTTAAATACTTGTTGTCTCAGAAGGTACAAGTATTGAACTGTTGTTTTAACTTTGACATATTTCCATCTGTTGTATTTATTCACTTCCTTTTGCCACACCCCACATTGCTCTTTTTTTTCCCAGTTAGTTTTCATCTCTTAGTCTTGGTCAAGATTGCAAAAAAAAAAAAAACCCTAATAATGTCATTTTATTGTTGATGCTTTAATTTGGGAACTTAAGTTACATTTACTTCAGCTTGAATTGTGAAGAAAATAAAGTTACATTATTCCTGATTTGGAGAAATTGGATATAGAAATTTTAACCAGTGAAATTGGTTTTATCAGAAAAATTATTTTTTTATATGTTTTGGAAATTTTTCTAGTTTTACACTTTTGTTCAATAACTTCATAATGGACAACTCTTTACCCCAGAAATTTTGTGTCTACAGTAATAAAAGCATATGTCAGAGCAGACATATATTTAAAGGTCTTCAAATTTTTCTTTTCTATATTTTTAATGTTTAATATAGCTAAGACTTTTTTATGCTTTTTATAGAAAAAAGGTTGAAAAACTTTTTACCTTCTGCATATCTCATTTTGGTTCCTATTACACACAATCACCCAAAATTTGTTAAAATTTCATGTATGAATCACTGGACCAGAAGCAATAGGAAATTGAAAAGTATTCCTCATCCCTGATCTCAAGGATCTTAAAATCTAGGTGTGGGGAAGGTTAACACTGTAACTCAATCTCTTAGAGTTGAGATGGCAAGACAATCTATCAATTGCCAAAGGAGTTGTAAGAAAATATATATTTTAATATATTCACGTGAGAACAGTGGAACTTAAAGTGGTTTGAAAGATATGTAGAATTTGGCAGACCACGGAGGAGAAATGAAGTTTTCTAGAAAGAGGGTAATCAAGAAATGTAGAAAACTCAAGCAGAGGTTTGAGTAATATTTAAAAAGTTGATATGATACATTAAAGCAAGTAAGATCATATAATTTGGAGGAAAGAGAAGAAAGAAGGAAGACAGGGAGGGAAGTAGAAGGGAAGGGAGGAAGGACAGACAGAGGGAGGGAGGGAGGAAGGGAGAAAGGAAGGAAGCTCCATTCAGCAAGGTGAAGTAGTGTGTGTGCATCAGCTTTGCAGCAGCTGATCATGATGGCTGAAGAGAAAGAAAGAAATGATCAGGCAAAACATCTGTGTTTCATAACTGAGGCTCTGCTGATCAGATGGAAAGGGATCACTAGCAGGACCAAAGTCCTTGTGAAATATACTCTCATAACAGACTTGCTGACCAGGAATATTGGAGCAAGGTATCTGAATTGGCATTCCACATAGCCCAGTTCATTTTCCCAACACCTTGCTATTTTGTTCCATAACTAGTAGTTCACCTGAAAGAAAAGGATCCTGTTAAAGATCAGTAATACTGCCAGAAAAAAAAAAGGAGGCAAGAAATGCAACAGAAAATGACAAATGAAACTACATATCAGAGAAAAACTGTGGTAAAAAGTTGAACACATGAGTCAAACATTTATTTATTATAATATTAAACATTAAATATAAACTTTTGTAAACAACAAAAAATTAGACACTGTATATCCTATTCAAAAGGAAAAGATGGAAAGGGAGGTAGAAAAAAATGAAGAGACATAACACAATCACAGGGAAAAAACGAAGTAGAAACAATGAAATGTGAAATGTATATATTACAAACACAATCACAAACTTATAGAAAGTGATTGAAAAGTATAGCAATATAAAATGGCAGAGACAAAAGATTAATAGTTAGAAAAATAATACACAAAAGACAGGTAAAGAAAAGCCAACAAATGCACAACTGAAAATCCTAGGAAACTGGGGGAAATTTTTAAAAAATATAATAGAAGAAACCCTATAGTAAAAGAAGAACTCAATCTTTATCATGCTTGTGTTAAAATGTTGCCTCTGATAATGACCCCAATTTACATAAGAAAAACATCTAAATTATAAATAAATAACTGGGGAGAGGGACATTGGAACCCTATTCAGCAGCTGACAAACAGTTAATGCAGGTCCACTACAAGGGTACATAGCAATATTTTAGATATGCACCAGCGTGTCTCAGATTCTGGTTTTTTAGTTAAAACTTTCATGAGAAAGCTTCTAAGAAGTATTAGAGAGCTGGAGAACTGAAGTAGTTTAGCATTATTCTCAATGGGGACTAGACCATGTTCAATTAGGTTTCACTCCACTCTACTGCATGTATCTAAAGAGATAATAGAGTTCTGACAACTATTACTTGTTTTTTTTGATACACAATTCTGGAAATCAGTGACACCACCTATTTTCCCTGGGGTCTCATGATAGAATTATATCCTACTTCCCTTTCTAGAACTAAGTAAAAGAGCAGAATTAAGAGCCATTAAAATAAGTTCATTTCTTAAGTCATAGGAAATATTTCTTTACAGCTTAATTACATTAGAAGACAGTTAATTTATTATATAAATTATATAGATTATGTATTCATTATATAATTACACATATGAGTTTATGCAAGTGACTTAAGTATTTCCACATATACTCTTGGGTATATTTACAGAAATATACTCAACAATTCCTATCATCTTTCTTTTTGCATGCCTCCTCCATCAAGGTCACACACTTCATTTTTAACTTCTAATAAGTCCTGGTCAGCTGTTGACAATGCAGAATGCATTGTTTGAAACCAAAAATGGTACACTAATTGTGAAATGGTGGCTATTTCTTTATATGTGATGAAAGCAAGTAATGGCTCAGAAGGCAGAGGAAAGAGACCAGAGCCAAGAGAATAATGAATCAGAACATTATTCTTAGTGGGAAGAGCTGCTCCCTAATCAGGAAACATTCCCTAATCTCAGAGTAGGGAGCCCTGAAAATATTTACCTAACATGATTTCAGAATTGCTATGGATCAGTGGCTCTATGCACCTTACATTTCTCCCTTTCTTGAACAGAAGAGTCTATTATAATTATCCTATTGGATTTTGGATGCACGTGTATGGGTGAGGTGGGGAGATGAGATGACCTGTCATTTTAGTTCACAAATCAAGAAGGGCTCTGCCTGAGCAGCTGCATCTGAATAACCAAGGAGACTTTTCCACATCTGGAATGATTTAATGATGAAAAAACGGACTTTGAACTAATATTGTAATTGAATGAGACTTTTGGTATCTCAGGACAGGGATAGTGTATTTTGCATATGCAAGGGATATGCATTGCTGTGACCAGAGGCTTAACTATAGTTGTTTATCTTCAAAATGACCCTCCAACAATTCCCATCATCTCTTTATTTGCATGCCTCCTCCATCAAGAAATACAGTCCATTTGTCAATGAATCTGGATGGCCTTTTGATTTGCTTTGATCAACAGAAAGCTATGGAAATGATGCTGTGTATCTGAGAACCTGGGCTTTAAGAGCGCTGGCAGCTTCTATCTTTGTTTTTTTGGTATATTCTTGCTGCTATTAAAGAGATCCTAACCTAGTGTACTGAATGATGAGAGACCGTGTGGAAACAGAGACACAGCCATCCCTGTGTCCTAACTGAGCCCATGCCCTCTTCCATCAAGTCAGCTGAATTCAGCTACATGAGTAAGTTCAGAAAGACCAGCAAAAGAACCACCCAGCCAGAACTGTGCAAAGCAAAACATTGTTCTTGTTTTAGGTCATTAAATTTTGTAGTAGGTTACACAGCAATGAGTAACTGGAACACTAAGTGTTCCCAACCAGATTTCAGGCACTTTTTTGTCAAGTCTGAGAAACTGGTGAAATACAGCTAACATGATGCCATTTAAAAATACTTTTTGGTTAAAGGAAAATGAGACAAGGGGTTTGCAATTTAGGAAGAAAGCAAAGGAAGAGGCCGAAAAAATCAGAAAAAAAAATAAAGAGCACTGTCTGTCCCAGACTTTGGGCTATAAACTTGGACTCCTGATGGTCCTGTGGTCAGAGAGGGTTGCAGAAGGAAAGAGAGGGCACTTAGAAGCACAGCCTGCTGCCAATGTTACAAAGAGTAACTTGGAAATTGTGCCAGTTGGACAGCATTCTCTCACTTTGAGTGCAGAACAGGATCGGAGCAGCACTCTGGCTCCGTGGACTTGGACCACTTTCTGGGTGTTGGAG
Organism: Trachops cirrhosus; assembly: GCA_028533065.1. Taxonomy (NCBI): domain Eukaryota; kingdom Metazoa; phylum Chordata; class Mammalia; order Chiroptera; family Phyllostomidae; genus Trachops; species Trachops cirrhosus. Next base: position 113,850,992 of record CM052540.1, read on the forward strand.
CACAGCTCCCAGATACAGAAGTCATTCCTGCCATGAGCGGGTGGGCTGTAAAGTGGTGGTATGGGTTCCATGGCTAGCTTCATGGAATATTAGAGAAGAGACATGAGAAGTTTCTCCATGAACTCCCAAAACTCCACTCCCCCTCACTGTCCTAGAACAAGCTGGATCAGATTTTGAGGTGATTTCAATAGCATGTGAATGGTGAAATTTGTTTATTACTAACATGACCTTATTTGAACCCATAGGTTAGGGATTTCTAGAAAAGTTCATGCCATATCATAGTAAGTATGTGTGTGTATATATAATAGGTATGTGTGTATCCTATATCATAAATGATGCATGCATATATACATCATAATAGGTGTGTGTGTGTATACACACATACATACACATATAGTCTGTCCAGAAAAAGTCTAGCTGTTGTTAATATAACAGGGATTGTTTGCGTGACATCAGTGTAACCTGGCAGCCAAGGAAAGTGGATTGGAATGTGTGTGTGTGAACAATGATGACTTCACCATACTAGTAGTGGGGACGGTAGATACCATTGAGTGAGCATGTGTACTGTGTGGCCATCACATTAAAAATGACCAAGTGAGTAGAGCAACAAATCTGTATCAAATTTTGTGTTAAGCTTGAACATTCCTCTGCAGAAACTATTTAGATAATTCAGAAGTCCACAGCTATGGGCAACTGGTGACTGACAGCTTCATCATGGCAATGTGTCTGTTCATGCATCACATCTCGTGCAGAATTTTTTGGTGAAACATCAAATCACCCTGATAATTCAGCCCCCCTACAACCCAGATTTGGTGCCCTGTGACTTCTGGCTTTTCCCAAAACTAAAGTCACCTTTGAAAGGGAAGTGATTTCAGACTGTGGATGAGATGCAGGAAAATATGATGGAACAGTTGATGATGATTGGGAGAACTGTGTGAGGTCCTAAGGTGCCTACTGTGAAGGGGACTGAGATGTCATTGTCCTATGTACAGTGTTTCTGGTATCTTGTATCTTCTTCAATAAATGTCTTTATTTTTCATATTACATGGCTGGATACCTTCTGGGCAGACCTCGTATGTATATGTGTATATATAAGTTTATATTTAATTTACATGTGTAATAGATTCAATTATATACCTCCTTATATTATTTTTTGCAATATCAAATTTCTTTCATTTTTTACAATACACATTATTACTTTCCTTCTTCTTCTTTTTTAATCCTCACCTGAGGATACATTTATTGATTGTACAGATAAAGTGAAGGAGAGAGAGAAAAGCATTGATGTGAGAGAGAAACATTGATCATTTGCCTCCTGTGAAGGTCCTGACTAGTGAGCAAACCCACAACCTAGTCTTGTGCCCTGACTGGGAATCTAACCTATGACCTTTCAGTTTACGGGTGGACACTCCAGCCAGGGCACACATTATTTTTTTTGAATGGTCTCCTAACAACACTGTAAAGTATGTAGGGCATTAATATTTTCTTCATTTTAACTGAGAAGTAAAATCACCTTAAGTAAGTAATTAAGTGGCTTTCCCAAGATTATAAAGTAAAAGTGATAGAACAAGGACTTGAATTTAGCTTTCCTAATTCTAGTAATTAGTGGAAGATCAGTGCTTATATGACAGACTGGATATATTTCTGTAAGTACTGACTTTGGAATTTTTATCTATATGGATATAAGTATATGCCTATACACATTTATGCATTTATTTACATATGTAAATTTATTCTAAAGACATAATCTTACATCTTACATAGACTTAAAAATATATATAAAAACAAAATATTGGGGTATAAATTTCTATTTTATAAAAATATACCCCCACAAAATCTCTCATAATATATACGATAACATAATATATTTAAAATATTTTTGCTTATTCTTATATTATTTCTCAAAAAATGTTTTTGCAAACATTTCTATATAGACTTTTTAGGTCTAGTCACCACTGATATAATGTTGTCTGGCGAAAAGGTTATGCATCAATAGTTTCCACAGAAATAAGCTGTCATCAGCACGTTTCCTTACGAAATAATATTCATTAAAAATAGGATATTCTCTTAGCTAAAGTGACAGCTCATCACCTTGTCAATTTTCTATAATAATATACCCTTTACAATACAGCACTAACAAGACACAGGTAGCATTTCAGTCATCCACTATAGTGTCAAAATGGAGACTAGATATACTGCATTCAAAGAAGAGATGCCAATTAAATGCACTCTCTCTATAGTCAGTGCTCCAGTACCATACTATAACGTGATCTGTATCCTTGTTGTCCAATATTAGATACGAGTGTTCCACCACTTTTAGTTTCTGTCTCTCCTTCTCTCTCCTTTTTAAATATTAACCCCAGGCAGACTGTCAAAACTACTACAAGACTTGGCAGGGGGATTTGCCAAATGAGGGAATGCTGAGACCTAGAGTTAGGCAGATATACAGGATTGTAGAAAAATAAAAGCAGGACATTTATAATACAAGAAAAAGCATAATATGTAAGATGAATATATTTAGAGTCTGTCACATATAAATGGAATCTTTATCACTGGTTAGCTATCTGACTTTATGCAAATATTTAACTTTTCAATGCCTCAATTTCCTTTTATTAAAAGGGGATATTAATTCCACCTCATTGGGAGGGTGTGAGGATTAAAGGGGATAATATTGTAAAGGGTTTAGCCTAGAGTCTGACACATGATAGCAGCCTAACGCTAGCTCTATCCATGTACTCACTTCGAAGGTGTCATTCTGCTGAGCAGTCAGTTCTCAGTATTACTGTTGCTCCTCTGCATGCTTTAAGAGGTTTTTGTCTTTCAACAATTTAACTACAGGTACTTACTTGTGTTTTCCTTCGTATTCAAAGGAAATTCTTGCATTGATTACATTAACTGAATATGTGGCTTGAAGTCTTTCATCTGCTTTAAAATTCTTAAAACTATCATTTAAAAATTTGCTTCTACACTAGTCTTACTCCTTTGCATCCAGAACTCCAATTGTACCTATGTTAGTCTTTACCACTGTCTAGTATCACTTATTCCCCTTTCTATATTTTCAATTCTTTTAAAAATTCTGTGTTTCAGTTTTAATTTGCTAGTAAACCCCCATATTAAATTTTCTTCTCTAACACTTTATTATGAAAATGTTCAAACATACAGAAGAGTTGAAAGGATTTTCATTGAACACCCATATATCACCAACTAGATTCTACCTTTAAAATTATATTACACTTACATCATCACATATCTACCTGTCCATCTCTTTGTCCATTCATCAATCCATCTTACTGTTTAATACTTTTCAAATTAAAATGCAGACATCAGCCCACTTCCTTCTAAATACCTCAGTATATGTACTGTACAGTATTCATATATAGTTTTTGTTTTGTTTGAGGTAGAATTTATATACTGGGTCTGGCAGAAGTAAGCCTTGCTTGAGTGTGGTTGGTAAAGTATGTGAATGTCTCTCACAAGATACACAGCAATTTGAAGATTTCAACTAAAATGTTATATATAGTATGCTTGAGTGTGATATTGTGTTACGGAATTACATGCTTATGATTTTGAATAAAAGACCTTGTAATAAAAAGAGGGCATTATTTATGCTAGACCCCATACAGTGAAATGTATGTATCATAAACATTTATTTTCTGAGTTTTGATAAGTGCAAATACTTCTATAATCAAACCCCCTATCAAGATATAGAGCATTGTCATCACACCAGAGGGTTTCCTTATGCCTCTTCCCTGTCACTCTCAACTTCCACACCCAAAAGCTAGCATTGTTCTTATTTTTTCCACCATAGATTGGAACTTCATAAAAAGTAAATCATACAGCATGTATCTTTCATGTAAGGCTTTTTTATACAATCTAAGGCTTTTGAGATTGATCCATTTATTAACTATATTGGTAGTTGTATCAATTTCCTAGAATAATCATAAAAAATTACCAAAAATTGAGTGGCTTAACACAACAGAATTTCATTGTCCTGCAGTTTTGGAGACTGGAAATCTGAAATCAAGATGTCGGCAGAGCCATGCTCTCTCAGATGACTCCAGGGGAGAATCCTTCCTTGTTTCACCTGGCTTTTGCTGTTTGCTAGCCACCTTTGGCACTCCCTTGCTAGTAAACAATTTACTACAGTTCCATGACTATCTTCTCTCTGTGTATCTCTACATCATCTTTCCTCTGTGTATCCATCTTTGTATCCAAAGTTGCCCTTCTCATCAGGACACCAGTCATATTCAATTAGGACCTACCCTAAAGACCTCATTTTAACTCGATTACCTCTAAAAAATGTCCCACTTACAATAAGGCCACAGTCTGAGGCACTGGGGTTTAGGACTTCAACATATCTTTTTTTGAGGGATACGTTTCAACTCGTTAACAGTAATTTAACCCCTCTTATTGCTGAGTAACATTTTATTGTATGAATATTCCAGTTTATTTTTAACCTATTCTATTGATGGACAACTGAATACATTCCAGTTCTGAGCTCGATGACAAAGTTGCTATGAATTTCCTTTTATAAGCCATTTTTTGATCATATGTCCATTTCTCTTAGTTACATATTTAGGAGAGAAATTGCTAGATCATAGGGAAAGTGTGTTATTTAATTTTATGAGAAATGGTCAGATCTTTTTCCAAAATGGGTTTATCCTTTTGTTTACCCACTAACAATGTATAAGAACTTTGGTTGTTCTACTTTGTTACTGTCACCTAAACATTATCATTGTTGTAAGTAATTCCTTTATTTGTTTATCATATTATTGATGACAAAAGAGCTTAGAACAAACTGACCAAAAATCAAAAGTTATATTGCCTTGGTCCAGGTGCTCCTCAATTTGGAAAACTCAGAGTAACAGCTGCTATAAAGGTGGAGAACAAAGCAAACAGCACAGAGCTGAGGCACGGCATGCCTCTGTGTGTCCTACCAAAAAAAGAAAAAACAAAATGGTAATGCAATGGTAGCAAATGAATCCTTTCCAGAAGGGGGCCTGTGTGTACAACGTGGAATCTGGAGGCTTTGGGATAATGACCATTGTCAGGCACATGAGGGTTCAGGGTCACCAGGGCCTGTTTAGGCAGGGACAGTCTCCAACTAGGTGGTGGTCAGAGAGAATAATACCCATCACCAGTATGTGAGGAGCTGGGGGCTGGCTCTCTCAGCTACAATAACTCAGGAGGATAGCCCCTCTACCACCTGATGTGACAAATTCTTCCAAGCTCTTTCCACACAGAACCAACTTATCCTGAATTTTATTTCATTTCCCCTAAGGAGCAGAAGCAAACACATCACTGAAGCAGTGCCCACAGGGGGAGCGCTCCAAACGTGTGGACAGTAGAGAATATGCTTGCACTGGGCCACGGGGATTGTGAGTGCTTCCTTGGTCCTTTTGGCTTCTGCCTTCCACCAAGTCCTTGGCAACAGCCACCTTCCTGCCCTCTTGCTTCATGTCCAGTCCTGCCTGAAGCCCCTGAGGGGCTGGGAGGTTGAGGAGCTGAGTTCACCGTGCTGGGAAGAACTCCAATCCTGAGTCCAGAGAAGCACCTGGAGCCACCTTGCCTGACTGGTGATCCCTCACCACTCTGAAGTGCAGGGAAAACCAGCTGGAAGATAAAACTGGAAACACAAATCCACCTGGCAATGGCATCACAGGTGCTGATCCTTAACTTTGATTGTGTTGAATTGTTTGAACTTTGGTTTAGGAGACTTCTCCCTTATCCCAGGTCCACCAATTAATTAAGCTTTGAGAGACAAGTAAAGAATATTTCTTAGTACTCCTTTGAAACAACCTTTAAAAAACAAACTGGAAACCCCAGACACCATGTTTTCTATAAATGAAAGCCCTCTCAGAACATAGGCATGGGTGCTTTCACTGATTAAAATGGAACAGAACTGCATCTTCGGGAGCCCAGGGATCTACCGCATCACAACCACACACGAGCAGCAATGAAATCTGCTTTCCTGAGCAGTTCCCTCAGAGGTAAGCTTCAGGACGGGGTACCACTCTTGTGCACAAATTGTAGAGTCCCAGTCTCATCCTTCAGCTGCTGCAGCGCCTGGAACTCTGTCCGGCATGCTATCCATGTTCCTGGTCGGGTTGTGCAGGGTTGGGAATGACACTGGAGAGTCATGGCCACGGGAGTTTCAGCCAGGTCAAGTGGATCTTATTGGTCAGCTCATCCGTGACTCTGTTACTCCAAGCACACATGAGCCCAGGCCTGTTGCCTTGCTGAACCAGGTGGTAGACGACGGTGGCCAAGGTCACTGCTTTTTCCGTGCCCTGTAGTCTCTGCATCAGGTTTAGTGTCTGTGCAGCACAGTTTTCACAGTTTAACTCGAGAGTGGTTGAGGTCCAGGAGCCCTTGTACGTGAAGTGCTTAGGCAGCTGGCACTTGGTGATCACATGCACTTCATGGCCAAGCAGTTTGTGGTAGATGTGGCTCCAAAAGGAGGTCTTGTTCACAGGAAACGTTTTCAATGCACATTGCATCCTGTTGAATGAGGCTGACTTTCATACAAAATCCACCAGGAAGTCATGAGTCACCGGCACAGGTGCCCTCACACTGCTTTGCAGCTCAATGGCAATCTCATTGCCCTAATTACCAGGGACCTTCATGATGTGGCTATTTCTACTTGGGTGTCAGGTCTCCTTTGTATAACCAGCACAGATCACCTCCCTGCATGAGCAGCGTGTCTCTGAACCAAATTATGACTGATCTTTCACGATCAGAATCAGTCTTGGGCAAATCAGTCTTGTTAAGCCCCACCTGACCATGATGTTCTCTTGAATCTGGGATGTTTTTTTTTTTAAGTTTCTAATTATAGTTGCCCTGCAGCTTCACCAGAGGGTCAAATAGCGTTGTGGTACTGGTAAGAGCCTTGGAAATGCAGAAGGAAGTGCTGTGGCTGATTGTCCACATTCCATCCCACTTCTTTGTATCCTCCAAGGAGGTGGAAGGATTTTTCTCTGGGTCCCCTCCAGCTGGTTGGCGACCTGACAAGCCCGGGACTACTGCTACTTGGAAGGGATCTTGACTAACCAGACAGGATGCACTGGTCCTGGATCAGGGGCTGCCACTACCAGCTGTCCCAGTTGATGCCCTTGAGCCTGCTCTGACTGCAGCAGGGCTGCCTGCACAGCAGCACCACGACCAAGCTGGCCTAGAAAGGAATGAAGCCAAGGAGGAAAACTTGTGGCAGCCGCCATTGGAATGCTTCAGAACTGTCTCTTCCAGAAGCCCATCCTAATGTATTTTGCTTTCACGAGGTGATTTGGCACGTGGCTGACCGAAGTATACCCACGTTGGTAACAGAACCACTTCCTGTTGATAATGCAGTACACCATGCAAGCTGGCTTGTGCATTCCACAGTAACTTCAGGCACGTACAGGAAAATCCTTCATGTAATGGGTATATGTTCATCATCTTCACAGTTCAACTCGGCTACCAATCAGCTGGTCTTGGCCCTGCTATCATCAATGGAGGGTTCCACAGGATTCCCTGGGTCAGCCCACCTGCACTTGAAGCTGATCACCGTGCCCACGTGGAAAGCGCTACCAGTGCTGCCACCTCCAGACCTCAGGGGGTGGTCAGCGTCTGGCTGGGGAGGGTGAAGTCAGTGAACAAGAACTCGGAACCCTGCTTGTTTGGCAGCGCCAACAATCTCAGGGGTGATGAAAATGTTCTCAGTATTAATTTGGATGGCTGTTATATGGAGGTATACTACTGCAAAAATCATGCAGCTGAATACTTCAGATATATGCATAGTATTTTATGTGACTTATACCTCAACAAAAGTTTAAAGTACAGCATCACTTCAAAACAAATCTGGCTAAGACATTATTTTATTTGTTTGTTTTCTTTATAACAGAAGGAGGCAGGTCAGCCTGCTTCTTATCCAGGAAGGTGAGATCTCTAAGCTGAGCCCCCCGTGCCTCCGCGCTCGTGGTGCCTCCGCGTGGAGCGTGCTCAGGCCAGCTCCGTGGTTGCAGCACTGGAACCGGATGGTACACCGAGGCCTTGGCCACGAGGCCAAGAGCCACATGTGCAGAGCCTCTGCCACTGCTACTGCCAAGCCCCTCAGAGCTGCCTTCAGCCTGCAGCACCCAGCAGGAGCTACCATCACCGCCACGTGTTGTGAGTAGTTTTTAAATTTTACCTAGTCTGGAAGCTGTGAGGTGGCCCCTATTGCATTTTTAATTCATGTATTATTATTTTTTTTTTAGTTTTAGGATTGCCTGTTTATTCATTTGGTATAAATTCCAGTTTTCTGGTTAACTTCATCTTGTCATCTATTATTTTTATTAATCACAGCTATTTTGAAGTCTGTCTGAAAACCAACATGCACATCACATGTCATCGGTTTATTTGCCTTTTCCCCCTTTGTCTTTTACTTTGTGTAGCTGGTAATTTTTTTACAGCCTGATTTATGGAAATTAGGTATAAAATTTAGAGGGGTCCTAGAAAATGTTATCTTTCTCTAGACAGGATTTCTTTAGCTTCTGGCATGCAATTAGAATAGGCACAGATTACTTTAATCCAGACAGACTGAGCTGATTCACAGCTGGGTTTCAGTCTTTGTAAGGCTGGTCCCTTTTTAGCTCAACCTCACTCTTAGACGGTAGCCCTTCTATTCTGTGTCCAATGAATACTTCAGCGTTTTTTTTTTTTTTAATCAGAATCTCATCCTTTTAATGGTCCTTTAATCCCATTTTTAAAAATCTCCCAGAACGATGAAACTGACAAAACTTCTGCATAGATTTTCGAACTCTAGTAGCTACTTTCTGCCCTACTTCTATACTTCTTGATCCACACTACTTACAAATTGACAAATGCCTCAAGAGGAAAAGAGGCTCAGACTGTTGGGCTCAGTTGTTTGAACCCTTCTTTCTAGAATCTTGACCTCTGAGGTCTTGGCTGTGTCGATGCCCTTGAACTCCAATTTTAATCTTCCCAGAACCATGAAATTGTTGAAGTTTTTTAAAAGACTACTGACTGTTGAAAGCAAAAATAATAATGGAATATGTTGAATTGAAGTACTTGTATATGGCAAGGATACAAAAATTGAGTGGGGCATAAATGAAATTATACCATTATATAGTTCTTGGATTGTTCTTTAAGTAGTATTATAGTATTTGAATTGAGACTGGGTGAGTTAAGTGTGCATATTTCAGTCTTTAGGGTAACCACTAAAACACACACAAGCAGACAAACAGACACACACACACACACACGGGTTGCTGAAATGCCAATAAATTAGACAAAATTTAATGATAAAAATTACTCTATAAACCCCCCCAAAAATAGGAATAAATGAACAATGGTACAACTAATAGGTGGGACAAATAGAAAACAAGTTGAAAAAGATAAATAAGCAAATAAAAAAAGATAGTAGAATTAAACTTATCTGAACAAAACCATAATTACATTAAATGTAAATGCACTAAATACTCCATTAGAAAGAAATGAATTATAAGACTGGATAAAAATCAAGATCCATCTATATTCTATAATATCTAAAATAACAAGTTAAATTTAAAAGCATGCAAAAAGATATATCACAAAACTCTAAGTATAAGTCAGCTGGTGACAAAGTGAAATATAAATCTATCCTATGCCATAGCAATTCCATTTCTAGGTATTCAGCCAAGAGAAATGGAAACATGTGTCCATAAAAACATGTATACTAGAATGTTCATGGCAGACTTCATTTATAATAGCTAAAGTTTGAATAGCTGAAATGTGAAAACAATCCAAAGATTCATCAATACAAAAATGGATAAAGAAATCATAGTATATTTATACAATGGAATACTACTTAACAATAAAAAAATATACTTTGATAAAGCAGCATGGATAAATCTCAAAGATATTATTTATGTGAAGGAATCTAGAGGCAAACGAATACTTATGTATCACTTTATTTCACATAAATTCCAAGAACAGGCGAATCTATTCCATGTTAAGCAAGTGAATTGGAAAAGAGGAAAGAGGGAAATCTCAGGGGTGATGAAAATGTTCTCAATATTAATTTGGGTGGCTGTTATATGGAGGTATGCAACTGTAAAAATCATGGAGCTATATACTTCAGATATATGCATAGTATTTTATGTGACTTACACCTGAACAGAAGTTTAAAGTACAGCGTCACTTCAAAACAAATCTGGACTAAGACATTATTTTATTTGTTTCTTTATAACAGAAGATAATAGGTACATGTAATCTGTAAAAAACAGATTCTGAAGGTAGAGCAATGCTTCTTGCTATCTTATTTTAGTGGATCATTCACAAATAATTGAATACATGATTGAAACCCATTGACATATTTAGTAGATTAGTGAGTTTCTTCTTCTAATGATGGTGGTTCTCACAGAACTTTTAATTTTAGGTCCAGTGCACACCTCATGTGTCCAAATTATTGGATAAATGGGAGGGGAAAGGATTGGGTTTAAAGGATAGAGTGTTCGTGCTTTGAGTAGTACATCAAAACAACATAAAACATTAAATGAAGTAGTTATCTACTCAGACTAAAACAACATGTATTCACAGTTGTTTTGTAATTGGAACTGAAATAAAATTTAACTAGAGAGTTTTGCCTAAAAAGAATTTAAGATAACATAAATATTTTCAAATATTTATGGTAAAGATGGATGTAATGTATGACCATAGAGGAGTTCACAGTAGAGAAATGCAAACTAAATTAGGGTTAAATGGAAATTTGAGAAGCAGGATGAAAAAATTCACTGGAGGTTATAACAACAGATTGGACATTAGAAAAGACCAGTGACCTTGCAGATAATCAATAGAAATAAGTCAAACCATAGCTCAGAGTGACAAAAATACAAAGAGCTGTATTGCTCTTTATATTGTGGGACAATACAAAGACACCAAATATTCATAGAATCAAAATCATAGGAGGAGGAGGAAAAATTGCTTTAAAGAAAAAGATTTAGAGAAAAAAATATTTCCAATTAAAAAAATATGGAAGCTTAATTACTTATTGAATCTAAAAGCTCAGTGTGACTTGCAAAGTAAACTTTTCTTCTCCAGCAAACTGCTTTACCATTTGAGCCATGATTTTATGTTTTATTGAGATGTAATTCAAAAAAATAACCACACATATTTGAAGTATACAATTTGATGTTTCAACATATAAATATACCTGCAAAATTTTATGCCCATTTGTAATTTCTCTTCCTGATCCTCTCCCTGGTTCCCCATTCAACATTGATCTGAGTTCTGTCACTAAAGTTTAGTTTGCATTTTCTAGAATTTTTAATAAATGGAATAGTGCAATATGTACTTCTTTTTTTCTTTGTTTTTTTCTTCTTTCACTCATCATAATTATTTGGAGGTTTATTCATGTTGCGTGTCTATCAATAGTTCATTCCTTTTTATTGCCAAATAATGTAGTTTTATTTAATAAATTATTAAGCCTGGTAAAAGTAAGCTATGGTAAGAGAAAAAAATGATTTTCTTAAATGGGAGGGTGAGGAGATTTATTGGAAATGGCCTTGAGAGAACCACAGAAGTTTCTGTGGTATGGCGCTGGTAACAGGGTGCACACCTATGGCAAAGCCCATTGGACTATATTGTTAAGATAATATGCATCTCACTGTGTGTAATTTATACCTTATGAAAAGAAAAAAAGGCAGTTGTGAAACACAATTAGGCATATGGCCCACCTGCCATCCTAGTTTGTTGATAGTCTCATGTGCTTGAGTCAATGATTTGTTTATAGTGTTCCTGGTTATTCAGAAATACCATCTTTAGACATATTTTTAAAGCATTTCCCTCTGACTTTACTCTTTTGTTATGGCAAATTTAAGAAAAGTGTATTTTATGACAGGCTTTATCAAAACACCCTAACTAAATCAATCATTACTTCCCCCAAGTTGTTTTTATGGAAGTAAAGCCTATGCCCCAAACTAAGTATAGCTATAATAATGCCCAATGTTTATTAGAATGGAGTTGCTAATGTTAAAGCCTCATTTTTATAATTTCTTCTGGATCAATAAAGTATAATAAAATATCACACAACCCTGATATCATATAGACTTAAAATTTTGTCATAAAAACCAAGAGATATTATTCAAACTTGCAACTCAAATAATTTCAATTAAATAACATTTTTTATTGAATGACAAGTGATTAAAGTGTAGGTGTTCATTTATTCATTCACCATTTATTAACTACTTACTGTAAAAATAAATGTAAGGTTTTATGTGCTTTACCTACTTCTGGGTATCTTTGGTCTTTTCAGTAATAAATATTACCTTATATCAAAGAGTGATTGCACAGTATACAAAACTCAGTATTAGGCTGTATGTAATAATGTTACACTCAATGTTGGAATAATATTGAATATATTCAGTACTTAATATTGCACTCAATATTAAGCTAGGTGTAACCTAAGTAAAGGGTATTGGATTTATAGAGCCTATGGGTGCCTGGACGACCCCCTATAACAAACCCTTTTCTGACTATGTTCAGTCTTCTATTTGGTTTAAATACCATTAATTTTGGCAGAGCAAAAATGTGCAATGTAGTGTTCAAGTATCTTTGAAAAATAATTACCCAGCCAGATCAACAAATCTATAACTTCCCATCCTGAGTTTTTCCCCTATAGGGTTTTGAGCACTGTGACTTTACAGTTAGAACATCATTGCAATAGTCATCATTTAATTATAATTTATCTTTATACTTGCTCTTTTTATTTTGAAGTTCTGTTATCTGATGCTCTGAATCATCTAGGATGGGACCAGGAACCTCAATCAGAGTAAGCTAGTCTCCTGCTACTGAAAACTCTAACATCACTTTCCTGAATGGAAAGATCTTTACCTCCAGGAAAATTTCAAACTCCTGGGCCCATCAGGCCCTTTGAAGAGTGGCCCCTTTCTGTATACACCCTGACCTTGTTCTGTTTCTTCCTCTTGCTCACTGCTCCGGTTTGTTGACCAGGCCTTCTCTCTGGTCCTGGAGAGTGCTGAAGTCATTCTGCTATCTGGGTTTTAAGAACATTCTTCCTCATATCTTTGCATATCCAAGTTTGGATCTTTATTATCACTCAGTCCAGCTTAAATGTTACTTCTTTTTATTTTTCTTCAGCTTTATTGGAGTAAAAATTACAAATAATATTAACATTTAAAGTGTACAACATGTTTTGTTATATGTATACATTGTGAAATAAATTCCACAATTAAACTAATTAACATATCCATTACCTTACATAGTTCCCACTTTTTCTTTGTGTGTGATAAGAACACATAAGAGCTCCTCTTTTAGCAAATTTCAAGTGTACAGTAGAGCATGTTAACTACAGTTACCATGCTGTATATTAGGTCCCCAGGTCTTATTCATCCAGTATAACTAAAAGTTTGTACTTTTACTGACATCTCATTTCCCCCACCTCTCATCCTTGCCACCATTCTATGCTCTGCTTTTATGAGTTTGACTTTTTAGATTACACATGTAAGCAAGATCACACAGTATTTGTCTTTCTGTGCCTGGCTTATTTCACGTCTCGAAATATCATCCAGGTTCATCCACATTGTTGCAGATGGCAGTATATCCTTTTTTGGCTGGGCCACACAGTCCCTTAAATTCCCATATGCAATTTCCTTTCCCTGCCCCCAGTCTTTATACTGTTACCTGTGTTATTATAGTTATTGAACCTATAAGGCTTATGTAATTTGTCTCTAAGTTTCTTTATACATTTACTATCTCCCTTTATTGGACTAGAAGCAGGGCTATGCATTGCACAGTTTCAGAGGTGTTATAAATGCCATTATTACTAGTACCTAAAATAGTGCCTAGCATAGCAGGTGCTCCAAAAATATTTGTTGAAAAATTAACTCTTCAATTTAATGGTTTTGAGAGGCAAAGGTAACTAATGAGTTTATGTTAGCCATAATCTTTTCCATTTTTATTGCTCTGCTGATTTCTTGCACCCCCCACAACAAAAACCTAAATTGAAAACACAGTGAAAATAACTACATTTTTTTAAAAAATTATATTTTATTGATTATACTACTACAGTTGTCCTGACTTTACCCACTATGCCCCCCTCATCCCAGCACCCCCCCCACCTCAGGCAATCCCCCAACCATTGTTCATGCCCTCGAGTCATGTGTGCACGTTCTTTGGCTACTCCATTTCCTGTACTGTACTTTATATCCCCATGGCTGTTCTGTAACTACCTGTTTGTACTTCTTAATCCCAACACCTCTTCACCTATTCTCCCCCACCCCCCTCCCATCTGGCAACCATCTTAACGTTCTCCGTATCCATGATTCTGTCTCTGTTCTTGTTTGCTTTAGTTTATTTTTTAGATTCAGTTGCTGATAGATATATATTTTTGCCATTTTATTGTTCATAGTTTTGATCTTTTTCTTCTTCTTAAATGGTCTCTTTAAGTCTCTTTAACATTTCATCTAATAATGGGTTGGTGATGATAAACTCCTTTAGTTTGTTCTTGTCTGGGAAACTCTTTATCTGCCCTTCAATTCTAAGTCATAGTTTTGCTGGGTAGAGAATTCTTGGCTGTAGGTCCCTGTTTCTCATGACTTTGAATATTTCTTGCCAATCCCTTCTAGCCTGCAAAATTTCTTTTGAAAAATCAGCCCACAGTCTTGTGGGAATTCCCCTGTAGACAACTAACTTCTTTTCTCTTGCTGCTTTTAAGATTCCCTCTTTATCTTCAACCTTTGGAATTTCTATCATGATGTGTTTTAGAGTGGGCCTCTTTGCATCCATCTTGTTTGGGACTCTCTGTGCTTCCTGGATTTGCATGTCTATTTCCTTCACCAATTTAGGGAAATTTTCTTTCACTATTTTTTCAAATAGATTTCCAGTTTCTTACTCTTTCCCTTTTTCTTCTGGCACTGCTATGATGTGAATATTGGATATCTTGAAGTTGTCCCAGAGGCTGCTTATAATATTCTCATTTGGGGGATTTCTTTTTTCTTCTTGTTCTGATTGGTTGTTTTTTGGTTCCTTATGTTCCAAATCATTGATTTGATTCTCAGCTTCATCCGCTCTACTGTTGTTTTCCTATAAATTGTTCTTTATTTTAAGTAGTGTACCCTTTGTTTCTGACTGGATCTTTTTTTATGCTGCTGAGGTCCTCACTAAGTTCCTTGAGCATTGTTATAAAGTGTTTTGAACTCTGCATCTGGTAGATTGCTTATCTCCATTTTGTTTAGTTCTTTTTCTAGAGTTTTGATCTGTTCTTTCATCTGTCTCCTTGTTTTGGCAGCCTCCCTGTGTTTGTTTCTATGTATTAGGTTGAGCTCTGTGTCTTGGTAGTGTGGCCTAATGCAGTAGGTGTCCTATAGGGTCCAGTGGCACAGACTCCCCCATCACCCAAGTTGGGTACTCAAGGTATACCTTCTGTGTACACTGAGTACATCCTCCTCTCATAGTTGAGCCTTGGTTGCTGTTGGCAGTTCAATGGGAGGGACTTATCCAGGCTAGTCAGCTACAAGTGCTGGCTGTGACCACTTACCACCACCTTCCACCCTCTGTGGAGGATCAGTTGTGTAGGGGCAAGGTGGTGCTGCTCCGACATGGTCTGTAGCTGCCCACTGGGTACATTGGCCCTGGGGTTCCCCACGTGGTGCAGGCCAAGGTCAGCCCCCTCCTGTGTTTTGATGGTTGCTATTTGTGCTGAATTTGGAGATTCCCAGAGGAAGCCAAGCTATGAATCTAGACTGGCTGCTGCTACTACTGGGCCTGAGGCACACTGAAGTCCATCATTGGTTGTTTGATAAGATTTAGGAAGTTGTGAAGCTTGAGTATAGATTAGCCATTCATATGAAAAGCAGCTTGGGTAGACCCTCAAGTTGTGTGGGGCAGAGTCTCTGGTGACCTCCAAGGTAGGTCAAACAGTGTTAGTCAGGTTAATGGAGTCTCAGATATGGCACCAGCTTTGCTGGAGGGTTTAGAAAAGGTGTTACAGAACAGACCTGCGTAGGGTAAACAATATACTATTACTGAATGGAGCCACCCTTGTGCTCTGGGGGACCCTTACCCCGTACTAGGTTTGCCTTGCCTGCCACCAGGGAAAGGCATCTCTCAGTGCCAGAGATTGGTGAAAAGGAAAGGGATTATTTATTTAAAGAGTTATACAAACTTAAGAGTAATGACTTAATGTCTTCATTGAGATCCCCAAATCCTTTAGAATACCCACAAATGCACAGTCCTTCCTTCCCCCTTCTGCCCACTCCAGGGTACTATATCTCAGGAAAAGAAGTAGAAGTCAGTGGTTCTTCTTTGCCCAAGTTACGTGGTCCCAAAAAGACCCTAGATTTGCATGACTGCTACGTCTGGGTTTAAATCCCAGCGCCAGTCTTCCTCTGCAGCACCATTTCCAACTTCTCCCACAATCAGTTACAACTGCCAACATTCCCATATTCTTCCGGCTTTACTGGGCTGCCATAGTAAGTCTGGGCAGGTGTGGCCCAAGGCATGGATCCAGTCATCTCTAAGCTTTCACACATGTGCTGTAACCAGGGGAAGTTGCCTCCCAGTTGCATCATGGGTTGAAGTCACTCTCATCCTCCTGGCTCAAAGCATGGCCACAGATATTTAACATATCTATGAAACCAGTCAAAGGTTATAGATATGTTAAATGACTGTTCTAGAGGTTATCTGCAAAACTATTGCTATGCAAAACAGCTCTCAATGGCCCTGCTCCATGTGTTCCATCCCCCAGCTCAGACTGGTGGGGGTGAAGACATCCTATATATATTTTTACTAATATTTCCTGGACACTCTGAGTTCTGGACCCCAATACAAATCTCTATTTGGGCCCCCCATTGGCTGCACCCTGTTACAAAGGGACAATGGCCTCTGCTTGCCTTGATGCCAGACACTTCAGTTTCTTTCTGTACACTACAGATGCCTTGCAAGCTGCTATCCTGGTGCTGGAGTTCAGAGGGAGTGAGCCTGAGTAGGTGAGTCTGTGGGTGGGTTCTTTAAGAGGAACTGCTTGGGGTTGCAGAAGTTTCTTCCACCAACCCAATCCCTGCTGGGTTTTGCAGCCAGAAGTTGTGGGGACTTATCTTCCTTGCACAGGAACCCTGGGTTGGAGTGTCCTGGTGTGGGGCTGGGACTTGTTGCTCCAGAGGTATCCCTCCTGAATTTTTATCCACCACAAGTTAGTGTGAGACCAGTCCATTCCACATCTGTGCCCCTCCTACCAGTCTGGATGGATGCAGTGTCTTTAATTCTGTAATTGTCAGATTTCCATTCAACTTGATTTTTTAATAGTTCTGAGTAATATTGTTTTATATTTTAGTTGTAATTTTGATGTTATTGTGCAAAGAGGTTAGCCATGTCTGCCTATGCTGCCAATTTGACCAGAAATCTATGTATGGAATTTTTTCCCCAGATCCCTTTGATATAAATTACAAAGAAAAGAATTGGTCACTTAACTGAATTGCTTAAGAAAGAAATTGCTTAAGAATGATGTGTACATGTTACTAATATTTTAGTTTAATATTAATGATTATAAGCAGAATATATTTCTTCATATTTGTCATTAACATTTGGATCTGTATTTGTGTATTAATCATAAATAACTAATGTGCTACCAGTATGAGATATTACCCATCTTTATAAATCTTTTGTGATAAGACTACTTTGCTAGGTAGATTAGATTTCATAATAATTTATATGAGTCTTTGAACTGAAAAATATTTCTCATTCTCAAACACTAAATATGTTGATGAAAAGTAATATCACATTTTATTTAAAAGGATGTAGAACATTTTTTGGCAAAATTTAAAGCAAACACAATGATATAGTTAAATTGAAGAAAATATGGGTTTGTGAATTAAAACTTCAAACGACGAGGATTTTAAAATTTAAAATACATTTTTCATCATGTAGAATATATTTATTCACTTATAACATAAAGGCCATGCATAAAATCTTTTTCTATTTTCAATATTCTAAGAAATACTTAAACACTGCAAGGTGAGATTTTTTTTTTTAATCCTGCCTGATATGTGGACTCAGGGATGAATAGACATGGGGGCTTTGGTCAGATTAGGTGAACTTGGCCTATCTGATTAGTAATTGATCCTGAGTACATACATTTCATTCCCTGGAATTGATAATGACCACAAAAAAGCCAACCCCTTCGCCTTCCAAACCCATCTACAGAATACAAATACTGCAGCCAGTGTATTTTTTAAAAAAAAAAAGACATTTTATTACACCAGAGCATTTCCTCCTTTTTCTCTGTGGTATCATTTGAAGTCTGCTTTTTAAAACAGAAGTTGAACAAATGAATCCTTCTGTCCTCACTTTCAGTTGTCAGCAGTGCTTCAGTGTGAGATGAAATAAATTGCCAAGCCCTTTCATCTTCTATAATCAGCTCTGCACAGCTGAGCACACCCACAGCCCTGCATGCCGCCTCTGCCAGCACTTCATTCTCCGTGGAACGGGAAGCCTTTGTTACTGCCACATTTCCAACGCTTTGCGCAGGACTGGGGTTGTTTTGGTTCCCTCCCCACTTTCTTGCTCCCTTGCCCCTTCCACCTCTTTTCCCCCTCCCTGCTTGCGCAGTGAAGTTGCAGTCCATTTTCTATAAGAAAGAAGTTTTTAGGGAGTAATATTATTTTTAATGAAGACATGTCTGACGTGGGTTTTTTTTCACCCTACAACACAGTCATGCAAAGCTTCATTGCTTTAGTCATACGCATATTGACAAGAATTACAAATTGAAAAGTACTTGTGGGAGCCTGAAATCATATCTTTACCTTTTCAAAGTGCTTCATTTTTAAAAGCATAGAAGCAACACATTTATATTTCTACCATAAAGACAGGACAGTCAGAGAGATTTACTTTCTAAAGTCTAGATGTTATCTTTTTAGCACCCAAACCATGTGGGGGTTTATTGGGAGCAAAGCAGAGAATAACAGTTTGATGAAGGGGCTAGAAATAAGTGCCTACGCGTTTGGGGATTTTTTTTTTTTTTTTGCCTTGAATTGATTCCTTTTAAGACTACCTTCCCTCTACTCTATGTGATTCTGGTGGGTGCTTCAGTAGGTGATTTTTCCTCCTTCTCCTCTTCTTTCTCCTCATCTTCCTCCCAGTTAGTAGCACTGCTGATGCTTGCTGAGTGGTTGCTAGGTGTCAGAACCTGCTCTAAATGCTTTACATGTATTAACTCAATTACTCATGCAACAACATGATGAGATAGGTACAATTTATTGCCTTCATTCTCCAGATGAAGAAACTGAGGCACATCTTGGCTAAACAATTGGTTTAATGTCACAGCTAGTAAGTGGTGGAACTGAGATCCAAATCCAGACTTCTGCTGTTATCTAGTACACTTCTAGTGCTGCTCTCAGGGTGGGCAGACAACCTTACCCTGGACACAGGGATTGGTTCAGGGCGGAGCATGTGGTCCAAGAAGAGGGAGATGGCTCAGGTAGAGAGGTGCACATGGCATCTTCCCACAGCGGTTACACAGCCAGTTGGATTGGTACCTGGACTGATAGGGGACATCATGTTTGTGCAAAAATAGAGTTCTAAAGGTATTTATTGAGCTCTGGTCCAGCTGTCCCTGATTCAGTTTACCTCAGGATGTTTTTTTGTTTAATGTGAGCTGATAAATTTCCTTTGTTTGCTTAAGCCAACTACATTTGGATTTCTCTCACTGAGAGAAGAAAGGTTGTTGAGTGATAGAGGGAAACCATATTTGAATCCAAAGTAGCCCTGCAAAAAATGATAGGGTCCACTCAACTAAGCCACTCATTGCTTACTAAGTGCCTTTTTGAAATGAGAAAATATGCTAACTGGGAAATGTGTATCGATCTTTTAAATTTGAACTTCTAAATTTTAATTTTATCTCAAGTGTAAAGGGACTAGAAATGAATTAGTTTCCTATCCACTTTCTGGTGAGAGAGACCAATGACACTTGGAAACCAATTACAACAGACCAGAAAAGGCAATTCCCAGGGAATGTCTTTCTCTGGATGGCTGCTGGACACCAAGAGAAGGAAGTTATTTCCTCTTGGGCTTTCATTCAAATGAGCTCTTTCCACAAGACCAAACTCTCCTATTTCTTCCTCTTAGTGCCCAACCCAGTGTGCAGAGTTGGGGGTATGGAGAAGGTCACAATGATGACTACCTGTCTGAGTTTTGCAGAACTGTCTTGTTTCATGAGAGGGAATTGTATTTATGCTTGTCCCAGCATCAGACACAGCCACAACAGCTTACATTTTCTGGGTGTGTCTGGGAAGGTATTTTCGAAGGAGATTAGCATTTGAATGAGTGGACTCAGTGAGGAAGACTGTCCTCTCTAGTGTGGGTAGGATTTATTTATTTATTTATATTTAATTTATATTTTATTGCTTATGCTATTATAGTGTCTCACTTTTTCCCCTTTCACTCTCCTCCACCCAGCCTGCCCCCCACTTCCATAATCAGTCTCCTCAAATTGTCCATGGCTAGGGGCCCTTCACATATATCTTCTTTGACTAATCCCTTCACCTTCTTTCAATCAGTCTCTACCTCCCCGACTCCCCCCGCCACCCCTATTATTAGAGCTGTCAGCCTGTTGCTTGATTCTGTGCATCTGGTTCTATTTTGCTCCTTAGTTTATTTTCTTCAGTAGATTCCTCTCATAAGTGAGGTCATGTGGTATGTGTCTTTCACTGACTGGCTTATTTTACTTAGCATAATATTCTCTAGTTTCACCCACGCTGTCCCAAAAAGAAGGAGTTCCTTCTTTCTTTCTGCTACATAGTATTCCATTGTGTAGATGTACTGAGTTTTTTAATCCACTCATATACCATGGGCACTTAGGCTGTTTCTAGCACTTGGCTATTGTAAATAGTGCCACTGTGAACCTTGGGGTGCATAAGTTCTTTTGAATTGGTGTTTTGGGATTCTTTGGGTATATTCCCAGCAGTAGAATCGCTGGGTCAAAAGGTAGTTCTATTTTAGTTGTTTTGAGGAAATTCCATACTGTTTTCCACAGTGGCTACACCATTCTGCATTCCCACAAACAGTGTATTAGGGTTCCCTTTTTCCACAACCTTGCCATCACTTGTTTTTTGTTGATTTATTAATGATAGCCATTTTGGCAGGTGTGAGGTGATATCTCATGGTGGTTTTAATTTCCATCTCTCTGATGGCTAGTGGTGTTGAGCATTTTGTCATCTGTCTGTGGGCCATCTGTATGTCCTTCTTGGAGAAGTGTCTATTCAGGTCATTTGCCCATTTCTAATTGGATTATTTGGTGTTCAGTTGTATAAAATTATTTATATATTTTGGAGGTTAAACTCTTAATCTGATGTATCATTGGCAAGTATGTTCTCCCATACTGTCATTTTCATGATGGTTTCTTTAGCTGTGCAGAAGCTTTTAATTTGATATAGTCCCATTTGTTAATTTTTTCCTTTATTTCCCTCACACTAGAAGATATATTGGCAAAAAAAAAATTGCTGTGCAAGATATCTTAAACTTTACTGCCTAAGTGTTCCTCTAAGACTTTTATAGTGTCCCAATTTATATAAGGCTTTTATCCACTTTGAGTTTATTCTGGTTCATGGTACAAGATGGTGGTTTACTTTCATTTTTTTTGCATGTACCAGTTGAGATATCCCAACACCTTTTATTCAAGAGACAGTCTTTACTTTGTTGTATGTTCATGCCTCCTTTGTCAAATATTAATTGACCATAAAGTCATGGGTTTATCTATTTTCTGGGCTATCTATTCTGTTGCATTGATCTATGTGTCTTTTCTTATCTCAGTACCAGGATGTTCTTTTTTTTTAAATATATTTTATTGATTATGCTATTACAGTTGTCCCATTTACCCCCCTTCACTCCCCTCCACCCTGCACACCCTCTCCCAACCACATTCTTCCCCTTTAGTTCATGTCCATGGGTCATACATATAAGTTCTTTGGCTTCTACATTTCCCATACTATCTTTACCCTCCCCCTGTGTATTTTCTGCCTACCATCTATACTACTTATTCTCTATACCTTTTCCCCTTTCTCCCCACTCCCAC
>CM052540.1:113873133-113979634 GCA_028533065.1 Trachops cirrhosus
TTATCTTCTTTTTCTTAGATAAATCCCTTTAACATTTCATATAATAAGGGCTTGGTGATGATGAACTCCTTTAACTTGACCTTATCTGAGAAGCACTTGATCTGCCCTTCCATTCTAAATGAAAGCTTTACTGGATAGAGCAATCTTGGCTGTAGGTCCTTGCCTTTCATGACTTGGAATACTTCTTTCCAGCCCCTTCTTGCCTGTAAGGTCTCTTTTGAGAAATCAGCTGACAGTCTCATGGGAACTCCTTTGTAGATAACTGTCTCCTTATCTCTTGCTGCTTCGAGGATTCTCTCCTTCATTTTAATCTTGAGTAATGTAATTATGATGTGCCTTGGTGTGTTCCTCCTTGGGTCCAACTTCTTTGAGATAGTCTGAGCTTCCTGGACTTCCTGGAAGTCTATTTCCTTTGCCAGATTGGGGAAATTCTCCTTTATTTTTGTTCAAATAACTTTTCCACTTGTTGCTCTTCCTCTTCTCCTTCTGGCACCCCTATAATTGGGATGTTGGAATGTTTAAAGATGTCCTGGAGGTTCCTAAGCCTCTCCTCATTTTTTTGAATTCTTATTTCTTCATTTTTTTCTGATTGGATGTTTCTTTCTTCCTTCCAGTCCACACCGTTGATCTGAGTCCCAGTTTCCTTCCCATCACTATTGGTTTTCTGTACATTTTCCTTTATTTCACTTAGCATAGCCTTCACTTTTCCCTCTACTTTGTGACCATACTCAACCAATTCTGTGAGCATCCTGATTACCAGTGTTTTGAAGTGTGCATCTGGTAGGTTGGCTACCTCTTCAATGCTTAGTTGTATTTTATCTGGAGCTTTGATCTGTTCTTTCATTTGGGCCATTTTTTTTATCTTGACACGCCTGTTACATATGATGGGTGGAACCTTAGGTATTCACCAGGGTGGGGTAACCCACGTCGCTGGGTTGTGACACTGTATGTGGGGGTGAGGTCCAAGAGGGAACAGTGGTGCTTGGTCTGTTCTCTGCTGGATTTCAGTCACTTCCCCCACTTTCTACAAAGTGGGCCCTTCTGGTGCTGATTCCTGTGTGGGTGGGTTTGTGTATGTCCTGGGACCCTGTGGGTCTCTCCAATGAACTCTCCTGTGAGGCTGGGAGTCTCTCCCAGAACTTAACCCCCACAGGTGTTTTCAATAAGTGGTTTGAGGCTTTATTTCCCCATGCGGGGATCCTAGGTTGTGCGGTCTGTCCCACTTCCCCTTTGTTTCGCCTGGTTTATCTGTGTGCGAGTGTGGGACTGCCCGGTCTGCCAGCCACTGCCTTGCTGGCCAGCTGCAGCCTTGTGTGCCCTGCTTCACAATCTGTGGCGTGGCTGGGTCCACCAGCTGCCACCTTGCCTTGAGTCCTCTCTGTCCCAGCTGCCTGACTCTGCCCCTCCTGCTAGTTTGAATGAGTGTGTTTTTTTTAACTCTTTGGTTGTTGGACTTCCATACAGTTCGATTTTCTGTCAGTTCTGGTTGGTTTTTGTTTTGAAATTGTTGTTGTCCTTCTTTTGGTTGTGCGAGGAGGCACAGTGTGTCTACCTACGCCTCCATCTTGGCTGGAAGTCAGTACTAGGCTGTTTTGATTACAGTGGCCTTGTAGTATAGTTTGATATCAGGTATTGTGATCCCTCCTACTTTGTCCTTCTTTCTCAAGATTGCTGAGGCTATTCTGGGTCAGTTTTTCCTCCCATATAGATTCTTGGAATACTTGTTTTAGGTTTGTGAAATATGCCATTGGTATCTTAATAGGAATAACATTGAATCTATAGATTGCTTTGTGTAGTATGGACATTTTAGTGATGTTAATTCTTCCAAGCCATGACCACAGTATATGCTTCCACTTATTTGTATCTTTCTCAGCCTCTTTCTTCAGTGTCCTGTAGTTTTCAAAGTGTTAATCTTTTACCTTCTTGGTTAAATTTATTCCTAGGCACTTTACTCTTTTGTTGCAATAGTAAATGGGTTTGTTTTCCAAGTTTCTCTTTCTGATAGTTCATTATTGTTGTGTAAAAATGCCATCAATTTTTGAATATTGACTTTGCATCCTGCTACTTTGCCATATTCATTTATTAAGTCAAATAGTTTTTTGGTGCAGCTTATAGAGTTTCTATGTGCAATATCCTGTTGTCTAAAAACAATGAGTTTTACTTCTTCTTTTCCAGTTTGGATGCCTTTTATTTCTTCTTCTTGGCTGATTGCTGTGGCTAGGACTTCCAGTACTATGTTGAATAAGAATTGTGAAAGTGGACACGCTTGTCTTGGTCCTGATCTTATTAAGGGAAACACTTTTAGTTTTTCCCCATTGAATATGATGTTGGCTATGGGTTTGGCATATATGGCCCTTATTTATGTTCAGGTATGCTCCCTCTATTCTCACTTTGCTGAGAGTTTTTATCATATATCAGTGGTGAACTTTATCAAATGCTTTCTATGCATCTATTGATATGATCATGTCATTTTTCTTTCATTTTGTTTATGTGATGTATCACATATATTGATTTGTGGATATTGTACCATCCTTAAATCCCTGGAATAAATTCTACTTGATCATGGTATTTGATCTCTTTTTAATGTATTGCTGTGTCTGGTTTGCTAGTTTTTTGTTGAGGATTCTAGCAACTACATTCACCAGAGACACTGTCCTATAATTTTCTCTCTTTGTTGTATCTTTACCTGTTTTTGGAATTAGGATAACACTGGCCTCATAAAAGAATTTGGAAGTCTTCCCTCTTCTTGAATTTTTTGGAATAGTTTGAGAAGCATAGGTGTTAGTTCTTCTTTGAATGATTGGTAAAGTTTGCCTGTGAAGCCATCTGGTCCAGGGTTTTGTGTGCTGAGAGTTTTTTGATTACTGTTTTGATTTCACTAGTTGTTATAGGTCTATTCAAGTTTTCTGATTTGGTTTAGGAAGATTGTATATTTCTTGAAATTTATCAATTTCACCCAGATTGTCCAATTCCTTGGCATATAGTTGTTTGTAGTATTATAATTTGTTACAGTCCTTTGTATTTCTGTGGTATTTCTTGTTACTTCTTCGCTTTCATTTCTGATTGTATTTATGTGGGCCTACCTCTTTTTTTCTTGATGAGTCTGGTTAAAGGTTTGTTGATTTTGCTTAACTTTTCAAAGAACCAGCTACTAGACTCACTGATCTTTTGAATTTTTTTTTAGTCTCTGTGTCATTTATTTCTGCTCCAATCTTGATTATTTCCTTCTCGCTCTGGGCTTGGTTTGTTGTTGTTTTTCTAGTTCTTTTAGGTGTAAGGTTAGGTTGTTTATTTGAAATTTTTCTGTCTTCTTTTGGTAGGCCTGTATTCCCTCTTAGGACTGCTTTCCCTGTGTCCTGTAGGTTTTGGGTTGCTTTGTGCTCATTTGATTTGTTTCCAGGTACTGTTTGAATTCTTCCTTGATCTCATTATTTACTGATGTCTTATATAATACCATGTTATTTAACCTCTATGTATATGAATATTTTGAGTTTTTTTCTTGAGGTCGACTTCTAGTTACAAGCAATTGTGATCCAAGAAAATGATTAATGGACTTAAATTTTCTTGAATTTGTTAAAGCTTATTTTGTGTCCTACTGTGTGCTCTATCTTTGAGAATGTTTTGTGTGTTTTTGAGAAGAATGTATAGTCTGCTTCTTTGGGATGAAATGTTCTGTAATATCCATTAAATCCATTTGACCTAGTGTGTCACTTAATTCTGACAAAGCTTTGTTGATTTTTTGTCTAGAGGATCTGCCCATTGTTGACGGTGGGGTGTTAAAATCACCTATAATGACTGTATTGCTGTCAATCTCTTTTTAAAGTCCCCCAAGATTTGTTTATATATTTAGGTGCTCCTATATTTAGCACATATATGTTTATAGGGGTTATATCCTCTTGTTGGATTGATCCCTTAGTATTTAGTAGTGATCTTTTCTGTTTCTTGTTATGGTCTTTATTTTGAAGTCTGTTTTGTCTGATAGAAGTAATACTACCTGGGCTTTCCTTTTGCCTCTATTTGCATGGAATATTTTTTCTATCCCTTCACATTCAGCCTATGTACATCTTTTGTTCTGGGGTTGATCTCTTGTAGACAGAATATATGTGGATCATTTTGTCTTATCCATTCAGCTACCCTGTGTTTTGATTGGAGTATTTAATACGTTTGTGTTTAGGGTTATTATTGATAAGTAGTTATTGCCATTTTTCCTTTTTGTATCTGTATTCCTCTCTCTCTCTATTTCTTCTTTTTCTTAAAGCAGCCCCTTTAACTTCTCTTGCAATGCTGATTTGGTAAAAATGTACTCCTTTAGCATTTTTAAATTTTTGTCTGGGAAGCTCTTTATTTCACTTTCCATTTTAAATGGGATCCTTGTTTGATGGAGTAGTTTTGGTTGCAGATCCTTGCTTTTCATTACTTGGAATATTTCATGCCAGTCCCTTCTGTTCTGTAGTGTTTCTGTTGAGAATTCAGCTGACAGCCTTATCAGAGCTCCCTTACAGGTAACTAATTGTTCTCTCTTGCTGCCTTTAACATTCTGTCTTTGTCTTTAAATGTTGCCATTTTAATTGTGATGTGTCTTGGTGTCAGCCTCTTTGTGTTCATCTTGATTAGGACTCTCTGTGCTTCCTGAACCTCCATGACTATCTCCTTCACCAAATTAGGGAAGTTTTCTGCCATTATTTCTTCAAACAGGCTTTCTATCCCTTGTTTCCTTTCCTGTCCTTCTGGTATCCCTCTGATGTGAATGTTGTTATGTTTCATGTTGTTCCAAAGATCTCTTATAGGCTATCTTCATTCCTTCTAAGTCTTTTTTTAATTTTGTTGCTCTGACTGGGTGTTTTTTTCCCATATTGTCTTCCAAATTGCTGATTTGATCCTCTGCTTCATCAAGCCTGCTTTAATTCCTTCCAACACTGGTTCATTTCTGATAATGCATTCTTCATTTCCAACTGTTCCTTATTCATAGCTCCATGTCCTTTTTCATGCTGGTGTGGTTCTCATTAAGTTTCTTGAGCATTCCTATGTTTGATAATTTGTTTGTCTCAATTTCACTTAACTTTTTTTCTGGGAATTCCTCCCTTTCTTTTGTTTGAAGCTTGTTTCTTTCTCTCACTATTTCAGCTGTCTCTTTTTATTTGTTTCTATTATTACATAGATCTGCTTTGACTCCCTGATTTGAGGGTGCACTTACGTGGTAGGTATCATGTGGGACCCACTGGTGTGGACTCCTTGCTCTTCTGATCTGGATATTCTACGTATACCCTCTGTGTAGTTTATGTGGACTCTTCTGTTGTATTTGGACCCTGAATGTTGGTGGCTTCTTTGTTGGTAGGATCTCCCTTCTGGTTGGCTAACTGAGAGTCTCAACCCCCACCACATCTTGTACACTGTTGTCCAGGTGCTGACAGAACAAAGCAGAAAAACACAAAAAAAATGAAACCAAAACAAGCAAAACCTCCTCCCAACAACAACAGCAATATAATGGTAAAAGATCAGAGAATAATAAAAGTGAAGAGAAATGGAATATTAAGAAAAGGGGGAAATAAAAGAAAAATCATAAGGGAAGGCTAAAGGATAAAAAAATGATTATGGGAGGGAGAAGGGGAAGAGAACTAATACAAATAATGAATTGAAAATGGAAAACAGGAAAAAGCTACAGAGAAAGAGAAAGAATAACTGCAATAAGAAAAGGAAAGGTGAAGGGAACAATGGGTTAATCCAAGGCGAGAGTAAAATAAGAGATATAAAAGAAAAAATAGAACAATAATAATAAAAGAAAAAGAAAAATAGAAAAATTTAATAAAAATGTTATGAAGAAGAAAAAAGGAAATAATGAGAGAACAGAGTGGAATTAGTCTCAGCAGAATTTAGTGCTTGCCTGCTGGGTTCTCCCTTTGGATAAGTCTCTGATGTTGTCTGAGGCTGGTATAAGCCCATGTCAGGTGCTGTCCATGTCTATCCCTTGGCAGCCTGTTCAAAGTTACAAGAGGTCCGGAGTTTGTGGTTGATTCCTCCAGGTTTGGCTATGCATAGCATGGGCCCAGCTGCTCTGCTATGCTGGGTTTTTATCAGCACTGGGCACAAGGGAATGTCTGCAAATGTCTTAAGTCATTGCAGGATCTGCCTCTGCCTGCTGATCTGCTATCAGTTTTAGACTAGTCTCAAACCTGACTTTTTCTGAGGGGGTTTCTGGTGGAATCTGGGGAGATGGGGTTCCTGTTAGATTCTCCTTTGGGTATGGCCCTTATGTTGCCTGAAGCTTTTGTAAGCTAATGTCAGGTGCTGACTATGTCCAGCCCTTGGCAGTCTGTTGGAAGCTATAAGTGATCCATAGTTTGTGGCTGATTCCTCTGGGTTTGGCTGTGCCCAGGTTGGGCCCAGCTGCTCTGCAAAGTTGAACCCAACTATCTGCACTGGGTCCAGGGGTATGTCAGGAAATGACCCAAGTCACCACAGGATCCACTTCTGCCTGTCTCTGCATGCTACCTGCTGTTAGTTTTAGACTAGTTGCAGACATGGCTGTGTCTGAGGGCTCCTGGTAGAATCGGGGGGCCATGGGACTCCTTTATCTCCCATGGTATGTGCCTTTCAGACCCAGGGAAGATGGTGGGTGTGTTCCCCTGCCCTCAAGCCACTAGTTTGAGTGAGTCTGAGTTTTGTTCCCTGTACACAGCAGGGCAGGGTCTCCAGAGCTCAGATCTGGGACTAGGAATGTTTCTATGGCTCTCCTGTATGGGGGAAGCACCAGTCTGTGTCCTGGGAAAGTGTATGGCATGGTGGCATAGTACAGCCTGTCTATGACACCCCCTGGGTCTGCATCTGTTGCTGTCTCCTCAGCAGGGGCTAAAAGTCAGGATGAGAAAAAGAAATAGAAAGGAAAAGAAAGAAAAAAGACAAAAAACAGAACTAAATATTTAAAAAGAAAGAAAGAAGGAAAAAATGCAGGATGCGGTGGGCAGGATTCCAGAGGTTCTGGGGAGCAGTATCCTGAACGGTAAGACAATTGCTTTTCCACTGGGAAGAGCTTGCTCTCTCAAGAAAGATAGGTACTGCCGACTCCAGGTATATCCTGGCACAGAAAACCACACAACCGCTCTCCCACATCTCTCCCCAGTGCCTTCTGCTCCAGACTCTCCTCATGCAACTCCAGTCTGCGCCACCCTCCCTTCACTGTTGCCCATGGTAAGGGGTTGTGAACACAAAATCTGTTTTTTGGACCCTTTAAGAATTAAGAAAGAAAAAATTGTGGCTTTGTCTCCATCAGGCCTCAAGTCTTCACAACAGAGATAGTCCTTGTGGTCTTTCACCACTGGATGGAACATGGTCTGTTGATCGCAGCACTGGCTGTGCTTCAGAGCCCAGTCTATGGTCCCAGCCTCCCTCCTTTCAAGGGGAAGTTCTGGCAGTTGCTCCACCACCTGGGCCCATTGCCCTTGTGAAAGGGTCATCCCTTTTAACAACTTCACCATTCCCACTGATCATGGTGTTTTTTCTTTCCTGTCCTCAGTCAAAAGTCTCTTTTTCGGGTAGTTCTTGGTTTGTCTCAAGTGTCTAGTCCTCTCTTCAGTTCAAATTCCAATTTGGTTCTGGGTGGAGGTATGTGCCAAATCCTCCTACTCCACCATCTTGCCCCTTGGGTGGGTATCATTTAATCTGCTGAGGTCCTGAATAGAATAAAAGGGAGAGGAGGGAGGAATTTACCCCTTTTCCCCTGTGTGCTTGCTTGAGCTAGACATCTCACCTCAGCTCACCTCAGCTCACCTCAGCTCAGCTCAGCTCAGCTCACCTCATCTCTTCTCATCTCATCTCACCTCACCGCACCTTACCTTCTCCTACCCTTGGACTGGGATTTATACCACTGCTCCCCTCATTCTAAATGCCTTTGGACTTGTACTGAATTATACCACTGGCTTTCCCGAGCCTCCAGCCTCCATATGGCACATCATGGGGTTTTTCAGCCTCCATAATCATTAAGCAGAATTCTCATAATAAATCTCCATATATCTATAGATATCTATCTACAAACGTATATCTCCATATATAGAGAGAGATGTTCTATATCTATATATCCTATTGTTTCTGTTTCTCTGGAGAACCTGATTAATACAATTTCTTAAGCACTCCATAATTCAGGAATTTTTAAAGAACTTCAAGCACATTATTTCATTTAAATTAATTTTGTCCTATGAGATGGATACTGTTATTATCACCTCCATTTTACAGATGATGAAACTGAGGCACAGAGCTGTGGAGTAAATTTAGCATTTACCCAGGTGTTATGTGATAAAGCAAAGATTTGCCCAGATGGTTAGCTCCTATGCCACACTGTTAAGTATTGTGTTATGCTGACTTTTCTTATAGAAGGTACCTCATAAATATTTGTTGAACTGAACTGAAATTGTTGAATTTACCGTGTGGTTTGGCTAGCAAGAAAATAGGTCTTTTGTGTTATGAAAAACAAAGTGCACTCCCGCGCCCAGGTTATAAGAAGTAGCCACAGTCAAAATTCTTCCATACTCCTAAGGCTTTATCTTAAGATAACTCCAGTCTGCAGAATTACTTCACTATCATTAGCATACATAGTTAAATATTTATTAGTAAAATCAATATATTTAAATTTGTTTAAAATTAAGCTGACCACTAATAGCTCAGCTTATCAGAGACTTTATATGTTATTCTACAGCTTAAGAACATTTTAATGACCAATAAAATTACTCCCTAGATCCTAGCAATTTTCAGATTTTGGTATTATAGCTGAAGATAAGGTGGATCATTCTTAAATTTCCAACTGTTCACCATTGACTTCTGAATTGTCTGGTTGATCTTTACATTTGATAAAATAATAAATAGAAATTCTCCAGAGGTAGATTATGTGAAGGGGAACCCTCCCAAAAAATGAATTATCCTCTAGAGGGTGGGCCCCTTGTAATACATGCTTACACCATAAGGTGAGGGGTCTGGGAACCCATCTGTATCAATACACTAGCTGGTGTGATTATAAGGGGTTTTGTTTGGCTTCAGTGAAATTTTTTTTGAAGACCCTTTCAATGTGTTTGCCCATTTCATGATGGGTGATTTACAAGCACAGTGGCCCACACTGCACTGAGTATTCAGCAGTTTCTGAGCAAATACTGCATGACCCTAGCGCCACACCATCCCTAATCACCAGGTATTTCCCCTGGCTTACTCTTTTTGTTTCCCTCTGGATGAAAAAAGTCCCCAAAGAGAAATGTTTTGCTGATGTGGAAGAGGTGAAACAAAAAACAGCAGAAGCACTAAAAGGCATCAAAATCCAAGAGTTCAAAAACTGTTTTGAGCAGTGAAAGAAAGTCTTAATAGGTGTATTGCATCAAACTGAGAGTACTTTGAAGCTGACTGAAGTTTAAATATGTGAGAGTAAATATACAATTTTTTATAAATAAATTCTGGGTCTTCTTGTTTCCCCCTCCTATACAGGGCAGGTATACTTTATACAATTGGGTATACATTTAAGACATGGATTTCTGTAGAATGAAAAGCCTCTGCACTGTATTTATATGGATTTATTTGATTATAAGTCTATGTATTTAGCTAACATTGAGGGAAGGGTTCAAAATATTTTACACTTGTAAAGTTGATTATAATAATGGCATCATTAAGTGTTTCCTTATATAAATAGATTTTTATCAAGTTTCCAAAAATGTTGATCTATTTCTATATTATTTATTTAATGTATCTGTATAGGGACAGATGTTTAATCATGCATTTCTTCCTCTCAGATATGAAGGGTAGACCTTTGACTAGATTTCTGATTGTTTGGAGATTAAACATCAATTAAGACTGTTTATCTAAATTCAGAGTATTCCATCAAACAATTCTTAGTTATGTTTCAAAATGGAAGAACTATAAAAAAAGAAGACAGTGATTATAAGACAATATTATAGCCACTGTATACAGATATAAAGTAATATATTCTGAACTCTGAGGTTGAAGAAGATAATGCTCTGGAATCATGCATTTCAAATACCATTAAACATACAGCACTGTGTAGTTGGCATTGGTTGAGTTTTCAGTCTAAGTAGATCCATGCTGAAACTGGGGTATCTGTAACTCTACTTAGGGGATATTTTATGACTTAAAAAATCAAACTACATGTTATTTTATCTGGCTAACTATATTTATACTGAAAATTTTATGCATTTTTATCACTCCTTTAAATTCAGTTGACTAAACATTGTAAAATGCGAACTTTCTGTAAGATAATGTGCTTTGTGCTATGAAGATACAAAGATAATTAGACATGAACCTT
Organism: Trachops cirrhosus; assembly: GCA_028533065.1. Taxonomy (NCBI): domain Eukaryota; kingdom Metazoa; phylum Chordata; class Mammalia; order Chiroptera; family Phyllostomidae; genus Trachops; species Trachops cirrhosus. The sequence continues at coordinate 113,883,425 of CM052540.1, forward strand.
ACCTTTAGGAGTTTAATCAAGGGAACAGATAGGCAAAACCTAATAACAAAATGTATATGTGCCTAAAAGGAGGTACAAAGTCAATTAGGAACAAAGAAGAAGGAGAGAGTAATTCTGATTGAGGGAAGAGAGGATGCCTTCAGGGAAGTAGCAACATTTGAAGTAGACAAAGATCTTGATATGTATGGGAAGAAGTGGTGATGAGGGCTTCTCATGAATGTGTTATCTTTTCATATGAACTCCAAAAATCTTCTAGAGATGAGGAGGGGGCACATGGTGTACAGATTAATAATAGTCTGAACTCATACAGGGGGGCCCATATGCCAGCAAATTTTACTTGAGTGACCTTGTTATTTACGTCATTTACTATTTGGCTTCTTCCTATGATTTCTTTAAATCACAGTAAATAGATTTTGTTTTACTTGGCTTACTAATGTCTCTAAGCCTCCTCTTCTGATATTGAAAAAAAAATGAAGGCAAAGCACTTAGTGTCACAGAAACAGCCTCCCATTACTAACTCACAGTCTTGGCTTTTTTCTCCTCCCAAGGCCTGGCTTGCCATTACTTGTAGACATGACTCAATACTGCAGGGGTGACTTTTAGTTTAGTTGTTAGCACCATGGGAGTGGCTCAGATTGGAGTCTCACAGCTTGAGGTCTTCACATCTTGAGACCTGAAGTAGATATGGTCCCAGCTTCCAAGTCCAGGATTATTTTCTTTAAACTCCCAACTCTTCTCCCCCAACTGGCTGTGGTATACTAGTGAGTCAAAGGATGAAAATGTATTGGAGGTGAAATCCACTTTGGCACTGAAAGAAGGACTCATTTTGACCCTATCCACTTCTTCTTTGTGCTGAAGATAGGCTGCATTTATAGTGTATTTTAATTCAGCTGTTTTTCAACACAGCCTTTATCTAGTTGTAGCATCTACACCATCTCTTACTTAGCCCAAGTTGCCCAACAATTCTATTTAACCTAGAGCTAACCTAAACCTATCAGTACCCACTAGGTTATTATGGTACTAGTGTAATTTAATTTCTGATGAGTGAGAAACTCTGGGTATAAAAACAGAAATAGTTTCTAGAGAGTTGGCCAAATGCAGTGGATTCTTTGATTTTGGTCATTGCCACCTCCCTGGCCCATTAATCCTCACAGTTTAGGGTCCATAAAGACTCTTTGGGGACTTTTCTGTACAATCTGTTATGTTAGAATTATGATATTAAATTTCTCACATAAGTGGACATTATGTTATAAAAACAAAAATTTCAATGGCAAAATGAGGAGGGTTCAGGATTATAGTCACTACATTTTTTCTACTGAATGCTTAAATAAAAATTATTTTTGTCACTACAAGTGAATTTCATTATTGCCATCTAAAAATAGTATTTTGGTTCTTAGAATTAATAAAACACACACCTGGATGCTTTCTCATTCATCCTTCATAACACTTCCCAAAAGTCCCTTGGTTTTCTTGGTCACATCTTTGAATGTGACCCTTATAATTCTGTTCAACACAGGCAAAGATAAACAGAAGAACAAGAGAAGTTGCTCACAAAGCAGTCCAGAGTCAATGTCATAGTAGTGTCTTAATGTCATGATATGTATTTTTCTTCTTAGGAAGAGCTAGATCCACATGGGGAAAACCAGAACATTCAGATCTTGGTATGCATAAGAATCATTAGGCTATTTGTCAAACATGTAGATTTCTAGCCTCATCCTAATGCATATAATGTGGTGGATTCAGGTAGCAAGTAGGAATCTGCATTTTTATTTTTCACAACTACCCCAAATAGTTTTGGTACAGTTGGTTTGCAGAACACTTTGAAGAAAAATGCACAAGTGTCTGCTCATAATTTATCAGCCCCTTTATATTCATTTTGAGTGTTTTATTCATTAGTGCTATGAGAAAACAACAATGCTATCTTTTGTGACCTGTAATGTGGATCTAAATCTGTAGTTGAGAAAAACACTAAGTGCCCACAGTGTCCTGTGATTTGTCCTTTCAATGACTTCATGAACCATACAAAACTGTGTGAAGATTTACAATAGGCTATAGACCACACTTTAAGAATCACTTTCCACAGCTGTCTTAAAATTATGGAAGAATGCCCAGAAGCTGATCTTTAACAGTCATGGAAATATATCTACTTGAAATCTTACAAGTAAAAACAACTTTGGGAGGCCAGTTCCCACTTCAGTATTTGGCACTGGATTAAAGTTTCACATCCACATTAGGGATCCACATTCAAAGGCAGAGACACTTGGGTATTCACATTAATTTCATTCACCTAAAAATAACAGCTAAAGAATGTGCAGCTGATGTTGATCCCTGGCGGCATTCAGTTTGTTTTGCTCTGTCTTGGCTGTGCCCATTATCACGTCTACAGCCTTTGGACATACTTAGAGCAGCCACACAGACTACAATCTAATTATGGAGAAGTATAAAAACAAAAACCTCTGCAAGCAAATACTGAACTGTTCTCAAGTGCACAAAACATGTAATTGTTCAAATTTCAAAGTAACAAGTAAGCAAATACATATATTATTATAAAATGATGTGACCTGAGGTGATTTCTGTGTTTTATTTTTATGTTCTGAAACATTTTTTATTGCAGTCTAATTAACATACAATAAACTGCGCAATTTAGGATATATAATTTTACCTTTTGACATGTGTATACACCTCTGACATTACAACCGCTATTAAAATAATGAACATATCCGCATTTCAATGTGCCCTTTTGTAATCTTTCCCTCTCTTCCTTGTCCTCTACTTCTCTGTTCATCCTTAAGCTATCACTAATCTTTTTTCTGTTTGTACACAGTAGTTTATATTTTCTAAAATTTTATATGAGTGCTATCATACAATATATTCTCTTTTTTTTTTTTACTTCTTTTACTCAGCAATTCTTGTCAAATGGGTTACCTTTACCTGTTATAAACCCCACACTACAATTTTTGTTTTGGTTTGCACAACTATCAGCTAGAAATTTATATAAGAAAATAGTATAATTTACAAATATTCAGATTTTTAAAATTATCCTTGAGTCTTCCTGTTTGACCCACAGATTATTTAGTACTGTGTTGTTTAGTTTCCAAGTGTTTGAAGATTTTTCTATCATTTTTCTATTACTGATTTTTAGTTTTATTCCATTGTGCTTGTAGAGTATATGCTGTGTAATTCCAATTCTTTTACATTTATGGACCAGGCTATGGTTTATCGTGGTATATGAGGTCTGTCCAGAAAAAGCCCAGCCATTGTTAATATAATGAGAAAAGTTTGTGTGACATTGATGTAACCTGGCAGCCAAGGATAGTGGACTGGAATGTGCATGTGTGAACAATGACTTCTCTGTACTAGTCAGTGGGGGTGGTAGACACAGTTGACTGAGCATGTGTACTGTGTGGCCATTGCATTCAAAATGACTGAGCAAGTAGAGCAATGAATCTGCATCAAATTTTTCATTAAGCTTGAACATTCCTTGCAAAAACTATACAGGTCTTTCAGAGGACCACAGTTGTGGGCAACTGGTGATTGGCAGTTTCATCATGACAATGCGTGCTCATGCATCACATCTTATACAGAAGTTTTTGGCAGAAATCAAATCACCCAGGTGAGTCACCCCTGCTACAGCCCAGATTTGGCAACCTGAAACTTCTGGCTTTTCACAAAATTAAAATCACCTTTGAAAAGGAACAAATTTCAGACCATAGATGAGATTCAGGAAAATATGACAGGGCAGCTGATGGCAATTGGGAGAACTGTGTGAGGTCCCTAGGTGCCTAGTTTGAAGAGAATGGAGGCATGGTTGTCCTATGTACAGTGTTTCTTGTATCTTGTGTCTTCTTCAATAAATGTCTCTATTTTTCATACTACATGGCTGTTTACCTTCTGGACAGGCCTTGTATATTCCGTGGACACTTGAAAAGCATGTATAATCTGTTCTTGTTCAGTGTAGTGTTCTATAAATGTTGATTAAATTCTGTTGGTTGATATTGAATTCTTCTACTTTCTTGCTGCCTTTCTGTGAAGCTACTTTAGTAATTGTTGAGAGTATGTTGAAGTATTTTTTGTGGATCTGTCTATATTTCATTTTAGTTTTATATATTTTGCTTTATATATTTTTCAGCCCTGTTGTTTGGTGCATACACATTTAAAATTGCTGGGTTTTCTTGGTAGATTGGCCCTTTTGTCATTATATACTGTTCCTCTTTGGTGCTCATGATTTTCCTTGCTCTGAAGTGAACTTTATTTGATATTAATATAATCATTGTTTCTTTTTATTAATGCTCAAATGATGTATTTTTATATCCTTTTATTTTCAGCCTTTGTTGTTATATTTGTAGTGAGTTTCCTGTAGATAGCATATGGTTAGGTGATTTTTTAAAAAAAATCTACTCTGCCAATATATCTCTTTTAATTGATATATTTAGATCATTTAGTATAATTTTTGACATGTTAGGACTTAAGTCTGCCATTCTATATTTTGTGTTTTGTTGGTTCTTTGTTTAATTTTTCTGCTTTTTTTTTCTTGACCTTGTGTGGCATTCTTAGGTTTTTCTCTTGATTTCTTTGGTTTTGAGTCCATTTCTTTGCCTGGCTTTTTCTGGTGATTGTTTTGTAGATCTATTGTTATATCTATATTTTGTTACATTTTTCTGGGATTGTCATTTTATCATTTAGGGTGAAGTATAGAAATCTTACCTCCCTCTATGCCCCTCTATCTTTTTCCATTTATAATATAATTGTGTTAAGGACCATATTGGACAGTATTAAAATTTTTGCTTTGATCATGAAGCATATTTTGGCAAAATCAAGAATAGAAGCAAGTCCTCTTGTATGTACCTATAGTTTTGCTTATGATGTTTTTTCTTCCTTCCTGATGTTCCAAGCTTCCTTCTTTTATCATTTCTTTTTGTTTGGTGAATTTCTCTTAGTTCTTCTTTTAGGGTAGGTCTGCTGGTGACAAATTATCTTAGTTTTTTCCCTCCTGAAATGCCTTGATTTTACCTTATTTCCTGCAGTATATTTGTCCTGGGTATAGGATTCTAGATTGATAAGTATTTTCTTTCAGTACTTAACAATATTGTGCCACTTCCTTCTAGTCCATTGTTTCTGATGAGGGATCTGCTGTCACTTGAATGGTTTCACTCTATAAGATGAGACATCATTTTCCTCTGACTGCTTTCAAGAACTTTTGTCTAGTTTTTTGACGTTTAATTACAATAGGTCTTTCCTAGGACTGGTTTATTCTGTTTGGAGTTCACTCTTCTTGAATATCTGTTCCTGTGTTTTGCTATTTTCAGCCATTATTATTTTCTTTTGAGCACTTTTTCAGTCTTGCCCACTTACTCTCATCTTTCTGGGACTCAATGCCATTAATGTTATATTTTTTGTTAAAGTTCTGTAAGTCAATGATACTCTCTATTTTTATTTTTCAGTCTATTTTCTCTCTGTTATTCAGACTGGGTAATTTTAATTGTTCTATCTTACAGTTCACTGATTATTTCATATGCCCACTTCTGTTCTGCTGTTAACTTCTAAAATTTCTATTAAATTATTCTTTATGTCTTCTACCTTTGTTGAAACTTTAGTTTTAGTGAGTCTTTTTTCTTCATTCATTTCAAGGGTGTTCTTAATTCTTCTTAGAAAAAGCATTTTTATTAGGGCTTCTTTAAAATTTTTGGCAGATAATTTTAGGATCTCTGTAATTTCAATGTTGGCATTTACTGATTATCTTTTTAAATTCAGTTTGAGATTTCCCTGGTTCTTGGTATAATAAATGATTTTCAATTAAAACCTAGATTTTTTTTGGTATTGTGTTATTGGACTTTGGATCTTGTTTAAACTTTTGGTTTTGTGTATCTTTCTCTAACACCACTCAGGTAGGAGAAAGGGCAATGCTGCCTAATAAGGGTGGGAGTTGGAATTTTAGCTTCCTACCTGGTCTTTGGTGACACTATAGGGAAGGGGAGAAGTGTCCCTTCATCCCTATACTAGTTTGCGGGGATGAAGGACCTACTTCCTTATTGGCCTTCTCTGATTTCTCACACCCAGCAGCAGTGTTATGGTGCTCCATTAGGGCCTCATGGGGGTGAAAGCCTAGGCTCTCACTAGCCCTTTATTGGCATGGATGGGCTGAAACTGAAGTTTTTATCTGTGATTCTTGGTTGGGGTAGAGAGTTTGTTATCTAAAGTTTTCTATCTTGCTATGCTCCTCTTTTTCATTGTCTTTTGGCTAGAAAGAAGAGAATTTTGCTGAAGACTTTTTGTGTCTGCAGATGTTATTTTTGGCGTGTGTAGTTTTTCAGCACCAAGTCTGGGATATGTGAGGCAAAAAGAAAACCTAGGGAACTCATCACCATACTGTTCTTTGGGTCTTGAGTTCTCTAGCTGGTCTTTCTTCCTTTCTCTGCCTTCCAGAGTTTTCTTATATTTGTTTTATATATAATGTGTAGTTTTGTGTTTTTCTAGTTGTACTTAGCAGAAGGGAAAAGTACAGGGAAAAGGTATAGGGAAAAATCTGGGTCAGTTTTGATTGATTGCTTTTAAAAATTATTATAAGTCATATTTTTCTACTTTTGTACTCTTGATCATTTTTATTGAATGCCAGACTTTGTGATTTTCATTTTTTTGATTGCTGGACATTTTGTATTTTTTATAGATATTCTTGAACTTTGTTCTGGAACTCATTTAAGTTACTTGGAAACAACTTCAGCCTTTTGGATCTTGCTTTTAAGATATTTTAGGCAGGTCCAGAGCAATGTTCAGGCCTAGGATTAATTATCCCCTACTATTGAAGAAAGACCCCTTTGTGTCACTCTACCCAATGCCCCATAAATCTTGATGTTTTTCCATTCTGGTTCATGGGACCAGGCACCATTCCCAGTCTTGTGTAAGTGTTGGGCACTGTTTCCTCTTACTCTTTTAGGTGTTCCTTTCCCCCACCTTGGTCAGCTTCTTCACATTCATGTATACATAGTGTCCAGCATAATACTCTTGGGGCCCTCTGTTGATCTCCAAGGCTCCGTCTCTGCTCCTCTCCTCTGTCTGCTACTCTGACTTGAAAACTCCAGCTGCTTTGTTTTCGCTGGTCTCTCAGTTCCATATCCACAACTCAAGGATTCTGCTGGGCTCTGCTTGGCTTTCTCCTCCCTGCACCACAGCAACACAACAAGCAATAATTATAGGGCTCATTTTATGTTTCCCATTTCTGTGGGATCACTTGTTTTGATTGACTAACATCACAGTAAAAATTTCTGTTTTATGTATTTCACATGGGAGGGTAAATCTAGTCCCTATTATTCCTTTATGGCTAGAAGCTCAATATCTGTTTTTGACACCTGCAAAATATGTGACTGGAATAAATCACCTCCCAGCCTGCTTTAAGCTCTATTATCCTATGATTCTATAGTTTGAAGTTCAAGTCTATAAGGTGGCTAGTATCATTGCTATCCCTTTCTATACATGTGGAATACCTAGTCACAGGACAGACTTTAAAGACAAGCACTTAAATAGATTTGCTAAGTGCTAGTTAGTGTTCTAAGTTCACAGTCCCTTATCTGTGGCACTTGGAGTTAATTTTGTATTTTCCTATTTTAGAAAGGTCAGTGTACCAAATATAAATTTATACCCCAAGCTGAGTCTAAGGCACCCCTCTATAATCAAATACCCCTCTGTAATCATATTTCTGAGGCAAAATATGAATATCAACACTCAATGGGATAAATAAGGATTATATATTAGTCTAATTTCCATTCAGGTTGTTTTGTTGTCAAATGAATATGTCAGTTCTTTAGGTTTTTAGCTGTTTGATTTGACAGTTTTAGATGGGAGATTTTATATATATTATATATTTTATATATATAATCTGTGTATATATATATTGTGTGTATACACACACACACACATACACACACACTAACTTATTTGATCCTTACAGTCAATCTTTGCACTAGGCAGTATACTTATGACCATTTTTACAAATGAAGCATAGAGAGTTAAGTAACCTACTCAAGGTCATGTAGACAGCAAGGGGTGGATCCAAGATTCAAATCCAGACATTTTGGCCTCAGTATCCGGGGTCTTATTCATTGTCCATTTACTGCCCCCACCTCAGGAAGACTCCACCCAGGGCAATCCAGGAAGGCAAGCCTGACCCTCAGTATTTTTCAAGGCAAAGGGTTTCTTGGGGACTAGATTAATCTTCACTAGGGGGCACTCTTTGTGCTACAGTGATCTAGAGATTTGTCTGTTCTTGGCTTAGATCCCAAGTGGACTCTTGGCTACATTATGGAAACTCCTGCATTTTCTTGAGACATATATCAGGCTGCTTGGGGGCCTGTTCTATCTGCACCTGAGTCTGGTGTCATCTGAGTGCCATGTTTAGCATGCCAGATTTCCTAGTATTTATCAAACATGGACATTAGATTTTTTTAGGTTGGTTTTCATTGTATCAGTATTTGAAAGTTGGCTTTTGATCGTCATTGCTGAAGGCTTGTTTGTTATTATTGGTGTCCCAAGGTGCCTCAGGCTCTTCTAGAGTCTTCAAATCCAGTTTTTGGTTGTACAAGTTGTACCCTGAAGAGAACTCATTTGTAAGAGGGTAACTGGGATCTGGAATTAAGTCCGTATCCCACTCTACAAATTCTGTGGTTGCCTACCATAATGCATGACAGTAGGATTGTATCTGCTGTGATGAATGAGTGCCTTGTTCTAGTTCATGTATGTGTGGCCCATGGTCTACATGTGGTTCTGCATCAATGGTTTTTGAACCCTATAAGGGACTGAATCATGTCCCCCACAAAGTTCATAATGTTGAAGCCCCAACCAAAATGTGACTGCATTTGTAGATGGGGCCTTTATGGAGATAAAGGAGTTGATCCTTTAAGGATCAACTGAAGTTGACCTTATTATGATAAAACTGGTGTCCTTGCAGGCAGAGGAAGAGACATCAGAAATCTCTCCCTCCCTCCCTCCCTCCCTCCTTCTTTCCCTCTCTCTCCCTCTTGTTCCCACTCGCTCCTTCTCCCTCTGTTTCAGCAGGCACATAGGAAAGGCCATGTGAGGACACAGCATGGACATAGTTATCAACAAGCCAGGAGGAGTGTTCTCACCAGAAACCTAATTTGCCAGCATCTTGATGATAGATTTCTAGCATCAGTGCTCTGGAAACATAAATGCTTGTTTTTAAGTCACCTAGGCTGTGCTTTTTTTTTATGGCTGCCAGAGGAGACTAATACACTCTTGCTTCCATATGGAGGCAAAGTGGAATGACCCTCAGAGGGATTCCCTAAAATATTTGTAGCCTGAGCACCTAGCACATATAAATGTGGCATGCTGAGACTGCTCTTAAAATTACCCCAATTCCCTTAGTAATACATTGTGTTAGTTATTTAAGCTCAATTTTATGTCTCCTTTTATTCTGATTTTCTCAAAAATCTAGATAAACACCAAGGAGGCTCTTACGTGTCATATTTCCCAGAGGTCTATCTTCTGCACAAAGCTCTTGTATTATGCCTAATCCACGTGTAATATTACACATTATTAGTTACAGAAGAGAGAAGTAGAGAAAATGTGGACACAGTTAAAATCAATTTAGTTTTGGTGGACTATTCGGATTTGCACTTAATATGTAAGGGAGAAAGGAATTTATATTCTTGCAACATTTAAAATCAGGTAACAGGACATGTTGTTCTTTTGTCATCATCTCTGCTGACAAAACTTTCCTTCGGACACTGGTTTTTATATCAACTGTTTTGCCATCACTTTATCTTTACAACTCACCTTGTTTCATTTAATTCTGTTCTTTTAAAATTTATTCAACAAACATTTATATCCTTTTGGTTCCTTCTTTCTGCCCTGCATAGGACAAAAACACCTTTTTAGATCCCTTCCATTAGGAAAATGTTACCCCTTATATTTTGTCCTCAAAGAACACACCACCTTGTCATGCAAATACTAGGGTTACTCTCCACCTGTGGGTTTGTGTATAAAGTCAGACCTATCAGAGGAGTTGGATGATGTTAGAATATGTGATATGGTATTGGTGTTAAGCTTTCTTTATCTTTTTAAGGTAGAATTATAATTGTCTATTAACTATTTATTTTAGAATCCTCTGTGAGGTTCTTTATAAAAATACAGATTTCTGGGCTGGTCAGAGGCCTGCAGGTTCAGATAAGAGTCCAAGAATCACTGATCTAAAACTCAAATGCTGGGAAGGTAGGTGCCATTTCTTTACTGTTCCTAACTTCTCCCTAATACCGGGAATGATGCTATGCACAGGATAGTTGCTGAACAAGTGTTTTTTGTTTGAATTTCTTTTTATGACATTAATGTTAGATAAGTTGGAGCTATTTTTGTTTTATGAATAAACAACTGTCTTTGCTTTCAGACTGAGTTTTAGAGGTTTGTTAACTTCCTCCTGCATAATTAGTGCTAAAAAAATATCCTCTACCCACTTGCCATTATTGACAATGACAAAGAAATTTGCTTTTCAATAATACATTATCACAGTATGTGGAAGTGTCGGGAGGGCGGGGAGCAAACCATTTTCTATTCCAGACAACAATGCCTCACCATAACCTTGACATGAGGCACATTAATTTTACATTATACTCAGGAGCCAGGGAGAAAATGAAAGCTTCTGTTATTATCCACCCAAAAGAACTGATAACCTTCTGGCAGGAGGCTCAGGCATGCCAAGGCTGTGCCTATCTCATTTATCTCATTATGATCTATTCACCACAGTGCCAGCACTTGTACTGCAAATCCCAGACATATCGACCACTCTGGCTTCCATTTTAATGAGCATTTAGTTAGCCTGTGTGTAGAAAATGTTTCAATAAGATCAGAGCTATAAAATCTATCCTAGACTCTATTATTTTTTTTACACAATTCCTCATCTCTAGATTTAATTTTAACCCAGGGAGCACATAGTAGCAGGAGATCGAGAAACATTAATGTCTGGATTTCTAAAACTAAACGAGTCAACTTTATGAAATATAAAATCAAGTATCCTATGCTTCATTGATTCACCAGCTAAAATGTCTGTAGTTAAAATGAAGTTAAACAGGCAAGTTGGACACTCAAATAAAGTCTAAATAATTGCTGAAAAATAGTAACACATACATAGTGAAAGGAAAATAGTTAATATTTTCCTAGAACTGAATCAAAATAATTAGCAGTTAAGAAGATTGTAGCATTCTGCAGTTTTCCACTAATTGTTCAAATAACAAGGCTTTCTTTGAATATCTGTTAGTCAAAGTCCAATGTGATGTGAAAGGATTTCTGAATGGACCATGACACACACTAAGAGACTAATGATTTCTCAGAATAAAAAGGAAGGAAAAAAACATAGATATTAAAAAACATGTTTATCTATTCTTTCCAGTTTCCAGAGTTAACATATTATAACAGTGTTCTTTTTGTTCAGTTATATTTTTTTTGGTTGGATGTTTTCATTATAAACACGTACTGAATTATTTTGTAACCCTTCCAGAGACAACACGTTATCAACATGACAGAACTTTGGGCCAAATTTGTATGTACTTAACCTGCAAACAGACAGAAGGACTCCACCAGGAGAAACAGAGATAGTCAACCCCTCAAAGTGCATTTTAGCTTTTGTAAGTTCTAAGAGACACTTCTTAAAATAGAATTCTTCTTCATGAAATTGAGTTCTCCTTCTTTACTTTTCTTTACTAATGAGGTTGTTTGTGTGTATATTGGATGTGCCAGATGGAAAGGTTTACTCATTAGAGGCAGCTGTTTTAGCAAATTACCTCAGTACAGCATAATGACAGAGTTACAACAGACTATTGAAGAAAATCCTTTTTCTTCCCAGTGAGATCATGAAAACTAGAAACAATTTCAATGAGATTTTGATTTACTTTGGAAATGGCTCAGTTGGACACATGGGTGATAAGATGAGGTGTTTTTGTTCATATTTCATTCAATATTTATATATGAGTGTAAATATAGGATATAGATTTACAATTTGATTTCTTTTTCAACTAATGGATTCATTATCTTTGGTGGATGATCTCATTAGTTCCTTAAGTATGAATGATTCTACTGGGGAAGATTTCTCCCTTTACAATATCCCATTTAAGATGTATGTGTGCCATGCACACGATCATAGATCTCCCTTTCACGTTACAGCCTCACAATTACAGCGTTACTCTTGAGGGTCTTGTAAGATCTCCCACTCAGGGTTTCCTTGCCTAGCAAAATCCCCTTTAGTTCTTCAGATAAAATTTTCCCAAAAGGATGCCATTATACTGGATTTTCACTGTTGCACATAGAATTCTAACAAGGATGTAGAAATAGTATTTATATGTATATATAGGATATTATAATTTATAAAGTGTTTATATGTGTGTGTATCCTCATTTTCATAATAACCTTGTAAAGTAATTATTCCTATCTAACAGAGGTGGAAATTCCAAGGTCAGTTATGTTTGATGACTCAGTATGTTAAGCTCTGAGGTGGTGAAGCTACTCAGACAATTTGCAACGATGATCAATATCTAATATTATCTCAAGGCATCCAATTAGAATTATAATATCAGGAAACATCCACTTCATTTTTTGTCTTTTATTGATTCCAGAGAGAGGGGAAGAGAGGAAGAAAGAGAGGGAGAGAAACATTGATGTTAGAGATATACATCGATTGGTTGCTTCCTGCACACGCCCCCACTGGGGACTGAACCCACAACTCAGGCATGTGCCCTGACTGGGAGTTGAACCACAGCCTTTTAGTTAGCAGTATGACCACCAACCAGAGGAGACACACCAGCCAGAGCCACTTCATTTTTTTAATAACAGACATACATATGCATATTACTGCTATGGGAACCATGATATGATGAAGTTGGAGAATTCTCTAGTTTGTGTGTAAATTTTTATGATTATGGTCCATTTTGTTTTCCATAACACCTTGTGGGCATTCTCGAGAAGTATCACACAGTTTAGTGAAAGGGTAGAAACCGGAGTGCCGGAACTGAACATCACGCACGGCAGGGTTTGTGCCCGTGATTTTTAGTGCTGCAACTTGGATATGGGAATACAAATTATCACTCAGGGTTCCTTATTTTGCCCCTAAGCTCAATTATTGTTGTAAAAATTTAGACTGTAACTCTAGTTACTTTCTATGATGACATTTAATAGAATTAAATTTAATAAATATTATTTTATGAGGAATCAAGTTTATGTGATCTCTCTGCCTATATAGAAGCTTCCTTCTTAACTCCTATAGAAATATATAGGTGTGTGTGTATGTATACAGTGTATATATATATATATATGCATATGTTTGTGATAGAATATTACTAGTTGAGAGTATTAAAATTGTTACCCTCTGACTCCTTCTTGATGGACTTCAGTCTTTTGGGTTCCTATCCAAAGAAATGATGAGTGTTCTCCAGAAAAATGCGGAAACCCTACCTCAGCAGGCTCTCCAGGGCATCAACACATCAGTAGGGAACACTGACTCACTAAACCTGAAGAAGCAATGGAGGTGGAACAACATCAAATGAGCCTCCCACAAGGCACAAAAGTTCCTTGCAAACCAGGATGAGTTACTTGGGGAGATTCTCACCCACTCCTGAATGACCCTTAATGCCATGTCTTTCTTCCCATGTTTTCACATTCTCTTAAAATATAAGAGAGCTGTCAGAGTCCACAGTCGTGGGTCAGGAGCCATTCCTGGGGTCATGGTTATCAGTGACAGCAGTGGGACATAGAGGGAAAGACAGCTTCCAGAGCCAATAGTCACCAGGGTTAAAAAAAGGAAGGGTTAACTCTACTCCTGCTAGCAAATTCTGCTGCTGAGACTATGAGAACTTCAGGAGACTCCACATTTACTCACAACTTAAAGTGTCTAAGAAAAATTTCAAAATGCAAGACAGCTGTGCATTTGGTGCACCAAAACATTTCATGTTTTCTGAACTATCTTGATTATTTGGAACAAAGGGGGTGGTTCTCCTGGTCCAAAATTTCTTTGAAGTGTCTTACATTTGAAGGACATAGCTGGGGGTACCCCTTTGGAGATTTTTAGCTGTGTTTGGTTGCAGGTGTCACATTAAGGCACAAATTAGCAAAGCTGGAGGAGTAAAATAGTAGTTGCAGAGAATTAGGCCATGGTGCACAAGTTAAGGAAGAGTTCTCAAAGACTAGAGGCAACATGGCTTAAGTTGATTTATGTTCGACTTTTCCAGAATGAATGTCTACTAGTTTCATTTGTGCTTATTTATTAACAAAATTATTCATGGCAATTATCTGAGTTCCTAATCAAATTTAGTCTGTTCTTGAATATTCAGAAAAGATTCTTCCTGAATAACTCATAGATTCTCTTATCCTTTTTTTTTTTCAGAGAGTCTCCAATGCATCCCTACTTCTTTTCTTGCTTATTCATTTTAATTTAGTTTTCCTTAGTTGTTTTTTTTCTGCAGTGGTTCACTATCTTCTTTCAATTTTGTCATCGACAAATTCAACTACTTCTCACCTCATCCATCTTCTAGGCTGTTAATAAATATACTGAAGAAAAGTGGTCTGGTATTGATTGATCCCAAGGGAGCTTTCCTATTAATCACTTCAGTCTTAAGGTTAGCTATTTTTTAGTACTCTCTGCGTTCTGTCCACTAGTTCCTCTTTATGTGCAGATTTTAAATATTCACATGATATGAATTTAATTTTACTATATTCTCAGTATTTCTCATCAACAATTGTCCATCACTTCCATAAGTTTCATGGATCTTGTGAAACAATACCTGTGTGTAATGAGGGGTTTGGACTGGATGACTTTCTTCCTCTAATAGTCTATGATCTATCTTTGTCCCAGCTAGAAACCCAACAAGAGCCAGGGTCTGTCTTAGAGAAGAATAATTAGTACATCCATTAACTTAGGTCCTGTTAACACGTCTACTGTTAACTTTAATTACTGATAAATTTCAACTGATCTGTATTGTCTATAAGTGATTATTAGTAAATGATAATATATTTGGTTTGGCATACATCATACATACTGAGGATTAATCCTTAGTCAACTTTCATACAACTGATAAAAGGCTGAAGGTTCTAAATGTATAAGAATGATAGCAATACAAGAATATGAAGTGAAAGCACTTGTTGTTTTAGATGTCAGAATGTGGGGCTTATATGTAATACTTCACTTTTTAAAAGTATTTATTAAAGTGGTTCAATTTATCATTTTTAAGACTCCATATGCCTTAGTATTAGTAACAAAAAATATAGACTGGCCAAATATACATATTAATAAAAAATTTTAATTTTTCAGTTTTCCTTATCAATTCCAGAGATAATATATACATGTATGCTATCACAGTAAGTTACTTTGTCACCAGGGAGCACAGTTGGGTTCCCCTCATGGCAATACCATGTGTTTCCACTGCAGAAAGACTCCTGCTTGCTGAGTCCTAATGTGACATGCGGTGCAAACCAACAAACCATGTCTCCCTGACCGAGAAACTAAGGGTCTCTTAGGCTCCCTTCCCCAGGCAAATGAGTGACTGCCAAATTCAAGGTCACTCTCGCCATTCTCTCTGCTACGGAGTGTTTTTTAGAAGGAACACCCTTGCCTCACCTGTGTTTGCAGCTCCGACTTGCATATAGTCTGCAGATTTTTCTAGCTTCTAACAATATCATCTTAGGTAGTTATTAGGAGTAATAAAGTACTTTCTCTGTCCTGGTCTGCTCATTTCATGACACTAGCTGGCTGGGCCCTATAGTTACACTGCTATAAAGTCATTAGTGTTTGTTATATTGATAATAATAATAACAGGCATCAGGTATGGATGCCTATGGGCAAAGTGCTTCTATACATTATTGCAATATTCCTAACAACAACCTTATAAGGAAAGTATTGTTATTCTCATTACTTGGAGGTGGGTACAGTGAGGCAAGGAATGCTTAACAACTTGTTCAGTCTGAAAGTTAGTCCTTCGTAGAGCTGGGCCTGGACATCTAGCCAGTTTGTTCCTAATGTATGTTCTTGACTCTCCACCAAACCATGTGGGACTTTCAGAAAAAATCCCCATGAAGCTGACCTTGCACACTTAGTCATCTGGTATGCACAGATGTCTGAGAATTCTCACCATGGGTCTTACCCCCAAGCCCTGCTCAGTAACCCTTCCCTGATCTCTCCCACCAATAGCCATTAACCTGAGAATAATCAACCAGACCTGGACTTTGTCTTTAATTGGTCCATCTCCTGCAGCTACCTTCTCTTCCCCACTGTACACACACTGTGCATTTCAGTCCCTTTGCATTTTAGACTCTGGGAAGCTCAATCCATAGCAATCTCTTTGTCGCCCCACTTCACATGCAACACACCTGCACTCTCTGTTGTGTGTGTATATGTTCATTTAATTAATAAACTTTATTTTTTTAGAGTAGTTTTAGGGTCACTGCAAAATTGAGCAGAAAGTACAGAGCATTTCCATATACCCTTTGTCCCATGCACCACCTTTTTTTTGAAGCTAAAATAATGCAACTTTCCTCATGGGCTCCTGGTACATGAAATGCTGCTTCTCAATTGAACCACCATAGCACAATGCAATAAAGAATACATAACAATAGCTGTTGAACTGTACATTACTATTCTAATCATACATTTTATTGGCAGCCGTATACCTCTAAAAGCCAGCATTTTATTAGCCTCCTTTGCCTTATAGAAACCCTGCTGCTGTGACAATGGGTAGTAGTAAAGCTAATGGTCTTTTCCCAATTCCTTCTTCAATTCAGAGCAAGAAAGAAAGAGAGACAGAAAAATCACACAGTCATTTCCAGCCGTTTGTGTTAAAATACAAAGAAAACAAGGCACTTTCAAAAATGGTGTGCTGGCCAGCCTCCATTAATATTTATTTTGGCATTAATATTGATAGGAAAGTACTTTGTAGCTGGGCTTTGTTGCCTCCCCCAGTGTCCTCACGCTCCACGTTTTGAAGCTGGTGGCCATTAGCTCGTGTCTTCCTCTGTACCCAGCGCCTCTGAGAGGCTTGGCGGGCCTCCAGCTCACTTACGCTTAAATGGACACTCAAGCTCCGACGGACACACAGCTAAATAGAGGCCAATAATTCAATACAGTATGACTGTACTGGGGCTGCTAGTAAATCCATCAAGCAGTAAATATCATCTGAAGCCAATGCAAGCTTTTATCTTTCCAATTTTTTTGTATGTCTGAGCGAAGCCCAGGCATTCAGCGAATCATGTAATTTATTCTGCAGTGCTGAGCTTGGGCTGTCTCAGACATCATATTGACTTTTTTTTTTCCATCTGTCAGGGGCAGTCAGCAGCTCTGCTATTGTGAGAGTGCATCACATTACATTACATTTATTTATTTATTTATTTATTTATTTATCTATCTATCTATCTATCTATTTATTTATTTCTGCCGCTACTTTGTGGAACGATTGGGCAAGAACACATTATATCAGATCAACGAATACTAAGAAAAGCATCTGAACATCATTACAACAGCATGTTAAACATTTGTCCTATCCAGTTTGTTAAATCAGCAAATGTATTTCCAGCAAATGCTTGTAATTGTTCAAAAAGGGCTCCCTACTGCAGGGTTTTATTAAGCTGAAAATATGGCCTGTTATTTTTTCCAGCTCTTTAGGTCAGCAGTGATGCCAACATTGTAAATAATGCTGAGCAGCTGTTGTATTGACTTGCTATGTGTGCGCACGCACAGCCACACACCTAGCTGCATTTTTGAATGTTGCACACATATTTTATGCATATGTGTAGGCCAATACGATATAAAGTACTGTATATTTACTTGGCAAAGTTAATGGAGTGATTAGGTTAACAATCAGGTTAATGATCAGGTTATGGCTTACAGTGGTTAGAAAATCTGCTTCCTAATCAATCAAAATTTAGACTAAGAATAAATCTCTTTTAGTTGCTGTTACTGTTTTACTGAAAGTGTAAAAAGTATAGACCCTAAATTGGAACAAAATTGTTTTGGTCTTCCTTTTGGTCTTCCTTTTGTGTAACCCACAATCTGAAGAGGCAAGATCCTTTTACAATAGGACCTGAAGCTGCTAAAGACAGACCTGGCCAGTTGTACATAGAGTGATTGGGTAATGACACCCCAAGTCTGATGACAACCTGCTCCCCCCTGAAGATATTTTCCAAAGCCACCAACCCACTCTCCAAAGCCAATTGTTTTGCTTCTAAGATTCAGTTTGACTCTCAGTTGATTCAATTTGGATTGCACCACAGGAAAGTATTTTAAAAATAAGTTTCTTGATCTCCTCTAAATAATCATACATTATAAATATACTTCCTAGAAGCACCAATTCAGAATGTATAAATCAAGCAGTGCCTTAGAATCAGCTGTGTTGTTTGCCCAACTTAAAAATAGTATTTGAAACAAAAAGAACAGACCTTTTTATATATGGCTATAAGTGAGGCAATTCATATTTTAAAAAGCAGCAGAATCAACATTGTTTTGAGACACTGGCTCCTCCATATGTATGATCACATTTTTTAGAAAGATAACATTTCATTCCTTTGGAAGGCTTTACATTTTTTGAAAAGATTCTCCTGGGTTGTACTTGAGAGAAAATATCTCTCCATGGACCGATGGTGAAGAATGACTTTGTATTTCATGCTCCATTATTAGTGTCACTACCTCAGAAAATATCAAATTGGTTTCTACTGCCACATCCAAGCAGAAGAATCTGGGTAGACATGAGTCTTATCCTGAGATTGGATAAAGTCATTGCTCACATCCTGAGCTGTATCTTTAGAAACATCCTTTCCCCACCCCCCATGGTAGACAGCACCAGTGCATATGTTCAGTTCCCCTTTATTAACCTCCAGTTAGAAAGTCCCACGCAGTACATGTTGCTTTTAGTATTCCAAAGAGCAGGCACACTGTCTTTCCAAAGAAACACATTAAAAAGGCAACTCGCGGTGCCATTTTCTAACACCTGAGAGCAATTAATGTAAGCAGAGACAGGAAACATCATCAATTATTTAAAATAAAATGAATATGTAATGCTGACCTTTTCCAACTGCCATCAGTTTCATACTTACACCTGAGTAAACTCAGGGGAACACAAAACCCACAAGGTGCTTCCCACTGCAATCTGCAGCCAGGCAGGCACGTGCCACAGGGGGAGCTGCCTGGCGGCTGTGCTCAGCGCAGAGGACAGTTCAGGAGCTCGCCACACCTGCCGAGGTGTGGGGGCCTGCGGCTCCATGAACGTGTAGCCACCTGGGACCAGCGGCTTCGTGTATAATCGGTCCCTGCCTACTGGCTTTCCCACCGATTTCACTTGTTCCGTTTCTTTATTTTATAGTCCTACCATCTAAAGGGAGAGGGATAACATTTCTGTTTCCATATGTCTTTGAATATGTATGTATATATACATATATTCTATTATATCCATTCATATAAAGTTACTAGTTGTTTTTTTTTTATTTTAGAATTAACCTTTTCTATCCTGGAAAAAGAATAGGAAGTGGTAAATGTGGGCCATGCTTTTATGGGAAGCCCAAAGAGATGTGTTTATATAGCTGCAGTAGCCAATTGCTGGAATTAAATGAATTATCTTCTTTCTGAACAGAGGGTCTTTCTGCGAGTAGGAGAGCCTGGAGACTCTCTGTGGGCACTGCCACTGGCTAGAAATGGGGGAAGGATATATCACAGGAACACGGAGTTTATTACCTAATGTAATTTCTGTGCGTGACATATGGCATGAGCCAGGATTTGGCAGAGTAATGGTAGAAGATTTTTAGCGCAAAGCCTATTAGAAGACAAAGTACAAAAAGTCCTTTGTGACTGCTCAAGCTAAACAAGGCTTGAAGTGCCAATGTCTGTTTCTCCCCTGTATTAGTGACTGGTATTAGTGACTCCAAGAAAACTCACAGAGGGTCTCATGCCTAATGACACAAACTTCTGACTGGGTCATCTGTGTATGATCCTCCTACAGCTATTTTGACACCAATAATACTATTGGTTGTAAGACTCAGTCATGCCTACAGAGGTAAAGTTGATTATTATCAATTTATCACAGACCTACTCCTTGGGCTATTATTAAGAATCTTTTTTATTTTCTGTTATAAAGTCTTTATTTTTTTAGGAGATCATCCACTCATGTTGGCATAGAACCTAACCAAAAACAGGTTTTGTCTGAGAGGCAAAACGAACAAACAAAACAGAACAAGCCCCCAGCCCCCTGCTGAATCAAGGGGAATCATTTGCTAATGCAAATTACAGATAAACAGCAAATAAGTTTTTAATGCTATCTTCATAATTCTATGGCCAAAAAAGGGCTTTGTTCCTTTTAACATGGCATTATACATCGTAAACTTTAATGTGAATAAATGGCTGAGGAGGAGAGCTAGCCTGAAGAATGTTTTTCCACTGCCTTTTTTATCACCACCATATCAGATTTCCTGTCTCACATATGCTAGGTTTTAGAAATCCATGCTAAAAGGCAGAACTGGGATGGGGTAAACAAAATTCGCAAACAGTACAGAAATATCTTTCCACCCAGAAATTCCAAGTTAATGAGCCATCTGTGCATCCCAGGGGACAGGAATATTTACCACTGCAATCATACAAATTTTCTTTTGCTTTAGATGGAAGCACAACTTCTAGGTGATAGGCTCTTAAATATTATAAACCCAGTTATTGCAGTGACATGTATATGCTGGTGTTCATAACTGGGCATGAATGGTTTAAAAAACCACAAATCAAAACTTTAAGTTATTGTGGTTGGAAATAAAATGTAGAAAAGGAAACATAGTTTAAATATGTGATAAATAAAGCATTATAAAGTTTACGATTCTGGGAAATTGGGGACTTTCAGGATAAACAACTAGGAAGTTATACCCCTATCCAAAAGCCCAAGTTTCATATAGAATTTTCTCATAGATCCTGTGTCACTCAGAATTACTGAGCCCAGAAATCATGAAATTAGAGACAGGGACATTTCCCTGCCCACAGAATCTCAGCCAGAATTTAAGGGGTATATTACATAAAAATTCAGCTTTTTAAATGCTATCATTGCAGAAATCTCTGCCGAAACCACCACTTAAAAAAAATAACCCCTGAAACTGTGAGCTTGAGTCAGTTTAGAGCAACTGCACACAGAGAGACAGCATTCTTTGCCATCTGAGTCTTCCCAGCGTAGAGCGGTGCCTGGAAGGCAGGGGGTGGGTCAGGACTGCTGGTGAATGGAGGGCGGGCAACACTGGCATGGGACAGACATTCCCCTTTGGCATACAGGAAGAACCTTTTCCATAATCAGAAGGTGTTGCCAAAAATATCTTGCCATGCAGAACAGAAGCTTAGCTTGGTCTTAATATCAGGGGAAGTAAGACTGGGCAGTGGGGTGGGTGGGGTGACCTGTTGGGGACAAGGGCCAGTATCATTTGCTTGACACTATGGAGCACAAAAAAGGACACCATCCTTTGTATTGTCTTTAGAGTTGAGCTTTCGATGATGCATTTCATTTTGCCTTGTAATATTTTCTTTACCATAATTTAACATCCCATCTCTATATTTGTTTCACTTTTGTTTGTTTAATTTTGCCAAAAAAATGCTAGTACACTTGAAAATGTATCCCAGCCTCTCCAAATATATTTCTGTCTAAGGAGTTTTATTCTTGAAAAGTATTCTGGTTGGCAAAATCACCTTGACAAGATCAAGTTTTCTTAGAGAATTAGTAGACTGAAGGAAAAACAAAAACACATATAAAGGTCCTGAAAGTCATCCAATTCCAAAATCAAACAGACTTGGGAATCTTTCATTCTCCTTCAGTTGTTCAGGAACTGTGGCACTGTGGTTCTATCAGCCATGTTCCCTTTTACCTTATTTTGCCATGTGTAATGTACACCCATGTTTTGGGCCCAAACTTTCAGGAAAAAAATTTTTGTTTTAATTTTTTAATTCAATTTTTTAACTTATTTACATTTAGAAATGAAACCAATTATCAATTCCATGGTATTATTTTGTATACAGATATTATTATTGCTTTCTAGAGTTACACTTTTAATGCATAAGCATAAATAAAAGAATTAAAAACATTTATATAGATATGGAACTAGTGCTACCCATGTATAATGTGCATCATTATTTTACCATCAACAATTTGGGCAAAAAAGTGCACATTATACTGGCAAAATATGATGCATATTTTATGGAGGCTAAACCACTTCTCAAAATGTTTGCAAATAGGATAACCTCAAGTAGCAACACTTTACTGGATGGAAGATTATTACATATTATTGGTAGTTGTGGCATATAAAGTTATATTCTATATTCATGCTTATACTAACTATTAAGATGATATAGTTCTCTTTTTAAGATGTAATATAATCACTTTTAATTTATGATGCTGTCTTTATACAGCTCTGAGTTGGAGGCCTCTTCTAGGATTGCTATAGATTGCAAGATCTCTTTCTATATAGAAGTATTCCAGGAGAGCGAAAAGCATGTGTGAAAGACTAGGGGGAAGATGGTAGCATGCTACACTGGAAGAAATGAAAGAAGGAATATGGAGTAGAGGTTCTAGACAGAGTGATGAAAGATGAGCAATAAGCCACATCAATACCTTGCAAAGTCCGAACTAGACACTCCATAGTAGTAAGAAGGTGGAGACGGGATTTCAAGCCTGGGTCAAGAAGAAGGCTCATACAGATAGCACTTGGTGATGGACTGAATATGGGGTTTAAGGAGGGAAAGTTTCAGGGAAACATGCTCAGATTTCTATTTCATTACCTATATGTGTGGTGTCTTTATGATACAAGGGAAAACCTAGAGTAAGCTTTCAAAGAAATATCTTGACTTTAGTTTTGGATGTGATGGAAAGGCTTGGAATATCCACATGGAGATGCCAAGGGGGGCAGTTGGAAAATAATGAAGTCTATCAATCCCTGTAACACACAGATCCATATACATCATGCAACCTGCTAGGCAGATAAAGAAAAATTCTTCCAAGGACGAAAATCTTAATATTTGACCAACGGTGTGGATGTTTTCAAATGCATATCAGCTCCCCTTTTAAGTAGCTCTTTGTATGTTTGCTAATATGTAGGTTCTCCTTTCTTTCCCCCTGTGTTTTGCCGTATTCGTCTCCACTTGAGTTTCAGAGCCCTCTGTGTCTTTCCTTGCTTACCTCAAGCATCTTTTAGAGAGAGTATGGGTTTTACCTGATAAAAGAGAACCTGTCATTTTGAAGAAACTGACATGGATGGTTCAGAGGACTTTTGGCTGGTGAAAGTGTTCCTTTATTTAAATTCAGCTAATTCAGGTATTATTTTCCCACAGCAAGCAAATCATGTCTGAAGTTCAAAACAGACATAAAAATTTAAATCACTTCTATACAGGAAGTAATTGAAGTTGTTGTGTCCATGGACAAAACAGACTAAGAAAAGAGACTACTGACAATTTTAATCCCTGCTATTTAATCATTGATCACTGCGTGGGTTAGACATAAGGTTTCCATTTTGACTTTTACCATTTATTCAAGGTACTGACATCACATGATGCTAGCTTTTTAACCTTATTGGTATTTTATGAAAAACAACAAACTGCTTATGTTCTTAACATTTGTATGTTGAAAATTGATAAGAAATATGAATTTGGTCTTTGTCCGCATTTCAGTCACAGAACTCTTAAAACCTTTGAAATTTCCAGGTGAATGGGAGCAGTAAAAGTATCTTTGCGTGTCAATAGAGTGACTTTTAGAATTCCCATAAGAGAACCCATCCATAGTAGGTTACCTGAAGCTAAAACTCATTGACCACTGGGCACTCTTCTAAGGACTTTACATGAATTTGAATTGCTTTTTTAACTTTTCAAAGATCCTATGAGGGAGGGAGGGAGGGAGGGAGAGAGAGAGAGAGACTGTTATTCCCTCCTTTCCCCTATTTTACAAATGAGGAAACCAAAACTCAAAATTATTATCATGGTGAAGGTCATATAGGTGCTGAATGCTGTAATAGCAGTTCTTAAACTTACAAAAGCCCCAGGATCACCTGGAGGGTTTATTGAAGCACAGATTGTGGGGCACCATCCTCTGAGTTTCTAATTTAGTAGGTTTGGGGTCAGGCTTGAGTATTTGCATTTTAAGCCAGTTCCCAGATGATATGGACCATGGTTGAGAACCATTATACTAGAGCTAAATTTAAATCCAGGAATTTTGATTCCAAGACCTCTGTTCTTTTTTTTTTTTTAAGATTTTATTTATTTATTTTTTAGAGAAGGAGGAAGGGAGGGAGAAAGAGAGGGAGAGAAACATCAATGTGTGGATGCCTCTCATGTGCCCTGACTGGGAATCGAACTGGTGACCCTTCAGTTCACAGACCTGCACTCAATCCTCTGAGCCACGCAGGTCAGGGCGGCCTCTGTTCTTAATTAATATTATCTTCTATTTTTTTTTTTTTACAATTCTTATGCTTGTGAACATACTCATTTTTGTATGATATTCCTTAATTGATATTTGATTGTAGATAATGAGTATATAGAGAAGCTATAAAATGAATTCCAAGTAAATTTGGACTTTTCTTATTACTGTTTTAGAATTGGTAAATGGATTTCTTTCCTCATAGAATCCCTATAGGTGAATACCTTGAAAGAGTTTTAAAATTTTATTTTTGGAAGTTCAAAGCCACAGTCATTGCTGGGAACAAATTTCTAGGCTTTTCAGCTGTATTTGTTGCACCTGGTCTGCTAGGCACATCTGTCTTAGTCTAGTTGTGTTTCTTTCCCTTTATTGCTATGTGTCCCAAGCATGGGAAGGCTCTATGTTCTATGAGATTAAGGAGACATTAACTATGTAGAACTTGTTTCATAAAACTTGGAGATCTTTTCAGAATCCTAAAATCTGAAGTAGTTGAAGTTAGATTTATGTTATGTTCTCTTTCCCTAAATGAAACAAATAAAGTTCTACTAAATGAATAATTTATATATTTACAAAAAGATTTGCTGTTAGAGGTAAAAAAAATCCAAGATAACCCTTATAAATTTAATACTTATCAATTGGCCATTGTTTCTTGCAAATGTCACTGGACTTATGCTGATCCAACTTCCAAATAGAGGCTCTAGTCTTCTTTGCAGTGAGTGTCAAAGAAAATTCAACTCATGAAAACTATACATGTGTCCTGATATATTCACGTTGGATCTGGCCTTTATTGTTTTAAAATTACTGTGAATGTATGCACACTCCAAACTGTGAATTTCTGTCACTCTATTTAATGAAATCAAATTGATCTAAAATAACAAACACATCATTAAAATTTTTTTAAAAAATCACTGAAGGATAGTCATCTTCTTCAACACTTTCCCAGTGTGTACTGTCGTTGACTGTTGGACAGCAGCCTTCTGACGTAGAAGCTCTGCTGCTCCTATGTCCTGAGCCATTTCTCAGCAATGGGCAGCAGCCTTCAAGTGTAGAAGCCATTCTGCTCTTATGTCCTCAGACTGACACTCAGAAGAAGCCCTTTGTGCTGGCAAGAGAAGACCACAGCATTTTCCCATTTAAAAGCAACTAGAAACATGTTTTATCATAGGTAAAGACATTAAAAGTCTGCCTTATAAAGTGTTTTAAGGGAAAACATTTTGGTCAAATAAAATTAAAAGTACAGAAACTGAAAAAGTTAAGTGCTTTTTAATGTATTTATTATTTTTCCAACATAACAAGACTTAGCACATATTTTCTGGAAAAAAATCTGTTTTTAAAGTTAAAACTTATTTCTACAGTAGTTTTGACCATAGGTTCTTCCAAGTTCACAGAAAAAAAGTTTTAAGAGAGTACAAAAAAGAATGACAAATTGCCTATCCTGCCTATCCTTAGGGTGGATTATATATGAGCTAAGAGGACTTTTTGACTTATCTCATTTAAGTCTTGTAGTGACATTTGTCAACTTTTTGACTGTCCAACATATTCCTATTTGAGAGAACACCATGATATGTGAGTTTTAATGGAATTCAGAACTCTGCCTCCAGCAAAAGGGAGTTAGAATTCCGGGGTGATGTTAAAAAGGCTAACCAACCCATATAGCTCAGGCAGCAACCCAGTACAATAAACCCTGGCTGTATGCTGCACCCGTGTTTATAGACAGGAGTCCAGAATTGGGGCAGGGGCTCTCCACTGTTCCCAAATGCAGCAACTGGAAAGTGAGTACATGACTTTGGTCAGCCAACTGAGTCTTCCTGCCTAGGACTTTGTTTTCAGTGAAGGACGAGAAAGCAGTGGGCTGGTTTGATTCATCTAAGCATAGCATCCGTGTTCAATGGAGACAGTACCCAGCCATGGACAGTGATCTTGGGCATAGCCACCGTCCTATGCCCAACGTCTGTTTGTCCTGGCCAAGCTATTCTTGTTGAAAAAAAATCACTGTGGCACTTCTGCCTCCTGGTTCTCCACAGCTGTCTCATTTCCTGCCATTTTCCAATCATGCTTTTCCCTCATTGGCTCTGGCAACTCCTGACACTTTCTCAATAACTCACTTTGCTCTTGGATAAGATAACCAGATCTTGGAAATTTGTGATTTTTCGGATCACAAACTTTGCTTTTGGATAAGATACCCGGATCTTGGAAGTTTGTGATCTTTCAGATCAGGAATTCTGGCAGATAATTAACTGAAGACAGGCCTAAGCTGTCTACTTCGTTGCTTTCTCTTGGGCCCATTTTTGTTCTTGCAAGTTTTTGGAGGAAAACCCACAAAGAAAGAGACAGAAGGCTGTCTTTCTGAGCCAGTCACAGAGATTTCCAAGAAAGGTTATTCCTCACTGCCTCCCTTCCCTCCCCTCTTTTAAGAACTATGAGAAAAAAACTTGTGTGTTTTCTCCACTGAAAGCCACACATTGTTTTTGGGCGATGTAATACGGAGATTTTATTTCTTGTCTCCATAGGCATTAGAATATGTCATTAATAGCAAATAATTTTGTTTTTGAAGATTGTTTGGTTAAGAAACACCCAAAATTTGGCTATAGCATCTTATTTTATTATGGCACACAAGTAGATATTTTGTGTAAAATTATTTTATTTCTATATACTACTTCCCTTGTGACAGAAAAGGTGCATGTACTACATAAAAATGAAATTAATTTAAAATAAGAAAAATGAAGTTAAGGGAGAATG
The DNA here is from genome assembly GCA_028533065.1 of Trachops cirrhosus. NCBI lineage: Eukaryota > Metazoa > Chordata > Mammalia > Chiroptera > Phyllostomidae > Trachops > Trachops cirrhosus. The sequence goes on from CM052540.1 coordinate 113,910,553, forward strand.
TACACAGGTATGAAATTGGGACACAAATTATATGCCAAGAAACCTTGTATTTACTAGAAGTGAGCCATGAGTTCTGCAAGTCATTCTTATAGAGCAATGCACAGTGTGATATATATATTAACCTACTGAAATCAATTTGAAGATTTAGATAATAGATGTTTCCTTAAATAGGACTGGGCAATTTGTTTTCTTTTCCCCTACAACTAGATATCTAATAACTATCTGCCCTCAACATTGTTTGAGCATTTTCCAGCCCTGTAATCTTTAGTTGTCTCAAATGTTTTATGATTTAATGGTAGTACCTAGCAATAACTTTACAAATCATGAATTAAAATTTGTTGTTCCATTGTTATTTTACGTGATTCAGACATTCAGTTCTGTGCTGTTAAGATTTCTCAGGGGTTTTGGAGAGTCTAGTAGATTAACACAGCTTTTTCTGTCTTCAGAATCCCATAACTTAGAGATGGCAGTTGTCAAAATTTCAGCATTTATTGCCTTGTGTTTAAGGAGCTGCTGGTTAAAAGTTATATTAACTTAAGGAAAAGTTCTTCAACTCCAAAGAAACAGAATTGTTTTTTGAGAAGGCTGTGGTTTAGTCTAAGTTCCACTTGACTCATCATGGGAATACCTACAACACTCCTCACTGGAAGTGCACGCTGCTATCACGCCCACCAGAACCCAGGCCTGCCGTGCGCGCTCTGGGGACAAGCAGCCCTGCGAACGAGTTCCTGGGACACAGGGCACACCGCCACTTTACTCCCTGAGCCTTGATTTCTTTATCTGTGAGTGGGGATAATAATATATATCTCTCAGAGAGTAGTGAAGACTGAATTAATTAATGTGTTTTTAAAACCACCCTGTGCATTTCTGGCATGTCATAAGTGCTCAAACTAGCTCTTCAATAACTTGACTTACACTTAACACTGTGGTTCTGTTGTGAAAAGGCTTTAATTGAGAAAAAAAATGATTTCAAAACAAGTAGAACCCAAAAGCTCTCTTTTGGGAGTATCATCAAATTTGTACAGAAAATATTCATGTTTGACAATATAATTAATCTCTTCCATTAGAAATGTAAACTGATTAACACAATAAAGTAAAAAACTTCTATGAGTAAGGAAGGAAAGATACATTGTAGCAATAAAACAATGACATTTTATTCTAGTTTTTGTGAACTTTATATATGTTGCTCATCATGAGGAAGAATCCTTGTGTGTGTTCCCTCCCTTTCTCTCTCTCCCCCTCTTTCTCTTGCTGCTGTGGTGTATTTTAAATGTCTGAAGAATTTAGAAATTTTAGAGAACTCCAGTAGCATTTTAAAGAGGAAAATTAATATCCAGGGTGAATGAGTGACAGTACTCATTTAGAACTTACTATTTACCTCAACACTGATCTACTGCAGATCCCACACATATTTGGCTGCACATTTGAATCACCGAGGGGGGTTTTGAAGAATGCTGATGTCTGAGCACTATCCCCAGGGACTCTGATGTAAATGGTATGGGACCCAGGCATTTTAAGATTTAAAAGTTCTTCAGGAGTTTCTAGTGTACAGCCAGGGTTGGAGTCTACTGCCTATATGTGTGTAGCTTATTGATGTCCTTATGTCTCCTGCTTCCTAGATAATAAATGTCCCCCTTTCAGACCTTTCCCCTGCACTCACACCTTCTCCCAATGGGATGGGGTTAGGTACCTGTGCCGTTGGCTTTCCTGGGACCCTGCACTTCCCCTTTCACAGCACGGGTTGCATTTACTGTGGTTGTTCTTTCCTCACACTAGACTCTAAGGACCATGAAGGCAGGGGGATGACTGCTTTTCGCCATTGTCTTCCTGACATACCTTTGTAATGATGCTTATGGTTGAACAATTATGCAAGTGCTTTTTTTCCTCGAAGGGGTTGAATTACTTCCTCATGTTTTCAAATAGTTTAGTGTGAGGATGTTCAATGAGAAGATGTCAAGGAGAGTAAAGCTGAGGTGAAGCTGGGGGTGGGTTGGCGGGGGGAGGTGAGGGGTACCCACAGCAGCAGCGGCCCTGAGGGAAGCCAGGGGAGCTGCTAATTCTGCTGTGTCTCACTTAGAAAAATAGAGATGTGGGCATGAATGATTTATTAATTTATTGTGCTGGAAACTATGTTTTATACTCTGTAGAATAAACCCCGCAGAGAGTCTCAGGAAATTTTGAGTTGGTATATCTGCAGTGAATCAGGATAGAATGAAGGTGGTAAATTTTTCATTACCTACCTAGGTGCCTCTCAATACGTTGATTTAGAACCTTAATTAAATCTGTTCCACTTTGCAAAGGAGTCACCAGGGACAACATTAGTTTGGTTTATTGGGAACCTTGGTGGTCTATTTGCAAGTCAGCTATTGACTCTACCTCATCAAGGGATTGAATTTTCAATGTGTCAGTTTACCCATTTATAAAATAGTAATATCAGCAGTTACGCTGTGCAAATCCCATTCACTGTTGGCAGAATATCCATAGAACTTCTGACAGATTCATTTAAAAAATGAATAACATTTTACTGATTTGATTGCAATTTAGCAGATACACATTTAACACTTCAATTATATTAATCAAAATGAAAGTTTTCACATGACAGTTTTAAGCCAACAGTCTCAGTGTTTGAACCTGCTTCACCCTTTTCATTAGAGTGTAGGGTTTGATAACTGCATAATTGTAAAACAAAACCAGAGAACTCTGTTTCAGAGATTTTTTTTGGCTTTTACTCAGGTCTTCCGAGCAAATGAAAGAGTTCTCTCCTTTGTTGCCCTTGTGCTGGGGTGCAGTGCTTTGTGTTGTTTCTGTGCACTCTGGTCTTGCTGGCAACTCAGATGTGCCTCTAAGGCGGGAGCCACAGCAGTGTTTCCTATTGTATGTACTTGCTTGAGTCAAACCTGGAACTCCCTTTGGACCCGTCTTTGCTCCTCAGGTCCTATATCCAGTCATCAAGTCCTGCTCATTTTTTTTTTTAAGTTTGGCCACCTTCTCTCTCCTCTTTCCTTTTTACAACAACCATTCTCGTTAAGCACATCATTTTTCTCCAAGAACATTTCAACAGCATTTGAAGTGGTTTCCTTGCTTCTCTGTTCAAGTTCATCTTCCACAGACACCTCAGAAACTGATCTATAATCCAAATTATAAAATACACTTATGGATTGCAATTACTTTAAAGTTCCATATTTGCTTTACTTAATGAGTTTCTGCATTAGTGTTTGTATGAACAAAGTTTGCCAAGATCAAGGCACTTTATAATCCAAGCTTCTTGGGCTGACACACCGAATGGTCCAATGGACTACCCCTCCAGGTTCTTGGCCAGGCCAGTGAGCCTCCCAGTTACACCAACTGCCTATCATTGCACGAACAGCCCCAAGACAGGCAGTTTGCACATTCTTATTCTACTGCCTGGGAGACCCTTACCCTCTTTTCTTTGCCTAATTTCTATTTCCCTTCATTACCCAGCTTGGCTATAATGTCTTGCAGAAAGCTTTTGCTGTTTACCTCTCCCTGAACTCCAGGCCAGGTCAGAGGAGGTCAGGTGAGGTCAGGCCAGGTAAGGTGAGGTCAGGCCAGGTCAGGGCATGCAACTTCCATATACAAATGCATGCCATTGGCTGCACTTGACACATTTTATCAAAGGTACCTGGTGATAGATCTGTCTCCACTATTGGGTGATACATTTTTTAAGGACCTGGAACCCAGTTTTATTCCTTGGAGTTATTACAAAAATATTGAGTGTAATGTAGTATGTGAGTTGTATTCAATAACTACTGAAATTTTTAGGTTTGTAGATTTTTGTGTAATACAAGAAAGATCTCTCATAAGGAGGCAATCTTTATCACTTATGTTAAATCAGAATCTGACATCCACTTCTTAGCAACAGTATGGTGTGGATTGGAGAAGTTTAAGGTAGATTAATTTCTGGTCTTTCCCACTCTCAGTTTCTATTTCTTGGAGTATTCCACATTGGCAGTTATTATAATCAATGAATTAGTCTATCTTTCACTTTAACAACAATATTAAGAAAGCATATATCAAAGAAAGTACTGACAAAAGAGGAGTAAAGTGGACCCTCTCTCCCTTGTCCTTCTTGGCCAATCTTCCATCACAGCCCTCCACAGCTCTTCAACCCACTGATATTTCTGTTTCGGCCTTCAGTGGGGTTCTTCCAGCCTCTGTAATGCTGATAGTCCCTCTGTTCAGTACACTTACTACTTCAGCAGATTCTCAGCCATTCTTCTGCTTCAGCTAACACGCATTGGCAACTCCTTAGCCTAATTCCAATCCCAAATATCCAAGAATGCACAAGGTAGATTTTTTAACTGTCTAGTTCAAGTCTTTACTTGCATGTCCCACAAGCTACTCAAACTCAATATACCAAAAAATAAACTTTCGTGTCTTCCCCAGACTTTTCTCTCATGATTTTGGTCTCCATTTTTGTGAATGGGAACAGTATTCATCTAACTTATTTTCTCTTACATGCTACACCAAATTTAAAAAAACACTTATTCTATTTCTATAACATTAATTTCATTACAGTTTTATTATCCAGGGAGTATAAACTGGTGATCCTCTGGCTAGATCTGGCTCATAGATGAGTTTAGTGTAAAACTTGGATGTGAATGTATTCAGGTGGGCATGTGCTCTTCAGCTTGCCACTGGCCCTGTGGCTCCTTGTTGAGTGATGTCATGCACTATCTGAGGTGATGTCACCTACCCGGTTCCTTTAGGTTTCCCCTGGCTTTCACCCACATTATCTCTCCTAAGTGCCTGGGCAGCCTGTTAAATTGATTTCTGGACAACAACCAAGTGATCAGATCACCCTACTCTGTTACTTAAAACCTGCCAAAGGCTTCTAATGCCTAAACAGTGGTCTCAACTCACTCTGCCCATCTGAATTATATGAGGAACTTAAAAAAAATTTCACCCCAGACCTATTAAATTGGGATCTCTGAGGATGGAGCCTAGGGACTTGTATTTTTTAAAGAATCCAGAGTGATTCTAATTTGCAGCATGGACTAAACCACTGGCCCATGGAATAGACTCCCAGTTCCTTAACTGACCTGATTGGCCAAACTCATCCATGCATATGCTCCAGTATTGTCTTGGAATTTCCCTCACCCACACTGACTTCCCTGTGGCTCCCAGGAGTGAGTTGTTTCAAGCCTCTAGGGAGGTCACAGCTCGTGCTTCCCTTCTCTTTATATTACCTTTACTTCTTGTCTCCCTTGCTAACATCAACTCATGTCATAAGACCCAGCTCCTCTGGCATCACTCCCTATGAAGCATTTCCAAGAAACCTACTCATTCCAGAGAAGCAACATCTACTACCTCTGTATCCCATGATGATAATGTATTGCAGGGCTTCTCAAGCTTCAATGTGCACACAGATGCACATTTGATAAGTTTGGATTGTGATTCAGTAGGTCTGGGGTGGGGCCTGGCATCTGCGTTTTTAACAAGCTCCCAGGTGAGCCACACATCGAGTACAAAAGCTTTTGTGTATTTAGTTGTTCTTACACATACATCTCTTTGCTTTCCTGTGTACTTCCTGCAAACAGTGACCATACTGTAGTCATCTTTTTACCCGAGATTAATACCAAGCACATAGTAGTCACACACTAAGTAGTGCATAAATGAAAAAAATGCATGATAAGTGATTGAGTGGGCTAGGGGTGGGTGGATGGATGGGTGGGTGGACGGATGGATGGATGGGAGGGAGAAAAGCAGGCAGTTATTATATATGTCTTTCAATTTAGTCAAAGAAGTAAACTTCTCTCAAAGCAAATTCTTGCATATCCCTTTTCTGCAGTATTTTGACAATCATGCCAGAAATGATAATCTCTTAGAAAGCAGCTTCTTTCTACCCTTCAAAAGAAATAGTTATGATATTTCTAAAAAATAACTACCCTGGATTATGGAAATCAAGGACAGTAGAGCACAACATATTTTATCACTCTGGAGGAAAAATATACATTGCAGAAAAACATGAATGGTGATAAGATATATGATAATAGCTCATAGTCAGACAGCTGCATGGTCGTTATTTTTAAGGCAATGTCTGCATTTTCCCCAGAAGAGTACTCTCACACACTGTATGTCTATGTGGTCAGACAGGGGGCAGTGAGGCGGGGTGCCCAAGGGCACTAGCTTTGGTGCTCCTGCATGATTTTTTTGATCCAGTAATACATCATCTATATGACTTTGACCTTTACCAGCTAGAGTTTCTTTATGTGTATAACAGGATAATATAAGATTAAAATTTTACTATTAAAGAATTTAATAAGGATTGCATAAGATACTGCATGTGAAGGCTTGGCACAATGTTGTGTACATTGAAAAAAGAAAACTTTCAGTAAATGTTAACAATGATGACTGTAGATTCAGAAGCAAAGATCACCCCAATTCCTCCCTCCATGTGGACACACTGGGGGCATATTTCAGTTGAAGAAGTACAAGTGTTGGGACCAGGGAAATCCAAGTTAAAATACTAACTTTTGCTATTTACTCACTGTGACTGTGAGCAAGTCACTTGACTTCTCTTAACCTCAGTTCTTCACCTCTAACTTGGGCAAAATAGTATCTCCTTTACTGAATTATTATAAAACAAAACAACTAGCATTATACAGGTTGATTTATTTGTTGAAGTTATCATTAGAAAAGGTTAGGTGTCATTTTCTTGCTACTTAAAAAGGAACAACCTGAACAATAAATGCATTTTATAATATAATGCCTTACTACAATACAATGGCAGGAAGCACATGTTTAATACATTGTGATGATTTTCAAATGACTGGCCACTCTGCTAGTAGATACACTAGTAACATTCTTGTGATCTATAGGGCAATGGCAGTCTCTGGTGATCTACATCAGGAGTCAGCATACCATGGCTCATAAGTCAAATCTGGCCCACCACCTATTTCTGTAAATAAAGTTTTATTGGAACATCCTCCCGCTCACTTGTCTGGGAATTACCTATGGTTACTTTCTTGCAAAAAGGAAGAACTAAGTAGTTGTAACAGAGACCATCTGGTGTGCAAAGCCTAAAATGATTTATTATTTACAAAAAAATTTGCTTGTCCTTGATCTAAATTAATAAAGTATATTGAAATATTTCCATAAAACAGAAAAATTGTGGGTGATAAATATTTCAAGATTAAAATTCCCAGGACAAAGCTATTGCTTCAGGAGGCCTACTGGTATAAGAGACTGGGAACTCTATGTGGGGACTTGAGACAGCTGTGGAGACCCTATTTTGTAACCTGTCTCAGAATTCTTTATATTCCTCCATGTAAAATCAAGACAGAGGGAAAAAAAACCCAAAACAACTAACCTTTTATGCTGCAGGTTAGAGAGAACTCAGAAAAGGTTTTATCTAGCAGAGGCATTTCTGTGATTGATCTGTAAATAAGGTATGAATCCTCCTCCCCTCTCTCCACCCCTGCCTCAGGGTACCAGAACTCCTTTTATGTTTAATTTCTAATAACCTTAAATCTGCTGTATTAAAAAAAAAAGTGACTTCTTCCATGGTAAACAGATGTTTACCATCATTAATGGTGAGGGGGGAAAAACAAGTTTAAAATCAGAGACAATTTTTAGCCATTCAATTGACAAAATCAAATATCTGACCATACTGAGTGTTGGGACAGTTTAGCACAGCTGGATCTTTTATGCACTATATGAATTGATATAAAAATTGATGCAACCCCTTTGGAAAATACTTCTCTTGAAGTTGAACACTTATTACTTATGACCTGGCAATTCTACCCCTAGGAATACATTCTGCAATAACACTTGCATGCGCGGAACAGTGTAATGTCGGTGGCATCGAGGTGCACAAACGGAGGTAAAAACAACCTGTGAACAACCCACCATCTATCAGGGGAAGGGCAGATGAACACACTTTGACTATAGAGCAAAACAGAAGCGACATTGTCAAGCAAAATATCTAAACATATTTTAGTAATATATTAAGTAGAAAAGTTAAAGATTACATATACCATGATATTTTTTCATAATGTGAAAACAATATAAAAATACTAATTTTTTTGAAATAAGGATGGAATAAAAATCATATAATAGGAAAGTGAGGGGCTGATGATCAAGGCCTTCAAGGTGATGTTTAGTTTGCGGGAGTGAGTTAGGGTGATGAGTTGGGAGGACACATAGCTATTTTGCTTTTTTGTTATTGTCAAGACTTTAGTTTTTGTTTTGAGTAGTGGGGCTATGGGTACTTATTTTATTATTAAAAAATAAATAACCCATTAAATAAATAAAAGCCAGCTATGGCCATGCTTGTACAATAAGAATACATTGTGAATCAAGAATGATGATTATATATTCTATACTCTTGAATTTTAAAAAAAATGTATAATGCTTAGAGTATAATCTGGTTAAAATGCTGACTTTGGAATCCACAAATAGCAGATTTCCACTTTCCAAACTAAAGATTTATCCAAAATATAAAGTATTTTACTTGCATTTGGAATTATATTCCCCACCCATACCCACTATCTTTCCCGTCTTCTGGTGGAAGACCAAAAACAATTTTAAAAAAAGGTAATATAATCTGAAGTTGAAGGAATTCATGCAAAACCATATTAATTCTTTTGAATATGTCTGAAGGTATCTCTATGAACCTAAGTTAATGATGACCTAAGGAAAAATTGACCTCCTTCAGATGCATATCCTGTGGCAAACAGAATAATGTCATTTTAACATCTGTCATTTCAATCAAGTTCAAGGCTAGGTTGAATCATGTGGTTTTGTAATTATCCCTGAATGATGTCACTCCTTTAGCCAATAATGACTTACATTGGCATTCTATAAATAAGGAGACAGATAGTTTAGGTATGAGACATTGATAAATAATTCCCATAATAATCACTTAATTAAAGAACATGGCCCACTTTTTTAAGTAATAAGATATTCCAAATGTTCTCTGCTTGAGTTCAACAGAAAGCTGTATGCATCTGACTGAAAATGCAGCTTGGAAGTTTTTGATGTTTAAGCTTTTGGCTTCCCTTTTTGTCACATAGCACTACAATATTTTATATGTAACAATGTTATTGCTTTTAAAATCGATAGCAAATAGCAGCATCAAGACAGCATGTTCAAAAACAGTGCACAGGGGCTAAAAGCATGGACTTTACAGCCAACCTAACTGAGTTCAGATCCAGAGTTTACTGCTTACCAGCTTTTATTTGGAGCCTGCTATTTAACTCTCTCTAGCTGGGTTTCTCATCTATAAAACTGAATAATAATGCCTACTTTATCCTACTTTATCCAACTGTTGTGAAGATTATGTGACTATATCTACATTATTTTATAATATTTACATATATGTATATATTACTTCTCATAAAATATACATAGTTAATTGGATATATATGTTTACATGTCTAAATGTATATATCTATATCTATCTTAGAATAGTGCCTAGGGTTCTATAAATATCATAAATATTTACTATTATTATTGTTAAACATATGGTTTCTGTTAGCTTCTAATATATAACTAAAAACAGAAATATAAGGATAGGGACGTGCCATTGTTTCTAGACATGTCAATAAAACGGTGATAACATGAGGGTCCAGGAAGGAAACTAACGTTCCTTGAGTAGCTACCATATACCAAGTACTGTGTCGGGGGATTTTCATTGTCTTATTTAATGCTCATCACCATCCCACAAAATAAGCAGGTATTATACCTGTCATACAAATTTAAAAAATAAAAACTGTTGAGGCACTGTGACTTCCCGAGAGTCACATAGTGATTTAATGATGGCATTGGAATTTTATGACCCTCAATAACCAGAGTATTAAATTAAACATTAGTTTTCTGGTTTTTAAAATTCAGTTTCAACAATATTGTTATCATCATAAGAAAATATAATTTAGTAGCATTTTAGCACATGATCTCTGAAGTGAGAAAAACAGATCTGTGTTTGAACCCTGGAGGTTACTGGCAAGAGACCTATCTTTCTGAGCCTGTTTCCTCACTTTCAAATAAAGCTACTGAACCTAATTTTTAGGGTTGCTGTGAGCATGAAATGAAATAATGTAGCTAATGGTCTTATTTTTACTATCATCAGTATTATTTATGCAACTTTAAACACCCACATGTGCATATGTGTATACACACACACACACACACACACACAAATAACCTCTTCCATTAAGATGGAAAACATATCATAGGCACAGAATAATTAAGCAATACAACCCTGGGCTCTTGGTGGGGCTGGGATGCCCACCAGGGGTGGGGGGTGGATGACAGAGGAGCTGACAAAATATTTATAAATATTAATGACTGCTATGCACTAACAACTTTTTCAGTTCTGTTAAGCTTAAATCTTGTTCTTATCAAAATTTGTGGCTAAAGTTATTTTAAAAGTTTATTTTGAAATAATTTTGGATTTATGGAATAGTAACAAAGATAGTGCAAACAGTGCCCTTATTCTTTTCAACAGGTTCTCCTAGTGTTAACATCTATGTAACCATGGTATATTTGTTAAACCTAAAAAAAATTAATAGTGGTACAATGCTATTAACTTAACACAGGTTTCATTTGGATTTTATTAGTTTTTCCACTAATGCCCTTTTTCTGTTCCTGGATCCAGTCCAGCATACCACATTGCATTTAGCATGGCTGATTCTGAACCAATGTTGTTCTCCCATCTCTGTTACTCATCCAAACCATTTTCTAACTTTTAAGAACAGAGAGTATCCAGTGCAGAGAGATAGAGCAATGTACTCAGATTGAAGAGGACCTTTCAAAGAAACAGATAACTAGAACAAATTTTGGGGAGTGTGTCTGTGTTGCAGGTTCTATACAGACTTTTGTGATGGTATGTTAGGAAGAAGGCTAGCTTGAGCTAAAGAAATGTGGTAGAAATATGAGAGGTGGGAGGAAAATATGAATACTGAGTAGTGCTATTATTTATAAAATTTGTTGAAATGTGTGTTTAAAAATGAAGTCTATAATTTAGTTAATAATATCATAAGAATATTAACTTCTTAGTTTTAACAAACATACCATGGTTATAGAGATATTAACATTGGGAAAGATATAAAACTCAAGTGTTATAGAGACAAGTTATATTTAACAATCAAGTCGCTGAGTGTTTCTCTATTACATGAAATCTTCCACGGCATGGGACCTAAAGGAGAGCTCCCACACATGTGGTGGGCCAATCTCACTTAGGAAAAGAGGTGCAAATATCTAAATAATTTATTAGCAAATTGAAATAAGAATTACATGGTAACTAAATAAAGTGTATGTCAGGAATGTAAGGATGGTTTGACATCAGGAAGTCTATACAGGCAGTTCATCCATGAACAAGGTAGACTAGAGTAACTGGAAAAATCCATATCATCAACTAAATAGATGCCTAAAAAAATCCATTTGATAAAATGTATTTCTCATTTTTAATTGAGATTTCTCATTTTTTAATTTAAAAATATCTACTAAGGAAAAAAACAAACACATTTCCTAAACTGACAATAGCTGTCTATCTACTGGAAACCTATAGTGAACACAATATTTGATGGTATGTCATTACAAGCTTTCCCATGAAATGTAATATGTACACAAAACTATATCACCACTAGTTTTCAACACTGCATTCAACGTTCTAGCTAATGTAATAAGAAAAATGTACAGAGATAATGCTATTGGAATAGAAGGGAATAAACTTTCAGTATTTGTAGACATTAATTTTGGACCTAGAAAATCCAAAAGTTGGAAAAAAGTACATTAGAACTAGCAGTAGTGGTCAGTAGGTTGTCGGACATAAGCTGCATATACAAAAAACAGTTTTCTATGTATCAAAAATAATCAATTAAAAATATAATGAAAAAGAGTCCATTTGAAATAACAAAAATATCCCACAAAATATGTGTTCCAACATACAAGTTCCAACTTGTTCTAATACAAGTTCCAACAATTTTTACAATGAATATTGACAAATTGGTAAGTTTGTTTGTTAGAAAAAAATATCACAATTAGTCAATGATATATTTTTTAAATTGTGCTGTAATTGACATAACATTTAATTAGTTTCAGGTGCACAAGATAATGGTTCAATATTTGTATAAATTGCAAAACAATCATCACAGTAAATCTGGTTAAAATTCATTACCATACATAGCACAAAATTCTTTTTCTTGTGAAGAGATTTTTTAAGATTTACTCTCAGCAACTTTCAGGTATAAAATAGTGTGTGACTAACTACAGTCGCCATGGTACGCATCCCATCTCCCAGGACTTACCTATTTTATAACTGAAAGTTCATGCCTTCTGACCACCTTTGCTCATTTCACCCACCCCCCCAGTTACAATATTTTGAACAATGAATTAAGAAGAGGAAGAATTGCTCTTCCAACTATCAAAACATATTTTAAAATTAGAGTAATTACAACAGTGTGATCTTGTTACAGGAATAAGTTCAGAGATCTTAAACAGAATAAATAGCATGGAAGCAGACTGTGCATATGAGAATAGTTTTATGGTAAATGTGGCATTTCAAATCAATGGAGATAGGATATAATATTCAGTATCAATGGAGATAAGATATAATATTCAGATATAATATTCAGTATTATATCTTATCTCCATTAGTCACAAATGGATAATATAATTAGACCTTTAGTTAAGACCTTACATAAACATCTGATGATTAGAAGAGAAAAGCATGAGAAATATAAAAATATAAGAATGTCTAGGATATTCTTAAAAGCCAAGATAAGACAGAAACACAGAAAATATGATACATTTACCTGATGAAAATTTAAAATTTTCTTACTACAAGAAAGATAATAAACCTAAGAGGTAAATGAGAGATTGAAAGAGAAATAATTTTAATATATTTAGTCACAATGGATTCATTCATGCATTTATACAGAACTCTATATTAATTAGGAAAAGACAAAAAGGTGTTTAAGAAATGGTCAAAGTATTCAAAGTGCAATTTGGAGAAGAAATAAAAAGGAATGGAAAAACCTATAAAACATTTTCTCAAGTATATAAATAATTGCTGAAATGCAAGTTAAAACAATAATGAGTTAGTGAACACTACCCTACTGGTCGATGGTATCACGTGCTGATGACAATGTGAGACAACAGACAGCTCCACCTCTCTGTAGATACAGTAAGTAGAGGCTTGTAGAAGAAAGTCAGCAGTATCCATCCACAGTTGGAGATTGTGACTCAGACATTTTTCTTCTAACAACCTCATCTGTGGAAAACCATGTACTATGAGCATATGTGCAAAGCTATTCAGGTGACATCCCTTGTATATTCAGAAACCACCAACAGTGCCAAAAAAATAGAAGAATTATAAAAATATATCAGTGGGGGGGTTAAATACATTCTAACACTTTAGTATTGGAAATTATATCTCACCATTAAAATAATGAGATTGATTTATGTGCTCATATGAAAAGATTACAGACACATTACTATTTACTTGACAAAATGTGTACAATATGATTCCTTTTTTTTTGAAACACTTATGTATAAAAGTGACTTCTAAAAAGAAGTGCCAATTGAAAGCATTAGGTCAATGGGGAGAGATGTGAGTGGGGCTATGTTCAAAACTCTCATGATGATAGGACATTTCTGTAATTTATACCAAATATAACTTACTAAATGTTCTCCACCAAGCCCTTTATACCAAAACTATTATAAAGAAAAATTCCTCATAGCTTGTACTTGAGCTAAAACTAATCTAACAATGTGGTAGAGGATGGAAGTGAGAAGGTTGTGTGTCTCTCTCTGACTACTCCCTTGCTGCAGAAATTATGGATTTGTATTGATATCTATTGATAACTTTTTTAACTTATTGATTTCAAAGCATTGGGTTAACCATAAAGTTAATTTGGTTTTTATTGTATGATGGCTCCAGTAGCACTTAGTTGTCTTTAACTTCATCCAAAAAAATTTTGTTAGATTGTATTGTGACAGCTGTCATATCAGCACGCATTTAAAAAAAACTTATCAAAATTGGTGAATTTTTGTGTAGTCATTTTAATATTGAAGATGGAAGAAAATAAGTGACATTTTAAGGTTATTATGCCTTACTGTTTCAAGAAAGGTAAAAAGGCAACTGAAATGCAAAAAAAAAAAGTTTGTGCAGTGTATGCAGAAGGTGCAGTGACTGATCAAATGTGTCAAAAGGGGTTTGTGAAGCTCCCTGCTGGAGATTTGTTGCTGGACAATGCTCCATGGTCAGGTAGACCAGCTGAAATTGATAGCGATCAAATCACGACATTGATTGAGAGCTATCAACATTATAACTCATGGGAGGTAGCCAACATACTCAAAATATCCAAATCAATAAAGTTGTTGGTGAAAATGAAAAATGTCTTTCATTTTATGGAAAAACAAACTAAATGGAGTTTTTGGCCTGCCCAATAATCATTTTCTGCCCTGATTAGTCATAGAGACATGTATACCAAACCATCAAGCAAGGATGTCTGAACAAAGGGGCTTTAAATGGGGATTTTTCAGGTATTTCAATGTTTTCCTTAAGGCAAAGATACAGGTTATTTCTTAGCAAGAGCAAGTTAATTAGGTATATTTTACTTAAAGTTAGTTATCACATTTACTGTGTGTTCTATTTCCACCAGTCTCATTTTTGACATGGTGGCGCTGATTATTCCAAGAATTCTGCACAATAGATTTTTAATACATGCTGATCAAATGTCTTATTCTTCATTGTATCTCCTGTGCCTGCTAGATGCTGACAGATATTTGTCGAATACATGCTAAATTAATGAAAAACTGAATGAATGAGGAGAGGTGAATAATAGAACCTTAAACAAGTTTATTCAATAAACATATACATATTTGTTCATATGCAACTATGGATGTATTAGCTTACTATGTTAGGTGAACTGTATACAGTTGTTTTTTTTCTTATTTTTAGTGTCTTTAAAAAACACCTGTTAAAGAATTCCTTCAGGTATTGTTAAAGATAGCTTTCTGAGGTGTGTCAAAAACAGCACCCTCTCGTGCCCAGAGTGTGTAGACCAGGTGAACAGTACCCCTCCCTGCCAGGAACTGCACCTTGCAGACCCTCTCACACCAGTTAGTTCATGCTCGATAGACTCCCCATCTCAACAATATGAATGTCTCTCACACTAATGTAAAATGCTAGATACTTTTCTCTAACTCATTTGAAAAAATTTAACAAGACAATATTTTCCTTTTCTAAATCAGCACTGGCAAAAAGAAATGTGGGAAAAGCAAACAAACATGATTTCTCACAGTTTTGTTTCAAGATGGCTATGGGAACCACTTAGAAGAAGGGATGGGTTTGATTGTATTTCCAATTCCTTCTAGTTTTAACATTATATGACCACTTTAACTGATGGACAGCACAATCAGGCCAATTATTACTAAAGTTGACCTAAAATTTTTTCTTTTTATTATATATTTTGCTCCCAACAAACTATTCTTAGGTGTTCATTCTAAGATGGACCAATATATAAACAGCCTCTAACTGGGCTCCAACCTGAAAATTCTGCATTGTTTTCCCAATGGGGATGCAGCTCTCTGCAGTGAATAGAATAGACCAAAAGCACTTACATTTAGGGCACTCTGGATTCTAATTCAGGGCCACTGTTTATTAGACATGTAGCTTCTGAGCTTCCATTTCTTGTCCTATAAAACGGATCTGGTAAAATATCTCAGAGGGTTTTATTGTGAACATTTACACAACCCCAAGCTTTGAAGATCTTTGGACAATGAATGTGAATAATAAGATTCATGCTCTTGTTTTCAGCTCTGCCCAGTCTGCAAGAACACACAATGGCCACGGTCTCTACGGTAGAGCCATGCCAGGCCCACCCCACCAACAGAATCTTGGATGGTAAGCCTCAACTGTTTGTGTCATTAGTGTAACTTGATACTCACTAGCCTGTAAATAAACCCCTATGTCTCTACAGTCTGGAGATTCATCTCAAAACATTACATGTATATCAGCAATATTTTAGTTCTGAGAAATTCAGCAAATACTTATTACTATAGCTCAATGAAAAAGTCTTGGAGGCTTAGAGAGGTTTTATCAAGGGCAAGAATCCAAGCACTTACCTGATATACCAGTTCTAGTATTTTGTCTTTTTCAAGTCATCCCTAAAAACTGTCCATCAAATTGTTTTGGTCCATATGGGTAGATTTTTAAAATATATCCCAAGGCAAAGCTTAAGATAAGCATATAATTCTTGAATTAAGATTATTCCATAAGTCATAGAGATGTGCAGCACAGAAAATTGAATATTTAAAATAAATATGTGAGACTTAATAATTGAAATGGTCAGTGGTTCTCATTATTGCTTAAATAACATTGATTATTAAGAATATTTATTGAATGTTAATAAGTATTATATGTAGGGCTATCACTTAAGTAAAACTGTACAAGTAATATATGTATAGTTACATTTCTATTAATTTGTAACAGTTGTATGATTTGGGGGCATATTTAATTTAATAAGATAGAGGCAAATTAATGTCATGAAGCCATATTATTAATATTGACAACAAATAGATTTTCACTGATATATTATTATAATATTCATAAGATTTAGATTGCATAATTGGTGATTGCATAACTGGAATTTGCTACAATAAATAAAAACAGAGTGTTTGAACTTAGTGGATGTTATCTACAACTCGTATGGTTTTAACATAATGCTTTAGAAGTTGCTCAATTGAGCCCTTAAAAATGCACAGCCAAGTACCTTTCTTCTTTTAGTCAATAAGCTCATGTAACACTAATAACTGATAATCCTTGCATAGCAATACAGAATATATAAAGTACTTTTAAAATTCTTAATTAAAATCTTGTCATGTAAACGTTAATCAACACATAGCTTTATGCATAATGGATGTAGTACAATAAAAATAAATGCTTCCAATAAAATATACCATGCTCTAGTAATTCAAAAATATATTTATGCTGCTTTATGAAATTTGGCTGTTTTAGCTATACAAATGTATACATACATAACATAATATATTTATTATAATACTGTATTCTCAACCTTTTTAAAGGTCATTTAGGGATTCAGACTTACTCTGCTTGGCAGCTGTGTGATTTCTTGAGCAGTGTCTTCCAAATAATTGGAGTTCAGCAAATATCGGTTGGAATAAATGATTCAAAGTATTTAAGAGATGAAGCTGCATACATATGTGACCATCAAAGCAGAGCCATGCACAGGCTACCTTTTAATCAGTGCCTAAACACATGTGCCTTCCCTGGGTGGGTTTTATTTTTATTCCTCTAACACCATGATTATATCAGAGGCAAATCTGAAGGCATGCCTTCTAATGGCAGCCGGGGTTCATCTCCCACAGTGCGAGTGCACGTGTGTGTGGTTGGTGTGTCTGCGCACATCTGTGAAACCCGGCAGCTCTGCTGCTTTCTGCTAATGAGGGCTCCAAATACAGAAGAAATGTTGTTCCTATAAATCAAACTGGAGAGTGATTTATTTGGAATTCATGCCTCTTTGATTCTTTTCCTCTAATATCTAAGGCATTGCCTTTTGTAAGATGCTGTTTCTTCCCATTGGCTGTTACACATTCTCATGAGGCTGAACTCTGTGATAACCATTGAGAAAAAGTTTCTCAAAAGCAGAGGGCTGTGTGTGTGAAAGAGAGTAGAGAGAAGGGGAAAGGAAGAGAAAACTTATGTAGTAGAATCTTGCAAATGAAATGGAAGATTCTCTTCATTAATGTAAAAACACACAAGCAAAACCTCTGAGCTACATACACACAGTACTGATTTATGGGTGCATTTCTGGCAAGGAGAAACACAATCTGACACAAGGCTGATGTAGGTCAAGATCCTCAATAATTACATTGAGCAAGCCTTTCTGTTTTCATACTGCATAAAATTTGCTAGCATTTTATCATCAACCATTCATTTCTGTCACAGAGTCTGAACATGCACATGTTTCCATGTTATTTGCCCAGCAGGAAGGTGATTACCATAAAACTAAAGAAAAAGCAAATAGAGTGAGTATAAAATATATCACGTTCTTTATAAGATGAATAATAATACACACATTGGAAGTCACCCTAAAGGAGAGAGTGGTGTTAGCACTAGTGCTGGTGGACAGATTAATCATTTGCAGAAGAGTGAGAACAGCAATCAAGCCTGCCAGTGCCGTGTACCCACACCCTCTTCACAAACATGTATGTGTTGTTATTAAGTATCTGCTCACTTCTGTTTTGTTGGCTTTTTATCTGGTTATACGTAATCCTAGTTGTTTTCACCACTGAAAACTATAAAGTATTTGGAGAAAAGGCCCTTAAAAAAGAAGCTATAAGCAATTCTAGATGAGGTCCGATGTTGATCCATGTTACAATTCTTTGTTGTTGTTGTTTTTAAGGTTTTTTGTGTTTATTTGTAGAGAGAGGGAAAGTGAGGGAGAGAGGGAGAGAAACATCAATGTGTGGTTGCCTCTTGCATGCCCCTAGCTGAGGATCTGGCGCACAAACCAGGCATGTGCCCTGACTGGGAATTGAACCAGAGACCCTTTGATTTGCAGACCGGCACTCAATCCACTGAGCCACACCAGCCAGGGCCCACATTACAATTCTTATGGAATACTATCAAGGTTCCATGAATAGGCCAATGTCCTTTAATGCACAGAATGAAGAGATGAGAAACTTTTGCTAATAGAAGCCGTGGTTCAACTACACTTGCTGAAACCAAATAAACAATTTCGAGTTGACACTCAGACAGAAATGTGTATAAATTATTCAGAATGAAATGTTCAAGTAATATTAACCTAAAGGTATAGTCATCAATTTTGTCCTGACAGATGGCATTGGGTAGTTAGTATTCAAGTGTTACTACATAAATAAAATTGATTTATACTAACCGAGAAGACTGAGAAAAATTTTTATCGGGATGCCCAAATTCTGTTCCTTCTGGCTTGATCAATCACCTCTCTGCTGTACTGTGTATCATTTTCTTGCAAAATTCTTAGCTGAGAAGTTGGGGTAAGGTAAAATGAATAATACATTTGCTGTAGTGTTAGACTAATGACCCTTAAGTGCTTTAAAAACAGTGAGCAGCAATGACTGCTTCCCTTATAAACAGATTCTGGCTCTTTTCTCTCCCTCTTGCTCTCTCACTCTTTTTCTTAGAAAGGAAATAATTAAGTTGAGTTGGCTGACTGTGCTGGAGTCAGAAGTGAGGAATCAATAAAGCCAATTGAAGCCTGTATAGAGTTACATCCATTTGCCTTCCTTTCTCCCTTTGCCCCGATCGTCTTGCTTTTCCCCCTTTTTAACCCCATTTGGGTTGCAGAGTTCTCATTTGTGTTTCTCGTGTTCATATTTCCTTTTACTGTTTTCATAAGGCTATTGTGTTATCAGAAAGACATGGACAAATAGTGACAGGCAAGACAGAAAGCTATTTACTTTGCAAAAATAGTAGTGATCTCTGACAGGGCTGCATGATTCAAATCTGCATGAACAGATTTTGTCTCTCCTCGAGTGGGTCCCTAAAGGGACACCATAGTGGTTCAAGTTTCTGTACCCAAATATCTTTTAAAAGTTTGCATATGGCAGCAAAGGAAAGACAAATGCCTATGTTAAATGTGCTTTAATGGGAGCTTGCACAAGGATAATTAAAGAGAAAGGGAAAACCTCTGGCTGAATAGTATAGGATTATTTTGAAGTAACTTCTTATAAACCCATTGAAACAGTGCTTGAGAGGAAATCAAGTATTGATGGATTTAGAAAGGAAGAGAGGTACAGCCCCATCGTCTCTGTGTGCATTGTATGTGTGTTATCAAAAATGTAATTTTTAGACACTGCTGAAAATGGCATTGTTCTCTAAGAAAGTAGTCATTTGCAAACTAGCGTGGGGTCAGGTAACCTCATTATTCCCTTTGCAGTTTCCATTAGGTCAAAGTAGCAACCCTCCCACCATCACTTTCATCTCAAGAAGCATGGGCTAGTTTTGCCCTTTTAACTTGAGCTTTTTATTCTCGTGAAGGATTAGCCTCCACATCACCACTGCTTCTTTCTTCCTCTCATTGCCATTCTATCTTTATGAGAAATCAGCCTCACATTGTGTTAGTCTTATGTCCCTAAGCAATGTTTCTTTAAAAAAAAACAGTTGAGTCCCTTTCAATAAAGCAGCCCTGGTTTGATGGAATGACCAAAGTAAAAAGAAAAGGGAAAAAAAAAAACAAACTTCATTATTTGAAAAAGGCACATGGTATTATGTCAGTCAAATCCCTAAGTCTAATGGTGAAGTCATTGATATATTATTTTTCTTAAGCTCCTCTTCTTTCAAACAAAAATGTAAAGGAAATGATTTAAAGCTTAACAGACACCACTGGACAGGAGCTGGGATTCACACATGCCCTCTATTCCTGATGCTGAAGCAAAGGAGACATGCACCCTAATGCGCACTTAGCCATCAGGTCTCGCTGTCTGGTTTGTCTGGAGTGAAGACACTCATTCACAAGAAGACACACACACAGTCAAATACATACATCCAGCCTTTCAGATGAACCTACTCCCAGATTTTCCCAGGTTCTATTGCCTCAATTTTTTTGCCTGTACATGAATGAGAGAAACATATTACTGTGTATAAAATTGGAGGCATGATAACACCCTCCACCTAATTGTAACGTAGCAACTGCTACCAAGCTTTCCATAAAGCTACGTAAATGTGTTTCAAACACCTGTTTCCTTCTGCTTTATCATTTCATCTGTCATTATGGTGTAATGATTTTATTATAAGGATGAGTCTCTCTACAGGGGTTAAGTGAATCCAGTTTATATATAATCATATCCTGGGAGAGGGAAGGGGTGGTGGGAAGTGACTACCACTAGTAATTTATTTGCTAAAACCCCCTCCAAAATTTCAAACAATAAAAAGCTTCTTTGCTAAAGTTATTACTGACAAAATAATCTTATGTATTTACTTATATAAATAAGTATTATCCCATTTGAATAATCATTTTCCACCATATATTACAAAACATGGTCTTTTGATTTCTAAGTACAGTTCTTTTGGAACAGATATATTTAACCAGACAGCAAAGTTTCCAGTTGCCAGTTAGAGGTAGCCATGCAAAAACTGGGCTTTACAAGTTGAGGGCCAAAACCTAAAAGTATGAAATACCTCAGCATTTCTAAGTTTTGTTTTGGGATTGTAGTTACCCAAGGAAGAGGAAGGTCAGTGTACCTTCTATGAGCATAAAAGGGATGAGTTTATGACAAGGTTTTAATGTTTAATGAAAAGAACACATGAATATACATAAATCAATAAAATCCCGAGAAGTGTAAGTATTGTTTATTATTATTATTATTGTTCTTGTTATTTTCTCAAGGGAGTATCCTAAGTGAGGGTTTTGTGTAGTAGTGACAAGAATAGTGTTCTATGTCTTTAAGGAATAAGATTTTAGCTCCTAACTTTTACAAAGGTGTACTTGCCTCTCTCACATGGGGTCTGCAGGTAGGAGGGGTGATGTTTAGAGTCTGGCTGCTGGTAACCTGCTTGGTGTCCGTTTCAGAGGGAAGCTGGCCTGGTTACATACACATTCACCACACCACCCCATGCCGACCTGGTTATACACACATTCACCACACCACCCCATGCCGACCTGGTTATACACACATTCACCACCCCACCCCATGCCGACCTGGTTATACACACATTCACCACACCACCCCATGCCGACCTGGTTATACACACATTCACCACACCACCCCATGCCGACCTGGTTATACACACATTCACCACACCACCCCATGCAGGGGCTTTCTAGCTTAAACGCACCCTCTTGGTAGATTCTACTTGGCTTTGGTTACATCTTGCCTTATTTTAGCTTAATATTTCCCAGAAGGGAGCTGTAAAACTTAGGTGATACCTAGTGTTGATAAAATTTAGGAGATACCATAGTCTTAGCAGCAAAAACCTTTGCAAATCATTTCCAGGAGCTGCACACACATCTGCCTAAGGCTCATTTTTGGCTACGGTGTGTTGATGAACAGTGGCTTCCGTTGTCCAGATGTTTTAATATCTTGTCCTGGTTCCAAGGGCACCTACTATTTGGTCTTACATTTTCCACTTTACAGACATACACAAACCTGGTAGAATAAATTAAATAATAAATGGAGTGCTTTGTGAAGCTTAGAGGCAGAAAGAATAACATCAAAAAGCATTGTTGGTATTCTTTGTGGGTCAGGGTTTGGTGCAATTTTTTTTTAAACCTCTGTGTGGCTCCTCTAGTTGAGATAGCTTTGGCCTCCCACTGCTGTTTTCTGCATACACAGTTTTGCTGTTAATGGTCTCCAGCTGTAGCTGGCTTAACTTCAACAGTTTAGTGGTATGCTCTCATCTCTCATCTCTCAAGTAATTGCAAAGACAATGGAACTTGAGACCCTGCTTAAGTGAGTAATAATAAGTTAGTCCCTTGGCTAAGTAGCAGGCCACCCTAAAGCTTAACCTGTTTTTATAAATTGTACAAGAAAGCAGAAAAATACAAGCAGCAATTCTGTAGTTGTATCCTTATTTTGCCAAATGCATATTAAAATAGAATAGCTAGCCCACAGTGTCCAACCTTTTGGAGTCTTTGGGCCACACTAGAAAAAGAAGAGTTGTCTTGGGCCACACATTAAATACACTGTGACATGTAATCACACACAAAAAATCTCATAATGTTTTAAGTAAACATAGGATTTTGTGTTGGGCCGCATTCATAGCCATCTTTGGGCGCATGCAGCCCATGGGCTGTGGGTTGGACACCCCTCTAGTCCTTTATCAATGCTATTTAGATCAGAATTGATTGCATGAGTTTGTTTGAGAGTCATAAATTGAACCTAGTCAATGAGTGAGTGAGTGAGTGTGGACACTTACCTCTATTGATGCACGGATGGTCTCAGATATTTCTTTCCATGTTTTAAGACCGTACACCATTGCACATCAAGTTTACTAAACTTCTTTTCCTATTCTGACTTCTGGAAAGTCAGTGACTCTATGAGTACCTCTTTTGTTTATTTGACAGCCATTTATTGGGGCTCTATCAGGGGCCAGGGACTGTTATTGATACACATGATATACATACATGAACAAGTGGGTGTAGAACTCTCTGCTAAGGTGGTTTACTAACTAGTGAGGGTGTACAATGAACTAATAAAGTGGTAAATATATATAGTGATTTTAGATAGTGTTATGTGCTAGGGAGACAAGAAAATTTATATTACAGAAAATGAATTTTGGGATGGGGAGAGAGAGGGATGAGGTACGTTAGATGGGATGGTCAGAGAATATTGTGCTGAGGAAGGGATCCCTCTCTTTGCAAAAGTGACACCTAAATGACTAGTAGGAGGCAGCCATGTGAAGATAAGAAGAAAGGACTGCAGTATAGGGAATTGGTATGTGCAAACAGCCAAAAGCAAGAAAAATTGGAGTTAAAAAATATAGCTTTTGCGGCAGGATTTTAAGTGGAGAGTGATAGAAAATGAGGTAGAAGTAATCATCAGGAACCAGATCACGTAGTACTCTGAAATCTTGTTAAGGAGTGTGAGTTCTGCTTTAGTGGAACTTGGAAGCCATTGGAGCATTTTAAGTAGAGATGGGCTATGATCTGAGTTAAGTTGGAAAGTGCAATGATGACTACTGAGAGGCAGCAGGCTGACGGAAGGTTATTGAAGTAGTCTGGGCACGGGATGGTGGTGGCTTGCACAACAGATGGTGGTGACATAGAGGGAGAGAAAGGGAATGGGTGCAGACATATTTTGGAGTCAGATTCCAGAGGGCTAACGATTGGGTGGAATGTGGTGCCTTTTACTCGGGAAGTAATGGGCTGAGAGATGGGAGTTGGAATCAGGACTTTTATCTTGAACATAGACATTTCAGAGCATTATTAGACATTAAGCAGAGATGCCAAGGAAACAAACATCTATGCCAGTCTGGAGCTGGAGAGGCAGGGTGAGGTAGAGGCATACATTTATGAACCATTGACATAGATCTGGACATGGTTCATAGATCATTTTAAGTTTCCTCTTTCCTAATTCCATTTTTTTTTTTCTCTATGCCTAACTCCATTCATTTGTACTGGGATTCTCTTGAAAACCCCTTTTACCCATACATTTTTTTCCAGGTTAAATGTGAAGAAAGTGCAAGTGGTAGCTCC
This sequence comes from Trachops cirrhosus, assembly GCA_028533065.1. Classification (NCBI taxonomy): domain Eukaryota; kingdom Metazoa; phylum Chordata; class Mammalia; order Chiroptera; family Phyllostomidae; genus Trachops; species Trachops cirrhosus. The sequence goes on from CM052540.1 coordinate 113,934,723, forward strand.
CATGGAAGCCTTGATGACAATGTGGTCACTAGTCATCCCTCAAATACCAAAGTCTAAATGTGGGATGATCAGTAATGACCCACATATCGTGTCTGCAGATGTTTGGATTAGTACATATAGCTCACTCTGGGCATACATGCAGTGCTGTTCGTTGTAGTTTGTGTGTGGTCCCGTTGGGCACAGAGCCATTTAGTTTGCCTTGAGGAGACTAGTATCATCTTGTATGTGAGAACATGGAAAAAATATTATTTAATAGAGACAATAATAAATGAATTTAAGTAAATAGCTTTATATTTTTAAAAGGACCTTCAAAATATTGCCTCTATCAAATGTGAAATCCAATTTGTTTTTATTATGCTTTTCCTTTGAGTTGTTGATAGTTTCTATGATAATTTTATGAAGTAAAAACTTTTTATATTCCCACATTTGGAGTTACCTATGCTCAACTGTGGTCTGAAAATATTAAATGGAAAATTCCAGAAATATCATATTTTGCTGTATATAATGCCCACATTTGTGCCCAAATATTTGAGGGACAAATGAGGATGCACATTATACATGGGTAGTACTTGAAATACCTTTTATCTGTTCTTGTGTTTCAAAATTATTTGTTATGTAAAATTTCTTATACCATAATATCTTCAAAAAGAAATGCTAAAATTCCTTTATAATACAATAACAAGTATCTGCATCTAAATAAGAAAATAATTGAATAAAAAAAATTAAAACAACAGAGTTTTTCCTGAAAGTTTGGGTCAAAAATATGGGTGTGCATTGTGGTAAAATATGGTAAGCAATTTGTCAGTTTTAAATTGTGGCCATTTTGAGAAGCATGATGAAGTCTGGTGCTTTTCTGCTCGGTCCTGTCCCGAATATGAGTCATCCCTTTGTGTAGCGTCTCCACACTCTATGTACTGCCACTCTCAGACACTCAGCAGCTGGCTAAGTACCAGACCAACTGTGGCGATATCACAGTGCTTATGTTCAAGTGACCCATATTTTACTTAATGGTGGCCCCCAAAAGCAAGAGTAGTGATACTGCCGATTCAAAGATGCCAAATAGAAGCCATAAAGTGCTTCCTTTAAGTGAAAAGGTTAAAGCTGCTCTTGATTTAATAAGGAATGAAAAAAATTATAAGCTGAGGTGGCTAACCTCTACTGTAAAAACAAATCTTCTATTTGTGTGAAGATATTGTGAAGAAGGAAAAAGAAATTCATTCTAGTTTTTCTGTTATACTGTAAAAGTTAAGGCCACAGTGTGTGATGAGTGTTAAGATGGAAAGGCATTATTTGTGAGTGAAAGACATGAACAGAAAACACATTTTGATTGACAGCAGCTAGTGTGCCAGAAAGCATTGAATCTATACCAAGACTTCAGCAGGGGATCCCCTGAAATGAGTGACGACATTTATGTAACTTTTTAATAGCACATTGTAATAATTATTCTATTTTATTATTAGTGCTGTTAATCTTTTACTGTGCCTCATTTATAAATTGAACTTTATCACAGGTATGCATGTACAGGAAAAGTATAGAATATATATTGGACTCAATGCTATCCATGGTTTCAGGCATCTACTGGCAGTCTTGAAATGTATCCCCTGAGGATACGGGGGAACTACTATACATATTGAAACAGACATCACCTATTTTATCAAGTAACAACTCATTCCAAATCAGCAGGAAAAAAAGTACTGTGACACCTGTGTCACAAAAATGCATTTTTATGCATTTGAGCAAACTGATAGATTTTTTTCACATTTTTAATTTATTAGATATCCTTCAAGTCTTCCTGTTCTACCGTCCTGTTCCATCTTTGATGCATATTCTTAATGAACATCATATGGACTGTAATTTTGTAATTAAAAAATTAGAAAATGCATTTCAACATAATACAAAGCACACACCATTTTTAAGCTGTCTCCCTGCTTGCCTCTTTATTTGCAAGACTAATCTAATATGGTATCCATGAAGAGTGATCAGGCAGTAAAGAACTTAGTATGAATTCCAGCTGATGTTGTTGATGTAGTAAGAATTATCTAAAGCAAATATAAACAGATAAAAGTCTTCATCTGCAGGAGCATACATTTCAACCATGGCAGACGAGACTGCCACAGGAGAGAGGGTGAGAGCGGAAGTAAAAGCCAGCGAAGCCAAACCACATGATGAAACAAATCATTTGACTTACAAACAAACAGTCTGGTCTAGAGACTTCCAAAGGGTTCCTGGATCTCAGAAACTTTATGAGACCTACAATATGTAAAACCATCACATTTATTATATCACATTTTACTTGCAGCTGTCATGACAGCACTGGAAATGTTCCAGTCTAGCAGAGAGAGGAACTAAATGTCAGAGTAGACACTCTGAAAAAGATCTGGAGATATATGGCCTGAAGGCAGCAGAGCATTTGAGATAAGAGCCTGCAGTTGGAGACTTGTTTTTAAACCTTGGTGTTTTCCGTACTTAGAGCCACTCTCTTCCCTTCAGAACCTCATGGACTCTGTCACGTGCGAGGTGGGGGAGATATTAGCACTTACTTTGCAGGGCTGTGTGATGGTTAAATTAGCTAGTGCAGTGAGTTGCTTATCACAGTAAACACATAGTAAACACTGAGAAAGGTTATTTATTATTATCATCATTCATTATATTGACTGGACAATATAAGGGACAAGACTTCAAAAGTAACCCTTAAATCTGTTGAACTGTGAGAAAATGCTCAAAAGTCAAGGGAAGAGGCATTGCTTTCCTCATGTATTGTTGAAATGTTTGTGTTTGTTTATTGCAGACCACCTATTTGAAGCTTTTCTGCCACCAAAATGATATACTTGTGCAATTAATATGTATCCACTCTACTTATTAGGAAAGATCAAGCATTTGCTCCATGTCTAACCCGTGATAGACTGTGATAATCCAAAAAAGAGAGAGAAAGAGGGGGGTGGAGAGGGAGAGAGAGAACAGAGTTTCTGTCATTTAGGAACTCTGAGACTTGGAAATAAATTATTTGAATAATGTGATAAGTGCTCTAATTCAGTACAGGCAATGTATTAAGGGAACAGACAGGCAAGTGCTTAATTTGGCAAAGAGAAGTGGTATTTAAACTGAACATTGAGGTTTGCCAGGTAGACAAGAAGAAAAGGCCATTTTTGGTAGAGAAAATATCACATATAAAGGTGAAAATAGAAAAAAGGTATTGGTGTCTTCAAAAAACAGCCATCAGGTTGATAAAGCTAGAATCAGGTGGGAAAGAAGGAAGGTAAACCTGGAAAGTTAAGCCAGAACAGATCTGTGTTATGCTCAGGAGTTTCAACTCAGTCCTGTAGGCAGTGCTAAACCACTGAAGGGCTTGAGCAATGGAGAGACACAGTCAGTACTGAGTTTTGGAAAGAGCATCCAGGCCACTGGATAAAGCTCTGTCATGGGAGGGAAAGAGCTAAGGAAAGCAAGGAGGCTAGTGTGAAAGTCTGGCTAAGAGTCCATCAATTCTAACCTGAGGCTGTGGTGGGAATTGGGAAGTGGTAATGGAGATAAACACAGAGATGAAATGGAGAGAACTTAGTCATTCATTCTTCAGGTGGGATGTTTGAAGGAAAACACCGAGTCAACAGTCACCTTCATTACTGGGTACATGTGTAACAGATTGTGGGGAAAAATAAATTCACTAAAAATTGTTGAAATCTTGTTGCTCTTTAACTTGGATCTTGTGCTTTATAATGCATATAATATATTAAAAGCAATACATGTGAATAATCCATGTAAATATGTGTTTATTGGGTTGTATGTTCAAAACTTTTTATTAATAATGATGTATAATTAACGAGGTCTAGATATCACTGCCTTTACTAAAACCTGTTTGTGTAATCGGTGTTATTTACGGGAAGCATTTCCTCACTTAACATTCTGAAAGTTATGCATGTATTTGAAAGAGTTACTCTCCATCCCCTCAGAAGCTTACAGTCTAAAATAGGCATCTCTAACTTTTCACTTATCTTACTGTCTAACGTAGAAGTTAGGAGTACAGTAAGGAGCACTTTTCTCCTTTGCCTATAGCCTGGCTCAACTCTTTATGATAAACATCAACTTAAATTAGTATAACTGTTTTTTTGTTACTTTCCCCCCCTGTGCTCTATGGTTTTAATAGACAAATGAGCTGTTCATTTGGACACCAGCACAAAGTACTGAACCAACAGACAAATTACACAAATAAACCATCAGTTTCTGAACATACTAGCTAGTGTTGTGGGAGAGAGACATGCTCTGATGACATCAATAGGATGCCTCAGGAGGGTACTACTGCTGGGATTCAAGTTGGTAAATTGAAGAGAAAAGGAGGGTGTCACTGAGAGAGGTTAGGGGAGAGGGTTTTTGGTCTGCTAGATGGAATTCTGAAGAAAGAGGGAGAGGATTGGCTGAGGCTGGCAGAAAATGAAACCTATAAATTAGATCTATAATTTAGATCTAATGCTCCACCCCCAAATCCATATTTTTCTTTGCCTTTCCTCTTGACTTACTGCCTTGAAATGACAATCAGCTTTTGACTTATGCTGTTTTAAAAACAACTGCACTAGTGGTCTGAATCCCTAAGAAGTCCTGGGCTCAGCTGGTTGATAAAAGTAATAATAAAAAATGAAAACATATGCAACAAAGAAAAGTTTAAAATATAACAACAACAACAACAACTGGATAGCTTTTCCAGAAGATAAATAAACAAGCACTATCAAGTGGGTATTAAGAACAAAAGTGTTAGGCAAGATTTGTCAAGAAATTTGAAATCTCGTTCAGGACCATAAGGAGGAAGTCCATGAAATAGTCATTGGTTGACTTAGTGTAAAGCTGCAGGGAAAAAGCACAATGGAACTTTGGCTACATGACTGCATTTGTGAAAATCTGGATCGAAGAGTTCATCAAGTTACTAGACCAAAAATATACTTGGTGAATACAGACTTTTTGAAGAAAGTATGTATCAGGATATAAAGATCCAGTCCCATCAGTCTTCTTTCAAATGACAAGCCCTGGGCAGAACCGTCTGAGCCACTATAACATAGAATAAGATTTGGTGAATGAATCCAAGGTGCACAAAATTCAAGTACCTTTTCACCAAATCGACTGGCAAGAGCATGTCACCAGATGACCCCATTTACATATAAATAGACATTTAAGTTCGTACAACAAAAATGAGAACGTTATCAGAAAATTAAGGGAGAAGAAAAGCTAAAATATTAGGAGGCCATTACTTTTCAGAGTAAATATATGGCTTCAGGAAATAAAAGTTTGAAGAACTCAGCAACAGAAGCTCAATACACTGCTTGATAAATTTTATCTTTCACTCAGATCTGCCCTGAGGAAATGAGGGGAAAAAAAGGAAAAATCTGGTTTTAAAAGATCATTAGGTATAAACAATATCAAGGAAGAAGCATTCAACATTGTTCCATACCCTCTGGTAAAGGAGGAAGCAGAGGTTAATTTGAGGATTTGGAAATCACACCCATAGGAGATACTCAAAACGTTTTCATGGGCAGAAGGCAAGACAAATGCCCACGAAGTGCTTCTTTGGTTTATCAGGCCTCACTGTGGGCGCTGAAATCATTGATGCTGCCAAAATCCAAGAGACAACAGAAACATGAGCTTAAAGTGGGGGGAACTAACTCTTATTTCAATCACCAATACTGAATTATTTTAATCTAAAGAAATAAACCCAACAAGTCTTCTGATGCTTCTAAGGAAAGCCATCAAGATATACATCTTAAGGTAAAGAGGTAGTCTGGCTGCCCATATCAACTGCTGCAAGAGGAGTCATAATGAACTCAAAAAGATATGTCCTACAAAGGGAGGGTGGGAATTTCGTGGCAATGAGATATTTCACAATTAAATGCATGAACTACCTGATTTTTTAAAATGGAAGTTGATCTTAACCCTCCCATGATAGTGAGATCAGCCAGATTTAAATGTCATATTTCTATGAACACAGAGATTGATTTTTAAATTTCTGTCTGTATGAGATATGATTAGCACTTCGATGCAAGCTTAGAGGCACAAGCTCAGGTGCAAATTCAAGTGCAAAATGCTGTGCCACCATGGTAAGTGTTAATTTGTTTCTGATTAGTGACTACAGTGTCACCCATCCCACCGAGTACTACAGGCTATAAGTATGGGGTGGGTGAATTGTTACAGGCTCCTGGGCAAGACTTTCATCTGAAACACAGGTGGTGCTTGACATTCATTTCAATATGAACAGGAAATGCAAGGGGTACTAGATGTCAGACTGGTAATGCGCCAGATTCTCCCAGTGATTCAACTACTCCCTATCAGTAGAGAATATAGAGAAACAGCAGTTAGTCTTCCAGTTTACCACACTAGCATTTAGAAAGGCTTTCATTTGAGTAAATTGCCTTTTTGGTGTAGTAAATGGTACCTGGGAAATTGGATATAGTGAACACAGCTTCTCAAAGTGTCTAGTTGATAATCAGTTAGTAACCAAGACATTAAAAGAGTGTGACACTGCTGAAGAGCAACAAAATCAAGTTGTCACAAAGACTTGGTCCAATTGCCATGTTTCCCCACCGCTGGGGAACAGGAGGGGACCATCTGTTTGTTCATTCATTTCTCTCCTGACTCCAAGCGCAGTGCACAAGCACTGGCTTTGCAGCTGAACTGGCCGGTCTTGCATCTTGGCAACCTCAGGAGACAGGGCAAGTTGTTTGCTTCTCTGTGTCTCAGTTTTCGGAACTGTAAAACAGAAATAAAAAGTTTGTAGTTAAACTAGTTACAGTTAAACTAGTTAACATATACAAGGCTTTTAGAACACGGTGTTTGGTAACTTTTAGCTGTTACTATTCTAAATAAAGTTTTATTGTGTACCAATTACACATATTACTGGCAGTTAAAATTTACTCTCCAAGAGTCTCAGTGGATTTTTCAGTCATGATATCCATACTTTCTTACATTTAAGCTTCTTAATATTTTAAGTAAATGTTTAAAAATATGCAGAAATGAATGAGTTAGCCTATCCTTGAATTAACATTATATCTAATAATAATTTGGGAGGGGGAGAGATGTAAAGATGGAATTTAAGAGTCAAATACAAACTTGTCCTAATATTTAATGTTCTTAAATAATTTCCCCCAGGAGACATATGAGGGCAAGAAACAGGAATGGTGAAAATTGTCTTCAATTAAGTTCCCTTCCCCCATGTATCTTACCTACTTTTATCCATTCATTATCTCTGTTTCTACCTCTTTGGTCTTGTCACTGCACTATCAATCAATCAAGATTCCTTCTATTTCAAGGGGTGGAAAACCCAACTTAAGGAAAGAGAATTTGCTGACTTAGGTACATGTGAAGCCTCAGGGTTGGGTAGTTTGAGTGCAGCCGAGAACCCTCATCAGGACTCAGGCTCTCTGCTTCTGTTGACTCTGTTCTCCTTCACGTGGACTTCATTCTCAGGCTCCGCATGCTGGCAAAAAGAACAATCCGCAGATCTAGGCCTACAGCCTCCCAGATTGGGGTCTAACAAGAACGAGCCATTGTCTCTCATTGGCTGCTTAGACCACATGTCCATTCTGAACCAATTTGGTGGTGAGACAAAGCAGTCCTTTGGGTGCCACATGTGAGTCAGAGAGTTGCTCTTAAAGCTGGGAATGAAAGGAATTCTACCTGAAGCACAAAGCCAAGGAAAGGGATAAGGACCTTTGATATAGAGGAAAATTAGTGTTTTGTTAGCAGACATGTGAAGAGCAACAAACACAACACTGGCTCTCTATACCCACCCTGTAACTCTGATCCTGCCTAATCGGTCCTCATAGCCTCCAAACAATCCTTTTTGCCTTTTGCATAAAATCCAAAGTCTGTATGTGGCATTCAAGGCTTTTGACTATCCTAACTTATTTCTTACCATGCTAACTCTTGCAGTCCAGGCTGCAGTTTATTTTCAGAATGTCTCCATCCTCTTATGATGTTTGATTTTCTGTCCCCCTCATCCATCTTGTTGATATCTTTTTTGATGATTGGGAGTCCTGCTCAAATATACCTCTCAAAAAACGAGTGGAGTCAGGGTTATTATATTCATTTTATAGATGAGGGCATTGGAATACAACCAGTAACAAACTTGGTCAAGGTTACACTGTCGGTAGTGCTGTGTTAGGATTCTCCTCCGGCATTCTGGATCCAGAGTCCTTCCTAACTACACGCTCTTACCCATGGAAAGTAAGAAGGACACCTTAACAACACTGTACCCTACATCAACATCAGACACGTGGAAACGTGTAGTGGAAGGAAATGTGTTATATTGTGGATTTTGTTTACCCTGATTTTATTTACAAGGACATGAGTGTTTCCCATTGACATGGTATTTTGTTCCTGTTATGTCTTCATAGCAGGAAGACATAAATGTGACAGACAAGCAGACTAGCGAGTACTACACATACATTTTGAAAAATTAAGATGTGGTTAATATTTTTAAATTTGAGTTTCAAGGTAGAAAACATTGTATAAGCATGTGTTGGATACCTGTTCTCTGACAAATGTTAGCTATCTAAAAAAAAAAAAAAAACAAAAAAACACCCCTGCCCAAATAGCCTGCTGTCTCAAGTTGCTCATTGTTTAGTTAAGGAGACATAATTGTAAATAAATTCAATACCATTTAGTGCCGATCTTACAATTTGAAGAATGCAGTTGATTTTAAGGTTTTGTTTTGTTTTTGCATGAGGGAGTTTCTAGCAACAACAACCAAGATTTAAGATGCTTTTACTCTTGTAAATGAATGGATAATTATTATAATAATATACTTATAAGTAGACAAGGTTATTGACTTTATAGCACTTACTTGTAGGAGAATGATGTAAATGAAATTCAGCAGAATTTATAATATAACATGTTATGAAAATTACGATGAAGTAGTAGAGCAGAGGGTAGTGACAGAGAATGTCAGATGGGCTATAGATGCGTGGGAATTGTCAGTTTTGCGAGAATTGCTTTTCAGTTTGTGACCTGAAGAATGGTAGGATGGGGTATGCAGAAGTCTGAGGGATGCAGCATTCCACATGAAGGGACTAAGGGATGTAGAGCAAGTGATGTTGTAGTAAAGAACTTGGGGCATTCAAGGAAGGCCAGGATCTGCAGAGCGGGTTCATGTCAGGTGGGTGGTTGGAGATGAGGCTAAAGGAGAAGGAAGAGTCGGACATGTGGAGCCATGTGGCCATGGGAAGAAGCTGGGATCTTAGGTGTGGTGGGAAATTATTGAAAGTTCCAAGCACAGGTACATATCCAGGTTTTGGGAAGATGATTCTGCGTGCCATGAAAGAGGTGGCAAGCTGCCTTCCAATCAGGGGGGAGTTGTCCTGTGGGAGGGCCAAGCAGAGGAGTTAGATATAGAAATAACAAAAGAGAGCTTTTGTTATTTCTGAGAACTATTTGAGAGGTAGTATCTAGGATGACTTCCAGGTTCTGATCTTTAGTTGCTAGGAAGTAAGTACAAGATACCATGTACTAAAAATTATTATGTCGTCAGATGCCTAAGAGGTAGTAGGGCGGATAGTTGGATCCAAGCTAAAAAATTTCAGAACAAATGTTTTCTACTGGATTCCCCATCTAGTTTTGAACAAAGATCTCATGTAAGATCTTCCTGTTGATCCTATGGCTTCTGGAGTAGAATCTCATCTTTCCCAAACTGATCCTCTCCTGCCTCCATTTTTTTTCCTTATAATCTCAGGCTGAGAACCAGCTTGAGAAACAGAGGCTCTCTGCACCAAGGATATTTACTGACAGCAACGGCCTCCAGGGCTCCCATGTGCAAGCTCCCCTCAGACAAACCTGTCCCCAGGCTTTTTCCAGAAAGCTTAGTTCTGTCCTCCCCAGCACTGTGTCTGCTATCTTTGGGCAAATTTCTCTCTGCTTATTAGGAACAGACTTGTGAAACCCATGTTTCAGCCCTATTTTGAGCTCATAATCATACATTCTTTGCACAAAGGACTAATAATCTTTTCCCACTTCCTTGGTTCTGGAGATAAACACTTGTAGATTTATATTGTTATGTCTGAGAAATTCTAATTTCATTTTAAGGAGCTATTATTGTGATTCAGTACTCTCAAATAGCATCTGCTTCTTGTATCATCGGTTTGGACTTTACAAAACATAATTGTTGCAGAAAACAATTAGTTGTTCCAATATTATGGAGTTTACAAATCTGTTTCATGTATACTGTTATCTCAATGATAGTTTGAGGTAGACGTTATTATCATCGTTACACGAGACAATTGAGACCCAGGGACTAAGTGAACTGTCCAGTGTTACCAGTTGGAAAACGATGCCTCTCAGGTCTCAAATTCACAGACATAGCCCATGTTTTTATTTTTTGCTTTGTTACAGCAACTTATTTACTGTGAGAAGTGGAGAGGTTATATTTTCAAGATATTCTGCTACATTCTATTTGGATATGAGATAGTTTTCTATCAAGGCAAGTGTTCTGATGTTTTCAGAGCTGGTCATTCAGAACATTAGAGACCAGCACTTAGTGCCTGGGAAGGTTTCTTTGCATCAGGAAAAGCTCTCTCCCGGGAGCAGCTTGACTCTTCAGCCAACTTATAAATTTGTTTCTTAAATTACTACAAGAAAGAAGAACTTTGGGCAATTAACTGGTTTATTAGGATATTCCTGATAAAATATTATCACTAAAAAAAAAGAAATAAAAGAGTATAGGCTGGGTACTCATGGGAACAAAATCCAGAGGATAGCTCTGCAGCTAAGTGGTCAAACAGTTTCATTTTCATTTACAAAGGCAACAATTTCCATATCAAATGTCACGGCCACCCATCTCAACTCTAGGGAAAACAGAACCCATTTGGATGACCTCTGGTTCAGAACCCAGAACGTTGCTCCAGGGAAATCCTATTCCAGGGGAGTATAAATTCTTTTTTTTTGCCATTCATATTTGCAAAAGCACATTGCATGAAAACAAGTAAACTCTTGGGAAATGAACAAATTTTGTAGCAGCTCTATACCTTTATGTTATAATATTTCAGTGTTTGTTTTAAAAATTATTTTAATGTTACAATTTGAGCAACAAAGAAAGGCGTAGATGAGCGCCCGGCTCTGAGACGTTGCAGATGAGGCGGTGACCTGCTGAGGAAGACGGCGGAGGCCAGGCACTCAGTGAGCTCAGTGCGGTGTGGTGGGCAGAAAGGGCTCCAGTATGCAGCAAGGATGGTATATAAACGGACACAAAACATGTTAGCTCCTCAGCTGCCAAGTAAATGGACAAACTTGGGTGACCTCTCAGCCTTATTTCTCACCTTTTAAGATCTTATCTAAAATCCAGTTTGCATTCCCTGTTGAAGTGTACAGATTAGATTGAGATGTCCTGTTTTTCAATCAATCAAGACTATTTTAGGCAAGTTCACCCTGGGCCAGAGTCAAGCATAATATTCTGAGGGCTGTTGGTTGTCACCTATTGTGAGTGTTATTTTTTATGTGTCAGCTTAGCTAGGCTCTAGTGGCCATTCTGTAATCAAATACTAATCTAAGTATTTCTACAAAGGTTTTTTGTAGATTTGGTAACATCTTTCTCTCTCTCTCTCCCTAACGCTAACCCTTTCCTTCCTTTCTTTCTCCTTCCTTCCTTCTTTCTTTCCTTCCTTCCTTCCTTCCTTCTTTCCTTCCTTCCTTCCTTAGTTCTATTTCTCTAGAAACATTGACTGATAAAGGTTTGATACTAAGAGTGGGTCGAGAAGTACAGACTGTTAAGGATGAGTGTTCTGAAATGACTCTACAGTTTCTGGAACTGGTTCTCTAATTTGATTAGATTTAAAGACAGTAATGACTCTATTTCCAGTGGTGTAAAGATACTGAAAATATCACCAATCACCAATAAATACTCCTAACTAAAACCTCATAAAAGGCAAGGTGCTGGTTAACTGCTGATTCTCCTCAGGATCCATCTCCATCTCCCCTCTCTCCTTTTGACCTAGCAGGCTCTAAGGGGTGAGGTACAAAGTATGGCCTATCAGGAGGTGTGATACACTCCAAAAGACCTGCCTGAGTTTCTAATTTATATATTAGAAATCTGGGGAATATGCGTGGGAATAGGTATTAAGGGTGTAGGATAATGTTGGAAGGAAAATAAAGTTGGACCAGGCAGAATTTTTTGATATGGGTCCACTTGGCAGAGATTCTGGATTTAATGTTGCTGTTTGGGAGGGTGGAAAGGGCTTTAACAGTTTGGTCGGCGGAAACATGTACTAAAAGGTGGCCCCCAGTAAGTGAAGTTGAAACACTGACCTGACTGGTATACGATAGAGGAAGGGACTCAGAGGCTTAGGGAGATCAGAATGTTAGAATGAATTTGCAATTGAAGAGCTGCTTACTCACCACAGGAGGGTCCAGAGGATGCACATTCCACCACAGCTGTGAGAAATAAATCTGAGGGGAATGCCAAGTGTCTTTGAAGCGATATGTGGTCCTTCCTTTCTGTAGGTCAGAGATTACAGTGGGAAACGATACATCTAAATTTAGAAACCTAACTGCAATGGGGATAATTGGATTCTGGGGTGGCAGGGGCTAAGTGGCAGCACTCAATTGCCAAAGACAAGGTGGGCATGGTTTCCAAATGGGCAGCAGAGTCAAAGTAGCAATCAGAATAGCCTGACTCAAAGAAACCTATGGCACTGGCTAGTTGGTCACGGTGTTCCTAGGAGTGAAATAGGTGGCAAGTCTTCTAAAGTCTTACTCGATCTGTAGGAGTGGGAGTGTTCTAGGTCAAGGGAACAAAAGTCTACCTGAGTCATAAAAACAGAGAGTCAGGGCCCTTCAATCAATTCCAAGATTTGAACCAGTGTACAGACCTACAGCCCCTTGAATGCAGGAGAGGCCAGGTCCACTTGAGGAAGGACCTCAGCATGCTGCCCAAAATGTATACTTTCGATCTTTCTCCCAGCCATACTCTGAGGGATCTATAGCTTTTTCCCAGAGTGACTGTGCCCTGAAGAACAGGAAATAATCAGACCTTTCAGGGGTTACTGGATACTAGTTCTGAAGTGGCAGTAATTCCAGGAGGCCCAAAACATCACTGCAGTCCACCAGTCAGAGTGGGGCTTATGGACGTCGGAGGCTCAATGGAGTTTTAGCTCAGGTCCATCTTACAGTGGTCCAGTGGGTCCCTGAGCCCATTCTCTAGTTATTTCCCCCATTCTGAAAACATAATAGGAATAGGCATACTCAGCAACTGGCAGAATTCCCATATTGGCTCCCTGACCAATGGGAGGAGGGCTGTTACGGTGGGAAAGGCCAGTGTAAGCCATTAGAACCTCTTCTTCCCAGGAAAATAGTAAACCAAGCTAATACTGCATTCCCGGAGGAACTGCAGAGATTAGTGCCATCAGCAAGGATGTGAAGGATGCAGGAGTGGTGATCCCACCTGTTTGGCTTTTGCAGAAAACAGATGGGTCTTGGAGGACAGTTATCATAAGCTTAACCAGGTGGTAACTCCAATTGTAACTGCTGTACAGATATGGCTTTACTGCTTGAACAAATGAACACGTTCCTTAGTATCTGGTATATAGCTATTAATCTATAAATGTAGCAAATGCTTCCTTCCCCCATACCTATTAGCAAAGACTACCAGAAGCAGTTTGCTTTCAGCTGGCAACGCTAGCTATATACCATCACAGTCCTATTTCAGGGGTACATCAGCTCTCTAGCCCTATGTCCTAAATTTAATTTGCAAGGACTTTGATTGCCTTTCCACAAAATATCACACTGGTCTATTGCTTTATGCTGATTGGACATAGTAAGCAAGAAGTAGCACCTATTCTAGTTTTATTGATAAGGCACTCGTGTGTCAGAGGGTGAGATATAAATTTGATAAAAATTCAGGGACCTTTTACCCCAGTGAATCTTCTAGTGGTCCAGCGGCATGGGGCATGTTGAGACATCCATTCTAGAGTGGAGGATAGTTAATGGGTCTGATCCCTCCTACAACCCCCAAAGTGGCACAATGCCCGGTAGTCTTTTGTGGATTTGGGAGGCAACATAATTCTCACTGGGAGTGAGTTACTCTGTCCCCTTTCCTGAGTGACCTGAGAAGCTGCTAGTTTTGAGTTGGGCCCAGAACAAGAGAAGGCTCTGCCAAAGGTCTGGGCCACTGTACAAGCTGCTCTGCCACTGAGATCAGCAGACCAATCAGTGGTGCTTGAAGTGGCAGCACCAGACAGGGATGCTGGGTGGAGCCCTTGGCAGACTCTACAGGGGAGTCACACTACATGTCCGTAGGATCTGGGAGCAAAGCCCTGCCATCCCCTGTGGATAGCTAGTCTCCTTTTGAGAGACAGCTCTTGGCCTGCCACTGGGCCTTAATAGGGACTTAACACTTACCAGGGGCCACTAAGTGCAGACCACCATATGACCTGAGCTGCCCGTCATGAACTGGGTGTTATCTGACCCACTAAACCATAAAGTTAGGCGTGCACAGCAGCACTCCATCATCCACTGGGAGTGGTTTATATGAGCGTGGACCCAAGAAGGCCCTGAAAGCACACATATGTTACATAAGGAAGTGGCCCAAATATCTATGGTGCTCATTCCTGGGCACTATCTTCTCTTTCCCAACCTACACCTGTGGCCTTATGAGTTGCCATAGAGTTCCCTATGACCAGTGGCTGAGAAAGAGAAAACTTGTGTCTAGTTTACAGATGTTTCTGCATAATATGCAGGCATCACCCCAAAGTGGACAGCTGTAGGACTACATCCCTTTTTTGGGACATCCCTTAGAAACAATAGTGAAGGGAAATCTTCCCAGTGGACAGAACTTCAAGTACACCTGGTTGTCCAATTTGCTTGGAAGGAGAAATAGTAAAGGTATGGGCGTATCTTGATTCATGGACTGTAGCTAATTGTCAGGCTAGGTGTTCAGGGACTTGGAAGGAACACAATTGGAAACTTGATAATATACAGGTCTGGGGAAAAGATATGTGTGTACACCTCTCTGATTGGGTGAAAAATGTGGAGATATTTTATCTCTTGTAAATGCTCACCCAAGGGTGACTTCAGCATAGGAAGATTTTAATAATCAAGTGGATAGGGTGACCTGTTCTGTGGATACGAGTCAGCCTCTTTCCCCAGTCACTCCTCCTCATCACCCAATGGGCTCATGAACAAAGTTGCTAATAAGGTGGGGATGGAGGGTTTGCATGGGCTCAGTGAGATAGACTTCCAGTCATCAAGGCTGCCCTGGCTGTGGTCACCATCGGGTGCCCAATCTGCCAGCAGCAGAGTCCAACACTGAACCTTTCATGTGGCACCATACCCCAGGGCAACTAGCCAGGTACATGGTGGCAAGTTGATCACAATAGACTGCTTCCACATGGTAGGGCAGCACTTAGTTCTCACTAGAATAAAAATTATTCTGATATAGATTTGCTTTCCTTGCATGCAATGCTTCTGCCAAAACTACCATCTGTGGACTTATAGAATGCCTTGTCCACCATCATGGCATTCTACCCAGCATTGCTTTTGGTCAAGAATATCACTTCACGACAAATGAAATGCAGCAGTGCTGGGTCTGTGCTCATGAAATTCACTGGTTTCACTATGTTCCGCATCATGTTGAGGCAACTGACTCGATCAGCTGGTGGAATGGCCTTTTGAAGACTCGATTACAATGCTAGTGACTTGGTAATTAATACCTTGCAAAGCTGGGCCAGTGTTCTCTGGGAGGCTGTATGTGTTTGAAATCAGCATTCAATGTATTATACTACTTCTTCCACAGCTAGGATTCACAAGTCCCAGGAATCTAGGGGTGGAAATAGGAGGGGCATCACGGACTATTATTCTTAGTGACCCACTAAGCAAACTTTTTACTTCCTGTCCTCATGATCTTGTGCTCTGTTGGTCTCGAGATCATAGTTTCAAAGGGAGGACTGCTTCCACAAGGAGACAGAACAGTGATTCATTGAATTGGAAGTTCAGACTGCCACTGGTCTCTGGGCTCCTTATGCCTCTGACTCAACAGGCAAAGCAGTATGTCCATTCATGTATTGGCTAAGGGATTGATCCTGGTTATCAGGAGAAATTGGACTTCTGTTACACGATAGAGGTAAAGAAGAATACGTCTGGAATAGAGGAAATTCCTTAGGGCCTGTCTTAGTACTAACATGCCCTGTGGTTACAGTCAAAGGAAAACTACAACTCAATTCAAATACCCTACCCTACAGATTTTGGATTTGTCAGCTCCCAAAACCACATGAGTTAATTCCTTAAAATAAGTCTGTGTATCTACGTATCTACTTATAGATACAAAGATACATATAACTATAAATATATATTTATATATAAATATAAACATAGATTTCTCTCTCTATACATACATATCCTATTGGAATTTTTCTTTGGAGAACTCTGATATACCTGTAAATTATAGCTCCAAAATTAATTGTCCTTTACCCTTTTATTGTATTACATACTTAATTATAAAAATAATTATTTTGACAAGGCCAACAATACAGGATTGTAGAAGTCAGATGTTAATATTTCTCATTCCTGCTTCTTTGTTTCATGCCGTTCCATATGTTTCTCCACAAAGTGCGCACATACACTAAGGCACACACACATTCACGTGTATAGAATTGATTTTGTTTTATTTTTTTAAAGTGGTTACACTCTACATAATACTATGTAACTTGGTTTTTTTTTTTTTACCAATTGAGTAATACATCATATTATGTAACATACACTATGTAAATACTTATAGGACCAATTTTAAAATTGTTACGCACTAGTCACTATATTTACCATGAATTAATTAACATTTCCCTATTAATGGGCTTTGGATTGTTTTAGTGGTTTTTACCACATCAAATAATGCTGTATTATGCTTGTACTTTCAAGTTTAGATAGTCTTGTTTTTATTTTTGCATATTCTAAAAATTGGGATTTTTCAATTAAAGAGTATGAACATTTAAAATTTTAATTTTTATTTATAGATTACTTGTATGAAGGTTATAGCAGTTCATTGTTCTGCCAGCAAAGTATGTGGCCACGTATTCTCACCAGTACTGAATATTAGTTTTCAGTGTTATGATTAAAAAGTTAGATCCCATTTATATTATATTTTTAATTTCCTTGCTGCTAAAATGGTAGACTGTATTTTCATATGGTTATGACTGGTTCACATTTCTTTTTCTATTCCTTCATTTCCTTTGCTTATTTTTTATAGTATTACTTTTCTTTTTCAACAGTCTTTAAGAGACTTGCTTTTACTGAATATGGCCTTTGAATCTACATACTGGGTCTATAAGCATTCCAGAGTCAGGTCAATGCAGTCTGACTGCACTGACACCATGCCCCCCACCCCCCAGGGGGAAACGGGAGGACCTGCAGGAAGGTGGTGTGTGCACCTTGACATTTCTGTCGGTGGCACAGCAACTAAAGAAATTCTAAAGAAAAATCATCTTGTCAACTTCCTCAAACTAGAAATGTATTTAGACCACAATATAGATCTAATGCCCAGCTTGCAAAATTGCAGAATTTTCCAATTTGGTGTTGCTCCAGGTTAAAAAACATACCAGCTGAAAAATGTGAATTGGAACCATTTGCCACCCGTCCCTAATATAATGACTGATTTCCCACTCTGGATTCAGCAAGCTGCAGGCAATGGGTTTGAACTGAGTCCAGGTGGAAGGGAGCCAGACATATTAAATTTAAGGCCTCTATTGCACAACTCCCTACAGAAATTGTGCGAATAATATAGCTGAAGTGCTTTCTGCATGCTGTGCAACCCAAGTCTTTCGGCAGGCTGATTAATTCCTTGCCCTTTTCTATAGTATGCGCAGTTAGGAAATATACTAAAAGGTGACAGAAGCCATAATAGAATCTGTCAGGTATTACATGCAAGATGTTATCCTCTTCATTTTTAGTTCAGAAGAAAACTTTCTTCAAAAAAGTCCTCATGAAGTTGGGATACAATAATTACCCCTCAGTGCTATATGCCTTTTGTTAATACCACTAATGGTAACATATAAGTCACATCCCAGAGCTGATGGTTCTTCTACATTTGTGTTGTATTTTGCAGAGGTAAATATAAACATGCACTCAGGCTTACTAAAAACTGGCCTGATTAATGCAAAATGGCTTTCGACTGCACTACACTAAATTAGACCACGATTGCATCTCTCTCTCTTTCATGTAAATGTACACACAGTCTCCAGACACTGAACTTTCATGCATCCTTGACCTGCCTTTTGTGCCTTTTCTCAAAAGGAGGCTGTGAGACAAGGATAGCCTATGAGCATAAATTAGTAAGATTCATATATTTATTTTTTAAATTATTGTATTGTTGTTCAAATACAGTTGTCTGTATTTACCCCCAAACACTCCCCCCCACCCAGGCACCCCCACCTCCCTCTCCTGATTTCATGCCCCCTTGGTTTTGTCCATGTGTCCTTTATAGTTGTTCCTGAAAAGCCTTCCCCCCTCCCCCCAATTATCCCCTCCCACGTCCCCTCTGGTTACTGTCAGTTTGTTCTTTATTTCAATGTCTGTGGCTATATTTTGCTTGCTTGTTTGTTTTGTTGATTATGTTCCAGTTAAAGGTGAGATCATATGGTGTTTGTCTTTCACTGCCTGGCTTACTTCACTTAGCATAATACTCTCCAGTTCCATCCATGCTGTCACAAAGGGTAGGAGCTCCTTCTTTCTTTCTGTTGTGTAGTATTCCATTGTGTAAATGTACCATAGTTTTTTGATCCATTCATTTACTGATGGGCACTTTGGTTGCTTCCAGCACTTGCCTATTGTAAACTGTGCTGCTATGAACATTGGGGTGCATAGGTTCTTATGGATTGGTGTTTCAGTGCTCTTAGAGTATAATCCCAGCAGTGGAATTGCTGGATCAAAAGACAGTTCCATTTTTAGTTTTCTGAGTAAACTCCATACTGTTTTCCACAGTGGCTGCACCAGTCTGTAATTCCACCAACAGTGTACTAGGGTTCCCTTGTCTCCACAGCCTTGCTAACACTTGTCATTTGCTGATTTGTTTATGATGGCCATTCTGACCGGTGGGAAGTGGTATCTCATTGAGGTTTTAATTTGCATCTCTTTAATGGCTAGTGATGCTGAGCATCTTTTCATATGTCTCTGGGCCCTCTGTATGTCCTCCTTGGAGAAGTATCTGTTCAATAAGATTCATTTAATCCAAGATTTGCAATAACTTCAGTTTTAGTCTTTACAAAGATGGCAGTGCTGATGTTGTCAAGGTTCCAGCGAGACAGTGATGCTAAGAATTCTACCTGAGTCATCTAAAACCAGGGCTTGTCAAAAGGCACCAATGTGTTCAGTAGATGCTTTTTTTTCCCAAATGGAATATTTTAGAGGCGCCTTCTCTGCTATTCTTTTTTACTTGTAAATTCTTTTTAATTGCACACTAAGAACCAGGGAATAGTTCAGTATCTGGCAGATGAATTCTAACATATAACTTGGAAGTGAAATTGGCAAAAACAGGGGTGCACTGACTGATGTGCTTTGGATCAGGCTATGAGCCCTTGAGAAACTCCAGTGAGGATTGAATTACTGGTTCCGGGCACGGCACTGGAAGCTGAAGAGATGATGCAGAATGATTTCATTAGGCAGCCTATAGTCAGAGTTGAATTCTGCTTTTGTTTCCTAGATTTTGGTTTCCAAATGTTTCCTGAGAGTAGGTAACTTGGTTTAAATGGGACTGAACAAGCTCAGCTCCAGGAATTAGTAACCAATTTGCTCTTAAGTGTCATATTTCATGTCACCCTTAACAGGTATCACATGTTTTTAGTTGGTCTTTTCTGTATATTGACTTTGGCTTAGAAGGGAAAGGAATTCAAATAATAAAGCACCAGGATACTTGGAGAGTACACCCATAAATCATGCTTAGCTATAACATCAATGTATGTTGGGGATACAATTATGTAGCATACCATAAAATATTTGTATGTGTGTATGTGTCATTTATGTCTGAAAATACTCTCTTTGAGCAGTAGTCTGGTTGTGGCCTGCTGACCTGAGGAAAAACATCTGGCAATTAAATGGGAAAAATTGCAGGGTTAATTGATATGGGAAGACTAATAGGATTCTGACTGTGCTTGGGATCAGAATATGACCTCTGAGATATTGTGAATTGGAAACTGGAAAACATTTTAGATCTTTCACTTGAAAAAATATTTGAAGCGGCACCACATGTCAGAGTTAATCAGTGTCAAAATGTATTACTCCACATCTTACTCTTGTAAGCCAGAAGTAAAGGAATGAAAATAAGTTTTCCCTTTTGTTATAGACCGAATTGTGTCCTCCCCAAATTGATACGGTGAAGCCCTCACCCCCAGTTTGAGTATACTTGGAAACAGGGCTTTTAAAGAGGTGATTAAGTTTAAGTGAGGTCATAAGGGTGGGATCTATTCCCTTTGGACTGGCGTCATTCTAAGGGAAGAGATGCTAGGGTTGCTCACACAGAGAAAAGGCCATGTGGGGACACAGGGAGAAGGCAGCCATGTGGAAGCGGAGAAGAGAGGCTCAGGAGAACCCCATCCAGCCAGAACTTTGATCTTGGACTTCTAGCCTCCAGAAATGTGAGAAAATAAATTCCTGTCATTTAAGCCACCCCAGTCTGCTGTATTTTGTTATGACAGCCTTAGCAGACTAATATACCCTTTGTCTAGTTGCCTGAAAATAGGGTCTAAAGTACTATGGGTAAATAAAATATCTTGTAATATCTGTGCTATCAAAACAGTCATCTTGTATTCTTGTGGATTTTCTGAGGGCAGACACAGCTCTAGCAGCTGGTTAGAAATTCTTCTGATAGCATGTGAAGTGACTGTGAGAGTCGTTAGAGTAAGTGTAGTGGTCGTCTGTTGTTTGCCTTGCCCACCTCCCCCCGCCACCACCTTCCTCTCTAGCATCACCATGGCTCTCCTGTGCAGAGTCCTCATCTCAGTTCACATGGTTTGGCTGCGCCTTACCCCCACCCCATGGCTCCAAGGTGGGCAGGTGACTGAGACCTGAAGTAGGTTACAGTAGTCCCTTGCCAGAATGACTGTTCGGGTTGATTTAGCATCAACCCACATGCTTTGGCTGGAAGTCCTGAGAAGAGACATGTACTTTCTTCTGGATTTACTAAGATAATAGGAAGTAAGCCTGGAATCAAGTCAAAACAGAGGAACCCCAAGTGAACAGAAGGTGAAAGGTTGATTTCTGTTAGTATTTTTGGAGAAGCAACATCAAGCTATCTCTGGGCCTAAACTTTGACCTTCCCATTAGTAGAATGTGGGAAGTACTCAGTCTATTTTTACATAAGCTTCTTTAAATGGAGTTTCTGGCTTTTGTTGCTGAAAGAGGCATTTTGGTTATTGCTGTGGCTGAAGATTGAAAGAGAGATTTAAACTTTGGCTCAAATGCTCTTGCCCTCCTTTCTACTCACTCAGACTTCTATTAAGCCTGCGCTCAGGTTCTACATTCTCTGTGGATGCCCTTCTCCTGTGGTCTCTCACCTCCTGGTATGAATCTTGAGGTGCCCAGAACATGCTGCCTTGCCCTGTTAGTGTGCGTGTGTGTGTACAAGCTCTGAAAACCGCAACCAAGAGTCTTGGAAGATAGGTAGTGTAGAAAATTACCAATGAGACTATTCTCTGCAGTTTAGAGGGGGGTGCATTGGGAGATGGAAAAGGAAGGCTGTCACTGGACTGAAGAGCGCATCCTCTGGGCCTGCAAGAGCTAGACAGCAATGGAAGCAAAGGCATCACAGGCAGATGTCTGCAAACTGCGGAAAATAAAAGGGGTCATAGTGGCAGGGCAGGGTTGTCAGTTACTACTGACCTGGATATTGGGTAGGGAACAACAGAAGTTAAAGGGCTACTTTTTAGGATTAGACTTGTTTGTGGTTTACTAATATTAATGGGTTGAGTTGTGCTCCCTGCGGCTCCCCCCCACCCAGCCACCACCGACATTTATGTCCACCTGACATCTCAGAATGTGACCTTATTGGGAAATAGGGTCTTTGTAGTTGTAATTAGTTAAGGAACGCAAGGTAGAATCATCCTGGATTTAGGTGTGCTCTAAATCCAATCACTTGTGTGCTTATGAGAGTGAAGAGGAGACAGAAGCTTAGGGAAGACAGGCCCTGTGGAGAGAGAGGCAGGGATTGGATTAATTCTTGGCCACTCCCCAAAGAACATCAGGAGCCCTTGAGAGCTGGAAGAGGCAAAGAAGGGTCCTTTCCAATAGCCTTGGGAGGGGGCATGGCCCTGCCCACACCTTGATGTTAGACTTCTAATCTTGAGACCTATGAGAAAATAAATTCCTGTTTTTTGAAGACACAAAATTTTTGGTAATCTGTTATGGTATCATAGGAAACTAGTACATTCATGAATCTGTGAGTATGGGAAAGTGTGAAGGATACCGACATCTCTAAGAGATGACTGCTAGAGAAGGGGAGTTCATGTCAGACTTCATTAGCATTGAGATCACAAAGAACGGTGGTATTCCCCATGTAAATTCCACCTCATGCCTTTACTCCTAATTAATCAGATGCTGACAAGCCTGGTGTGTTACCTGCTGGCCATTCCCTGTCAGGGAAAGTAGAGACTTGCTGAGCTTTTGCACTTTTCTCAGAAAGGGAAGGGAAAGAAAAATACGGAGCACCATGGTCTTACCGTGGACATTCTGCAGTGTGCGCTGGCATCCTGACAATTTGGCCATCTGCTTCATGGAGGTTGTCCAGCTCCATCAAAGAGACAATATAATTTCTGTCACTTCTTAGAAAAGCATGCTTGTAACCCAACAGTCATTTAGCAGGTTCATTGTGTGGCAGTGTAAATGTTCGTGACTAGGGTCACCATCCATCCCAGCTCGCCTTGGACAGTCCCAATTTACGGGTGTTGTCCCAACCTAATGAATGGTAGCCCAACCCCCTTCACTCTGAAAAGTGCTCCTGTTCAGATGATAGATTATATAGCCAGCTTTGCTATGGCACCATCCCTCATTTCACAAAAGAAGTCTAAAATGTTGCAATTTGATTTACTTTCCTTTTCTGGCACAAGACTACTTAGTTACAATGTTGTGCAAACAGATTAATTTTTTGAGGGATTTTTGCTGGGGAATAAGCAAAGGGCAGTTTGTAGTTGATTTGTTCCTAAATCCTGGTGGGCTCCCCCTGCCTCCCCCAGCTCCATCCCTGCCCCAGGCTCCTCCCCTACCTGCTTTCTGCTTTGGCCAGCACAGCAGTGACTCTGTCCAGTGAAAGGAATTTGGCTGCTTCAGCAGTGTGACCAACTGCACACAGCTCTGTCTGCAAAGCAGGTGTAAGCTGGCATTCTGCCCAAGCCTGGCCAGACAGCTCCATAAATCCTGCCCTTACCGCAGCCCCGAATTACTTTTCATGACACAAAGCCAAGCTGTGTTATTCACCTAATGCCCCGATTTACAGTTCCCAAGACAAAAGAACATACAGATAGAGTTTCAGGGCTCTGTTTGCCTTCACGTTTATCTAAAGGTTAGTTTCAGGTCAAGCTCAAGAAACCTGACAAATGGTGGTGAATAAACCTAAAAATAAATTAAGTGCAAGTGGGAAACTTAAGCATTCCTTGTTCTCATGCCAAAAGAAAACTCAACCCAATTTACATTCTTTTAATATCTGAAACAAGCAGCTGTTCTCTTATGTGCGGTATACTAGGGAATTATTATGCTCCCCTTCAGCTCATACGCATATGCATGCGGTTGCTTATACATAAGGCACACACATGCACACACATCTGCACAGTCCCTATTTAGGTAGGCATTTGTTATCATGTCTTCAAGGACTAGTCACACAGCGAGAAAAGCACTTATTTGGTAGAGTGCTGCGGTGCCACCCAATGTCCCGCCAGGCCAGGAACCCTAGGACTTCAAGCAAGAAGTTCCATTACTGTAAGCACAAGGAAAGCAGACCTAGAAGAGCAGGTCCTTGGAGAGGGAACTGCTTGTACACACAGTATTTCCGTGAGGGTGAGGGCTGTGCAGTTAACCTGAAGGATGCTTGGTGCAGAGGCTCAAGACTGCAGGACAAGGATGGGCAAGAAGCGGCTCACATCTTCCATGAACACTTAGTCTGGAAATTGGTTTCTTTGTTTGCTTTGGTTTTTAAATACATTTGTATTTCCAGCCCACCATTCTTACTCACCTGTATCTCGCTTTAGTCTCCCTCTATCGCCCTCCTTTTCAGCAACCCCAGTCTCAGGAAGCATTCAGGTGATAAGATAAATGAGAAAAATGATGTAAAGAATAATGCCATATTAATGAATGCTTTCTCTGGGCAGGGCTGATGAATTTATGCGAGTGAATCAACGGAGGCCCAGAAATGAGCTAGTCTCTCCCTCTGTAGAGCCTTGGGGTACTGAGAGAGGCTGAAACCAAGGTGCCCACCTCTGAGAGGCTCTAGGGCAGCACTCCCTTCCCAGGCTGGGTAAAGGCTGTTGCTGAGAAAAACAACACAAGTCCACCTTCCCTGCTTTAGAAAACTAAACCGACATTGAAATTTATCTTACTACTGTTTTTTTTTTTCTAAAGATAAACTTGCTCTATGATGTAAGTTTTTCCTTCTCTTACTCTCCCCCACTCCTTACCCCATCTTTGTTATTCTGCTCACAGGATTGGGATAGAAATCTCGCCAAGGGAATAAGATGATCCTAGAGGATAAAGACATTGATCTCATCCAGATTGCACAGTGGGTTTGTAGATTCCAGCTGCCTCTGTTAGAGAGTTACAGAACAAGTCCAGGATTTTTTTCTATGGACCAAGTTAAGTAAAATCCACCACTGTCAAGCTCCCAGATGCAAAGAGGAAGGGTGCCAGATGCGTGTGTTTCAGTGACAGGTTTGACAAAGCTGTCACATGGCACCTGGACAATTGAGGTAAACAGGAGATTTCTGAGTGAATGACTTAGAGAACAAGACCTCTGTGGCACTGTTAGTAGCCGTATTTGCTCTAGCCTGGTCCTCTCCGTTCTTCTCTTTTCTGCACATGCCCTGCCGTGCTTGGTCCTGCTGCAAGCCTGTGTGTCTATCCTCCTAACAGCTTCCCTTCATCTGCCAACAGTGCAGCCAGAGGGTACTCTTCCCTCTACCCTTCCCTACCTCTCCAGCAGCACCTGGCCAATGACACATAGGAGTTGGAGGGTAAATACCCCAGGGGGGATAATGAGATGTGTTTTACACAGACTCCTGGCAGTCCCCAATGGGATAACATACCCCTGCCCAGGAAGGTAACTTGCTCACTAGTGCGTCTCTGAATGACTTCTTTGTCTGCCTATCTAATTTCCCCTCCCCCCTTTCCAATGCTTCCTGGATCCCCTCACAAATAAAGTTCTTGTGTTCAAACCCCTGTCTGGGGTCAGTATGTGCAACATGAGGATATTTGTGAAAAGGCAATGCGAGACTGGGAATTATGTAACTCATTTCATGAAAGGGGCCCCTATAGGGGAGGTGGAAATGGCACAGAGGATGTTGTCCAGAAACACCAGAGTAGATGCATGAAGGTTATAGGATGTTAACTTCCAGATCCAAATGCACTAGTAAAACATGTAGTGTGTGTGGTGTGTGCATGTGCAAGTGGTGGTGGTGGGGGGCGGATTGTAGGGAGAGACTCAGTAAGGATTTCTAGTCTTCCATTATTAGGATTATGACTGCGAAGACAAAGCATTGCTTTGAGATTTGTCTGTGTGTTTGAAAAGGCAGTTGAATGTTATTAATGTATTCCAGGAAGTACTGAACACTAACTTGAAGCTTTTATCAGCTTCCTTTGCTCTAATTTCTAAAGCAAAAATGCCTTCCCTCCAAATACTCTATTAAAAGAACATATGAAATTAATGAAACATATCATTACTTTTACAAAGGCCAAATTGTAGATTTGTCACAGTACAGAGACAGAAACTCATTAAGCCATTGTGCTTCTGTTTCACATTTTATAGTGTATGAAAAGAAAAAGAATTTTCCAAACCTACCAAACCTTTTTTTCTATGGTCTCTCTGAGACTTCTTTTATGCTTCAAGCTGCAAATCATCTGACTTATCTCTCTATGCTTGTTGTATGGTGAAACAGAAATTAAGAATAGTTGTGGCTAAAAACAAGAATCCCAATTTGGGCTTTTTTGGATTTCATGCTTTATTTGAGAAATAGGATAGAGTTGACAGGTCTTGTATCCTTTACAAGCAGATATGGACAGCAGCATTCTTCTCTATCAACCCGTCAGAGCCCTTCCCTCCTCTTTCAGGGAAACTGAATTATTTATCCCATTTGGTTTGGGCATTTTAGCAAGCGTCAGCACTGTTGCAGCGTGAGGCCAAGCTGATGGTTCAGTTACCCTCTGCGTTATATTGAACAATGCTGTAGTTTTTCAGTGGATGCTATGAAGACAGGAAAGAATCAAGTGTGAATCAAGCTAACATCAGACAGTTGTCCTTCCAGACTCTATCCTAACTGCAACTGAACTCTCTGAAAGAATGTGAAAATCTTCTTACACTTGTCCAAATGAATGCTGCTTGGTTGCCTTTTATTTTCAAAGTTAGTCTGAATTTTTAAAAGTATTGCACAGGGACTTTGACATGCATTATTTTGAAAAATCCATAAACTTTTTTCACTTAAAAAACATAATTTTTCATGAGGCACTTGATGGAAATTATATTTTTATGACTTAATCATGGAGCTCTGTCCTTCAGGCCTTATTCTGAAAGGTCAGAAAAGAAATGACCTGTTGAGGGACAGAAATATATTTTCTTTAGTTCTTTCCCACATTATCTGACGGCGTTCAGTTACTCTTTGTACGAGTCATGGGGGAGAGAGAGAGAGAGAGGTTTTAAAGTAATTAGCTTATATGGTTATAG
The DNA here is from genome assembly GCA_028533065.1 of Trachops cirrhosus. Lineage (NCBI taxonomy): Eukaryota > Metazoa > Chordata > Mammalia > Chiroptera > Phyllostomidae > Trachops > Trachops cirrhosus. The sequence continues at coordinate 113,961,583 of CM052540.1, forward strand.
GGTCTGGCAAGCCCAAAATCTGTAGGGCAGGTTAGAAATGCAGGCAGGATTTCTACGTTATAGTTTTGAGACAAAATTCCTTTTCCTGTAGCTTTGTTTAATGGCAGTATCATAGCCAATGAGGCTTATCCAAGGCATGATTATTGCTAATTAAAGATTCCTTTATTTCCAAGAAACCTCAGTTTTTGCTCTAAAGGCCTTCAACTGATAGAATGAGGCCCTTGTATACCCATTATGGAAGATAATATGGAAGATAATCTGCTTTACTATTTACAGATATTATAAATGTTAATCACATCTACTAAATACCTTCACATCAACATCTAGACTAGTGTTTAACCAAGCAGCTGGGCACTATAGCCAGGCCAAGCTGACACGATAAATTAGCCATGCCCCTCAAAAGGGAACCAATGCTTCCATGCCTCATGTTGTATTGAAGAGTGTGGTATTTTGAGTGAAAGAGATTTGGATTAAAAATCCTGGTTTGCTCCTTACTGTATGTCCTTGAGCAAATATAACATTTTCTGAGTCTTAGTTTTCTTATTTATAAAATCATGCCTATCAATTAAGATTCTTTCTATTGCAAGATACAGAAAACCCAATCCAGTCAGACTGAATAAAATGAAGGAAGAATGGATTGGTTCAAGTGACTAAAAATTTAACGTGTTGGAATAAATTTAGGATTCAATTTCATCCAGTGCCCAAATGATGTCATGGAGACTCAGTTAATTCTGTTTCTCTTGCTCATATCTCAGCCCCCTTTGCTTTTTGTTGGCTCCATTCTCATAATGCTCTCCCAACCCCTCACCCCACTCCACCCCAGGGTGGCAGGCCATTTCTAGCAGCTTCAATCTATAACCTTTCAGATTAAAGATCATTAAAGAGCACTGTTCTGCTCTCCCAAGACATGCCCATCCCCAACCGCTTTCTGTGTCCAGGCATGAAGTGTTTAGCATAGCTGGATTGGGTCACATGCTCTGCTTCCTGGAGCTGAAGATAGCACTCCATGCAAACAGATGGCCTGAGCATAGGGAGTAGATGGATCCCCAGTCAAAATTTGGAGCTTCTTCTTCCCAAAAGGGGAAATAGATGCTAAGGAGGCACCAAAAAAATGTCCATGATAATTTTAGTTCTTGACTCACAGCAAGGTTGTTTGAATTCAGTGTGTATTTTTAAAGTTCATGGAACATAGAAGGAATTTGGTGAACAGCTATTGCTGTTTTTGGAATGCTTCTATTAGTAGAGGCTTCAATTGCACGTGCTTTATAGCTATGTGAAAACATTGCTTCCATCTCAGCTCTGACCCTTGCAGGTCTTTCCCATCCTCACTCACTGTCTGTCTGAGAGGACTGGCCTTAGAGTGACAGGCCATTGAAGTTCAGTCTGTCTGCCATCAGATCCGCTCTGACTGGTCTCGGTAACACTAGACCAATATTCTAACCTAATATTCTCAGGCATTGGAGCACACTAAATTATGACAGGAATAAAGATATATATTTTAAGGAAAAAACATTTCACATTTATTTTTTTTAAATGATGAGCTATTAGGGGCTTTGTCTTAGATAGTCATATTTAAAGATGGCCACCATCATCTCGGTATATCACTTGTGTGTAATCAACCTGTCCTAAAGAGAATGAATAGAACTGATTGGAAGTGAAATTTTGGCAAATTAAAGTGATAGTAAGGGATAATTTTTAGTTGAAATTGAAATGAAGGGAGTTCAAAGCAGGAGTAAATGAACCATAATGGGAATTCTGAAAGGTTCTATAATCAGCTTATCTTGAGCGAAAGAATTAAAGCAATTAATGGAGCAGATTGGCTCCTGGGGCAAACTTAAATACAACACTCACCACTCTCAGCTCTTTATTTTATTCTTTTAAGTATAGGCCTTGGCTTTCTCCCTCCTTCTCCTCTCCAACTTTTGTTTTTCACATTTTTCTTTATGTTCCATTTTCGAGAGCACTTTGGGGTTTGTCAGTGGCACCTGTGGTTGTGACTTAATGTCAGTTTGCCTCAGGGAAAAATGGTTTGTATGTGTGTTTTGGTGATGGCAATGGGGTGATATTAGAGATGTTAGAAAGAGATATTCTGAAAATAGAAATTATTTTATAGGCAGTATTATTTTGAACATACTGGAGTGGGAAGAGATGATAGGTAAGAATATTCCTAAAAATCAACTGTGGCAGTTCAGGTATTCAGCATAATCTAAGACACTAACTTTGACTGAGACCATGAGAGTTAAGTGTTACTGTTAATGTGAAACAGAGTAGGAGTGTTTTACAACTTCATCTAGAGGAAAAAGAATAAAGAAGTTACTGTTAGAAGAATAGGGAATAAGGCAAGGTGGCAAAAGGCAGTTAATTCCTGGCAAGGGTTTTATTACAGACACAGAAATCCTTTGCCAAAATTTTTCTGAGTATTTTTTCAAATTATTCTAATTTATATTTCCCCCCAGTTTTTGAGAATTGAGGATATTTGCATAGCAAGTATTTTTTCCTGCTGTGTCAACAGCCTAGTTAGAGCGTTCAGGATAACTCCTGTTTCCCTGGGTTGCTGGCATCAGCCTTGGAGGGGCAGGTTGGGGGGTAGGGCAGAAGTGCACCAGATACTGACTTGGAAAAACACTTGAGTTTTATGAACAAATATTTATAAGCAGATCAAGTTTCAGTCCTCCTAACATTGGCAGAGCTCCACATACATGGAACCAAATTAATATTGAGAACAAATCAAATGGGGTGTGGGGGAGGAAGAAAAACTCTTGAAGAACTGTATAGAAGAGTAGTATTTACTCTTTTATCTACATCTCAAATCACAAGCAAACAATGATTAAGTAATGAACTCCCCTGCCGGTGTTAGTCTGCTAGCAAGCACTTCCAATATTTTATTCTTCCTTAGTATTTCGGCAAGATTTGTTGTCCATCAGCACTGTTACAGGGCACCATTATGAACATGGGCCAGAGAACTTGGCACCTTTACCTTGGAACAAAGCACAGAGGTTAGTGTGTTGACAAAGGTTGAATTTTATCAAGATCTAACTGCCACCCAGATAAAAAGGCAGAGAATTGTTATATTTATACCAACAATGATAATATGTATGGAGTGCTTGCTAAGGACTGTTCTTAATAAATTATTTCAGTCAATATTTATATCAACCATCCAAAGTAAGTATAATTATCTCCACTTCCTCAGATGAAAAGACTGATGCTGCAGGAGATGAAAATGACTTTGGCTATTAACAGAACCCCGTCCCAAGAGCTTCTGACTCTGGAGCTCATATGGTTTAACCAGTAATGCTATACTCAAGAGTACACCTTAGCTAATACTAAGATTTTAAAACAAATTGGCATAGTTATGGCCTGATTTGGAGATGAAACAAGTAAGTAGCCACTTCAGAGCCATCACACTCTTCTTAAGCTGTGGAGTGAGGAATGGAGGTGCCTTTTATGGAAGTACACTTTAATGTAGCATTAGTCAGTTGATTGAGTGTTTTAATTGCCACTTCCTCCAATTGTGCCATGGTGGCAATTTCACTTCTTTGTAATGAAATCTTGGTCAGATTTCTTAACTTTCCGGCCATTTTTGGTTTAAGACATTCTCAGTTGCTATTTAAGACTCAATCCTGTTCATCTTATAAGATCAGCCTCAAACTCAATTTCAAGCTTGACTTCTTCCCCCACCTCCGCTGCACTCACTCATCCACCACCAGGCCAGCCTCAGTTGCGGACACAGTGGCTTGAATTGTGGTAGAGAGGAGAGGCATGACTTGTTCCTTATGCCATTCCTCTACTTTCTCTAGTACATCTCCCTTCTCTCCTCCATTTAGACTCTACCTTTTTGGACCCACCTTCTTGTACAGCATCAGTGAGAAACAGAAGACCCTGCTTATAAGGCTAAAGCATGTCAATTCTGAACAGTGTCTCTGGCTTGCTCCAGTTCTTTCTTATTCTTTTTCCTACTGGAGGCCATGGTTGATTTGTGGTCCCCCTGTTTCATGGAACAATATCCTTCATGGAATAATAGCCTCCTCTGTTACTGGAGAACCATCCTCCCTTCAAAGGGGCAATGAGCTGCCTCTGTTGTTTCTGCCAAAGCCAGTCAGTACATGCTACAGTCTATTTCCTGGGTTGCGTCCCTTTGTTTAGCCCAATAGACACTCAGATTCTACATAGGTTCCTGCCACTTGGCGTCCTGAATTTTCCAACGTATGGAGCCATAGGAAGTGCTTGGATTTCTTTCTGTGTTCTTCTGAGGCCAATAAAAACTGAAAGGACACCCCCTTTTTTTTCCCCAGGCACATGATATTATGATTCTTTCAAACTCTTATACAGGGACCTACTCCAACAGACCTCACATCTAGAAATGCCTGTACCATGTTCTGTAGTCAATACTTTGAAAATGACTGGTGTAAATTTCATGCCTCTCTCTCCCTTCCCCAAGGGGCAGAGGGCATGGTAGTTACTTAAACTGACATGAACAGTGACAAATTGGTCACCAGTTTGATTCCTGGTCAGGGCACACGCCTGGGTGGCAGGTCTGGTTCCCAGTCAGGGTGCCTGCAAGAGGCAACCGATTGATGTTTGTTTCTCACATCAATGTTTCTCTCCCTTTCTTCCTCCCTCCCTTCCCCCTCTCTAAAGGAAATATATACGTGTGTGTCTGTATGTGTTTTACAAAAGCAAATAGGGTTTAGCTGTCTTTGTTAGTATCATTTTCAGAGGATATATAGATATAATCTTTAGGCATAGTTAAATGTACACCTAAAATTGGTTCTGGTTCTTTGGTACGCTCAACTCCAACTTACATTACAAATTACTAGTGTAAGAAAATACACTAAAGACGACAACCCTATACCAATGGCTTTCTCTTTAGATTTTCTATCTTATCAATATAAAACTATTTATTTTGGAGTTTATGAATCTTCAAGGGTAGGTTCTATGACATTTTTTTATATTTTATTTTTTTCCATTACCATTTAGTCCCCTTATACCCTCTACCTTGCCAAAACCACACAGTTGTCCATGTCCATGAGTCCTTTGTCCTTTTTGCTCAATCCCTTCACCCCCTAACCATCCCCCTCCCTTAGGGGTCATCCTGCTCTCCATTTGTGAGTCTGCTTCTAATTTGTTTGTTAGTTCAGTTTGTTCATTAGATTCCACATATGAGTGAAGTCATATGGTATTTGCCTTTCTTTGATGGGCTTATTTAATTTAGCATAATGTTCTCCAGGTCTGTCCATACTGTCTCAAAGAGTAAAATTTTCTTCTTTTTTACAACTAAGTAGTATTCCATTCTTTAAATGTTTCGTAGTTATTTTATCCACTCATTTACTAATGGACACTTTGGCTGCTTCTATATCTTGGTGAATGTAAATAATGCTGCAATGAACATAGGGGTGCATATGTTCCTTCAAATTAGTGTTTTGGGTTCCTTTGGGTACATTCTCAGAAGTGGGATCACTGGGATGAAAGGCAGGTCCATTTTTAATTTTTTCAGGTATCTCCATACTGCTTTCCATGGTGGTTGTTCCAATCTGCATTCCCATCGACAGTGCGTAATTTTTAAACATTATCTTCCACTAATCAAATCCACAGTTTTAAACTGTCTTGCTTCATTATAGTCCATGCATGTGCTTTCCTCTATTCTCTGCTTCTTCAAACTTTTGCTTTCCATTAAGATACAGGTCAAATGTTACCTCTGTCTCTGCATGGTTAATAGAATCCACTTCTCCAACAAGGTTAGTGAAGTTCAAATGGAAAAGAAAGTGTAGAATGTTTGTTGGAAGAAGTCTTTGATCCATAGGAGTCACTGCAGTTCTTTATAAAGATGGATGAACATGTGCATACCTGCATGACCTCTTCCTTCTATTGTTGATGATTGTTTTTAAAACATTGCTTTATAAAGAGAAGACTGAAAAAACATTAGTGGGAAAGAGAAAAGAAAATAATAAACTAGTCAAAAGACAGGAAAGGGGACTAAATGGAACAAGGAAACATCAAATGAAAGAAATTCCAAAGGAAGAAGAATTATTTTTATTTAAATTGGAGTAAAAATTTCACATAGACTATAAAAAAAAGATAGGAACATTAATTAGATAAAGTTGGTTTTGATTGAGAAAATAAGAAAAAATGGGAAAGTTTATTGGACTTACTCAAATGCTATCAAAATTACATGCAAAATATTTGAAGATTTGAAAATTTATAAATTTGTGACTCCAAAGTAAACAAGCAGTCAGTGAAAATCCTGCCAAGTAATAATATTTTTCACTCACAGAAAATCAGAGATTTACTCAAATATGGGGCCAGAACAAAAATGTTGATATTGAAAAAACTAAAGAAACAGAAGATAAAAACTCAAACTGTTTGGAAAGGTTTGGACAGGAGTTCAAAGAAGTCTACTAATGTCTGTGAATGTATCAGACCCTTGTCTTTGGGAACCTGGGGCTATTCTCATGTAATGATTCTAATTTTAATTCCAAGAATGGTAATATAATACATTTGAAGAAAATAAATCTGTAACCTAAGAATACAAAGGGATTATTGTTCAGATGATGGACAGCAGTGAGCCAGAATTTCAACTGGAAACATACAAAGCGTATTAACCTTTGAACAAAAGAAGGAGGAGGAGGTGGTAGTGGTTGGGTTAGGGATGGTAAGCAGGGGAAGGAGAAGAGTTCTTATTTCTTCCATGCAACTTTCTTAATCCCTAGGAAGTATTTTTTTTAAGTATCATTTCATCTTAATCTGAATTTTCTTTGTTAGGAAAAAATTTTTTTAGAATATGTCTATTATAGAAAACCTAACAATATAGGAAAATGAAGTTTTCATATATATGTACATATATATATGAAATAATCCTTCTAAAAGTTCTGCCTTCTTTTCCAAATAATGTATTGAAATTTGCATGTTCTTTAAATATTCAGTATAATTTAATTGAATTATCTACACCCACTGTTTTGGGGAAATCAGATAGTTTTCACTCTTAATTTTTTAAAACCACTATTTATGAATATCTTAATAAAATTTGTATACTGATTATTTCTTTTTTATTTAAAACTGTTTAAATATGTTTATTAATGTTAGAAAGAGAATAAGGGGGGAGAGAGAGGGGTTGAGAGAGAGAGAAACATTGTTTGATTGCCTCCCATATGAGCCCCAACTGGGGATAGAACCCACAAGTTAGTTATGTGCCCTGACTGGGAATCGAACTCCCAAACTTTCGGTATACAGGACCATGCTCTAACCAACTGGGGCATACACTGGTTGGATTTCTAAACATTGAATTGCTCAAAAGATAAGAACACTTTAATGTGTTTAAGACTCTTTCTTTAGTTTACCTGCAATTTGCAAAAATCTCAATTTTGGGTCTGATTGAGAATAGTTTTCTTCTTTGTCAAGAATTCTCAGAGTAATTTGCACAATTTAAAATAGCTGAGTTATGTAAGTAACCCAGAGGCCAGACTGTACTCACCCTCCCTCATCTCTCTGTCTCTTTAATCTGAAGTGGATGGGATGATTAGGGTCATTTTGAGGATCTCTTCATCAGCAAGCATTTTTTCCCAGAGAAGAGGTGTTGGTGGGTAACTTTCATCTGAACACACAATATATAGCACTATCCAATCTGTCTAATCCCATTATTTTTGCTTTGTGGGTAATAGTATCTTCTGGACTCCAGGGTTAATGTAGGTTTTGATCCTTCACCCCTATATTTTGAATCCTCACCCAAGGATGTGTTAATTAATTTTAGAGAGAGGGGAAGGGAGAGAGAGTACTAAACATCAATGTGAAAGAGAAGCAACAAAGAGAAGCATCGATCAGTTGCTTCCCATATGCACCCCAACCAGGGATTGAACCTGTACCCTAGGCATGTGCCCTGACTGGGAATCAAACCTGTGACCTTTTAGTGTCCAGGGCAATGCTCCAACCAACTGACCACCCGGCCAGGAAAGTGTTGATCCCCTTTAAAAAATATGCTATCAATCATTAGAATGGAAATCTTGGAAGATGAATTTAAACTCATTAACTACCTGCAATTTCCTCTGAAATTAGAAATTCAAAGCATATGAAATTTCATCAATTAAGTTAAAAATTGTATCTTTAAAAGTCACATTCAAAAAACATTTATTTAGCCAGATTATGGGATATAGATGATTTTAAAATACCCATATTCATTTGTCACTAGTGTCCTGACTTAGAAAAACCATATCTGGTTTCCCAGAATGTGTTTTTGGACTTTAGTTTGTCCTAAAATCTAAACTCAGAGATACCTTTGTAGACAGCACATCTTACATTTAACTTTTATCCTCTGACACATAAAAATTTGGCAAGAGGGCAGCACGTTCCTGGATACAGAGTGGTACCTGCCTCAAAAACCACAGGGTCCAAACAACAAAATTCTCTCCCCAGAGTGCCAAAATGCTATCAATTCTATCATCCTAAGATTGGCAGCTGTTGATTAGTTGATTACTAATTCGGGAGTGATTAGAATGAGTGACATTAGAGTTGAGGCGGTTATCCAGATATTTCAAGACAAAAGACAGAGAAGTTTTGCTAGTAAGAAATAAAGGATGAAGGGGAACAGGAGGGGCACAAATACCCAGCCTGTCTGATTGCATCCATCAAATATGCTCTGTAACGGCTCAGTCTGCTCTTCAGAAGGCTCCTGTCCTCTTGTCTGTTGTCTCTTACAGGGGCTCTTTTTAGCCAGTTTGGTTCCATGCCCTGCTCTCCACCTCTCCCACCTGTTTAGCTTCTGGCCTACGTGTCAAGCCCACTGACACATTCCTCTTGGCTTCCCTCATCTCCTATTCTTGGAAGGCAGTGGGTTTTCCCACTTCAAGCCCTTGTGTGTGTTTTCTTTTTCCTATTCTGTGTGAATCTCAAGACCTTTGCTAAAATTCCCTGCACTTTTCTCTAAGTGGAGCAAATCATCAATAAGATGGGGTGTGTGACCTATCTAGGTGAACCTTGATTTTGGGGGAAAAGCCTCCTGTGAAGGCTCTACCCTATGTTTCTAACTGCAGAAACAATTGTCTAATTTCCCAGACTAGTTAACAGGAAGATGTGAACTTACTAGGATGTTGACATAGCAAATTATAAAAACCAAGGCCTCTGCTAAAATGAAAAGAACAGTGCAACCTGACCTGCTTATATCAGAAGAGTTTTGTTTGGCTGGATATGGTATCATGTAGTTCCGAGAGCATATTTTCTTAGAATACTTTGCATATTTTATGTCCGCTATGGGGAAGCTCTTTCAAGAAAACTGGCTCATAAGGTTACTTCAACGCTTTTGAAATTCAAGATGCAGTGTGAGCTTTGCCAAATAGAGCACTATCTAGTTCAATGATCAGACACAGTGTATTTGGAAAGCAGAACTGAAAGGCTGCTAATTGTTTGCCTACATTCATGACAACTAGATATGTCATCAACAGAACCTTTTTGATATTATTTGTTACTTTCATTTCTTCTTTTTGAATAATTAATTTGTGCATATTTACTTATAACATTTGTTCCACCAAAAAAGTGTTCATAAAAGTCTTCACAAGCACATGTTCTCAAATTTCAATTGCTTGTGAATTTTAAGGCAAATTCCTTTGGTGATCCTCCAATCTCGTAGGGAAAGTACATTAGGTCTATGGAAAATACCTATGCTGATTTATTGGTTTTGTGCCTGACTAACAGTCCTTTTCTGTAAGTTTGCTGCTTATACCCCTGCCCCGAGTTGTTAAATAGGTGTACAGTTGTGGTCATATTTAAGAAGTAAACACTAAGACTGGAAGTGTTAGTTGAATCCAGCTGTAGACCTGTTTTATTTGACTTAAAATAAATTTAAAAACAAGAAGAACTCACTGAAAATCTGAATCCCACAGCTTTGTCTTCAGAAATCTGAGATTTGCTGATACTCAGCCCACCAACTGCCTGCATTACATGAAAGCGAATTCTTCAGGTACCTCTTACCTGCCCTCACCTGAGCCTCCCTAGTCATTAATTGCCCACCTGTCCCCTCCCTGCCCCTGCAGGCTCTGAATAACTGAGTCCTGATTTTGAGTAGTTGAAAAGGCTTGGTTGGAAGTCCCACAAGGAAATCATGTTGTTTTTTTTTAAGTAAATCAGGCTTTTCTATAAGATAGTACTGATCTGGATCTTCATTTATGTTAGTAATCACAGTCAATACCTATAATTCTCTGACCAGAAATTTTTTAAAAAGTTACTATTAGTGATCTGTATTACAAATATTCACAAGTATGGCATTCAGAGCATGTTTTATATAATTGTTATATAGAATTAGAAATTAATTTTATAGGCTGGGATTCCCAAAGAAGTTTTGTAAGTTTTCCACATCTTTAAAGAAAAAGTATTAGCCTAGAAAGAGAAATATGGTGATCGCTTGGGTCAAATTAAGTCTATGAGCCTATAGGGAGAAAAACAACCACAAAATACAACCCTGTTCCCTGTTAAACTGAATCTCATGTGGAATGCTTTTAAAAATATATTTATTTTCTTTGGATAATAAATTGCTAGGGAGCCTACTGAGCATGAATAATTTTGTAGTCATATTCCCAACTGATTAAGCAAACTTTCATGTGTCATGCCTCAGCATTATCCCAGTTGATAATCCCTAGGCAATCCCATGGCCTTATTTAGTACATTATGCTTATAGTTATATTTTCATCAGTACTGAAATCCTGGGTCTTTGGTTGAGGATATCACAAGGCTGCAGTCAAATGTCAACAGAATCTACAGGGTCATCTGAAGCTTAACTGGACAAGAATCTGCTTCCAAACACACAGGTTGTTGGCAGAATTGTAGCTGTAGGGCTGAGAGCATTAGTTTCTTGCTGGTTGTCACCAGAATTCCATCCTCAGCAACTAATAGCCACCACATGGCTATTAGCTCTCAACACGATCATGTACTTCCTTAAAACCAGCAGGGAGGGAGACTCCTGAGAGATGGGTGCCACTATCTTATATAACATTCACATACAAGTGACCTCGTACACCCTGTCAACTTTGCCATAGGCTATTGACTGGGAGCAAGTCTCAGGTTCTACACAAACTCTAAGGGCACACAGAGTGTGAACAGCCGGAGGTGGGGATGACACTGACTGCCCTTAGAATCTGCCCACTACACATGCACTGTCAAAATTATGCTTTTGAAAAAATTGTCTTAGATTTGGGAAATTGCTCAAAATATGATTGATTAGCTTAAAAATGGTAAAAATGCAGTATGAGGTTTTATGTTAAATACATACACCAGTTGTGTTAAATATTGGGCTGGCTAAAAAGGTCATGGTCTTTTTTCCATAAAACAAAAGATACATTTTTCATTTTCACAGATAACTTTACTTATTTGGTTATTTTGAGTATGTCAACTATCTCCTGCATGGTGTAACATTGATTGTTTTCAATTAATGTCTTGATTTGATCACAATCAACTTCAACTGGTCTATCTGACCTTGGGGCATCACCCGGCGAGAAATCTCCAGCACAAAACTTTGCAAACCATTTTTGACACATTTGATCAGTCAGAGCACCTTCTCCATACACTACACAAATCTTTTTTTTTTTGCATTTCAGTTACATTTTTACCTTTCTTGAAATAATAAAGCATAATATGCTAAAAATGTCACTTATCTTCTTCCATCTTCAATGTTAAAATGGCTACACAAAGATTCTCACTAATTTTGATGAGTTTTTTTAAATGCATGCTGATATGACAGCTGTCATGATACAATCTAACAAAGTTGTTTTGAATGAAGTTAAATACAACTAAGCACTACCAGAGCCATCTTTTGGAAAACAAACAAAATTTTGGCCAACCCAATATATATAAGCATACAAAAAAAAGTATGTATTCTAACTTACCTATAGTTAACATATTTCTTTTATAATTAGAAATAAATATATTTTTAAGTTCTTACAGTTTTGAAAATTAAAAATTAAATTGATTTAATTATGAAGATACCTTATTTTCATTATCAAAATAGGCTAAGATTTTTATTTGTTTTTAGAAGTTTTCTTTTTGCAGTTTGTAGTAAAATCTAAGTACTTATTTGTTGGGGAGCTTTGTCCAGCAGAGTCTCCCTGCCCATCGCAGATGAGATTAATTCTACAAAGATGTGATCTCCTTGGGGAGGATAGGTGGCCAGTCTCTCAAAGGAGAAGTGCCAGGAGCCTGTTCCTCAATGGGCTTTTATTGAGTTCAATTTGCACAGGAATACAGGTAAAGCTCATCAGTCATTATCAGGCAGTAAGGATCAAACAATAGATAACATACAAGGAACTCTGAGGGCTTATTCTCAGTCAGGGTCAGATAGCTAAAGGGCCATAAAACTTTGGGAAACAAACTCATTTTATGCTTGGACCCTTATCATTAAAATTGAGGGCATTAGCAAAGCAGGTTTCACAGGATTTTATGCATTCTTTCTTAGGCCTGATCACCCCGAGGAACCCACCCTTTCCAGCACAGGGCTGCACCCACCTCTGGCATTGTTTCAGGCTTAAATCAGGCAGGAGAAGCAAGGCAGCCAAGAGATTAGGAGACTTCTTACAGACAGAATGAGGACTCAGGCTATGTCAAAGCTGAGGAGCGAGGGTCCATCATCCCCTTTTGTTCAGTGCCATCATCCCTTTTTTCTATAGCCCCCCAAGTCCTTCCCTGATGACCCCATTGTGACTGTGCCTATTTTAGGTCATCCCTCCCTTGAGGAATCTTACCTGTCTTTGGCTAACCAGTCATCTGCCCAGGGCCAAGCAGGGTGAAGTAAAGGGGGCAGAGGTAGCGCCCCTGCAAGAAGATAAGCTTTGTCTCCTTAGTGGCTTATGGTCCCAAGTTCTTTTTATTCAGCCTTAGCCATGGGAGGTTACAGCTTCTGAAACCAGGCAGGGCAATTCCCAATACTTATTTTAAGTGAAATTCATGGTTGATGGCTGGAACGTGGTTCTTCCATGATCTGGAGTGGGTTCACCATCAATCTGGAAACCTTCATTTGTGGTTAATTTTTAAAAGAATTTTCAGAATTAAATAATTTTTTAGAAGTTACTTTGTGCCACAAGATTTGTATTTTGAAAAAAATTTCTGAAGGCACATATGACAATCCTTTTTCCAACACCAAAGAAACATTTCAGCCATAAGTACCAAATTTCATCATAGACGATAGTTTCTTTCCAAACAATTAAAGAAACTCAACATTTTCCTTTTCTGCTTCATTTTTAATTCTTTGTGTCCCATCTCAGTGCTTAATCTTCCCCTTCAAAGCCATCATAACCTATGTGTTTGTATATATAAATGTTTCTACCATCACAAAGTATATATAGTCATTCTTGGAAGTTTTTCCAATCAAGGCTTCCTTTTTGCTCCCTTGTGTATGATCCCATACTTATGATCCCATATTTGTAAGAATAATACCCTGATACTCCCATCCCTGTACATGTTGCCATCTGGCTCTAAAAGCCATCGGCATTTATGCTTTTGAAGGTCAGGTGCTCATGTGTCTCAGTTTCTTCACCCTCATCACAGAGAGAAGCATTTCCCTTCAGTTCTTCCTGGTGTATTTTGAAATTGGCCAACATTGTAGAATGTGTTGCATGATAGGTAAGATCTTGGTTCTATCACAACATGCAGCCTTTAAATTTTTTCTTTATTTTGAAAGATTTTATGTACTTATTTTTAGAGAAAGGGAAAGGGAGGGAAAAAGAGAGAAACATCAATGTGTGGTTGCCTCTTGCATGCCCCGCACCGGGGACCTGGCCCACAACCCAGGTATGTGCCCTGGCTGAGAATCAAACTGATGGCCCTTTGGTTCACTCAGTCCACTGAGCCATACCAACCAGGGCCTCATTATTATCCAATTCTTCAATTTTTAGGTCATGGATTTTTTCTCATAATATCTCTTTAGTTACAACTTTCCTATTTGCTCTTTTCTAGACTTCTGATTCTCTTTTCAATTGATTGTTCTTGTTTAGGCTGTGACTTTTCATCATCTGACTCAAATTCCTTAGTGAATCTAAACTTTTCAAAGATTTCTATTGCATTTATTGGGATGACATTGGTTAATAAAATTGTATAGGTTTTAATTGTACAATTCTACAATGCATCATCTGTATATTATGTTGTGTGTTCTCCACCCAAAGTCAAGTCTCCTTCCATCACCATTTATCCCCCTTTACCCTCTTCTATCTCCCCCCACCCACTTTTCCCTTTCGTTATCACCATAATGTTACCTGTGTCTGAGTTTTTGTTTGTTTTGGGTGTTTTTTTGCTTAATTCCTTCACCTTTTTTACCCAGCCTCCCACCCCTGCCACCCTTCTGACAGTTGTATCTATGAGTCTATTTCTATTTTGTTGGTTTATTTTGTTCATTAGATTCCTTATATAAGTGAAACTATATGGTATTGGTCTTTCTCTGACTGACTTATTTCACTAGGCAAAATGCTCTCCAGGCCCATCCATGCTGTCACAAAATGTAAGATATCCTTCTTTGTTACCAAGTTGTATTCCATTATGTAAATACACCACTGCTTTTATATCCTCTCATCTACTTATAGACATTTGGGCCACTCCCAAATCTTGGCTATTGTAAATAATGCCACAATGAACGTAGGGGGTGCATATTCTTTTGTTTTATTTTTTCCGTCACCATTTCCCCCCTAGTATATATTCTTTTCACTTAGTCTTTCAGGTCTCTTTGAATATATTCTCAGAAGTGGAATTGCTGGCTTAAGGTAGTTCAATTTTTAATTTTTTAAGGAAACTCGTACTATTTTCCACAGTGGCTTCACCAATCTGCATTCCCACCAACAGTGCACAAGAGTTACCCTTTCTCCACATACTCACCAACCCTTGTTTGTTGACTTATTGATAATAGCCATTCTGACAGGTGTGAGATGGTATTTCATTGTGGTTTTAATTTGCGTTTCTCTGATTATTCATGACATTGAGCATCTTTTCATATGTCTATTGGCCATCTGTTTATCTTCTTTGGAGAGGTGTCTATGTAGGTCCTTTGCCCATTTTTTAATTGGACTGTTATTTTAGGTGTTGAGTTTTCCAAGTTCTTAATAAATTTTGGATATTAACCCCTTATCAAATGTATTGTTGGCAAATATGTTCTCCCATTCGATGGGTTGCTTTTTTATTTTGTTGAAGGTTTTTTTTGCTGTGCAAAAACTTTTTACTTTGATGTTATCCCATTTGTTTATTTACTTGTTAAGCATTTTATTTATTTATTTTTTAGAGAGAGGGGGAGGAAGGGATAAAAAGAGGGAGAGAAACATCAGTGTGAGAGAGAAACATTGATGTGAGAGAGAAACGTCAATTGGCTGCTTTCTCATACATGCCCTGACTGGGTACCAAACTTGCAATGCAGGCATGTACTCTAACCAGGAATCGAACCAGAAACCTTTTAAGTCTTTAATCCATTTTAAGTTTATTCTTGTGTATGGTGTAAGAGGATGGTCTAGTTTTATTTATATATTTTGCACATATCTGTTCAAGTTTCACAACACCAGATATTGAATATATTGTCTTTACCCCACTGTAGGTTCTTGCCTCCTTTGTCAAATATTAATTGACCATGTAGCTGTGGGTTTATCTTTGGGTTTTCTACTCTATTCCATTGATCTATATGTCTGTTATGATTTCAGTGCTGTGCTTTTTTGCTTACTATGTACTTGTAGTATAGTTTGATATCAGGTAGTGTGATACTCCCAACTTTGTTCATCTTACTCAAGATTGCTGAGCATATTGGGGGTCTTTTATGGTTCCACATATATTTTTGATTATTAGTTCTAGTTCTGTGAAATACACCATTGGCATCTTGATAGGAATTATATTGATTCCATAAATTGTTTTGGGTAACATGCATTTGTTATGCATTAGTGATGTTTTTCATGATTAGTGATGCATTAGTGATGTTAATTTTTCTTATCCATGAACATGGTATATGCCTCCACTTACTTGCATCTTCTTTCATTTCTTTTCTTCAGTGTCTGATAATTTTCCAAGTACGGGTCTTTTACTTCCTAAAGTACCTAATTTTTTTTATGCACTTGTAAATGAGATTGTATTTTAGTTTCTCTTTCTGATAGTTAATTATTGGTGTATAAAAATTCAACCAGTTCTACTTCTGGGAAGAAACCTGAAACACTGATTCAAAAGAATATACATACTCCTATGTTCATTGCAGTATTATGTACAATAGCCAATAAATTACTTGTTAAAGACATGATTATTTGTGGTTGCTGTCATTTTTTATTCTTTCAGTGATTCCATTCTTTTTTATTGTATTTTTCCATTCTTTTTTAATGTGTTTTTATACCCTCTTCCACCTCCACTCCCCTCTCCCGCACAATCACCACACTGTTGTCTGTGTCCATGAGTCCTTTTTCCCTTTTGTTTAATCTCTTCACCCCACAACTCCCCCACCCAGAGTTGTCAGCCTGTTCTCTATCTATGATGTTGTCTTGATTTCCTTGTTAGTTCAGTTTGTTCATTAGATTCCACATATGAATGAAAACAAATGATATTTATCTTTCTCTGACTGGCTTATTTTACTTAGCAAAATACTCTCCAGGTCCATCCATGCTATCACAAAGGGTAAATTTTCTTCTTTTTTACAGCCTAGTAGTACTCCATTGTATAAATGTCCCGTAGTTGCTTTATCCACTCATCTACTAATGGGCACTTAGGCTGCTTCAAAATCAATGATGAGGAAAAAGAACAAAGCAGGAGGAATCATCCCACCTAATATCAAACTACACTATATGGCCACAGTGATCAAAACAGCATAAAAACAGACACCCAGATCAATGGAACAGAATATAGAGCCCAGAAATAAACCTATACCTTTACAGTCATATAATATTCAACAGAGTAAGCAAGCACATACAATGGGCTAGAGATAGTTTACTCAATAAATGGTGTTGGGAAAATTGAACACGTGTACATAAAAATGAAACCAGAACATTTTCTTATGCCACACACTAGAATAAATTCAAAATGGATTAAAGACTTAAATATTAGACATGAAATCATAAAAATTCTAGAAGAAAACATAAGCAGTAAAATTTCAGACATTGCTAGTAGCAATAATTTTTCTGATGTATCTTCTCAGGCAAGGGAAACAAATGGGACTACATCAAACTAAAAAGTTTTTGCACAGCAAAGAAAACCTTCAATGAAACAGAAAGAAAACCCACTGAATGGGAAAACATATTTGCCAATAATACATCTAATAATGGGTTAATATCCAAAATTCATAAAGAATTTAGAAAACTCAACACCTAAAATAACAGTCCAATTAAAAAAATGGGCAAAGAACCTGCATAGATACTTCTCCAAAGAGGACATACAGATGGCCAATAGACATATGAAAAGATGCTCGATATTACCAATCATCAGAGAAATGCAAATTAAAACCATAATGAGATGTCACTTCACACCTGTCAGAATGGCTATCATCAATAAATCAACAAACAGAGGACTTCTGGCCAAGATGGAGGCATAGGTAGATGCACTGTGCCTCCTCGCACAACCAAGATAAGGACAACAACAATATAGAAACAAAATAACAACCAGAACTGACAGAGAATTGAAGTGTATGGGAGTCGGACACCCAAGGATTTAAAAATAGACACGTTCATCCAGACCAGTAGGAGGGGCAGAGTCGGGCAGGGCAAGGGACACAGGAGCCGAGAGCAGAACAACCGGCGGCACACAAGTCCACAGCAGGCAGACCCTGGGCGCACAAGCAGCAGAGGCTGGTGGGCCCCGGCCAGGGGGTGGCGACCAGCAGACCCAGCAAGGTGGCCATTGTGAAGCAAGGCACTGCACGCAACTCAGGGTCCCAGCACTGGGAAACAGAGCTTTGGGGCACTGACTGAAAAGGAAGGTCCTACGGGGTGCACAGGCCCACCCACACCAGAATTGGTCCCAGAGGGGCCCAGTTAGCTTGAGGAAAGCGGCATGAGGGTCTGGGGTCCTACAGAGAGCAGAGCAAGCGCCATTGTTCCTTCTCAGACCCCGCCCCCACATACAGCGTCACAACCCAGCTACA